>CM032328.1:16086174-17296543 GCA_019022515.1 Quercus aquifolioides
GAATTAGGCTCGATAATCCGTGGCCTGGTTATGAAGTTGTGTATAAACATGTTGACAGTAAGAACGAGGTAGTCATCAAAACCGTCTGAAGGTGTTGAACCATGTTTCAATGAAGATCCGTACAAGCACTCTGAGCTGTGGTTCCTCAGTATGGTCAACCAAATAGAGTTCTACCAGATGGCGGTACCACTTGTGGACTTAAATGCATGATTTAAGCTTTTGAAGTTATAACAGCTTTTGAAGTTAATAATGATTTCACTTGAATGGTTTCAAAACACAAAACTCCGTCCCTCCACAAAAATAAAATAAAATAAAATAAAGATTGTCTTCGTCCAAACCATTCAAATGAAATCATTATTAATTTTAAAAGCTGTTATAAAAAAATAAAATAAAAAATAAAAAGCTTAAATCATGCATTTAAGTCCACAAGTGGCACCACCATCTGGTGGAATTTGTTGACCATACCAAGGAACTACAGCTCAGAGTTCTCGTACGGATCTTCATTGAAACATGGTTCAACACCTTCAGACGGTTTGATGACTACCTCGTTCTCATTGTCAACATGTTTATACAACTTCATAACTAGGCCACGGACTATCGGGCCTAATTCTCTCCAATAGACCAATATGTCTATGATCATCCCCTAGTTTGTTCAGGAATTGAAGGAAATCTGATACAGTACAAAAACCTGCCATATTGATAGTTGTAACTAATTGACTCCGATTATCTTCAATCACAAAAATTGGGGCTTCTTCAGGATTGTTATCTTCAATCACAGCTTGCGTCACAATACACGATGTGAACCTGATTAAGGAATATTAGTTATATAATAATGAAAAAGAAAAAGAGAAGTAAGAGACATGACCAAATTGAATGCTTACCTAAGTCTGTGCCATTTAAGTTCCTCATAGCTTCTTTAGCCCCTTCTGATGTATGATAGCTAACAAAAGCAATACCACTCGATTTATTCTCGATATTGACAATGCATTCCCCATACAAAGAGAACGCTAAATGAATGTTGTTCTCATCTAGATCTTTTGGATGATATTCCACATAGAGTTTCTTGCAATCATTATATTTTGACACAAGGCTGAATAAAACCCAGCACATCAGTTACAAGGTTTGAAAAAAAAAAAAAACACAAAACAATACAAAATAATGCAATTATTATCAAAATCCATGGATCCATCCAAAGAGTTACAATAGAAACCTGTTAGATTCTAAAAGTTGGCAAACTATAAACACAAACTCGACTATATATAGATTAATTGACCTAATAACTACTTGGTTAATAAATTAGGTTAAATACTATGTATTTCAGGGGTCTAAAACCAATTTCATACGTATACATTTGAGAGTAAAATGGAATGCAAAATAAGAACCACAAGGAAGAAAATAAATTACTTACAATTTCCATGCCATACTTTTCAGCACTGTTGAAAAATTTAATGGCATTTTGTAGCAGATGTCTCTGATCGAATTGCACAATCCAATAGGATGTATCAAGATGTTGCAAATACCACTTCGAAAGAATCAACAGCACCAAAAACGGGACAATAAAGCCTCGAAGTCATCATTATTGATAGGGGGGGCCTAATTGACACCCACAATTTTGCATTACTACTAGGACATTGCTTTTCACACCACGTGATAATCATTGGCTTTCCCTTCAATTCTGTCTCGTTTAGCTTATCCATAGCTTTGTTTGCTGTTTAAGAAAAACCAAACAATGTTATCTATGCTTTAATTAAGGGAAAAGATTCAATTTATGCTTGCCAATATATATATGTATATATGTATATATATAAAGAAACTGACATCAAATCTGCCACAAGTTGAATAATAACTGAGAACAATGTACATGAACAATACACGCGAACAGTAACATCCTAAACAATGACAAGATGCAAAAGGAGAAGATTACATAAATTCTATTAGGCCTCTAAAAATTTGAGGTAGCATCTCTAAAAGGTCTACAGTAGGTTAGAATCGTTGATAAGTCTTTCTTGAATGGTGGTTTGGTAAGGGTTTAGCTATTTAGGTAATAAAAAAATTATCTCTCTCTAAATTTGGGAAGAATTTAATGGTTGGTGGTGTAGAAACAATGAACCTAGGTTCAGATTCCCTAAAAAAAATCAAACTTAAGAACAAAAAGACAATTACGCCCATAAGTTTACTAAGCTATTGGAATTATCTCCTATGAATATTTTATGATGAAAGCCATTTTTGTAGGCTATTGCCAATGTTTTTCCTATAAAGACTAGAATTATAAATCCTAAATAACCTTTCATGTGTTAATAAAGAAGTCACAAGTCTTATGTATACTTTGAGTCTTATTTATACATAAGGTTCTCCTATTTGGTTTAGAAACACCTTATGTAATTACTTTCTTTTAGGGAAAATGTAATTTAGAAGTTCTGGTCTTTCTAGTAATAAGGAAGCCTAGTCTGTGTGGGAGATTAAAGTTTTTGGAGAAGTTGGTTGTCATCCTTAACTTTATTGTGTAACTAAAGGAAAGGGGAAAAAGTTAATTAAAAAGAAAGCCATTGTAGGTCTGTAGCTTTATTGACGAGAAAAAGGGCTTTGTGGGTGATGTGCAAACTGAAGTCTTCACTTCCTCTTGTTGTTTCTGTTCTGTGGGTTTGGTTTTTTTGATTTGGACAGTTCTTTTGCAGCTGCGCTTTTGTTGGTTCTTGGATTTTATTTTTGGGTGGTAGTGTGTCGGATGTCTGGATTTGAAAATAGTGAGGCAGTGGTGCAGACCAGGTGATGGTGGAGGCCATGTAATAAAGGATGGCCTTGAAACACTGGCTGTTATGTTAAGATAATGTGTGTTAAGATCAATGGTATAACTACTAGCATTTGTCTGAATTAAATAAAATTCATATTAAGAACAACAGTCCAATTTGTCTATAAATAACAACAACAACGAAGCTTTAATCCCAAAATTGGGAAAGTTGGTTACAGATTGTGAAAGTAATTAGGGTTGGCCACATCACATCTCATGTATTAGAGTTATTTGATTGAGGACAATCATGTCCTCGCTCTACAGTCTTACATATAATTTTGTAGTATAAATGTGAACAAATAATCATATCATAATCATATGATAAAGATAAAAAAGATATTAAATGTCTTTTCATCGGAGTTAGTCTAAGACTAAGAATAAGAGTAAGACTAAATTTGGAAATTTAATTAAAAGGCAGCAGCAGCAGTTTGGATGGATGGATGGATTACGGGTGAGTTTGGTTCGGCTTTTTGTAAAAGTGCATAATGAAAAAGTGGAGTTTTTAAAAAGTGCATAATGAAAAAGTGTATTTTTAAAAAGCTGAGTGTTTGGTAAAAACTGTTGAAAAGTGCTTTTTGAAAAAGCTGAGTGTTTGGCTAGAACTTGTAAAAGTAGCGTTTTGAGTTGTAAATTACCAAAAGGACAATGTATATATAAGAGTATCTCTAGCAAGTTAGGCAAATTTTTGTACCGTTTGGATAATCAACAGTGACATTTATCTTTTCTCTATCCACTTTTTTAATCTTTATTTTTTAATTAAATTTATTCTTTTTTAATCTTTATTTATTCTTTTTCTATTCATTCTCAACAATTATATTTTTCAACTTACATTCACAATATTTTTTGCAATACTTTTACAAGAATCATAACAAAATTTTATATGGAAAATTGTTTCTAGTTCTAATTTGAACTCATTACTGAAATTATATTTTTACTCACCAATATTAGCTAATTACTTAAAATTTATTGTGAAAATATTGTGAAAATATTATGGTATTATTTTTAAATGGTAATTTCTTATTCTTTGCCTTTTCGTTCATCCAGACGTTTCCCTTTTTTTTTCTTTTTTTTTTTCTCTTGCATTTTGTCAACCACACACGTATACCCATATTAGTACATCCTCTCCTTTTTATTTTTTCTTTGCTTCCACTTCATTCCAGAAGCTCCTCACTCTTTCTTTCTACAACTCTCTGAGGTCTTTCTACTCTCTTTTTTTTTTCTTCTATTGGCTTCTTTTTTTTTTCTATCGACTCCTCACTCTTTTTTTTTTCTTCTATCGGCTTCTATTTTTTTTTTTTTTCCAGAAGCTCCTCACTCTTTCTATTTTTTTCACTCTTTCTTTCTCCAACTCTCTTTTCTTCTATCGGCTTCTACCAGGGGTCATATTGGCTTCTTTTTTTTTTTTCCTTGTTCTTGATTAGTTGTTGTTTCTGATTTTAAATTTGTCAGATCGGCTTCTATTTTTTTTTCTTGATCATTTATTATTGTTGTTCTAATTTTTTTTTCTGTTCTTGATCTGCCGTTGTTGTTGTTTTGATTTTAGATTTGTTGTTTAAATTATATCAGTTTTATGAGAGCAAGAATTTTTTTTGCTTTTATTGTTGTGGTTATTGCGTGAGTGAGCTTCAGGGCAAAGGGAGAGCAGAGAGATGAGATGAGAACAGATGCGTGAGAGTGAGCTTCGGCGTGAGAATTGAGGGCTTTTATCAAGGGTAATTTGGTAATTGAAGGAAGAGCCAACGGATAGTTACAAACGCGCATTGGACTTTTTGTTTATGGAACTCCTCAGCTCCATAATCCTTGCGCGTTCCCAGAGCGTTATTTGCCTTGGCCCAAAACGCAACTTTTTCCAAAAAGTTGCGTTTTGGGCTGAACCAAACGCAAATATTGCTTCAACTTTTTGCAAAACGCGCATATTGGGCTCAAAACGCCCAAACAAACGGGCACTACCTCTATCTCTATCTCTATCTGCCATGCCTGCACCGTATCTACTGTACGGATCCGCAATGTCTCTCTCTCTCTCTCACAGCTTCGCCCTCTCTCTCTAGCTTGGCCTGAAACCCCTTCCGTTTTCACTTTTAAACAACGTCATTTGATGGTTAATGGCCTAATGGCTTCTACCGGTTTGGTTCGCACTATGTTTTTTTTTGTGTGTTATGATAGCTATTAAAAATTAAAAATTATATAAAATTTAATAAAAAGATAATTTTGATATGTCAATATTACAAAGAAAAATTAAATATTCAAAATATTTATAAAAAAAAAGGAAGAAAAATTTAATACATCTATGTCACCAAAAAATAAAACTAAATATTTAATGTGGGTACCGTAGGTACAACATGCATGGCAACATCCTAGGCCGTCCTCGGCATGCATGGCAACGTCCTCGGGTGGGGTCTTAGGAGTCCCACATCGAAGGAAAACCCCCTCACTTGCTGCCTTATAAGCTGTGAAGCGAAGGGAGAAGAGAGTGGTGTACCATCAGTTTATAGTTATTCGAATAACTAAACCGATGGTACACTACTCTCTTCTCCCTTCGCTTCACAGCTTATAAGGCAGCAAGTGGGGGTGTTTTCCTTCGATGTGGGACTCCTAGGACCCCACCCGAGGATGTTGCCATGCATGCTTAGGATGTTGCCATGCATGCCTAGGACGTTGCAAAGCATGCTGAGGACGGCCTAGGACGTTGTCATGCATGCCTAGGACGTTGCCTTGCATGCCTAACGTACCCACAATTAAGTTTTACAATTTCTTTCTACTAACAAAATAAAAATGTAAGAATGAATTGGTGAGAGATAAATGAGAATTGAAAATCTTGAAATTAGAATAATAAAGTTAAAAGAGAGTCTAAAATTATGAAAAATAACCAAATCACTTTTTTTTTTTTATAAGTAATAAGTTTATTAATATAAAAAAGGGGAGCACCCTAGTACACAGGGAGTGTACAAGGGGTCAAACAATCAAGAACAAAAATTACAAGAATCTAGGAAATCAAGAAAATATGAATAGTGGAGTAGTGGAGTACCATCATTACTGCTACGAAATTTGACGACGCCACAAGTAGAAGATTCAAAGTCAACGCTGTCAAACGGACCCTCCTTAGAGAATAACTCCTCAAGATCGTCCTCGGTCACATCTAAGATTCTTAACCACCAATGTGCTTGGAGCCATCGATCCAATAAAAGGCACTTTAGAAATGGTACTGCAGAGAGAAGGTGAGAGAAAGGCCTATTGACTATTATACAATACTAGTCGCTAAATCGGGCGATGCACGGGATTCTTTAAAAAGAAAAAAAAATAATATTACAATTATCATTTGCTGCACTAAATCAAAATGTCTCAAGACTCACTAATCAAATAATACAACTAAATGGAGAAGACCCAAGCATAATATAAAATCTTCACTAATTCAAATATTAAACATTGTCAAACCTAGTACACAATGTGCTTGTGCCCAATAAAAAATTATAAAGACAAATAAGGGATAATGAAATCCTGTATATCATCTCCATAAAAATACATACATGCCAAAAAGATTAATACCACTACCATAGGTCCATTGGCAATGAAGTTATTTTCATAGTTACATATATATTGTGAATAAACAAATAAACAAATTGCAATAATGATCGCAATCTTATTTTCATAATAAATAAATAGAATATAGTTACCAATGTCAAATTCTTTTGCTATGACTCAAAAAGAGTAGAGAAAGAACATAATACAACAAATCTGCATTATATAGAAGAGTACATCATATGTTTATTCAACATAAAACATTGAGTTTTATAAATCTTCTTTGCTTGCTCACATTCCCAACCACATCTCTTGTGCTAAGATACCATAGATATTGCTTTTTCAAAATCATGAATAGACTTTGCCAATAAAGCCTTCTCCATGTCAAACCCTTTTGCTTTGCCTTGAAATAGTTCCTAGAAAACAGCTGCTTTACCCAAGATAGGGGCTTTGAGAATAGAAGAAGAATTATAGTATCTGAGAAAGTGCGATAACCACAACATATTGGTGTTATTTTCATATATAACAAATAACGAAATGTGGAAACACCATTACTAAACAAAACATGTTCTTTAAACTCAAAAAGTATCATTAACAGGCAATTCTATCAACTTCTTCTCTCTTTTTTAAAGGGGGAAAAAAATTGCTTTTTACCTACCATAGGCAAAAAGACCACAATCCAAAGCTCCACCCAAATACAATTTAGGATAGTTAAGGACAACCAATATGAGAATCAACTTCAAAATAATTAAATAAGAAATAAAGACCACCATAGCTCAATTTTTAAAGTAGCTTTCCTCATAGACACATGCATTAGAAATCACTATATCAAACACATAAAGAAACCCATATGGAATTTCAAGAAAAATAAGACTACCCCAGATGTAAACTAACCTCAAATGTATCAAAATCACCATTATCGATAACAGTGAAACTCAACTCTCGGAACTGGAAGTCTGAAGCAAGCAACTTCGTTCAGACAAAAAGTACATATCTCAATAATGTGGATCTTTTTTTAGGTGAGGAACGAACCATGTGCCTTCCTTATCTTGACGTTTGTCAAGAAAACCATATTGGGTGAAATGGGTCGGTATCAGATTTGTCAGTTTTGTAAAAAAGTTCAGCTAAATTTAGCTGAGGAATTAAATCATTTTTACCTTTAACATAAGCTTCTCAGCGAGTTTTAGGTGTGTGGATATAGTTAAGTATCTTTTTGAGGAAAGAGTGAGATAAGAGAATATAAATACATGTACATTTATGAAAATTAATAAAAGGTGAAAACTTTTTGTGTGTGTGCAAGTGCTGCCATTGCTATTTTGCTAAGATTCCAAGTAGTGTGCAATGGGCTTAGCTTTGATTGAATGTTATGCTCATGCCCACCAAATCTTTTTAACCCAAGACTTTGATTTTGATGATGTTTAAAAAAAAAAGTTGAAGATTGAAGATATTAAGTAGACATTAAACATAAGTTAGTCCCAATTAAAAAATTAAGCATAAGTTATTATACTTAAATGGCGGCCAACACAATTCAAAGCATACCACATCAATGATTATGTTTGTTCGACATTTAAACAATGCTAGGGGTATAAAGCATTTGAACCAAAATAGACAGAAGATTGAAAGCAATCACCAACCTTATTAGATCTTAGAATATCTATCAGTCCACTAGTGAGCTTCTGATCAATGGCCATGTGATAAGGAGAGGACCTTGTAGCCTCCTCTAAGTCAAATGGATTGTCTATGCACGTGGTAGCTGTAAGTGGTTTATTTTGAGAAGCTGCCAAGGCTTTGTGAGTATTTGTTATCTATGTCATTGATTTTTTAAAATAGTTTGTTTAATGATTTATATATGCTTCATATTTCACCATTAATCTGTTACGAATATATTTGTATTTTAGCGTTCATAATTGTATTATTAGTAAAATCTAACCGGTCACTACTAAACTGTTCCAATACCAAAAGTTATCTTGTTCCTATTAGGGACATAAAACATGGTCTCAGTCAACACACCACATTCTCCCTCAAATCTACATTTTAGTAGAAGGATCTCATTCCAACCAAATCATTTTTCCTTTAATACCAAGCAAAACAAAAACAAAAAACTAAAGGTATATTATGTCCAGATAAAAGCAATCCTCAAGATTATTAAAACCTGATGTCAGTAAGAGCACCTCAATGTTCCACACATTCAGCAACTATGCAACAATATTGGTTCCTAAGGGGGGGGGGGGGGGGGGGGGGGGGGGGGTGGAAACCCAAATATATAATCCAACAATATCCACAAAATACTCTTCTTCTCTAATAAATCAAATCATTCACATAAGGCATAAAAGAAATTAGAATTAGAAATTTGAATAAAGAAATTAAGCAGAACTTGAAGCTAAAGCAAAACCTATAGGGTCGTTGTCAGATTTTGAGGGTTGGGAGGCTCTTCAATACTATCTCCACTATGAAACCCATCCATATCCACAATATTTTCTTACAAAAAGATAGGAACTGAAATTCCTAAATTGACAAAAAACCCTAATTGAAGACATAATTAAAACTCAACTTTGAGCCTTTGTCCCATTTGAAACAATTTCAATCTGAATTTAACCCATATCAGTAACTATCACTTCATCAAATGAATAGCTATGCAAATTTCATAGTTTAAAAGTAAAAGGTGTTTATTGAAGGAAAATGTATCAATTAACCGAAAATGTGCCTATTAATGGAAAATGTGTATTGAAAATGAAAAGTCACAATTTTTTGGTATTTTTAAATTCATAAGAGGCATTAATTTATGTAGTCATGTGGCGCATAAATTGATTTGGCGGCCTTCTCCATCTGATAGGGAATGGGAGTTGGCCAACAAGGGAGCAAAAGGGTGAAGACATTGTAGTCACTGTATAAGTCGTTAGTCTTCGGAGAATCTAAGACCACTTCTAGTGTTTTTCTCCTCAAGTTGCATGATACCACCTTAGTTTCAATCATCAAATACATGATTTCCTCATCATTTGGATGGTAGGCTAAGACCTCCACAATGGGATCCACCCTTAGTAATTTTGTGAGGCAAGGAGATTTTTCTAAATCTCTGAGATACACCTTGTGCTTTAAGTACCATTTGCCTCCTTTATCATAGTCCTTGAGGCAAGAAAGTATGGGTGTGGCTCCAGGGTCGCCACACCCCACTAGACTCGTCCTGACATAGCGTTTGGTGTCCGACGCATCGATTCGCCTCTTTTTTTTTCGATTCGCTCCAATTCGGGTCAAAATCACATGATTCGTCCTGATTTCGGTGGAAATGGGAGCCAAAATGGTCCTACTTCGATCGGCCGAAACAGCCATCGAATCAGGCCAATACGGCCGTCGAAATAGGCCGTTGGCCGCCATGCTTCTGCTTCATGTGGCCTTGTGAAAAAAAAAAAAAATGAAGAAGAGAAGAAGAAGAAGGAAGAAAAAGATGAGAAGACACAAAGAAATTGTTAGAACTTAGAAGAGGTGAGGAAGAAGGATAAACCAATATAACAAAATAATATAAATTAAGTAGGCAAGAAAGTCAATTGTTTCTTGTGGGTGGGCTTGGGAATTGAAAAAGAAGTAAATGAACCTTCTTGAAATGTGGTTTTTTGTTTACAATTAGCAAAAATATTGATTTTATTAAAAACAAATCATAAATAATTGTTTTTTAATAATAAATTCTACCCTTTATTTGAATTTTTTTATATAAAAATATTAAATTCACTATATAAAAATACTTTTAATAAATTTTTAAACGCCACACCCTTCCGCACCCGGCACCCGCACATTGCCGAGTTCTGCATCCACACCCGCACCCGGATCCGACCGCACCCGTGCTTCATAGCCTTTAAGGTCCCAAACTCTTAAACAAGTATAAGAAGAGTAACCCGAAATCTTACATATCCTGAAGTTAACATGAAAAACCCCAAGACGCTCAAATATTCCATAGGATCGGTTCAAATCTACAGGCTTCTCAAAGAATTGACAGCATTTACCGGTGTATGGATTAAACCCAACAAGTCTGTCAGTGCTACTCCACCAGAAAAACAAACCATTATAGGGAACGCCGGGGGGAAGGCAAAAACATCCCAGTCAAATCCTTACGGGCACACGCGGGACGCAGACTGATTCCATTTACCTGTTTCGGAAGAGAATATATCTACCTTGAATTCTGTTGACTTACCCACAACACCAGGAATGCGCATCACCCAATAACTAAGGAGCCGATGATGAACATCATACCAACACATGAATCCATATTGAGCATTTCGAAGTTCAGGTAGAGGAGGCAAGGCAGTCCATTGCCTAGTAATTGGATTTATCACATGGTAAACAGTAAACACTAGTGTAACGGAACATGTTTGCACAGCATAAGAGCAAGTCATGACATGACGTCAATATATAACATGTTGATAAATTGGAGGTTTATAAGTCTGGAATTTAAATACAGAAGATTCCTCCAATACCACAATGGGACGGCTCAGCCAATCGACTAGCAAGATACAACGCCTATCCGATGCGTGGAGCCTAACAAAGTTGTCAATGAAAGAGGGATCAGAGATAAAAGAGCACCATTGCCTTGACACAGACTTGCATCGCATCAAGGATTTCTGATCCAGCAGATACAGGATTTATAACAGTAGGGAAATTGGGAGATCGTTTATTTTCATCAATAGCTAGCTTCTTCTGTAATTTTCTAACTTTTAAATCTGAAAAATCTGTCTGCAATTCCTAGCACCCTTGACTCAGAGAACACGGTAGCTCTCTCTCACACAAAAACATAAGACTAGTGGCTCTCTTTTGAGGATATTTGCAGACCAACATTGTGAAGGGATAGAATATAATAAGTTAATACGGGTTAGAAAGAATAATGCAAACTAGTATCTCAAGTTTTAGAAACTCGAGTTCCATATCAATCTCGAGCCTCAAGGACTCGCTTTCTACTTGCTGAGTTTGCTGAGTTGGACACAGTTATGCCACATATATCTCGAGTTTCAAACAGTCGAGTTCAAAAAAACATGAATCTCGAGTTTTTTACACTCGATTTCAAACAGCGACGAACAAACCTAGAAAAAGAAGAAAGAACCCGACCGAAGAAAGAAAGAACCTAGAAAAAAGAAAAAAAGAAAAAAGAAAGAACCCAGAAGAAAGAAGGAAACCCAGAAGAAAGAAAGAAAGAAGAAGAAGATCCACAGCAAAGAAGACCCATGGCACACACAAATCCAGTCTCCATCACCGAGCAAACGATCTGAACAAATTACACACAACTCTTAAAGATGTGAATGATTTGAAAGAAAAAACTATGGAAGAGAGATGAACAAGATTGAGACTTTTTGTTGATTTTTCAACCAAAACTGCCTCAGCTGGTCTAATGCCTAAGTGGGCATTGCTTGCTTTTTGTTGTCTTGGTTTGTATTGAAAAGGGTCTTGTTGCTTTTTGGGTTTTGAAGGGTTGAAAATTTGCTTGAGATGGGTGGGTTGGTTCTTGATTGGAGCTTCTTCTTTCTAAAGTCAGGTACGTTTGTGGGGTTGTACTTCGTAGCTATGCACTGCAACTCGAGTCTTAGAGACTTGAGTTCCACGTGGAATTTTTATTCACGTCAACTATCTTAGAAATCTGGAACTCAAGTTTTTAAAACTCGATTTGCTATTGAACTCGAGTTTTAAAAACTCGAGATGCTAATTTCACACATACTTTCAAAATCGGGCAACTAACGAAATTGGTAAAATATTAATGTTATTTGGAAAGGGTATTCCTCTCTTTTTCTCTATTCTCTACTAGGGTTTTAGCATATATAAATATATATTAGGAAAATTTTGCTAAATAGCATAATTTTAAGAAATATTTGCTAAATAGCACCTGACCAAATTTTTTTAGTTATGTAACACTTTTTTAAGAACTCGAGTTCCAAATGAAACTCGAGTTCTAAGCATTATTCTAGTCAATAATACTAGAATAATGCTTAGAACTTTAAATATAAGTTTAACCTGATACTTTTTTCCTAATTTATTTCCTAAATATTCTCAAAAATTATGTTATTTGGCAAAATATGTCCAATATACTAGGCACTAAAGTTGACAGGTGGGTTTCCAAATTCTAATTATATTTGGCCACTAATGTGGTTGGATTTAACCAACTTAAGAGCATTCTTATAAGAGTTGTAAAAATTTTAGCATTATCATCTAAAAACCCAACTTTATAGTATTTAACACATCACTTTACAATACCCCTAATATCAAAACTTCTATTTTTTTACCATTTCATTTAAATATTCTTTCTTTATTAAAAAATTATAACATTTTGCTACAATACGCTCTCAATAATGAGAACTCACTGTAGCAAAATATCAAAATTTTTAGCATATAGCATCTTTGATAGAGTAGGTTTTTGTGGTTATAAATGCTAAAAATAGCATTTATAACATTCTTAATGAGAATGCTTTAAGGCCCGAGCCTAAAAAAAAAAAAGGAGGCGTTTGGCAAATTCAAGGGCCCACGTCAAAAATAACAATCACTTCAAAAAACAGATTTCCAGTGGAGTGTATGGAGGAGTCAGTTCAAACCAGTGGCGACGCCACTCAGAGTCCAGGGTGTTCCTGGGAACACCCTGACTTGAATTTTTTTTTTTTTTATATATAATAATTAAAATTTTTTTATTTGTTTACCCTTAAAAAAAAATAGGAACACCCTCAAAATTTTTATGCCAAACAAATTTTGAACTAAAATCTTAAAAAAAAAAAAAATGTAACAGAGAATCTCAAAAGAAAGAAAAAAAAAAAGCCAAAAATCATCAGTTTTTGTCGTCACAACCACTCACCACCACATTGCCGGTCACTTCCATGCCTCCGGCCACTTCCATTTTCTCAATCGCAGTCTCCCCACCTGCTTCAGCTTCTCCTTCCTCGCCTTTTCTTCTCCGTTCTATGTTTTTCTTCACTTTTCCGCTTCTCTGTTCTTTGGTATTTCTTGTTTTGAACGCCTATTGTTTTGTACACTAGAGTCCTCCTGAGCTCCTCCCACGTGAATACTGAAGTCATGAGTCAAAAGTTTTCAAAATTTTCAACCTTATCTTCAAGCACCCATGTGTCCAAGCTTTAACTTTTGCACATTGATTTTTTTTTTTTTTCACTATTGCATTTAGTAAGCACATGTACTTAGTACTATTATTAAACTACAACTCTTCTAAACAAAAAAGATTATACTACAACCATAATTATTAATATTTAAAGGAATTATTATGTCAGACTTTAAAATCATTTTATATTTTTTAGAGAATATATAAAATTTTAAAGAGAATATATATATATATATATATATATATATATTTAACGGTAATTCTGAAACGGTACACCAGTATTAACCAATACCGAAATATTTCGTTTCTCTAACTAAACCGAAATGGCCTCTGATACGGTATCGGAGAGGCAAGGGTGTGTGCACACATGAGGTGTGTGCTAATGCACAGTGGAGTGTGTGCTAGACTGCTAGTAGTTAGTAAAAAAAGTTAATAAATCAACTAAACATCAATAATTAACAATTTAATTAACTAATACATTATAAAAGACAAACAAATTAAATTATGTTAAACTAAACAATAATTAATGAAACAACAATATAACAAATTATAGTTTATAAAAGACAAACAAATTTATGAAACAACTAAACAACAATAATTAATAATTTTATTAATATTTCAAATGAACTTATAGTTTATTGTATAGGTGCCTTTGTTTATTTCTTTTCTTTTCATTTTTTTTTCCTTTTGAGGTTTTTTGGTGGTGTACAGAATGCAAATTTGTTTTGGTTTTAAGAACATTTTTTTTTTAAGCACAAACTTCATGCTAGCCAAATCTTGAATTTCGGCCAGTATTTACTGAAACGACTCGAAACAGACTAAAATGACCCGAAATTTTTTCAAAGTGGAATAGGAACACCCTGGACAAAATTTCTGGAATCGCCACTGGTTCAAACTTCCTTGCAACTTTTTCTACCTCTATATGATTGATCTCAAGCATGGGGCTTTCCGCATTGTAATTCTATTGTCATGTTTCCAGATTAGTTTGTCTTTTTGTACGTAATTCTATTTTGTAATTCTTTAAGGCTTCTTCGTGTCCTTTGTTCATGAAATAGTCTTTTCTCAGTAAAATTTTCTTCTTCATAAAAAAAAAAAATCATTGGATTTCATTTGATTGAAGAAACTAATTAGTAAAAATAAAAAATAATTTGGCCTTTAAGACCAAAGCCAAATAATAATGGTAGGTTAGCTATAGCCGCATTTTTGTAAATGTGGCTAAAAAAAATCTTGTTATAGCCTGCGTTTTTTGTAGTGCTATAATTGAATAAGGGTTTTCAACAACCTTCATCCCATTATTTTAGGAGAAGAAATTGCCAATTGAGTTACAGCTATTGTCACAGCTGCCTCCATTGTCATTTATTTTTAGATTTTGTTGTTCTTTTATATATTGGATTGTAGAAGAGGAAGTTTTATAATAAAAAATAAAAATTGAGATGGAAAAAAAATTACATTGTCTCTATGAATATTAGATCAATTGACCAATTCATTTTTGAGAAATTTTCTTTTGAACATGTAACAAAGTAAACTATCTAGCTTTAAGAGTAACAAATTAAAATGTGAGGTTTTATAAATAAAAATTAAACTCCAACCTACATCATACCTCAAACACAATGGGTTGAAGTCTAATTTGTTAATTTTAGAAATAGAGGTTTATTTTGTTACTTTTGAAAATTATAGGGTACCCCTCACTTGTTACTAGTTCCGCCCTTTAAGGCTTTGTTTGTTTTGGTGGTAAATGATTTCAGAAAATCATTTACCACCTGACCCTAGTGTTTGGAAGCCAAGGAAAATAAAAATTTTCGGAAAATATGCTTTTGTTGACCGAAATTTACTCCTTTGACCCAGAAATGGTTTTACACTCTCATTTTCACTTTAAACCATTTTCGGGTCACGCACAAAAGAGAGAGAGCCAGAGAAACTTGAAGAAAGAAGTGACCACGTTGAGACCATCCGAGAAAGAAGAGACCAGAGCTCCACGTCGAGACCATGCCGAGAGAGAAGAGACCACACCGAGAGAAGAGACCACATTGTTCTAGCACTCAACGGTGAGTCCGATCCACATCCACATCGAGAAACCCAGAGCTCACCTCGCCAATTTCAACGTCGTTCCACCACCACCACTCAACGGTGAGTCAGATCCACATCCACACCGAGAAACCCAGAGCTCACCTCGCCAATTTCAACGCCATTCCACCACTCAACGGTGAGTCCGATCTGATCGCATTATATATTTATTTATTTATTTATTTACATAAATATTTATATATTTATTTACATAAATATTTATATATTTATTTATATAAATATTTATATATTTATTTATATAAATATTTATTTATTTATTTATTTATTTATATAAATATTTACTGTTTTTATTTAATTTTTTTAATTATCCATTTTTTATTTAAACTGTGTATTATTGATAATTGGGTTTAGGGTGATCAATGTTTTTGTTGTGCTTTTGGTGAGAATTTGGCTAGTTGGGTATGAAACTGTGTATGAAATTTTGGAGCTTGAAATTTTGCTGTGTTTTATTTAAACTGTGTATGAAATTTTGCTGTGCTTTATTTAAACTGTGTATGCAGTTTTGGAGCTTGACCCATTCTGGTTTTTGCTGTGAGTTTTTTTAGAATTTGGCTAGTTGGGTTATGTGCAGAACTGTTGCTGTGATTTTTTTTTTTTAATTTGGCTAGTTGGGTTATATGTTGAAATTTTGGAGCTTGACCCATGATTGGTTTCTTTTTTTAGAATTTGGCTAGTTGGGTTTTGTGTATACAGTTTTGGAGCTTGATATGTATACTTTGATGTAGCAAATGTTATTATGTTGCCTATTGGGTTATGTATACTTTCAAGCTTGAGACATGACAAATTGTATGATTTTTTTCAGCATTTGGTGTTATTATTTTCTTGCAGTAGAATATGTGTGTGTTTAAATTGTATTGTGATGACTAAATTGAGACATGATGGTATTGTGATGATATCAATGTGCAGTTATCAATGTGATGGTATTGTGATGGTGTAAATATTGATTGTAAATAGAATGCAATGTGATTTGGTACTCGTTATAAATGTGGTTTGGATGTTTTTCGTTTGTGGCTGTTTTTATTTACATACCTCTTAGACCACAGTGTTTGTGATTTTGTTAGATGAAAAAAAAAAACCAAAGATGCAATTCTTGCCTCAGTTGCATCTGTCCTCCTTGTGGGGGTTGCATTGTTAAGGAAATTGCGACGTAGACATAGACGACTGCCTAGGGCGCCTTATGTTAATCATGCAGCCGAGAGAGAGGAATACATAAATAGTATTCTGCATGGAAGTGAGATAAATTGTGTGAATCAACTTAGGATGAAGCCTATAGCTTTTCACCACTTATGTCACATCCTCTCTGGGGGGGCACGTACGCTCGACTATTCACATGTCTGTTACGGAACAAGTGTTCATTTTCTTACACATTATTGGTCATAATGTGAGGTTCCGTGTAATGGGTAGTCGGATCTATAGATCAACTGAGACTGTTCATAGATATTTCAAGGTCGTCCTTAGGGGGGTCCTGAAATTATATAGAGCTCTAATAAGACTGCGTAGCGAAGATACACCCCCAGAGATAAGGAATAGCAGAAGGTTCTACCCATATTTTAAGGTAAATATTGCGACTTATGTATTTTTGTAAATTGTGTAGATTTGTGTAATTTTAAACCATTATGCATGTCGAAAATTAGGATTGTGTTGGAGCAATAGATAGTACACATGTTCGTGCATCTGTGCCACCTGAAATACAAGGACGATTTCGTGGTCGCAAAGATGGAACCACGCAAAATGTGTTAGCTGCCATTAGTTTTGACTTAAAGTTCACTTGTGTATTGGCTGGATGGGAAGGCAGTGCACATGATTCACGTGTGTTAACTGATGCATTTGCTAGGCCAGGGGGATTTTCAATTCCCAACGGTATTATACGATTACTTCACCTTTTTGGTTTATTATTTTAATAAATATTGTGCGTTTTGCTAAGCATAGTAGTGATTGGGTTTTATTTTTGAATATATGTAGGTAAATATTATCTTGGTGATGCTGGGTATGGTAATAAAAATGGAATATTGTCACCTTATCGGAGTGTGCAATATCGCTTGAAAGAGTTTAGTGGTCGTCCTCTTGAGAATGAGAAAGAATTGTTCAACCTCCGATACTCTTCATTGAGAACTACCATTGAGCGAGGGTTTGGAGTGTTGAAGAAACGTTTTCGAGTGTTGGATGCAGAACCATTTTGGTCTTTTGAAACCCAAGTGAAAGTAGTGTTAGCATGTTGTGTGGTTCATAATCACATTATGGGGGTTGAACCAAATGACCATATTATGGAAGATGCAATGAATGAAGTAGAGTCTAGTGACCCCCAACAAGAAACACAATCACGTCGGGAGTCCATTGAAGACAGTAGATCATGGAATGCTAAGAGAGATGAGATATGCCAAGCTATGTGGTCTGATTATATGAGGAGTGGAGAGTAGTACTTTATTTACATTTTTATGATTGTAATATGTGTTTTTTTTTTTTTTTTGTAAAGACAATGTATTTACTATAGACTTCTGGTGGCGTAATAAAAAGTATTTTCAGCATTACATTGTTATTTGATGGTATTACGTTGTCATTTCTAGTGTTAGCGTGTTTCATTCTGTTGTGCACATTTTATAAGTGTGGTTGTATGTGTGTTTGATTTGTTGTTCATATTCCGAGCTCTATTACTAAATGCTACTTTGACTATACAATTTTCATATGTAGTAATGTCAAAGGGCAAAGAAAAAATGAGCAGCAGCAAGCAATTTAGGTGGCTGCCGCCTATGCATGAAATGATGCTAAGGATACTTGCACAGGAGGCTTCAAAGGGCAACAAGCCCTCTAGCACCTTCAAGGCAGGCTCCTTCGCTCTTGTAGCGAAGGAGATAAGTGCCCAATTTGGGGTTGAGTGCCACCCCTCCTACGTAGACAATCGGATGCGGACTCTAAGGACCATGTGGTCCACTATTGAGAAACTTCGAAAGAAGAGTGGCTTCGGTTGGGATGATAATCTCAAAATGATAACATGCGACGCAAAGACGTACCAAGAAGAAGTCATGGTATGGCTTCCAATTATATTTTCTTAATATAAATGATAATATATATTTTTGTCCATAAATTGAAATTTTAGTTTGGAAATTGAAGGCAAAGAATTATTTGAAAAGATATTCAGAGTTTCAAAGAAGGCATCTATGAATAAATGTTAGAGGTTAGATGAAGTTTTAGTAAGTTATATAATGGTGTGAAGTAAACTTTATCATGATTTATTAAGTTTTAGTCCTAGAGTAATGTCACACTACCATATCTAGATGTTTAAATTCAGCATCTACTCCACACCATGATTTTATGTTTAATTTGACAAAGATGGGGACCCACTTTGTTTTTCAAATAATAACAGATTTTTTTTGTTTATCATTGACTTAAAACATTTACTGGTATGTATATTGCATTGAATATTGAATTTATGAGTGAAGTAATTATTGTATTGTTATTATACGTTCCTTTCTCCCTTACAGGCGCATCAAAAGCATGCGGAGTATCTAAACAAAAAAAATTGAGATGTATGATGAGTTAGCTATTGTTCTGGGGAAGGAAATAGCCACAGGTGGCTTTTCTAAGTCCTATGTAGATATTGAGAATGAGCCAGACAATGGGGATAGTGCTGAGTTTGTTGTAGACAATGTGGAGGAAGATGTGGTTGAGAAAGAAAAGAATGCAGTCGAGTCATCCACCACTGGGTCGGGAATTTCCAAGTCCCGCAAAAGAGGGCGTGTACCTTCTAATGCTGATGATAGTGTGCTGACTGATCTGTCTGATCAGCTGAAGGAAATAGTTGTGGCTCTGAAAGAAATCAACCGGGGCCCGGTGGATTACACAGCTCTTTACAATGAGGTCATGGCTATGATGGCAGATGGGTATAGCGAAGAAATGCTCGCAACTGCGTTTGACCATCTGTGTGAAAATGAGAAGGTAGCACGGGGATTTCTAGCCAAGAATGCTAGGCTGCGAAAGATGTGGTTGGATAGTTTTTTTTTCTCACAACTTTGACTTGTCTGTTTCATGTAGACTGTGACGGTAGCTTTAGGAATTCACTTTTGTTGTAGAACTAGTATTGACTTACCATTGTATTATATATGTAGTATTTTGTATTATTGGGACAATACAATTGCCCAAATTATGTATTTGTACTATTTAGATACCACGAGTAGGTATCATTTTTGTACACCATGGAGGTGTAATGACAATGGTGAACGATTAATGTGGCTGTTTTTATATTAATATTATGGGTATATTTAAATGATTATTTTTTATGTTGAAGTGGATGATTATTTTTGTATTGTTACAGATATGTCTAGGCAATGCAGGTGCTTGAATTTGGATGATTAATGTTGATGTTGAAGTGGATGATTAGTTTTGTATTGTTACAGGTTTGTCTAGGTAATGCAGGAGCAGAAATTTGTAAGGCATTTCATATTTTCCGTAAAATGATCCACAAACCAAACATGGGAGACGATTTTCATTTTTCGTAAAATGTTTGACCGAACCAAACATGAAAATTGATTTTCCGTAAAACAGAAAGCATTTTCCGTAAAATGTTTGACCGAACCAAACACCAGAATTGATTTTCCGTAAAACAATTTTCGAGACAGACAAACAACTTGAATACATTTTCCTTTTCCGGAAAATAGCATTTCTAGAAAATATGTATTTTTCGGAAAACGTTTTACACGAACCAAACGCAGCATAAAATCCACATTAACTTTTCTATAGGGTGTTCAATAATCCCAAAGACATTGTCCCTTGGAGCAAATTTGGGTTTGAATGAACACATCAAAAGTTTTCTTTTGGGTTGTGGGCTTTGGCTAATTCAGGAAGCCTGCACCAACAAAAGTTTCTCTCACCTCAAGATATTATTTGGGCCACAAGAAAGCAGTGTTGTCAAACGCTTAGCCCAATATGCAGTTTGTATTCGTTCATATCAGACATGGGTGAGTCCATCAACTATTATAACGGCTAGCTTTATTATCATTCAAATTTCTATTTTCATGTTACCGTTGGAATTTAATCAATCTTCTAATGTTACCTTTGCAAAAAAAAAAAAATTTGAATTTCTCAGTCAGTGAAGTTTGACCCTACACTGTTACCGTTACTTGAATCATACATACATTATGGATGGTTGTAAAAGAAGAGTAACTTAGATGCTACTATGGGTACATTGCACAGGATTATTGATGGCAAACATAAAAGTATATTAAGTGTGTATTTGGCATGCTTAATTTTGTTAACTTATTTTACTATTTAATTTATTTTTACTACTATTTATGGGTCCTACTACATTTTTTGGTATTATTCATGGGTCTCACTATACTATTTCAACTAATTTTTACCTTTATCTATAGTACTTTCAGCAAAAAAATTTCAGTTTTAACAAAATAAGTGAATCCCAAATAGACCCTAAAAAGAAGCATTGGATATTTGATTGGGACTATATATGACTAATTGCTTGACCTTAACAAATAGATAACATACAATAGTTGTTAATAGACCCATATGACCAATTGCTTGATCTTTTATTGACGGAAGCAGTGGTGTACACAAACTCATCCTTCAGTTCTAGACATCCCAAATTTCAAACCAAAATCAAGACATCCAAATCAACAGAGAAATGCAGAGATAAGAAAGAGAAGTGAGTTTAGAGGTATACCCAGCTAGCGTTTCCTTGCCTCACTAGCCCCCTACTCATTACCACTCATTTTTCTATTTTATTTTATTTTTCCTCTTTTTTTAACCAAAACTCAAAGTTTCTATGAACTTTATAGTTTTCTTCGATCTGTTCGATTTAGATTTGTTGAAGTAGAAAGATGAACACATAGAGGAAGAAGTTGCAACTCCAATTTCAACTACAGATGTAAAAACTTCTCCTCTTGTTGAAAAAGTCTTGCCCTCATCACCCATCACAAAGCCTGTGAAGTTACAGGAATTTATTTAGGAGGATCAACATGCAGTGAAAACTTTTCAAGTGGATGTTGGAAGAGAAAATGAACATCAAACCAAAAGATCCTAATGAAAAGAAGCGCATTGCTGAAGAGAAAGCCATTCTCAAACAGTTTATTCAAGCAAAATCTATCCCAAGTGTTTAATTATTTTACACTTTTTCTCAAATTTAGAGACAACTACATAGATTTTCTTAAATTTTTTTTTTTTCATTTTTATTAGTATATCCTTCCATTGAATATCAAATTATTAATGGCTTTCCCAATTGTCTGTCTAAAATCATGCCTGCAAAAACTTCAAGTAATTCCATTGAAGCTCTATATTTCATTGTTGTTAAATACAAGGAAGGTTTTGATATTAGTCGGTAAAAGGTAGTGACCACTCAGATTGTTGGTTAAATGGGCCATCGGAAATCTATAAAAGATGACAAGCCAATGTTTTTTGGAAGCAATCTGAAAATCTGCAAATAGAAAATGTCAATAAGTATGAGCTCTCTTTCTTCAGTTCAATGTTCCCAAATCCTGTTTACCCAAAAAAATGTTCCCAAATCCCAATAAGTTTAATTGGAACCCACAAATACACCTTGATTTAATGAGTTAGGAATAGTTACTAGTAAAAAAAGAAAAAAAAATAATGATATATAAGTTATTTACATAAATGTATTACATTTAAAAAAAAAAAAATTCTAGGGGGTCACCCAGTAGTATAATTTTATATAAAAATTATTTTCTTAAAAAAAATATATAATTTGGCTATAAATTTAAAGGGCTACAACTTCTATTAAAAAAAAATTAGTATAGTTACATATTTAAAAAATTTAACTGTTAAATTGCATATTTATATATTTTTAAGATGTATGTCAAATTTCGAGTCAATCAATTGTTATTTATTATTTAATCCATAAATTTATTTTTTATACATAATTTTATATTACAAAAACTTAAAATTTAAAAATTTGACTGATGACTTAGTTATTAATCTTTATTTTTCTAAAAATTTTGAAAACATGAAGACAATAAAAAGAAAATGTTATCCAATAGTGGATTAATCAAAGTTCACATTTAATGAAAAGACACTGAATAGAGTTATAGTCAAAGTTTGTAAAAAATATATATAAGAGGGAGGATGGATTTTTTTTTATTATCTTTTTTTAAATCCCCTTCCCCTAGCCCCTTAGTCCTTAGATGGAATGCTTTTATTTCCACGTCTAGATAAGTTTTCAACCAACCCACCAACCAAATAAATCCACGTCTAGAATCAAAGTTTAACTTATTTGTATTATATTTGGATAATATATTTTTATTTGGATAATAGATTTTTGTATTAGATTTTTGGATAATATGTTTGTATTAGAGAATCAAAGTTTAACTTATTTTAATTGATTTCTTTTTTATTTTTTGAGAATTAATTGATCTCTATATATTAAAAAAATTCAAAAAGTTAGTTATAATTTTGAAAAATATCAAAAATATCCCTAATATAATTAGGTAATCAATATCCTTAAAAAAATAAAAATAAAAAATAGGTTAAAATTGTAATTCAACAAAATTCAAAAAAAAAAAAAATTTATCAGAGAAATTTTTTCTTTAAAAATTAGCACATTCTCTATTTAAATAAATCTCGCTCACTTTTGGTATATATATTTTTTTTCTAAAAACTAGCCAACACTAAATTTATATTAATATTTTGACACTTAATTTTGATAAAATTAGAATATTAAACTCAACTATTTAAATTATAAGTTTGTATTTTATTTTATTTTAATCCCGTGTAGTTCGGTTGAGGTATACTCCTACTCGGTCTCGGATTTCCTCAAGAGTTTGGCGGTGTAAGAAAAGTATAAAACCATAGCCAAGGAATGCTTGGACAGCACAGTTAGCCTAAATTCACAGACCCTTTTTTGAAACACAGTCTATTTTAACCAAAATCACTCCAAGAAAGAAAGAGCCTTCGCATTGAAAAGAAAGGAAATTTGGAATCAACAATGAGTGAAGGTCCAACTCCAAGACTCTTCAACATGAACAATTCAATAAAGAGTAAGCTCAAAACTTTGTATATATATATATATATATATATATATATGTTTTTTTTTTTGGTGTGTTTTTGCTTTCAGAAAACAATGTTGTTTTTGAGAAACGGAAACATGGTTTTTCTCGAAAACCCACATTCATGAATGAAATTCTTGTGCTTTTGAGTTTGTTTTTGGTTTTTAGTATCTGGGTATTGGTGTCTGACCCTTGTTTCATTGATTTGTGTTCTTTGCAAACTGCAAATATTGCAGAACTTCTAAGGCATCAACAAAGAGCCAACTCTTACTTTTCTTCATCAGGAGCATCAGCATGTTTAAATCTCAATGGAAATAGGAAAGATTCATTATCAGATCCAAGAACATGGAAGGCTCGGACTCCAGCTATGCCACCTCAGTCAACCCAAAAGTTTTTTTCTCGGCATTGCAGTTCTATCTGGTCTATGCTCATTGTTGGCAATCTTGCTCTTTCAGGTCCCATTCTTTCTCTTTATTCCTAGTCAGCTTTGTAATCTCATTATTTATATCTTTTCTTGCTTTTTGTTAGAAGGGGTGGTTTATTTGATACCAAAAAAATTATCCCATGTGTGAATTTGAATTTTAGGACAACTTAAGTACAATGCCTTATATATGGTACTTTAGAAAGTTCCTCAATTAAATTCAATAATATGATTGCAGTGGCCAATAAGTCACACGGTTAAATTTAATTGTAAAAGATAACAATGTTCACAGTGGATTAGTGAATGCAATCTTGAAGAAACTGTAGTAAAAAAAAAATTACAGATCTTAATTTGAAAAAACACCTTGAAATAGGCGCCTCCAAATATAGGGTTTAAAATGTAATTTGCTGAGATAGATATATGAATGCGGCTGTGTATTTGTATACAAGTGGAAACCTTCTCATGTTTTGTATATGCGTTTTGAGTGTGTGTGTGTGTGTGTTATAATATAGGTTGGTGAATGTAGTTTCTAGATGGCTTTTGCAGTGACATACTGATATATCAAATCTTCAATATAGACTTCCTAACAGAACAAGAAATAAGGTGGGGTAGGGTGGGGTGGGGTGAGGCTTCCTCTGGTTCTTTTTGGTTTAAGTATATTAAGGTCTTATTCATTTGGCTTCTCCAGGTTTATAAGTGTGGTCAAAACTAATATAAATTGTTTGATACGTATTGGAGACAATGTAATTTTATAACTCTTGGATGCAAAGTCTTGAGGATTGGTCTAACCTTGTCATCTCCCAATCAGTGTCTTATTCAATCAGTGTCAACTGTACATCAATTGAAGGGTTTCGTTGTTCCTTTTTACGTTTAGAGAAGTGAAACTAGAGCAGTGTTGATAGAGGGAGATAGATTCCTTCAAAATCTCCTGCAATTCAAGGTTTTCATTGTCCCTTTTTTGAGTTTAGAGGAATAAAACCAGGGAACTATGGAGAGAGAGAGAGAGAGAGGTTCCAAACTAATGAACCTGGATGACTTGTAATAAATCTTGCAATAAACTACTTATCAAAAATAAATAAATCTTGCAATAAACCCTCAACTTTCAATCTATAGCAATTGGGGTTCCAAACTAATGAAATCGGATGAGCTGAAATAATTCTCTTCTTCTTTACGTTGACTCCTCTAATAGAATGTGAAATAAATAGAACATAAAAGGATTTTGAAAGGAAAAATTAAGTAAGAAAATCTAAAAACTAGATAAAACAAATTTACATATATTGTTGTCAGCAAGACAAATGAATTCCATTTCATAATTAATTGCATCTTTGCAAGTTAAAGAAAAAATAGGAGTGAGTTTGCTTAGTGAAAGGATTTTTAGCTTGTCTTTATCGCATTTTTTTCTCCTTTAGAAATGTGTTTATGCTGCTAATAATGCATTATGGCTGATATAACTTCAAAGGATTCTTTTGAAGCTTTTGCATGTCTATGTATAAATTGGAAGCGAACTTCTTATTATTCCTAAAATTAAAGCTAAAGCCTTCTCTTTGATTTAAATGCACAAGTTCCCATGCTTTTCTCCATGCTCTTCTTCATCCAAAAATTATTAATTTCTTTGATGTCTCTAGTTCTGTGGTTCATTCTAATATAATGGGGGTCTGGGGTACCATTGAAAAAGATGTGTTTTGGGGGTGTGAGAAGGCACCCCATTATGGTATAGGATATAGCCAACTATTGCTGTTTGCATTCCCCCTCCCCCTCCCCTACCAAAAGGGGGATAGAATAGCTGAAATAAGAATGAAAGATAGCAAAGGAAGAATATCAAAAGGCTTGCTGAATTCATTCATTGCTGTTAACTTCCATATGTAGTTTGTTGAACCTACTTCACCTTTATATTGAACTTGCTGTGTATTGGAACCTCTGCTTTACTATACAACAGACTAGGGATGCATATTGTTGATCTATATTTAGTGCTGCCTTTTCTGTGGGCCAAATTAAGCACCATATGCTGAACTAAACAGGTTGTGTTGAGGATACATTAAATGGGCTCCGAAAAAGTTGCAATGTATCCCTGTAAGACATAATTAGACTTGTGAATATATAGGATTTGTGCCCTTGCATGCCTACTATTGGACATGTTCCAAACTGGCATGTCTAACTTAGCTAAAGAGGAATGTATCTTCATTTTCTGTGAGGTTGCTCTAATGCTTCTTTTATTTTCTCTGTTGCAATAATCTACTAATATGAGTGATTACCCCTATAGACTTGCAAACTACGTGTTAGCCATGTCCTGTGGATAAAAATAAATTGAAACTAGGCAAATTGGAAACCTTGAAGCCCGAATTTTCCTCCCAATCTTCCCACCCTAGGATGCTTGCCATGATATTATCATTTGCAACTTTGCATTTTTGTTATTCTCCTTTCAGATAGTTCTTCCTCACTTACCTGCATGCTGTTTGAATTTTCCACAATGGGTGTATTCATATCTCCTTGATATTGATGCTGTTGGTTGTAATGATGTTGTTATCATGTGTGTTTGCTGTGTATTGAAGCAAGTTGAATTATTGGACGTGTAGTTAGTCCACTTTCTATAAAGCAACATTCCTGATGAAGGATGCACATTCCTTCATTTTGGAGTATTGTGGAGTTCGTTGTTGATTAAATTTCTTCTTGTTTTGTTTAAATAATATTAACAGGAATAACTG
Source organism: Quercus aquifolioides (assembly GCA_019022515.1). NCBI lineage: Eukaryota > Viridiplantae > Streptophyta > Magnoliopsida > Fagales > Fagaceae > Quercus > Quercus aquifolioides. Next base: position 16,112,765 of record CM032328.1, read on the forward strand.
GAAAAATTCTTCACTGCATTAAAAACACGCTATGGTTGCGTAATAGAGTAATGTTTACAGCCAACGGTCAAGTAAGAAACGTATATGTCCATCCCTCTAATTGGCGACAAACCATATCATGATTCTTTTCCCTTTAGCATAATTGGTATAGATTATTGTGATAGTGGGAAAAAGGACAAACTTAATCATTACACAAGGTGGGCGAAACATGACACGCAGATTGCAATTCTTGCGTAATCATTTACTAGCCACCTAAAGCTCTACTACTTGAGATGTTTAAAATCATATACGAGTAATCTTTGGCTTTATCCGTGTCTATGATGAGCAATAAGCGGAAAAGACAAAGTTTGTATCAATTCCTTTTTCTGTGCATTGTATCTTGCATATGAAGTTACGTACTGTAACATCAAGTAGAATGTAGTTCTATTATAAAAAAATAATTAAAAAAACAATCATTACACAAGGTGGGCAGAATGCAATTCTTGCATAATCATTTACTAGCCATCTAAATCTCTACTACTTGAGATGTTTAAAATCATATACGAGTAATTTTTGGCTTTATCTATGTCTATGATGAGCAATGTGGAAAAGACAAAGTTTGTATAAATTCCTTTTTTCTGTGCATAGTATCTTGAATATGGAGTTACACACTGTAACATCGAGTAGGATATAGTTCTACTCAAAAAAAAAAAAAAAGTATGATGTAGTCACTCATGTGCCTCATTTATAGTGTTGAGCAAATATTGATTGCTTAATATACTATGTCTAGGATCATCTTTAATATCATGTTTGGTGTCTTAGTGGGGTTTGAGATAGAACAACTGGAGTATAAAAGAAGACTTCAAGGACTGATTTTATTAGATTAACATGGAATTATAGTGAGCAAATTCTGATAAAGGAAATGATAAAGGAAATATATGCCTAACATGTTATTATCATTTTTTTAAATAAGTGCTTAACATGTTATTAACATATGTTATCTGAGATGTGTACATATCTAGTTTTATGGTCAAAGTTGGCCCCCTTCTTTTTGGTAGTTTTATATATAGTTGTTAGTTTAATCTTACTGGAATAACTATATTAAAACCTATGATTTAGTTGCCTCACAAAGTTTTCTCTAGGGATCTTAATGTGCTTCTGTGAATTTTTCAGCTTTCGTCTTTTTGACGGCAGAGAAGAAAGATGCAGAAAGAGGAAGAAGTAAGATGCACATTGATGCAACTCAAGTTTCAACTATAGATGCAATTCCAGAGCTGTTCGGAACTTTCTAGTGGATATTGGATTAGAAAAGGAGGGTCAAACCAAAAGACCTGAAGGAAAGAAGTGCATTATGAAGAGAAAGCTATTCTCAAACGATTTATTTGAGCAAAATCTGTCCCAAGAGTTGTTCAACACTTGTTCTCAAATTTAGAGACTAATACAAACGATGTTTTATTTTCAATCTTAACCGGCATGAAGTAGTTTATTATGTTGAATGCTGATGCATTTTCCAATTGTCTGTCTAGAATGATGGCTGCAAAAAGTTCATCTAATTCGGTCAGAGTTCAATAGATCATGGAGGATAATTTTAGCCAGTAAAAGATAGAATAGTTACTTTCTTTTCTCTGCTAAAAGATAAGCCATCAGCAGTCTACTAAAAGATAATAATCTACTGTTTTCTGATAAAAGAGCTGAAAATCTGCAGACAGAAAATGATAACAACTAAGAATCATTTATAAGTTCTCTTGCTTCACTATATTTCTGAATGTGCATTTGAAATTAGTTTTTTTTCTTTCTTATTTACTTATTTGTTGAAAGTGAGCAAAAGTACACTTCTCTACATGTATGTAAATAAACACTCAAAAAAATGCTAAACCAAACGCCCATTCGACTTATGTCAAATGGCCAATCCTCTCCCCATAGACCATAGTACTATTTCCAGAATTTCAATTATTCCACTTATACTTCATGAAACATACCAAGTAGAAAATATGACCTATGTTAAGGACACAGGAAGTTTCTTGATTACCTTATGAGTTCTTGTGTTATTTGTTAATGTATCTTCTTATGTCTTTCTGGTTATGAAATTTAGGAAGGTGAAATGTGAACTATGAAACTTGTAATGTATAACTGCTTGTCTATGGTTCATATCGTTTTCTTTGCAACCGAAAGTTTTAATTTCATTTCATTTCATGCCCTATCCTATTCAAGAAGTACTAAGTCTGTGCAATGCATGCACCTTGATTTTTTTAATGGGGGGAAAAATGTGTGCATACAGTCCAACTATACCTCGTGGCCTTTCACATGGGCCTAATGTCAGAGCATGCACAATTTCCAAAAAGGATGTGGGCAGTGGACACCCCAAATTTGTATATACTGATAGAGTTTCCAAAACATGCAATCTTCCAACACCAAACCAACTACAACTACCGAGTAGGTTATTTTTCCAACCTCAAATTAAGCTTTTCCTCAAGCTAAATTACCCACAAGTTACTAAACAAATAAAGAACATAAGGTTCCGACCTTTTAAAAAATATATAAATAAGATAAGGTTGAAATCACTCCAAATAGTTACAAACCGATGTGATAATGAATATAATTGGTTTCACTTTAATAATTAATTAATAAATATTTGAATTATTTTTCGAAAAATTATTAGGTATTTTTAAAGCACGGTGGTATAATACTTTCATATTCATAATGGATTATACTATAAATTTAATTAATGAGATCCACTATAAATGTGAGAGGAGAGAGCACCACGTTATCGTATTCCAGAAGAACCTAACAATTACTCTTACTTTTTAATGATTAGTAATATAAAAGTTTGTAAGATTTATATGATAAAGTTTGTAATATCTCCTAATATCACTTATATATATTTTTTTCAAAATATTCTGCAAGATTCTTAGAGATATAGTGGGATCAATATAAACAATAGGGCAAGAGAGCCCAACAAAATGCAATGATGATATGTGATTAAAGTTCAAATTCTTAAGTAAGATACTTAATCATAAGTTAGGTAGTTGAACAAAGAGATAAAGCAAAGTTGAGGAATGGAGCTTAGCAATTAAAAACTTATAGGCAATCAATAAATGGGCCATTTTGAGAATTGAATATTGCAGTCAAAGAGAGATCTAGAAAGCTCATAAAATAAGTCAATTAAGCCATCCCCAAAGACAGATGGGCTTGATTTTTATTCATGGCTTTTCTTCACAATTGGGCACCGATCTTTGTGCTTACAATTTGAATACACAATATTTTCAAATAACCATTAACTTTCATCAAGAGAGTTTCATATAATTAAGAGTATTTTTTGGTAAAGAGGAGGGGGTACATGTGGCCTCTTAGATATAAAATGGGAAAGAATGTGACATGAGAGGTTAGCTTGTGTGTGGAAGAGAGAGAGAGAGAGAGAGAGCAAAAGTTTTGAGGGTTGGGGATGATGATGGAGGAATGTGGTTGGATTTATTGAATCTCACATGAATGCACGAGGCCGCCCAGCTGCCACTGCCAAAGGGGGGACTCCACAACAACAATCATGGACTAGTGGGGTGGGGACTTTCTCTCTCTATTTGTATATATATATTTCCATACACTGCATAAACTTATCACAATATCCATGAAAGAAATTTTATGAATATTTTGCTCTCCACCTTTTACCTTTAGTACAAATCTTAAAATAATTTGACGCATGCTACCCAAAATAAAACCTTTACAAAAATGGATTATTAAAGGTCATATACAAGGTGTCATTTCTAGGTTGCTTGTGTAAGAAATTGAATACTGTGGAAGAAACTGAAGATTACTATTAACCCAACTCTTAGGTCACAAGTTAAAAGTTAATAAATGCTCAATTATGAGTTGTATTGCATAATTTTTAAAGAAAAAAACACACTTATTAATGATTTATTGGTTACATGTACAAATTTATTGGGGTTATATGTGTTTTTTTTTTTTTTTTTTTTTTGAATATATGTTTATACAAAATATATTTTCATTTTTTTTTTTAAAAATATAAAAAATATATATTATTTAATAAAGCATTGTATATACCTTATACATTGTCCTTAAAACATTCGTTAACAAAAATTATTAATAGTATAAATATATGTCCTGTCACGATTGTTCATCAATTGCATTGAAGAGTAAATCGAACTTTAGAGAATTCTTCTAGTCTATGACCAACACTTTTGGAAAACTAGGCCTTCCATGGAATCCATGCTTTTGTTTTATAAAAAAAAGGTTCTATGACCCTTCATATTTAAGGACGGTTTCATTTTATACTCATTTTTCACAACACAACCTTTCACAGCTACAATCTAAATAGGTTTAATAATTAATTATCTCTATTTATTATCACCCATTAAATAAAAATATAAATAAAATAAATTAAAGTTAATAATTAAATAAAACCTATTATTCAGCCCGGTTAATTTCTAGTAAGATCCTAATAAATGATTTTTTTTATTGTTGGTTAATTGTTTTGTCAAAATGATAAGATTGAACATTACCTCAGTTACAATACAGTGAAAATGGAAATTTATAAGAATAAGTCTTAGATTCCAATCTTATTGTAAATCAATATAAAGAATGTTAATCTGAAAAAAAAAGAAAAGAAAAGAAAAGAAAAAAAAAAGCAGCTAATCAAGTTTTTCAACCCAGGTAAATCCAGCACCAAGACAAAGCCTCTTCTTACGTTGAAAAACAACTCAAAGCAAAAATTCTTGCTATGCTTTCCCCAATACAAATATTCCCTGTTGCTGTGTTAGACATTAACTTAGCTCCAAAGCCCAAATATCATTCTCTCTCTCTCTCTCTCTCTCTCTCTTCCCCACGCGTGCGTGTACGCATGCACAAAAATGTTTAGACTTGGCTGTGGTGGTCACCATGATTGAGCATATTTAAGCCAAACCATAGAGAGAGATATAGAGAGAGAGTGTGTGTGTGTGTGCATGCAGGTAAAAATTATTGCATAATGGACAATATGTGGGTTGTGTTAGTGACAACAATTTTCTTGTCTACCATAATTCTCTACAAAAACAGGTTTAGACTCAGATCAAAACACAGAAGTCCGCTTCCTTTAGGCACTCTTGGATTGCCTTTTATTGGGGAAACCATTGAGTTCGTATCTTGTGCTTACTCTGACCGTCCTGAGAGCTTCATGGACAAACGTCGCAGCATGTAAGTATATATATGATTATTAGTACTAATAAGCAATACCCAGATCATATTTTTCTATCGCACTATATATATGTTCTTATTAACATTCAGCTAATCTATATATATATATATATGCTTTAGTATAACTACCATGTGTATGTTTTGTTATATATACTTTGTTACTCTTCTCTATCACTAATAAAACATGTATTGGTTCTTTTACTGATATGTTTTGCTTTGGCTTGAAAATTAAATGGTGAAGATATGAAGACGTGTATAACAAATATTTTTGTGGTTTTGTAGGTATGGCAAGGTGTTCAAGTCACACATATTTGGAAGCCCCACAATTGTTTCAACTGATGCTGAAGTGAGTAAATTTATTCTTCAAAGTGATGCAAAGGCTTTTGTGCCATCTTACCCCAAATCTCTCACAGAGTTGATGGGGAAGTCTTCTATTTTGGTCATCAATGGGAGCTTACAAAAGAGAATCCATGGACTCATAGGAGCCTTCTTCAAGTCCCCACATCTCAAGGCTCAAATCACTAGGGACATGCAGAAGTATGTTCAAGAATCAATGGCAAATTGGAAAGATGAACATCCCATATATATGCAAGATGAAACTAAAAATGTTAGCTCTCTCTCTCTCTCTCTCTCATTTATGAGGTCTAGGAATTAAGTTCTTATCTTTTAAGTTTGAATCTATCTTCTGCTTCCTCTAAGTTTAAAGAGCCTCCTTGGAAAGAGTTCTAGTAAATACTATAGATACAACAAAATATGCCATTTCTTGCTCTTAAATCTATATATGAGAAAGTAAAGCCCCAATAGGCACATAATTGACTTACACACACACTCTCTCTCTTGTAAAAGGAATATTCATTCATGTTTGAGTAATCTCTCTGGCTTCTACTTAGGTTTGAAGATGATTTGGCTATAAAGCAAAACCCAGTTGTCTATGGGGGTCATAATAATTTTGCATGAATCATATTGTCTGGAAAATTAGATTCATAATTATTATGTTATCTAGTACTTTATAAAAGTAACTAAGATCTACCCCTTTTTGTCTCCAGATTGCCTTTCAAGTGCTAGTTAAGGCATTGATTAGTTTGGATCCCGGTGAAGAAATGGAGTTTCTTAAGAAACAGTTCCAAGAATTTATCTCTGGCCTCATGTCTTTACCCATAAACATACCCGGGACCAGACTCTACAGATCACTACAGGCAAGTCATTAGTTTATTTTATAAGTAATGATAGAGACGCAATAATATTTTTAATAATTTTTTCACAACTATTGACATAACTTGTTATGATTAATTAGAGAAACATTGTTTTTACTTGAATCTACTACTAACATTACTTTTATTAAACACAAAAAATAATAATACCACACAGTGAAAAAAAAGTTGTGCGTAGACTCAGTGCGTGTGTGTATATGTATGTGTGTATATATATATATATATATATATTTTTTTTTTTTTTTCTTTCCTAATAATGATGACTACTTGGATTTCAATTTCAGGCAAAGAAGAAAATGGTTAAGTTAGTACAAAATGTAATCCTAGCCAGAAAACATAGTGGCTTCTCCAATGTTCCAAAAGATGTGGTAGATGTTTTACTCAATGATTCAAGTGAACAATTAACAGAGGATTTAATAGCAGATAATATGATTGACATGATGATACCCGGAGAGGATTCAGTGCCAGTTCTTATGACTCTTGCAATAAAATACCTCTCAGATTGCCCCACTGCTCTACAACAATTAACGGTATGAATATTTTGTGTTTTTAATGGAGTTGTAACCAAAACCATACATGTTACAATCATGGCTTACATATAGTGTCAAGATCATTATCATCTTAGCTTGATCTCAACCTAGTCCTACTCGTATAATTGGTGTCACCTCAGTTGATATACATGCATCCTATTTGGCTAGCAGGTCCAATTTTCTTAGACTAAATTTTTTGTAAGTTTGTGACATGCAATTCCAATTTTTTGACTACTTTTAGTCATGTCTAGGAGTGTTTCCTTTCCCACTAATTTTGTCAAAGATCTACTAGTAGAATTGATACTCAGAATTTGTAGCTACTAGGGTTTGTCCACACTTTATTAGTTGTAATGTTAAATTCCACAAAAAAATAGTCTCCAATCACTAATTGGAAAATAGTTTCTCATTTTTTTGAGGGGACGTATTGAGATTTTATTCAACTCTAGACCATTTAATTTGGTTGGAAAAATTATGATAGGGTTAATAGATGACATATTGCACGTGTGATGGCATACCACAGACATCATGTAATTGTAGGAGTCATTACTTATTAGTACCAGTGTTTTATACTATTCATCAAAAAAGTACCATTGTTTTATATATAATTTATTTTTGTATCCAAAATCTTGATAAAACTCAGGAGGAAAACTTGAAGCTGAAAGAACTCAAAGCTCAGCTTGGACAACCTTTGTCTTGGAGTGATTACTTATCATTGTCATTTACACAAAGTGTAAGTTATATTAAACTGGATAAAGGCTCAAGAAAAATTAACACAAGCCATTAATTATGAAATAAATAATGTGTGTTTCTTTTTATCTAAAGGTAATAACAGAAACTCTAAGGATGGGAAACATTATAATTGGAGTGATGCGTAAAGCCATGAAAGACATAGAGATAAAAGGGTATTTGATACCAAAGGGATGGTGTGTTTTTGCATATTTTAGATCGGTTCATCTCGATGCGAATCACTATGACTGGCCCTACAAGTTCAATCCATGGAGGTGGCAAGTAAGTAGAACCCATCTTTTGGTGTGACTTTTAGCTTCCTCTGTCATTTGTAATTCTCTCTTTAGCTTAATAAGTCGATACAACTTTTCTCACAATTTTTTTCCCGTAACTTCATGGAAGACAATAAAAAAATGTTACTAGTAAATTCATATGAAAATCATTAACTTGACAACTCAACAGCTACAAAATATATTACAAAATAGTTTGTGTATGTAACATTTCTAGCTAATTACTTTATTAGTAACAAATAATGGTTTGTGCCTTTGGGGTCCCTCACAGGACAAAGACATGAGCAGTAGTAACTTCACTCCTTTTGGAGGTGGACAAAGGCTATGTCCTGGGCTTGATTTAGCCAGGCTGGAAGCTTCTATCTTCCTACACCATTTTGTTACTCAATTCAGGTAATGAGAATCACTCATATGATCTCTCTCTCTCTCTCTTTTGTTTATCACTTTTACCAATAGCTTAAAGGCTTGCAAATTGAAATATAGCTAGCTCCACTTTCTTTGTTTTCAATCAATTAGTAGTGAACTTTTTATCATTACACACGTGTGATCAAGTAACATAAATGATGAAAAAGCTAATGACTAATAATGCATGGTCCCAATTCAAGCTTTCCACAGTTAACACGTAGTTAATTAACTCAGCCGTGTACTACATAGAAACTTAAAAGAAAGTGACATCTATTTCAGTATAAAGTTCTTCGATTCTTGAAGCTGAAAATAATCTTTATGCTTTATGGGAGAAATTAACGGAAGTCTTTTCTCCAGGTTGTAATGCAAAAACACTAGCATTTCTTCTATACACTTTTTTGCATAGGAGAAAAGACACAAACATAGCAAAAAACATCAAACATTCTGTCATTATTGGCTCTCTAGGTTTGTAGTTCAGGCATCATTTCATACTTTATTCACAAACCATCCTTTGGATAATCCATGTGAGACCAGTTAAAAATTTAAGATTAGATTCCACAGATATTTCCAAGTGGGGCAGTATAATGTCCGTTTGTGTTGCTTTGTCTTTATCTTAGAGGATCGAGAACAAGATCATAAGGAAAGAAAGCAAACTTGTAGCAATTTTTGGCTCTCAAGAGATGTTGTTTCTTGTATTCTTTTAGAATTTCAACATGGCAAACATGAAAAATTCTTAAGTGCTCTTGAAGTATAGTGAAATAGTGTTTCTTCATCTTACATTTATGGTAGATACAACCATGAATTTAATAAATAGACTTCACCATAAATATAAAAAAAGAGAACATCATTTTTCATATTCTGAAAGTATTTAAAAATTACTTACTAGATATTTTTATGTACCACATAGCCCAAACCAATAACTATATTTCAGAATTGTGATGAAAAAAATGATGCTATCCCTTAACCAAACTCAAATTTTTAGGAGTACTAGCACACATGTGACTTACCAATTGTTTAATTTTGGACCATTGAATTCGAGGATTACCTCTTTCTCAAGCTATTGGCATATCTAAAAAGTTTTTTTTGACTAGTCAAGTGCATCGAAAACATCATTCTCGAATAGCTCATATTTTATGTCTTCATCTAGCGGTGATAATTTGGCCACAAAGTGGCCGATAAACCTCGTAGCAGGCACCAAACAATAATTATATAGCTTAAGCAATGGTGCTGTGGTCAATATAGATTTTCTTTTTCTTTATTTCTTTGGCTAATCATGGTCTATGTGACTTTTTTTTTTCTTTTTTTTTGAGGAACCGATGTGACTTAGTATAACACAGAATATCCGGATTAATTAGTCAAAAACGCAAAGAACAAGGTTATATTGCTTTGCAAGGACATACCAAATCTCACAGGATAAATTAATCAAAAACTCGCAAATCAAGGTTGTATATGGTTTCAATTGGCTAAAAGCTTTGCTTTGCTGGCTAGGACATACCAAATCTGATATTGTTCTAATCCAAATTGACTAATGGCTGCCTTTGTTTTAAACAAAGTATCGATTTTACATAACCAATGATTATTTAATACCCCATAGGGATTATATTGCTTCATACAATAATGTCTTAATCATTAAATAATGCCATAGCCAATTTAAATTTATTAGGGTTAGACTGACAAAGAGTGTACTAGAGAATTAGGATTTGCTAGGGTGGCATTACGTATTATAGGATAGCTGATGTTCTGTTTACCAAGGAAAAAGAGAAAAGGAATGCAAACTTTTGATCTTATTATAATTCCTGATTTGACTATTAATATCTTTCGAAAGATTATACAACTTATTAAAATTATAAGTTATGGTTAGAATAACGTTATGTTTTGATGTACCTACCAACCCACCATTTTTATTATGCATTAATTATTATATGAAAAAAAAAATGGTGAATTTATTGAATACATAATGTATACCAATTCACTATTTTATAAGAATTTTGGATATTATTTTTTAATTTTTTATCTTTTCCATACAGCTGGAGAGCCGAGGAAGACACAATTGTTAACTTCCCCACTGTAAGAATGAAGAGGAGGATGCCAATTTGGGTCAAAAGGAGAGGGGCAACGAGAATTTAGTAATGCTATGACAACAATTAAAGTCATAATTTTACCACAATTTGTTTACGTAGTGAGTTATTAGCGATAGATTTATAAACTTATCATTTTTACTTCACCGCTTACGACTCAACACGTGAATAAATTGTGAAAAAAATTATAGCTTTAACTGCAATGTAAGCATTTTATAGGAAAATATGAAGTAACTTTCTTAGAATAATACAAACAAACAACGCACACATGAAAAAGACAAAGCAATTAAAAGGAAAAGGACCTGGCAGTAGTGCACACGTGTGGGGGCATCACAATCAGCTGACACATTTGTCCTCTTCCACAATCATGATTGCATATATCGAGGAAAGTAGTACAAAGTTTTGTAGGACCCAATTTATCACTGATTCTTTTCTTTAATTAATTAACCTTTTGTCTTTTTCAATTTCAGCAAGAGTGGGATATTTCACCAATCAATTTCTGATGTTACCTTGAACTTGAATATGTATAAATTGAAATAAAACTTACCAAGGGAGCAACTTTTGGCTTTTGTTTTTCTTTTGATTCCTGCATGGAGCTTTTGATAAGGAATAGTGGGCATGGATAATGATTTGTGTTCATGGGTCCCAATAGCCGATTGCAATTTTTAGAACAACTAGTGGGGTACTCTAATTATATTAGCAATACAAATCTTCGATTAGATGGTCCTTCTAAAAAGAAGTTTATTGAATTTGTCGGTGAAACTTCATAAATGGGCAAATAAATATAGAACCATTTATTGACTCATTGACCCTCCATTCTCTCTTTTTTTTGTTGAAGAACTTTGTTTGTAACAAAGTCTAAAATTAAATCATAAATATTGACCCTCCATTCTAGAACTACAATGGGTAGCTCATGTACATTCTATTTTCAAATCATTCAAAACAGAGAGTGAATGATTATATTTATGGGTTTAGGGCTGTAAATAAAGTAAGTTTTATATGAATGATTTGTACTTGATCTGGGTAAAAAAAAACTTGTTTAGTTTTGTTTACTTTGCAAATGGGTTGAGCTCAAACCCAGGTTTAGACTTGACATTAAACAAGTCATAATCAAACGTAATAATATGTTTATGAACAAAGTTCAAATTCCTGCTCCTTCTTTATAGCTTTTGACTTGGTTTATTTATAGCTCTTTATGGTTTATCAATATAACAGAAAAGTTATAAGCGTATAATTATTAATCCAATTTAAAAGTTATTAGGCAATAAAAGTTTTTCTACCAATTGCATTTTTCACCTTGATATCTCATTGCTAATAATTAAGCTTTGCGCTAATCATGCTTCATCTCAAGTGTTTCTAACTTCTAGTCACTACTACAAAGCATTTTGTCCATTCAATTTCAAAAGATAAAATCATTTTGAATTGAAACTTTACTTATCTTAAAGAAAACTGTCAATTTCAACCAAGAAATGAAGCACAAAGTGGTTTAATACCTACTGCAATTTAAAACAACGAATATACGGTGTCAAACCTATAATGTTTTTTGTTTTTGAGAGTTTCAACCTATGACGTCCATTCTTGATGATAGCTCTTTATCATCAGACCAAAACATCAATCAATTTTAGGTGTAGGCGGGGGTTCAACCTCAGATATCTTATTCAACCATCAGAGACTTTACCAGTTGAGCTAATTGGAACCCACGACAAACCTATAATGTTAGCAATAGAGATCACACATATTTAGACATGCATATAAATCAACTCATTGCTATTATTGTTATGATCATCACGAGCATTATTCATTACCCTCACCAATCTTTATGTTAAAAAAGTCATCATTAACCAATAACCATGGATCTCATGTCTTCTTGGTAATATTATCATTCTTATTAACATTAACATTAACATCCCTATAATAAACATTTGGCTCATCTCAGTGGCGGCTCCAGAAATTTTTCTTAGGGTATTCCTTAAGAAACATAAATTATACAATCTAATAAAAAGAGAAATTCGTATATTGACAATGACAACAATTAAAAAAAACATGCAAATACATAAAGTTTACAATTACCTTCTACGAGTTTTCATATTTTAAAATCATTGCATGATTGTCTCATTATTAATATTACAAACCACATTTCATTCAATGTATACAACCAAACATTCATTCATCTACTGAATGTAAAACAAATTATGGAACAAAATTTAATTTTATTGACATAAAAAAAACTAAGGGTGTTTCCAAAAAAATTTTTGAAGGGTAGACAAATAAAATTTTTTAAATTATTATATATAAAAAAAAAATTCAGGTCAAGGTGGTCCTGGGACCACCTTGGCCTTAAGATGGGGACCACCTTGACCTTAAGATGGTGCCGCCCCTAGCTCATCTTACCAAAAGGACCATGTAAGTTACTTAAAAGGTATTTGCACTTAAACTGGTATCTGTCCCTTCATCTGAGAGATCTTTAATTAGAATCAATCTATTAGGGAGTTCAGTTTTAATTGAAATAGGAGAAGCTATCCCTATCGTGCATTATCATCATTTCATAATGAGTCCCATTAGCGAATGTCTTTAGGACATTTTGCTAATGTATCATTTAAAAAAGTATTTCCTAAACCAATACTTATCCGTTAACTTTTTCCTTTCATAATATGTTAATTACATAGATATCAACATGCTCCTCAAGAGTAAAATAAATTGCAATTATTGGTGTTAAAAATAAATTAAATATATGTCTGATAGTGAGATATATTGGTTGTAAAATTCTTAGTTGTGGAAACACAGTTTAGCTTGTCTACTCATTCTTCAACCAATACAAGAAAGTCCAAGTCTTCGAGACCTCTCTCTATCATGGCTTCCAACATTGATGATCTTGATTTTCACGAATCCTACCTAATTGCATTACTTTGTTGATAATATGTGCGTCTCTCACACTCTCACTGACTTACTTTTGGTCAGTATTGCGCACTTAAAATAATTAAATAGATTAATAGTCATTCAAAACAAGCTTAAAATTTGTCTATGGATTGGCTAAAGTTTTACCAAAGACCAAACTTTTTGTCTTAGATTTGTTTTCTTGGTTTACATCAAGAAAAGGAAAAGAAAAAAAGAGCTTCTTTTATTGGTGAAGCTTTGTCTACCAAAACATAATGTTTTTGGCGAATGAATCTATGAGATTAGGCACAAGAAGCACAACTTGTCTGCCTTAATTTCTGCTATTGTGGATTTGCTACATCAAAAGCAGCCTATTCTTTTAATTTCCTTTTTTTCAGAAATTATTTGACCAATCCATTGACGATTTTAGATCTTTGTCAAAATACAATATATATATATATATATATATATAGACACTGTATAAGTGGATTCCTTTATTTCAATTGGACTTTTATGTGGTTCAAAAATATCCTCATTAATGAAGGGTAACTTCATTTAGAAATAAAGTCATAAATGTCAAATAACAAATTTCATTTTGAATTCAAAAGGATAATTCCTAAAATTTAGAATTTTTTCTCTTTCACTTTCAAAAAAAGAAATTACTGTTACTGTTTATATCTAAAATTTATCATTTTTATATGTTTGAAAAATTAAAAATATATATTTCTAAATTATAGTAGATGCAAATTATTAACATTTACCTAAATAAAATAGAAGAGCCTCTGAGCATGCGCGTGAGCGCATGCTCAGAGGCTTGTGTGTGTGTGTGTGTGTGTATAAATAACAAAGGATACCTGGTGCAATTAATTACCCCATTCTCACTCACAAAATATTTTTACCACTTTCACTTTTTAACTTTAACTTTTTTTATTCAATGGTTGAGATTGAAGTCGTTTTTTTAAACTCTCAATCTCAACCATTAAAAGTTTTCTCAAAACAAAATCTCAACCATTGAGAGTTATTGCATTAGGCGCACTGCTAATCTCAATCCCAAAACTAAAAGTAAGAAACAAATGATAAGAAGAAAAAATATCTTTGTAGATAGTGTTAAGAGATGGGGGATTTAAATGTTAGGCATCTCCATTGAGCTTAACTACAAGACACTTGGCCCTGTGAATAAATATTTGGAAGTAACTAAAACACACCAATTCTCATAAGAACAAAGTTTGACAACAAACTTGGTTGTAACTTATAATTATAACTCCACTCAATATCTTTTTATTAAATGTGAATTTTGATAAATCTATCATTGAATTACGTTTTCTTCTTTCATCCTCCAAGCTTGCAAAATTTCTAGAAGATCAAAAATCAATACCTATCTCATCAATCAAATATTTAAATTTCAAGTTTTTTTAGTCTAAAATTATGCATACATAATAAGTTGATGGATCTAATAATAAATAACATCCGATTGACACAAAATTTAACATGTGTGTTTAAAACATGTAATCCAATGATTAGCTTTTCAAAATACTTAGCATGTTAATTTTTTTAGTAGAAATTGTAGCCTAAGCTACAATCAAGTTTGTAGCCACTTTGTCCTTCTAATTGGACAAAATCATAAATCATTTTCTTAAGTTTTTTTTTTCCTAAAAGGTAAATACACCTTCATTATGTAGATATTAAAAAAAAATTAAAAGATTAAAGCATAATATAGAACCTCTTTGCTTAAGTAAATTTGGATTTTGATATTTAATGTTTGAAAATGTAGGGGTAAGGGCCTAAATTTGTATATTAGGCCTTAGGCCTTGGCCGAAGACGTTGGATGGTCCGAGGATGGATAAACAATAGTGAGGGTATCAAGCTTAGAATCCTATGAGTAAGATGTAAGCAGAAAGGCTGGGGGAGGTGGTTCGATGAGGATTATCTCCTCGGATGAATGGAGCACAGATCAAAAGCATATCCTGTCGATCAAAGTAGCCTTCTAGGAGGTTCTACTGACAGGGGCGTGTATTACAAACATACAAGAGGGATGGGGGCTTAGAGGTATCAAGGGAAAAGCTACTGCCACTGCACTGGATGCTCTGTAGCTAACTTTCTGACTACATTTATGTGGAGAAGACCTTTGAATAGTGCTGCCTAGGCTACCGTAACTCACAGAAGGCTAGAGAGGGTGTCCGATGGGAGAAGTACTCAAGTAGTGGCCTGGACGATCAACAAATGGAAGGCCAAGATCGTGAAAAGAGGGATATATAATGCAAAGGACCCCTGGAGAAGAGAGGATCGAAAAATAGAGAGAGAAAAGACGGTAGTAATCAAAATTGTATTAAGAATCTATTCAATTGGTTTATATTAGAACTTACCTCCTCAGACCGTGCCGAGATCCTTCTTACTTTCGTTTAATTATCTTTTAAACCCATTCTAACCATTGTCCAATTCATTAGAGCCTAGTTCTCTAACTCATTCTCAACAAATTTATTGTACTAGGCTTACCGGGCCTATATCCCTTTACATTTTGGGCTTGGGCTAAAAAACGTGCCCCTACAATTGGCACCGTCTGTGGGAAGAACTTGTGTGATAGTGAGTGCAATGGTCAACCATGGTAGGATTAGGTCCCCATTAGCAAGAGTCCACGGGGTCTCAACGATAAGATGAGTTCCTCAACCTTGAACGCAGGAGAAATCGTGAGGGTAGTGTGCATACCACGCATACAAATAGAAGCCACTCTCGAGTTAGAAGTCACGTCTCTCAAAAGCAAAATAACAGAGCCATGTAGTTGGAGATTGACCACGGAAGGAGGGAGTTGCACCACGCACGGCGAGGGTGAACCCCCTCTAACTCTGATGTTTCTTCTAATGATGAAGAGGATGCTAGTTATAGAGACCATTTTTGCCGAGGAAGTTTAAAAACTAAGGCTTTAGAAACTGAAAAACCAGTGGGAAGCCCAATAGTCCTAACAATTTGTGCATCGGGGACGAAGACACCCTCAGGCCAGACAAAGTAACTATCCACACTGCTGACGAAGATGGCCAAGCCATTCAATACAGCCAATTAAACCCAGAACGGTTACAAGGCCAACTGTATGAACCGTTGGAGGACATTGAAGCCACATTACACAGCACCAAACGTTACCAAGAGTAGCATTAAGACCTCCATAACTACTCCAATGGCTAGAAGCCATGAAAACATATATAAGGCCCACACATAGCCAAGAACAAGGTACATACACACATAGACACTAAAAGATCTCTTTCATTCTGTTCAATTACATTGTTTTATTCCCAAGAGAGCTTTTTATACTGACTTTGGCATCGGAGGCATTGTGGCAGGCACCACACCGGTGACCACTTTTGGGAGTACATTCATACAGGCTGAGGATTGCTTCCATTTGACCAACTCTACTGACGAGCTTACGCTTCATCAGTAGTTATCGACGAAGATCAAGAACCCCACCCAACGAGTCTTTCTCCTATGTTGAGGAGCACCATCATAAACGTAGGTATAAGAGCTCGCCTCGCAAAGGTCTAGGAAATGACGCTATGAGCAAGGTGTTGAACCAGATTTCTAGATCGCCCTTCACGCGCAAAATTGAAGAGGCAAGACTTCCTCGGCGATTCAATCAGCCAACGTTCACCATCTACAATGGTCAAATAGATCCTATGGAGCATGTGAGTCATTTCAACCAAAGAATGACTGTCCATTCCAAGAATGAAGCCTTGATGTGCAAGGTGTTCCCCTCTAGTCTAGGACCCATGGCAATGAGATGGTTCGATGGCTTAAGGGCGGGTTCCATAGATTCCTTCAAGGAGCTCACTTAGACATTTGGCTCTCGTTTTATTACTTGTAGCAAAGTTCCTCAGCCCTTAGATTCCCTACTGTCCTTGTCCATGCGAGAAGGGAAGACCCTGAAAACGTACTCGAACAGATACTGGGAGATGTACAATGAGATAGATGGTGACTTTGACGACATGGCCATCAGTACTTTCAAGGTTGGCCTCCCAACTGAGCACGGTTTAAGGAAGTCTTTGACGGGAAAACCTGTCACCAGCGTGCGCCAACTCATGGACCAGATTGACAAATATAAGAGGGTTGAAGAAGACCTGCAGCAGGGGACAGGTAAGGCTAAGGTTATCCCTCAGGAGAGGAGGGATTTCAGGTCGGACCGATACAATAACAATTGACCTCGGAGGGACTTTGCTGAGCAGCCAGGGCCTGCCAATACTCAGGCAGTTAATGCGGTGTTCCGAGAATCGGTGCACCAGGTTCTAGAGAAGATCAAGAATGAGCCATTTTTCAAATGGCCAAATAAGATGGCAAGAAACCCCATGAGACACAATCAGAACCTTTACTGCCAGTACCACCAGGACCAGGGACACACTACGGAGGACTGTAGGAATTTGTGGGATCATTTGGACCAGCTGGTCCGAGAGGAAAAACTGAAGTAGTTTTTGCATCATTCCAGTGGTCTGCAGGGACAAGCAAATCCAGAACCCCGAAGAAATGCTTCTTCAAGGCCTCCTTTGGGTACGATAAATGTCATCTTTGCCGCTCCAGGAAGAACTGGTTCTTGTCCTTCCAGAGTGATGTTTGTGGCTCGGCTGTCCGCCGAGGACACCAATCCAGAGTCGAAGAAGGTTAGAGTGGATATCCAACCAATACTAAGTTTTTCGGACAAGGATAAGATTGGAACCATACAACCCCATGATGATGTTTTGGTGATCAAGCTTAGGATTGAGGGGTATGACGTGAAGAGGGTGATGGTGGACCAAGGCAGTGGTGCTAAGATAATGTACCCTGACCTGTACAAGGGGCTGAACTTAAGACCCGAGGTCTTAACAGCCTATAATTCACCCTTCGTGAGTTTCGATGGGAAGGTTGTCATTCCGAAGGGCCAGATTAGACTACTCGTGCAGGCTGGTTTAGAAGTGGTGGAGGTGGACTTCATCGTGGTGGATGCCTATTCCCCCTACACGGCTATTGTGACCAGGCCCTGGCTTCATGTGCTGGGAGCTGTCTCTTCTACTACACCAGAAGGTGAAATATCCATCAGGCAGCCAAATTAAAGAGATTATTGGGAGTCAATCCACAGCTAGGCAATGCCTGGTGGCTGCCATCTTACATCATCCCGAAGCTAAGTCCTCGGCCTTTGCTGAAAGGGGCTTATGACAATTAAAAGCTCCGGATTTGTTTGTCAATGGATTAGCCGAGGGGGCGAAATGTGAAGATTTAGAAATGGTTGTTGTTGGTGATGATTCGGAGAAGTTTTTTCAGATCGAAGCTCAGCTGCCTCCTCTAGAGAAGGAAGAGCTGATAAAGTTTCTTAGAAGAAATGTTGATGTGTTCGCATGGAGCGCTTACGAGGCCCCGGGGGTGGATCCGAGCTTCATTTGCCACCACTTAAATATTAACCCATTTGTCACCCCTAAGAAGCAACCGCCTCGGCGCTCGTCCAAGGATCACTCTGATGCTGTCAAAGATAAGGTGAAGAAGCTCAAGTAGTCAGGGGCTATCAAAAAGATTTTCTACCCCGAGTGGCTAGCCAATACTGTGGTAGTAAAGAAGAAGAGTGGGAAATGGCAAGTATGTGTGGACTTCACAGATCTGAATAGGGCTTGCCTAAAAGATCTCTTCCCTATGCCTCGAATAGACCAGCTAGTGAATGCAACTGTGGGCCATCCTCAGATGAGTTTCTTGGATGCCTTTCAAGGATATCACCAGATACCACTAGCCTTGAGTGATCAGGAAAATACAGTTTTTGTCACCCCCATTGGAAACTACCACTACAAAGTGATGCCATTTGGATTGAAAAATGTAGGGTCTACCTATCAAAAGATGATGATTGAAATGTTTGAACCACAATTAGGCAAGAGTATTGAGGTCTATATAGACGATATGGTGGTGAAGAGTAAGGTGGTATCCAAGCATGTAAGGGACCTCGGGAACATTTTTGAAATTCTGAGAAAACACAAACTGCGACTCAATGCTTCTAAATGTTCTTTTGGGGTCAGATCAGGGAGATTTTTGGGGTATATGGTTACACATCGCGGAATTGAAGTTAACCTCGACCAGATTAAGGCAATCAATAGTTTACAACCACCTCGGAATCCCAAGGAAGTCCAGAAGTTGACCGGAATGACTGCTGCCTTGAACCGGTTTATCTCTCGGTTAATGGATAGATGCAGACCCTTCTTCCTATTGATGAATAAGTGGAAGGGATTTGAGTGGACCGAGGAGTGTGCTTTAGTCTTCCAGTAGCTTAAGGATTATCTCTCTCGGCCACATATCATGTCCAGTTTTAAGGTGGATGAGGTCCTGTTTGCCTATATTGTTGTAGCCCCTCATGCTGTAAGCTTGGTCTTGGTACGAGTTGATAGCAGCATACAAAGTCCAGTTTATTATGTGAGTAAGTCACTACATGAGGCCGAGATCCATTATCTACCACTAGAGAAAGCCATTTTGGCAGTGGTACATGCTACACGAAAACTCCCCCATTACTTCCAAGCACACACAGTAGTTGTCCTAACTCAGCTCCTGCTCAGAGCTCTACTCCGAAGTGCTGATTACATGGGGAGGATTGCCAAATGGGGCATAATCCTAGGAGCATTTGACATCAAATACATGCCTCGTACCTCGGTCAAGGGTCAAGTCCTCACGGATCTAGTAGTCGAGTTTGCAGAATCCCCATTGGAGGTAGAAGCAGAGAAGTAAAGCATGGATAGAAAATCAGTTGGCATGATCTCCCAACAAGACCCCTTATCTTAGAGAGTATATGTTGATGGTGCAGCAAATCAAAAGGGATTCGGAGTGGGGCTAGTTCTAGTATCCCCTGAAAAAATTACTATTAAGAAATCATTGAGGCTGGGCTTCTTGGCCATAAATAACGAAGTTGAATATGAGGCTCTGCTGATGGGAATGGCCATGGTTCAAAGAATATGTGGAAAAGCTGTAGAGATGTTCTCGAACTCGAGACTGGTCGTTGGTCAAGTGAAAGGAGAGTTTGAAGCAAGAAATGAAAGAATGCAAGGGTACTTGAGTCAAGTTAAACACCTGCAATCAGGGTTCGAATCTTTTAACATATTTCATATCCGTAGAAGTGGAAACAGCCATGCCAATTTTCTAGCCACACTTGCAACCTCCTTGGCGCAGAGCTTGCCTCAGATTATCCTTGTAGAGGATTTGTATAAGCCCACAGAGGCAAAGAGAGAGGTGGTCCATGTTCACCAAGTTAGAGTAGGGTCTAGCTGGATGGACCCCTTGGTACTATTCTTGAAGGAGGATATCTTACTCGAGGAGAAATCAGAAGCTGACAAGGTACGAAGAAAGGCTCCTTGATTCTGGCTGTCCGAGGACCAAAAATTGTATAAACGCTCCTTTTCTGGGCCATACCTGCTACGCATACACCCCGAGGCAACAAAATTACTCCTTAAGGAATTACATGATGGGGATTTGTGGAAGCCACACTGGAGGTAGATTCTTGGCACAGAGCCATCACTCAAGGCTACTAGTGGCCAAACATGCAAAAGGAAGCACAAGAATATGAAAGGAAGTGCGACTAGTGTCAAAGGTTCACACCAAACATACACTAACTGGGAGGTGGCCTTAATCCTGTGTCCAGCCCTTGACCATTCACTCAATGGGGTTTAGACATTGTAGGCCCTTTCTCCAAGGCAGCAGGAAATAAGAGATACCTGCTAGTCGGCACGAACTACTTCACTAAGTGGGTTGAAGCTAAGCCCTTGGCAAATATCAGGGACGTGGATGCTAAGAAATTTGTTTGGAAAAATATTGTCACACGGTTCGAGGTTCCTCGTACCCTCATCTCGGACAATGGCCTTCAGTTTGATACCAAATATTTTAGGAGATACTATTGTAACCTGGGAATTACGAATAGATATTCCACCCCAGCTTCTCCCCAAGGAAATGGACAAGCTGAGACTATTAACAAGGTTATAGTGAATGGACTCAAGAAGAGGTTGGATGATGCGAAGGAAAAATGGGTGAAAGAGCTGTCGCATGTCCTTTGAACATACCAAACCACACCTTGCAGATCAACAGGGGAGACCCCCTTTTCCATGACTTATGGAATCGAAGCGGTTATTCCTTTAGAAACCGGCTTCCCAACGTTGAGGACAAGTTCTTTTAATCCGAGAAACAACAATGGATTGCTAGAAAAGAGCTTAGATTTTATTGAAGAAGGAAGAGAATATACAATGGTCCAGTTGGCATATTACTAACACAAGCTCAAGCAAGGCTATGATGCCAATGTGAAGCTGAGACCATTAGCGCCTGGAGATTTGGTGTTGAGAAAGGTTCTAAGCACTGCAAAGAACCCAGCATGGGGAAAGCTGGGGCCCAACTGGGAGGGGTCATATCACATCACCTCGATGGCTGGTATATGAGCATATTTCCTTGAAGACCTAGATGAACATGTAATACCACACCCTCGGAATGTAAACAACCTAAAAATGTACTATTATTAATAAAAGTTTCCTTCTTCATATTCTCACTTGTTATGTAATACATTGTACTTCTCATTATCATCTTTCTAAGTATTAAACAGAACCTTAGACATGCCTGGCTCCTCAAACCATACGCTTTGGTAAAATTAATACTTAATGACATCCATTTCAGTTCATTTTTATTAAGTGTTTAAACATAACCTTAGTCATGCCTGACTTTTCGGGTCACACGCTTTGGGGAAATTAACACTTTATGACGTCTTTTTAAGTGTTTAAATAAAACCTTAGTTATGTCTGGCTCCTTGGACCATATGTTTTGGGGAAATTAACACTCTATGACGTCTTTCTAAGTGTTTAAACAGAACTTTAGTCATACCTGGCTCCTCGGACCACATGCTTTGGGGAAATTAACACTCTATGATATCTTTCTTAGTGTTTAAATGGAACCTTAGTCATGCTTGGCTTCCTAGACCATATGCCTTGGATAAATTAATACTTAATGACATCTGTCCATTTTTCCCAAGTGTCAAAGCGGGTCCTAAGTTATGCTCAGCTCCTCGGATCAGCAACTTTAAGTAAGTTAATGTTCTTAGATAAATATCTAAGTGCTGATCAGAGCGAAAGTTGTCTACCCCTAATAGAAATAAGTGATAATGATCTTTATTACTAGCTCTTGTTCAATTTACTTGAATTATCAGTAGTATATTACTACTAACTTTCATCAAAGAAAGAACAGTGACAGTTCACTACTGTCCGCAATATTGTCAAAACTCATAACACATAAAGTAAAAATACGCAGAGTAGAAAGAAAAATCTTTTCATTGAACAAAAGAGGGAATACGTTATGTTTGATAGCAGAATGCCATTACAAAAAAAGATACACACATAGAAAACTACAAAAGAAAATCCTATATCTAGGCCTTTGCTTGTGGAGGGTCCTTGGGATCAGCAGCCTTAGAGTGGGCATCACTAACCTTAGACTTAGGCTCCGCATCCTTGACCTTGGAGACCACATCCTTGATTGTGAGATCATCCTCGGATTGATTGGCCTTAATCGGTGGCTGAACCTCCTTACCCTTTCCAGCCCCTGTCAAGACTTTAGCATCAAGAGTAAGGGCTTGGATAGTGGGGAGCAGCATAGCAGGAAGGGGAGGATCAGCAATGGGAGGAGGGAGCGTCGCTAGGACTTCTCGGATGTCCTCCGGGAAGAAAACATTCTCAACCCTCCTCATCCTGGAGTTAGCAGGGACTCCCGCCTGATTGAGCGCTTCTACCCATGTCTCGGCGCAGTAGTCCCTGCAAACTCTTGCCACCTCCTCAGCCAACCGGGTCTCCGTTTCTAGCACCCCACATTTGTAGGATGCCGTCTCTGCGGTCTCAGAAGCTTCCCTGGCCACCCGAGCTACATCCTTGGCCTTCTGCAGCTCAACCTTGAGATCCAGGACCAGCTGTCTTTGGGTGGCTAGGTCTATCTCGGTTAAGTGCAGTTTTTGGCGTTAGTCCTCGGCCTGTCTCTCAATTGTTTTTAAACCCACCTCGGCACTTGAACTGGCCCTGTCTGTGACGACCAGTTTCTCAGACAGTTCAGTATGCTCCTGCTTGAGAGCCCCTAGTAACTTCTCAGTCTCAGCATGGGAGTGGGCCTCCGCCCTAACCTGATTACGGGCGTCCTTGACCCATTCCTCAACCACAAAAATTTGTTGGGTAACTTGTATAAAAATAACGGAGGAATCTCATGTAAAGGAGAGAAAGAATGAAAGAGTGACTAAGCATTTAATTCAAAGATATGTCAAATTACTTACCATGGCAAGGTCACTCTTCAGGAACAGGAACAGGTTGGGCTGCTTGGAGCACCTGAAAGCATCCATATCTCTGGGAAGGAGAAGTGGCTACTCTAGGGCTTCAGCAACATAGCCCGCATGCCCTCCTTAAAAGTTCCAGACTGAAGCGTCCCAGGGGATAGGGGTACCGTCTAGCTCCAGCCTGGGGGCCCAAGTGCGCTGTGGCCGGCGCACCTCGACCCCTAAAGAATCCTCCTTGCTCTCCACCAAAGTCTCCCTTTGCCTCTATTTGCTTGTTTTTTGCTGTTTTGGGTCCTTTGGTAGGGCAATCTCCCCTTTCTTGATCTCTTTCCCCTTCCTCTAATATTTTGCAAATTTGGGTCGGGGTGCAGGCCGAGGGGGGAAGGGAGAGGGGGAAGAGGAGGATTGGGAGGAAGTTGGATATTCGGGGCATCCTTGGATGATGACCCCTTTTTCCCAGCTACTAAGTCTTTAAGGTTACTCCTCGGATTTAAGGCCATCTCTTCTTCCTCAGAGCTGGTATCAACTCAAGCAACCACTAATCTGGGAGAACAAGCTACGGTGAGCCTATCAAATTCCGCATCTGAATCCGAGAGCTCCACAGGCCTGTCTGGTGCCTCTTCTTCTTCTTCAAAGCGAAATTGGTCAATCTCGGCCTCGAGGGATAGACACGAGGAGGCTGTTTCCTCCCTCGGAGCAGCTACTTCTCGAGGAGAGCGTTGGGGAGGTAGTTCAATAGGTGGGAGATCTTTCTAAGCCAAGAAACCGGGCCATGAGATGTCAATCCGGTGGATTCTAGGATCGCCTGCCCTTATCGCTTGGCCCACGTCTTAGAACGCGGTTGACAAGGGCTCGAAGTCCAATACTAACTGGACGGCTCTCGCAATTGCCCGTCTTCACTCACAAAAATCTCAAACCTTAACAACTTGTTGAGAGACGGAACATTGACCAGGCTGAGTCTTGGGGCAATGTACTGTTTATCTGCAAAAACATCCGAGAAGCAAATCATGGTTAGATCGATAAAAATTATCATTAGAGGAAGGCGAAGTGTTGAAACTGAAAGGAAGTAAAGCTATAAGGGCTAAATCCCATGCCAAGGGACCTAAACCTAGGGTACCCCACCTAGATCTCCCTCCCGAGTTGGGCAATGAAGACCGTCGTGCCATTCTCCGAAGGCAATTAGATAGTCATCCTTCATGCCTTTGTTAGACTTAAGAAGACACAATATCAGTCTAACAATGTCAGACCGAGACTTGAGGTAATATCCCGCGCCTTTGAGCTTGTGGCACTCATACATATGAACAACATCATGCCACGTGAGTCTCAGGCCCATCTACTCGTTGAAAGCGTCTACACTACCTAAAACCCTAAATAAGTTAGGGGCACACTAATGGGGAGTTAACCTATGGTTGATTAGATAGTCTTGGGTCACCCTACCTATGGGGAGTATCATTCCTCCTTCTATGAAAGCGATCATAGGAATGACAACCTCCCCTTCCTCCCTATGTGTGACTATTTGGTCTAGAGCACAATACCATAGGGCTACTCTCTGCGGAATGCGATACTTAGCTCTAAAACCCTCCATAACGACTTCAGACTCTACGAGGTGCTTAAACCTACCCATTTGGTTAAACTAAAGAGAAATGGATGAAGTTTTTAAGAAAAAGGAAGTAAAGAATGGAAGGACGAGGAGATTAGCCGAGGAGAAAATAACCTAGAAAAAAGGAAACTTACGAGAGTAAAGATGTTAGTTGCTTTTGATACTTCTTGGAGGTTTGAACTTTTCAGAGGAAAAGACTTGGAGACTTTAGAAGTTTAGGAAGCCTTGAAGGTTTGAGATCTGGGAATCTCTAGAGAGCTTGAAGACTTGTGAAATGAGGAAAAATGATTTCTCCAGGTCCCTTATATAGGGGATGGAATTGAGTGGGAGTTATCCCGCTTAAAATTCAAGGAGAAATGTCCACCGTAGGATCTGCGTCTCACTCTTGGATGCGGGGAACAAAGCGTCGCCTGGAGCAATTAATGACGCGTTACGGGCTACGAAGCGTCAGTGACTGTTATGGGGCACGCAAAACTATACTCCCACACGTGCAAACTAAAGAAATGGATGGCCTTAGCTCTTAAAATCAAAACCCCACTTTTTCTCCTCAGATAAGAGGGGAAAAACCGGAGTTTTGAGGGGCTATTGTAGGGGTAAGGGCCCAAATTTGTATATTAGGCCTTGGGCCTTGGTCGTGGACGCTGGTTGGTTCAAGGACGGATAAACAGTAGTGAGGGTATCAAGCTCAGAATCCCATGAGTAAGATGCAAGCAGAAAGGCTGGGGAAGGTGGTCCGAGGAGGAGTATCTCCTCGGATGAACGGAGCACATATCAAAAGTATATCCTATCGATCAGAGTGGCCTTCCAAAAGATTCTACTGATAGGGGCGTGTATTACAAACATACAAGAGGGATGGGGGCTCAGAGATATCAAGGGAAAAGCTGCTGCCACCGCATTGAATGCTCTGCAGCTAACTTTCTGGTCGCATTTATGTGGAGAAGACCCCTGAACAGTGCTGCCTAGGCTATCCCAACTCACAGAAGGCCAGAGAAGGTATCCGATAGGATAAACACTCAAGTAGTGGCCTGGATGATCAACAAATGGAGAGCCAAAATTGTGAAAAGATTGATATATAATGCAAGGGACCCCTGGAGAAGAGGGGATCAGAAAAGAGAAAGAGAAAAGACTGTAGCAATCAAAATTGTATTAAGAATCTGTTCAATTGGTTTATATTAGAACTTACCTCATCGGACCGTGTTGAGAGCGAATCTATTTGGATCAATCATTCTTACTTTCGTTTAGTTATCTTTTAAACCCATTCCAACCATTGTTCAATTCATTAGGGCCTAGTTCTCTAACCCACTCTCAACAAATTTATTATACTGGGCTCATCGGGCCTTTATCCCTTTACATTTTGAACTTGGGCTCAAAAACGTGCCCCTACAGGAAATTTTTATTTTAGACTCTATCGTTTAATATCATTTTTAATGGGTGTCCTTCTATCAATCCCTATTAATGACACGGTTGTTCAATGTTAACTAAATTCAAAACAACATAATTTAAAAATAAAATTTACATCATTTTAACCACACCAAGATTTCTTTTCATTTTTTGGCTTTTTTTGGAAAAAAATTATAAGTTATACTACCCTCCCTTAAGGCTTGACAAAATTACTATCTCCCAAATGTTTAGTAAAAATAACACTCTTCTAAGATTTGTATAAATGTAATAGTTAAGTCCATGCACTCTCAAAATATTATTTTATTAACGAAATATTTCTTATTACCAAAACTATGGATGAAGTGGCCCTTCAAATATTCTCCCCGAAGTATGTATAAATTAATATTAATCTTTTTTTTCTTTTTTTAAATGAAATATTCCATTAGTAAACGGTAAACTATTACATTTATACAAACCTCAAGGGAGGTTGGTGTAATTTACCCAAAAACTTTTGTTCTTTCTTTTTGAATTGTTTGTATTTTTACTAGCTTTTTTCTATTTTTCCATTTCTCTCTTTGTTTGCCATTAGGCCCATCACTGATATCTTCTATTCTTCTCCAACCACAATCTCCAATCCCATATCCAAATTAAACCCATAACCACCTAGGCAAAGATTTTTTCTAAATTAGTTTAGAAGAATCTCCTCTAACTCATTACTTGGTAATTTATAAAATCATTCACATGTATTCTTTAAACAAGTTACATAACTTATTAAATAGGTTGTGTAACTAAAAATACACGTAGATGATTTTATCAATCGTTATATAGTAGGTTGAAAGAATAAGAATTTTTCTCCAAACTGATTTGAAAGTAAACTTTTTCCTTGCCACAATGAACCACCATTGGCCACCACTATCAATTAACCCATCTCATACCCAATTTTTTATTTCATACGAAATTTAACTTCACCTCCAAACTTTCTCACTTCTCCCAAGAAAACAAGAGAGAAAAATCAAATAAAAAACAATGAAGGAAAAAAACCAGCAGATCCTAGAGTTCATTGCCAACCTTTCTCACTTACTCAGTTTAATGTTAATGATACAACATAGGTAGCATAAAAATCAATCCCAAAACTTGGGCTGTGTGAGCATCTCCAATAGAGTATGTATAGGCAAAATATAGAGATATATACTATTGTTCATGCTCTATATGCTACTGTTCATGCTCCAGCAGCTTCTCTGTATTTGGAAATTTTTTTTGCTAATGAACAGTAGCCTGTCAAGTCTAATGAGCTACTGTTCATTCTTTAAATCATTTTTTTCTATTATAATAATTTGGTGTTGAATAAAAAAATATTGGAAGATGTGTAGTTGTTAAAAAAAATAAATAATAAATAAATAAATAATATTTACATGAGATAGATAATTGGATAGAGAATCTGTTGAAAAGTGTATTTGAAAAAGTGAGTAGATAAAGGTAAAAGTTACTATTTATTCTTCAAACCGTACAAAAATTTGATGAATCTACTAGAGATGCTCTTATCCATGTACTCAACAACTTTGTCTCCCTCTCCACCAATGATCAATCCCATGTCCACCCAACCTATTTTTACTATTTTTGACTTTTTAGGGGCGGCAAATTTTGGTTTATGTTAACTCATTAAAACTTCCTTATTGCATTTGTTTTGTAACGCTCCTATATATTTCGTTTCGTTACAAAAGATAGCTATGTAGGCAAATTCAAACCTTTGCCTTAATAAATTTAAAATAATTTTCAACCCAATACCTTTGAAAGGCCATAGTTTTATGCTTGCTTATGTATTTGAGATTTTGTTTTTTAATTTACATCAAATTTTGAGATATATGAAGAAAAAAAAATACAAAAAATAAGATCTACAAGAGTACAAGGAAATATGGGGAGAAATGTTAAAAATTTGAAAGGTAATAATTTGCCACTCATTTTATATTTTTGAAAAATGTTTTTATTCTACATGACTATTTTGAGGTCTATGTGATTGTAGACAGTGAAAGAAGTCAGCTCACGATTTTTTTTTTTTTTTTTCAAAAAAAAAAAAAGGGTAAGCTCACATTTTTGGAGAAATTACAAGATAAAGCAAGATGAAAAAAAAAGTAAAAATTAATATCTAAACTATAAACACAACTCTTGAGGCACGTTTGGTAAACTGTAATAGATATTGTCATGGTTGTCAAAATCGCGATCTGGATCATAGGATTGCACGATTTTACGATCTTACCTCACCAAAACATTTAGAATTGCATCAGGATCGTAAAAATGGTAGGATCGTATGTAGGATCGTAGGATCATACGGGATCCTACTGATTCTACCGATCCTACCAAAACATCATTTTTTTTTTTTTTTTTTTTTTTTTTGTAAGGATAAATTTTTGGTTTTGATGAAACTTTAAAGGTTTTTATTTTTCTATTTTGTGATGGTATGGTTTTTTA
Source organism: Quercus aquifolioides (assembly GCA_019022515.1). Classification (NCBI taxonomy): domain Eukaryota; kingdom Viridiplantae; phylum Streptophyta; class Magnoliopsida; order Fagales; family Fagaceae; genus Quercus; species Quercus aquifolioides. The sequence continues at coordinate 16,141,749 of CM032328.1, forward strand.
TTTTTATTTTTTTAAAATTATGTTAACCTGAGTAAATGTTTTCTAGTTTTTGGTTCACTTGTAATAAAAATAAAGGAATGCTTCATCATTTCTAAATGAAGAATTTATATTGGTTTTGTTACATTTTAAGCTATAATGTTGTTAAATTTGTTTGATCATTATACTAATTTGTGTTATAATATTACTAAAATGTTTTTCTTATATATAATTTTATTAGTATGCTTGTATTTGTATTTTGATTGATTTTTTTGAGCACGCTCTGTAATTATTGCTAAGCGGTATAACTTAAATAGTTGAGAGTGAAATTGTATCTTGATCTCTTTTGCAGCTCTAGTATACAAATATACAATATATGATAAAATGGTTAATGATGATTAGGACGGTGGTCATAAATAATAAGAATAATTAAATGTTCACTTCACCTTAATATTAATCTTGCTTTTGGATTTCATATTTTAGTCAGCTAGTTTCCATTTGATAACTTATTTTGGATTTTAAACTTGGAACTTAGAACTTGGAAAATATTTTCATATTGTTGATAAATATTTTGGTATTTGGTTGCTAATTAAACATTTATTGAACTTTTTAGATACATTGGATCAAAACGTAAAAATATTTGTTTCGTTAGTATACACGTAACGATGTAAGATATACAAATTACATCATATAATGCAAATCTTTGTTTTTTTATGGATAAATTCACAATTTACATGATTATTCAACATACAAAGTCATTATCAATGTGTTTTTTGCTTAAAATATGTAGGATTTTACGATCTACGATCTGATCCTATGATCCACGATCCCACCTACCGCTCACGATCCTACGTAAGATCCCGATTTTGACAACCTTGGATATTGTAATGTAATGGTTATTCCTATGGTTTAGTTATACGGTTGTTTGGTTATATTTTTATTATAAGGAATAATCATTCCTTATAAATAGTTATTCCTTAAAATGAGGAATAGGCATTCCTTACAAAAACGTCTGAATTCCTATTCCTTCACCTAATAACACACACAATTAATAAAATTTCCAAAAAATTCCCTGTTACCTGCTTCTTCCAAAAATTCTCTCTCCCTCCCCTTTGAAATAGGCCTGTTTGGTACGTGTGTTTAAACAACAGTTTTTAGTTTTTTTGAAAATAATGTGGGTGAAAAAGTGTGTAAAAATACATGTAATATTGTTTAAAAACTAAAAACATGTGTTTAAATACCTGTACTAAACGGGCCTATATGTCCCTCCTCTCAAAAATTTTAATCTCTCTTTGCTATAGTTTTGAACTTTGGAAATGGGAGCCGCGGGGAAATAAAAAATAATAAAATTAGTAATGATAAAATTTATGAGAGAGATGGTGGTTTATTGTAACTATTGTTGGCAGGTGATGGCAGGTGAGTGTGTGTATATATATATATATATATATATATATATATATATAATTCAAACCTGTATTTAAATATATCTATTTAGCACTTGTAAATTTACATTATTGGAATGGTTTTGTTACCATATGTATTTGTAACTTTATAATAAGGGTATTTTAGACAATTTAATTTAAAATGTTTTTATTACTTTGTTTTTGAGGTTCTAATATTGTGTTGTTACCAAACAAATGAATAGTAATAAGTATTACATTACAACATCTTGTATTCCTTATAATGCCTATTCCTATTTTTATATAATCACCATTATAATCTACCAAACGTGTCCTTGGTGTTTTCAAAGGTTCAAATCTCCTCTCTGCTCCCTCTTATTATAATTATTGAATTATATAAAAAAATGTGACCAACCCAAAGAATATAAATATATATATATATATATATATATATATATATTCCCAACTTGCATGATGCAAGGTTTTAATATTTCCAAAAAATATTTTGGTAAAAAAATTTAAAGGGAAAATGCTAAATTTAATTCCAATTTTATTACATAAGTTTTACAAATCAGTGTACAATAAATGTGATTAATACCACTTAAATAACTTAATAAATAATATTATATGTTTTAAAAATTGGTCTACAATGAATATAATTAGTACCACTTCAATAATTTGATAAATAAATATTAGACTTTTTTTTTTTTTGCAATTTTATAATGTTCGTGTTGTAGAATTTATAGTATCTATTTGGCTAGCTTATTTTTTGCCAACTTATTTTACTATTCAGCTTATTTTTGCTACTATTTATGAGTCTCATTGCACTTTTTAGTACTATGGAGGCCTTGGGCCCCGGAGCCCATTATTTGGGTATATAATGGACCTAAGGCCCAAGCCGAGGACTAAAGGCTTCCGAGAAGGGGGCAAACGCTGTCAAAAAGGGCCATGTTGGCAAACGGAAAAGTCAATTTAGATCATGACGACCTAGGGGGTTGTGCTGAGAATAAGAGCGACCTCGGCTGACCTCGGCTGATGTCCGTAGAGATGGTCTGCCATCCGAAGGAACATCACAGAAACATTCAGTTGATACAAATAAGCACCATGGGAGCTCAGGATATGGAAGGGTTCTAAAATATCTAAGGAGAAAGTTGCTACCTCCGCATTAAATGTAGTACAGCTAACTCTCTAGCTGCATTAATGTGGAGGTGATACCTAAACAGTGGATTTCAGCCTTACAGCTACTACATAAAGACTTAAGGGAGGTGGTGATGGGACAAGTATCAATACTAACCATCTGGTATGCACGTGTAAAATAGGAGTGAAAAGGAAAATGAGTATAAAAGAAAGGGGAGGCAATGAGAAGGAGGGATTGAAAATGTAACGACCCAAGAAAAAGCGCTAGCCACATCTGCGCTATACGTCAAAAGGACTAGTCACAATTGATGCTCATTGTAGTTGTTAATAAAACCCAGTTCAACTCAGTAAATACCCGATGTAGGACTCATCACACACCCACACACATCACACAATCAATCAAATTGGGGCATCACAATCTCCCCCACTTAAATCCCTAACGTCCTCGTTAGAGCCCACTCTATAGAGTAGTGTCTTCGAGCCCACACAGGGTTACCGAGCCGGCTTTAATACCATATGTAACGACCCAAGAAAAAGCGCTAGCCACATCTGCGCTATACCTCAAAAGGACTAGTCACAATTGAGGCTTTTTGTAATTGTTAATAAAGCCCAGTTCAACCCAGTAAATACCCGATGTAGGATTCATCACACACCCACACACACCACACAATCAATCAAATTGGGGCATCACAGAAAAATCGGAGAAGAAACATTGTAGCAATCTAGAATTAAGCTTGTAACCATATTTAACAGGACTATATAAGAATCAGTCTCCTCGAACATTGCCGAGGACATTTATTCTTCAGTCCATACTTGTCTATCTTCACTCTCTTATCTCCAACCTACTTAACATGTTGCTTGATTGACTAAAGCCTAGTTTTATAACCCATTTATCTACAAATTCATTGTTTTGAGCCTAAGTCAATTCACATTTCGGACTAGGAATTCAAATCTGGTCCTTACAGATACCATTCATGGGTTACACTATACTATTTCAACTAATATTTACCTTTATTTACAGTACTTTCAGTAAAAATATTTCAGTTTTAGCAAAATAAGTGGATTCAAAACAAACCCATAATATTTGTAACCTATTTTATTTAAAGAGTGATTCTAGAAGAAAAAAAATTCACAATCTTTTTTAACCAAAAAAAAAAAAAATTCACAATCTTTTTCACAAATTTCTAAGGTGGCAAATTATATTTTGTGTGTAACATCATTTCTCGCTAATGCTATTTTTATTGTGCATTAATTATAACATATATTATATATATATATAAATTATAAAATTTTTGAATCATTAGACTAGGTGATATTTTAAAGCAATCACCTACTTCAGCAACCCAGCCAAATTCCAGCTCATCTCTAAACTTATCCTATTCTGCTTCAGATAAAAGAAGCCCAGCCTTTTTAGCTAGCTAGGCTAAGACTTTCTGATTATTTGGATGGGCTTGCCACCATGAATTTTAAGCTTTTTGAAGACGACGTCTTTAATACAATAGCTTGGGCCTAAAGGGTACTCGTATTTTATGACAGTTGATTTTTTTTTTTTTTTTTTAATACCAAATTTTGTTTGCATATTATTAGAGTATGATATGCAAACAAAATAAGTTAATATGCAAACAAAATTTGGTATTAAAATATATACATATATATAATTCACAATAGTTGGGGAAATTGGAGTTTAGGTAAGACTTTTTATGGTTTATCTTTTCATCTTCTTGCTTCACTTGTCTTGATGGATTTTTTTTTTTTCTTTTTTGGAAAATGACTTGTTTTTGGGAATTTGGTTGGGATTTGAAAATGAGTGAGAAAAAAATTTGGTTGTTTAACTTACAAAAAATCATTAACATTTCTTGCAATTTCAAATCTTTATATAAACAACTCCCATTCACAAACACATACTAATATTTACCTAAAAAAAAAGTCATTTAGGAGCCTCCAAAGAGAAAGCATAAAGATGGCGCCAAAAGCAACAATGTGAGGAAAGAGTAGTAGAGAGGTGGATGAGGTCTAAAGGAAAATGAGGCAAATTGGGACTAAAGAAAAATAAATGATAATATAAGGCTTTTTGTTTTTGTTTTTGTTTGTTTGTTTATTTTTTTTTGAGAAGAAATAAAATTAGGCATTATTTATGGTTTTTTTTTAGAGAGGTTTAACTTATGGCGTCAGCTCCTAAACTAATGATAGCTCATTAGACGAGAATTAAATCTCAAATCTCTTATTCAATCATAAAAAACTTTACCAATTAAACTAATTAGAAATTGTTAGGACATATGTGTTTTTCACTTGTTAAGAACATATGTCACTTTTTATATAAATTGGCTAATCCTTATAACAAAACGCACTCTACTTGTAATTTAGTAGTTCTAGGTGTTTTTAATACTTCAAGAAACATTGTTTCAAGATCAAGTGTTGAAGTTATCAAGTCTGTCCAAGAAAAAGCAAGCTGAAGTGCAATTTCATTAACTCTCGACACCTGCTCGATAGCTACCTCGACACCTGCTATCTGTCGAGATCTTTAGCTGATTCTTATCGCAATCTCGATAACTTCTCGATAGCTTGTCGATCGATCGAGAAAGCTTCTGTCTCCTCGACACCTTCTCGACACCTCCTCGATAGCTGCTATCCGTTGAGATTCATTAAACCTCGACACCTCCTCGATAGCTGCTATCTGTCGAGGTTACGGAATTTCAGCTTTTTGATTTTTGGGCCAGGCTTATGTATTTGAGTAGGGTTTCTTTTCTCACAACCCTAGACCTATATAAGGCTTATTTTAGAGGCCGTCACATAAGAGAATACAAGGAGAACATATACAAAAGGTGACCGATACCTTATTCTCTCTGAAAGAAGCTACTGCGTCTTTGCGCCTTAGGGTTTTGTAACCAAGTGCTTCTTGATCTTCATTGTTGATGAAGTGAAGAACTTTGCAGCCAACATTCTTCTTCCTCAAGTTGGTGAGTGAGTCACGTACTGGGATTCGTGCAAAGGAGTTAGTCACGTACTGGGATCCGTGCAACAAAAAGGGTGGCGTTCATATATTGAAGAGTTCAGAGGTTCTGAAGCGGTAGAAGGTTTCTGCTGTGAGTTCATCTACGGGGATTGTAGAGTCTAGGGACAAAGGTTTTGTATTAGATCTGAAACTTCTCTTTACTATAGTGGATTGCTTTTTGGGAAGGTTTCCCCCCAGGTTTTTTACTGTGAAACTGGTTGGTTTCATTGGTTTTCCTGGGTCATCATATCTTGTCTTATTTATTTTTCTGCTGCATGATTTTGACATGATATTGATGTTTGTTTGTTTTAACAAGTTTTATTCATAATAAATCTAATTAACAACTTGGGTTTAAAACTTGTTAATTCTATCAACCGGGGTCTAAATTTCCCAACAGAAATCATAGGCTTTTGCTAATTATAAGGGGCATTAAGAGTATTTGGGCCAAATCTTCATTAATTAGTAATATTTTTTCTCTGATTTTACTTAATTTTGAATTTTATTTAGGGAAGATGGAGATGTACATTTCATCTTATATAAACTCTCAAATAAGGATATGAAAGGAATATTATTTAAAATTTCTTTTCAATCTATCATATTCTTTTATCCTAAACGAAATATTATTTTATTTTAGTTTATGGTTTTATTAACAAGAGAGTAATAAACAAAAAGATTTTTCATTACACTCATTCTATTATTTTCCTTTATTCTTTTTTAAAACAACATTTTCAATATATTAAGTCAATTTTACGAACTCAATAGTCTAGATGGGTCATAACCACAGTAATCTTTTGAGTCAAATGAGCAGGTGGAATAAGTCATTGCCTTAATAAGTAGTAATTTAACCTTAAGTACCGATGCAATCATTCCAATACCAAAATGAACTAGTTTGAAGCTATTTTTTCCAACACACTACATGACAATTTATAAGATTATTCATGTGTACTATTTAAACAACTCATAAGATTTATTAAAAAGTTATATGACTAAAACTATAGATAAAATGGTTTCTTCAATCGTTATATAATAGGTTGGAGGAAGATAACTCTAAACCGGTTTAGAGCTCAACTTTTTAAAATTAGAATTACCTTAAAGTCTCAAACTCAGTCCTAAATTTCCTCACAAGTATTTGAACCAAACAAACTAAATGCATAATCTCTCTTCTCACATAAAAGCGAGTAGACCTTGAATTTAATTAGTGAAAACTAACTATTATATATATATATATATATATATATATATATATAAAGGAGTGAACACACATTTATTTCGCAATCAAAGCTATTTTTTGCTAAATTTTGTGTTTTTGCAAAAAATATATTACTAAAAATCCTCTGCTTGAAGTTAGTTTGCTATATACCCTTTTTGGAACTTGAGTGTAACTCGAGTTTCAAGTCAAAATCGAGTTTAACAAATTTAAGTTCCAAATAGATAGCTTCTCATGCAAATCGTCTGATGTAGTATTTTCAATTAGACGATCCCTGCAAGTGGCTATCTACTTGAAACTCGAGCTTGCTAACAAAAGAGGCTACGTAACAAATTAACTTTTTGGGTAGGCTTTCCACTAATATATTCTTTTGCAAAAATTTAATATTTGGCAAACAATGCCCACTATCCAAGTATACAAACACAATAGTATACACCCTACAAACGACGCCGCTTTAAGATATTCCATCGCCAGCTCCAAATAGGCAAATACCACAACACAATACAATACAATACAAGCAACATTCACAAGAAAATTCGATTCCCTTCAAAACCCTTTTCTTTCTCTGACTTTTATTTTATTATTTTTCTATTTCAAAATTTATTTTTATTCTTTCTCACAGTCCCTTCTCAGTTCTCACAGCTACACCAATTTCAACAGGTTCGAATTTCTTCTATTTATTTTAATTTTTTTATTTAATAGTTTTTGTTTGTTTTTTTAATAATTTTTTTGAATTATAACATATGTAGATGTATTGTAAGTGAATTAGGGTTTTCAAAGATTGTGAATTTCGAATTTTTTTGCTGTTGTTGTTGGGTTGGTAATTTTGTGTTTGGATACCGAGAAAACAGAGGGGAAAGTTTGCTCATATGTGTGTGCGTGTGTTTTTAGGGATCTTTAATTCAATGGAATCAAATAATTCGAATTCTATGAGAGCAGTAGTAGTTTGGATGGTGCTGAAATTAGTGGATTTTTTGGTCCTCTAGGTCACAAACTCAAAGTGCTTTTGAGGGTTGGTAGCTAGAACCAGTAGATTCTCTTATGGAACTAGGTCTCAAATTCAAAGCGAATATGTATAATTATGTATGCATGTTTATGGGGGTTTTCATGATTTTAGGATTGGTAGCTTGAATCAATAGGTTCTCTTATGGATCTAGGTCTCAAACTCAAATTGAATTTATATGTATGCATGTATGTTTAGGTTTTTCGTGCTTATAAGGTTTGGTAGTTAGAATTGATAGATTCTTATGGGTATATTAAATTTTGAGCTTCCAACAGGATTAATAGGAGGTTTGGAAGTTCAATTGCAACCATAAGTTTGATGTGGGTTCTTTTAATGACGTTTCCAGAGGTTCTCGTTAGGTTTTAGTTGGGGTTTTTATGGAAGAGCATTTGGTATGGTAAAGTTCCTTAGAAAGTTGCCTTTTTTCTTTTTCTTGGATGTGCCTTGGGAAATATTTTTTTGGCGGATATGTGTGTGTTATGATGTAAATTCAATTGTGTGATTTATTTTAAGTGTGCTCTTTTTAAATTACATTCTTAGGGTGCATATATGATTGTGCAATTATAGAAAGACTCATTTTATTTAAGCTTGATTGAGAGTGGTAAATTTTGTAAAATGCTATAGCTGTATTATACCAGTATTTTGTTAACCTAAACATCCCCCTTTCCCCTGTTCTTTTTGGTGTTTTTTAGGATAATTTGGTATGGCAGGAAGAAACCGTGTTCCCCGTGAAGCATTTAATGACCGTCGTGGTTACCCACCTGAAGGACCTTTCATCCGGGGTCCACCAATGCCGAGGCCTCCTCCTCATCCTGCTTTATTGGAGGAAGAGCTTGAAATGCAGCACACTGAGATCCGAAGGCTCTTGGGTGATAATCGAAGGCTGGTTGAAGACCGTATGGCACTGCATCGTGAACTTGGCGCTACCAAGGAGGAACTTCACCGCATGAATCTCATCATTGCTGACATTCGTGCAGAACAAGAAATGCGCTCTAGGGAGCTTAGGGAGAAAACCATGAAGCTTGAGGCTGATCTTCGAGCTACTGAACCATTGAAAAATGAGGCTGTACAACTTCGCTCAGAAGTTCAAAAGCTGAATAGCCTTAGGCAGGAGCTTTCAGGGAAAGTTCAGAGCCTCACACAAGACCTTTCAAAATTGCAAGCTGATAATCAACATATTCCTCATTTAAGGTTGGAGATTGATGGGCTGCACCAGGAGGTTATGCATACTAGGTCTGTGCTTTAGGCTACCTATGAAGCTTTCTTTTCTCATCCTAAAGCCTATTGTAGTATGTAAACTTTTAGCTTGAACTTTGCATATTAATTGAAGACTTTTTTCTGTAGAGCTGCGCTTGATTATGAAAAAAAGGCAAACATTGAGCTGATGGAACAGAGACAGACAATGGAGAAAAACTTGGTTTCCATGGCCCGTGAAGTTGAGAAGCTACGTGCAGAACTTGCAAATGCTGATAGTAGGCCATGGGGTGCTGGTATGATCTTTCTATCTCACCTTTCTCTAGGGACAAGTTAGATTTTTCATTGGATCTTTGGAACTTTATTGTGATAATGTATTACATGCAGTGGTCTCTTTATGGACACCCATATCCTAGTAGATGCATTTTGCACCTATATTTATGGAGTCTCAGTTTTAGCCTTTTGTTGTTATTTTTTAGACTTACAAAATAGCCTAGTTGCAATTGACAAAAAAAAGAAAAAAAAAAAAAGGTCCACAGTCCACATTGTGTGGATGTTGGGTCACTTGCTATAAAAAGGCTCTCTTGCTTTTCATCCTACCTATAAGCATGTATTTTTATAATTGTCTTTGCTATTGTTGCACACAACAAAACATCTCAGTAAAAACGTTAGCGGTTCTACTTGGAATACATAAATATGTTATAATTGAATATTCTTTCTCATGCAACAACTCAACCACTATCCAAGCATAAAAGTATGAAGGCATTCCATGTTTGAATTTATACATAAATATAGAAGGTACTGAGGAGTAAAGAAACAATTACTTTTGTTATGTGAACTTCCAATTATTATATGGGAAGAGACAAAGAGGGTTGGAAATATTGAAACATCTTTGATGAGGAAAACAATGGAGAGTGTGTACATGTTACAGCTTGCAGAGGAATAATATTGTCTTGTTTCCTATCATGGATGGAGAACTTATTCTTATTACCATAGCCTGGGGTCTCTCTTTACAATTTTTTTTTTTTTGGCACATTCTCTATGACTTTCCCAATTTCCAGGATCATTATCTTCTTCTATTTTCGGTAATTAACCTGCCTTCGTATATTAAGATTCTCCTTCATATGTGGAAACATCAGATTCCATGTCAGTGTAGCATTGGTTGGTTTAGGCCTCTCTCTCTCTCTCTAATGCACCTTTTTTTTTTTTTTTTTTCATTTGATTATAAGTCTCTCTCATGCACATACATGCCCAAAGAAATAGATGATGATCCTATTATCTTTCTGTCTTGGGAAGTAGAAATCCTTATAGATTTAGACCTGATGAACTGATTAGCAGTACTTCTCTACAGCCCTTGTATATGGTGGTACCATGCTCAATTTATGTTTGTTTACTCGTATGCTAAGATTGGTTTTTGAGCAGTTGAAGTTAGAGAAACTGGTGTCTTACTAGTTGGGAACAACTGTAGTCTATGATTTTTTCACTTTTTGAAACCAAACTTTAATTGTTCTCTTGCTTGGTTTGTGTTTAGAATCATTATCCAGCTGTCATACAATTCAGAAATTTAGAAGAGCAGGCACATTATATCTGTGACTATTTGGAGTTTCATTGTTGTGTACTTTGCTTTCAATATCTTTAATGATTTATGGTTTTTGCAGGTGGACCATATGGGATGAAATTTAGCAGCTCAGACGGTGTTTTCCCTAATCCTTATGGGGATGGATATGGAGCTCATCTGGTATGTGTGTTCACATGATGAGGATTATATTTATTGGGTTTTGTGGTCATTTAATTACCTTATTAGGTTCTTCATGTTTATTTTGGTTTCTTTATGTTAACTGTTTTGTTTTCTAGGGTGCCGCTGACAAAGGTCCTCTGTATGGTCCGGGTCCAGCTGCATGGGGAGGACCTGAGAAGCCTCGCATGACTCGTCGTTGAGATTTGGGTGATTACTTTTCGAATGGAGTGATGCCTTACCTGTCTCTTTTGATCTCCGTTATCCGAATACATTGTTAGTTATGTGTGCATGCCAGATCAATAGTAATTTATCTGAATACATTCGTAGTCATCCTGATCTAGCGTTTATAAGGTTTTAATGTTGCTTTTAAGTATAGTATTGGAATAACTGGTTCTATCTTTTGCTGATAGTTTCTGTCTTCTTATTACTATTATAACTTGTCTTGTTGTCTTCTTTTTTCTGGGCACTTTTTGTTGATTAATTTTATTTTTATTTGTTGTCTATAAGCTTATCATTTTGGAATTTTGTGGTATTGTATCACAAATATACGAATTTCAAATTTTGGCTGTATTTGGTGTGTCTGGAGGATGAATTCTATTAGAATCATATGGAAATGGACAGGAAAGATACGTCATGTTGCCTGACTGCGGAAAAATAATCTGATCTGCTGTTGTAGTTGATTCTTTGTTTTGAAGTTCTAATGTGATTTATGGTTTGCATCATGGACAATGCATTTGAGGTGTTATCAACTTGTGATTTGGTATTTGGTTTATTAGGTGTGATTTGTTTTTTTCCTTGGAAGTCTGTACTGAAGATATTAAGTAATGCTTCCTGGACCTTGGAGGAGAGCGCCTGTTATATTGTTATGCATGTCATTCTCTTTGGGAAAATAGAATCCGGAGTTCATATTCATTTGGATATTATAGAGTTAGATTGACATTTTTTCATTATAGAAAATGATGAACAGATCTTATTGCGATGGGAAACACTTTTTGCACTGGGAGTGCTCATGTACTGTGGCTTCCCATTAACAACTGCCTTTTCTAGATATGCAGTTCAAGCATGTGTTGAGCGTACTACACTAATCAGGAACAGTGATTTCAGAATGACATGTATCTCGCAGTGCAATGTTTATAAATAAATGTTTAACAAGCCCAGGAACAATCTTTTGGTTGGATTGCTAGGAAATAATGTTTTGGAGATATTCAGGCTTCTATCATCTGTAGATTTGGTGATTAGGAGTCAATTTCCATATGTTTTTGTGAAGTTTTGTTCCTTGGATGAAATTTGTAGCACTGTTTTAGTATCTTAAATATGTCACCGCAGTGGATTTTAGCGATTGCACAGCTAGGTAAACCAAACATCTCTCTTTTGTTTAGATTGTATATTGAATACAAAGTAATTGTCCCTTGCATTTATTGTTAGTCAAAACCTATTTACTTAAGGTAGCTTAGAAGAATCAATGGTGGGAGTGTTTTCGGCTTATCTAAAGTGGCAACCTTTTTAGTAATTCTTTGGTGTAATGTTGGATTTCTGTTTTTGTCTTTTATGATTATCCGTCATCCATGGGGTGGTGTTGTGTGGTTAGCATGAGTTGACAGTGTACCAAAGGGCACTAAACTTTATGGTACTATGGTACTAAGTTCCATGGGGTTTGATTAAAGCTGTTTTGGATGGAGAAGATATAATTCTATGTATGCTTTTATACCGTTCTCTGTTATCGATCCTGACAGTTTAAATAGCCAATTTAGGTTTTATACAATTCCAAAGATGAGTGAGGTTTAGCGGGATATGAAATTTTTTATGCCTGATCAAATTTAGTTTGGAAATGGAACATTGTACCCAAAATGGAAGATGGAGCATGCTTCTAAATTTAGCTAGTTTTATTGGAAGCAGATTTTAAGGTTATGAAGGATTGGTTGGATCCGGATGATATTGGATGTAGGATGGCACAATGGAGGTTGAATATGTATATCCATAGAAAAGGAGGTAGATTTTCGTGGACAGCCTTCTCATGAATGTTCTGTCATGGTATATTCCCTCTTTCCCTCTACAAACAGGTGTTGAAATCCAGGAGTTGCAGTTCAGCTATCTCGTGTCATTGCGAAGTTTCTCATTCTTTATTTGTATTGTAATCCTTTAAACTCTTTCAGTGGTCAAAATATTCTGGCCACTTCCATGATAAAGAAGTTGCTTCAAGCATTGAAATGACCCTGGAATATCTGAAGAAATGATGGTGACCATGCCATGTGACAAGAAGCCATGCTGATTTGAACTTCATAGGCAAGTATTTTGTCTCTTTTCAATGGTTGTATGGGTCTGGAATTTTACATTTTGTTTTTCTAACTAGACTTTGTAACTGGCATTAAATAATGCTCATGGGTCCCTTTGATATCCTAAGTTTAAGGTTTATATGTTGCTTTATTCTAGAACTCTACTCTTAAGCAGGCTCTAGGTTTTTGTTCAATCTTTTGGTCTCTCTTAGTATGATATTTTAGCCTGTATAATTGCTATATACCTATTGAATCTCTCATGGAATGGGGATCAACCTTGTAATGAACTTCACCAACCATTTCATGCTACGTTCTGTGCTTGCTCCTCATCTTGCTATTTTTTAGCCTGTGTGGTCATCAGATTCACTACGGACCTGTAAAGATACCTTCTAGTTTGTTTTTGTGCCATGTCATGAGATGAGACTAAGGCGATGTTATTAGGTTTTGAGAAGTTAGTCTTTAATCTATTAAGTAGTAGAATCGGAATAGCAGACACATCGCTTCTTTAGAATAATATGATATATTGGTTGGTTGTGTAAATTGTTGGATTCTTAGATATTTAGAGATTTTAGTGATCATTTGAACTCTTATAAAAGGGCTTTTTTATTATTGAACTTATTTCTGGGAGTTCGAAAAGTAGTGTATATTTGAAGGAGAAATGTTGTGACTTTTCTGGGGTAGTCAGGAAGGTCATTGTCTTACAAGGACTCTTCTGGATGGGTATGGCACAGTGTAGATTCTGAGATTAAAATGGAAGACTAGGGTGGCTTTGATGGTTTATATAATGGCCTTATGTTTCACATTGGTTCTCCTATTTCATTTAGATCCTTTAACAGTACTGTTGGAGTTATTGAAAATGGAAGATGTCTCTTTGAAGATGTCCATTGGATTTTTATCTTATTGGTGGAGACATCTTAGGTGAGGTTTCCTTCTCTCTAAGTTTGCATCAAGAATTAGCATTAAGTCCATATATCTTGCACTGGTGATGGATAAGCTTACTAAATCAATTCAAGAGGAAGTTCCTTGGTATATGCTTCTTGTAGATGATATTGTTTTTGTAGATGAAACTAAACGTGAAGTTAATGTTAAGTTAGAAATTTGACATGATGATTTAGAATCTGAAGGCGTTTGATTAAGTTGGATTAAAACAAAGTACATGGAATGTAAATTAAGTAAAAGTAGAAACAAAGATGAAGGGGCTATAAGACTTGATGATCAAGATAAAGCAAAGAACAAGTACTTTAATATCTTGGACCATTTATTGATAAAGATGGAAAGATTGAATTGTCGGACAAGAGCATGGTGGATGAAGTGGAGAAACACATCAGGAGTATGGTGTGATCCTAGAATACCTATTAAGTTAAAAGGAAAATTTTATAAGACTTCTATAAGATCAACTAGGTTAAATTGCAATAAATGTTGGGCTGTTATGAAGCAAGAAGCAACATATTCATAAATGAGTATAGCTGAAATAGCTGGAAGGCGAACGTTAGATAAATAAGTCGAAATATAAGGAAAAATAGGATTTGAAATGAGGAAATTCTCTTATAGATAGGGGTGGCCCCTATTGATAAAAAGATGAGCAAGACTCACTTGAAATGGGTTGATCATTTTATGATGAGAGTAAGTAAGAAAGTAACAAAGAGTATGACTTCAGTATTCAGATTGAATAGAATTGTGAAAAAGAATACGCATGGTTGACCCTGAGTAGTTTGTTCAAGATCATAGCTGACCCTAAAATTTTGGGATTAAGGCTTGGTTGTTGTTATTTTGGTGGCTGGAGAAAGCATCAATGAATTGCTCTAGTTGCCTGGAGTAAGCAGCTGCGATAGGAGCAGAAAACATTCTGTGCAAGTTTTTTTCACAGGTGCCTTGAGATCGTTCCAGTTTTATTGAATGCATGAGCCTACTTCTTTAATGAAAGAAATGACTGAATGAGGAAATTAAGATCATAATTTTTGTGTGGTACAGCGGTTGTTCAGCACACAGACCTTAAATATTGGTAAGAGAGTGCTTTCTGAGTATACATCCCCATTACATTGACTTGATCCCTTAGGTAGCTCAACTGTAAACTTATAGCTTGTTATAGTTTGATTTTTTTTCCTGTTTGGAATGGTGGTGTAGCATTGTTGCTTCCTAGTCTGCTGGCAATTTGCAATTCTTTTTCTGGTGTAATAAGTGCAATGTTGTTTTGAAGACAGAAATGCTTTTCTGAAGGGTAAATTAATAGGGGAGTGGCTTCATATGGTAACCATGTATTTGTCTCATCAATGTGATCTAAGTAAAATTATATGCATAAAGCAGTTTTTTCAATATACATCTTTCTTACTTATCAAAAAAAAAAAGGAACGAGGAAAAGTTTTGGTATTAGAAATATTGATGGGTCCTTGAGGCTCTTTGCATTGTTGGACACTTATGGCCTGCTGACATGATTCAGACAATTCAGTATAAATTTAAGCTGTTAATATTACTGCTGGTATGAAGCATGGGGTGTTGTGCGATTGTCTGGCTGCCAAGTTGGCTGCAATATCATTTGTTATGTTGTACTTCTATGATATATTTTTGTGAAATATATTTGATGGTTACATAAACTTGTAACATGTTTATTACATTTGTTCTCTTATATATGTATTTGTATATCTTGATATTGCCAATTTGTTGATTTTGACTAATTTTATTCATATTGTGTTCTGCAGATGGTATGTTGGTGCCTTTTGTGGATGATTAAAAAAGAGAGAGAGAGAAAAGGATTTCACATGAACTTATCCAGTGCCTGGCTAGAGGAAATTCATGTTTGGTGTTGCAGTTGGAGGGTTGAAAGCAATTTTCATGTGTTATTGGCTTATTGCCCCCTTACGGAGGTGTTCTGCAAGGTGCTGAAAACCTTTTAGTGAGAAGCATTCCATTTTGACCACATTTCTGGAGAAGCAGCAATTACCTGCTTCTGAAAATTGCTAGTCTTAATGAATTTTCTTGAGACCCCAGTTTCACCTTCGTCCTTTTTCATTAAATCCCACACAATTACCTACATAATACCCTGTTCTTCCACTGTCCCTTATTTTTCCCATTGCCAGCATCCTTTTTGTGCGTGCACCGTTACTGATCCCGCCGCTTCATTTCTGGATTTCAATGCCATAGAATGAAAAACTCCTTTGCAAGAATGTGTCAAACATTCTGAAGATTTGATTTCCTAGCTTGTTAGTGGAATCTGTATTATTTCTGAATCCAATGTGATACTGGAGTTGATCATAAACATGAGTTGTTATTTTGTTCTGAAGTTAGAGATGGTTCAAGAAGGAAAGAGCACCGGTAGCAATAGTATTGACCCAAAAAGACAACAATGGTGATACCAGCTAGTGCTGTTGTAAGTTGGGAGTGTTTTCAATTGGTATTGAGGTCAGGCCCTTGGGTGTGGTTTTGACGATGAGAGGTTTGCATAGGTTATCAGGTTGTTCAAGCACTTGGCGCTATGGTAGCTATGGTTCCTGACATTGATGTTTGCTTTTGTTGGGCTTAGTTTTTGCGGATCTTGAACTTAGCAAGAGGGATTGGGAAGCTTGGGTTGAGGGGCTAATTTAAAAGAAAAGAGATGGGCTTCGGTGGTACCATTGGCGGAAGAATATTGGTAAATGTTGTTTGTTTTATAAGTGGTTCACTCTTTAAAACTAATCGAGTCAATTTAGAATAAATAAATTATACAAATTCATGGTCTATTTTTTTAGCACATTTGTTATTCAATTGAAAAAACTTTATTTTGTTTCTCAAAAAAAAAAAAAAAAAAAACTTTATTTTATGAGATTGAGAGATTACAATAATGCTAATACCACACTTTGTCACAACTGTCCTGCGTAACAAATTATGATTAGTTGTCTATTATTGTCAAATGAATCTACCATTTCTTCTTTACCACTCACAGTTGTGTCGTGTGGTAATTGAAGAGATTATGCTAAATTGTCAATAAGTTGAGTTAGAAGGGAATATTATTAGGGATGACAAAAGGACAAGATAAAATCAGATCATCCACTCCTAAGGGTGTGTTTGTTTGGAGGTGAAATAGGGTGGATTGAAAATTTTGGAAAGAAAATGGAAAAGAAAACTTTTTTGGAATGTGTTTGGTTAGGTGGGAAGGAAAGAAAATAAATGGTAGGGCTTGGGTGTTTTCTTTCTGGGTCCACTAAAAAGTTCTATCCAAAATGGAGAGAAAATTAAAGGAAAAAAATGAAGCTGTTTAATAGACAAAAATGTCTATGTCCAATTCTTATTTTTCTTTTTTTTTTGGTTCTGGGCACATTGCCTCTTTCTTTTCTTTTTCTCTTTTCCTTTCTTTTTCTTTTTTCTTTTCTATAATGGATGTTGCTTTTTTTTTTTTTTTTTCCCCTCCTTAGACGTTGCTTTTTTTTTTCCCCTGTGCCATGGGTGTGATAGTTGTTTTGTTTTTGTTTTTTTGTTTGACTGGATATATATATATTTTTTTTGGGAAATGTTTTTTTATTTTTTAATAAATTGGGTGATTGTTTTTTTTGGGTTGTTTGTCACATTTTTTAACAATGGTGTTGTATAAATTTATACAAAATTACTTTTTCTATCCCTCTACTTTTTCACTCCCCACCAAATAAAAAGAAGAGAAATTAAAACATTTTCTAACCTTTCACTTTTCCATCCTCTTACTATTTTTTATCTTCCCACTTTTTCACCCCTGCAACCAAACGGATCCTTAAAGGGAGTGATATTGCTTCAAACTTGTCTTGCCTCTTTGGTTGGGGAAACCTTTCTTGTCTTATCTTTGCCCTGCCAGACTAAGACCTAGCAAGACCGAAAAAAAAAAAAAAATCCTAATTGCCCTGCATTTGATTTTACGTCAAAAAATTCTCTTGCCACAACATCTTCCACTTCTTTGCTGCCGTGAATATTCCACTGTGTGATGAGAGAGAGAGAGAGAGAGAGAGTACTTATAGTTTTGTATGGAAAAAATATAGATTAAAAGGGGAAAATGAGAGTCCAAATTTTTTGTCTCACTTTTCCTGCTCCATTTTATACTCTACTAATAACAACTTGCCACGTGTTCACCTAATTAATTAAATACTACTATTAATTAATAACTGTAGTATTAATAAGTCAATAATAATAGTATTTAATTAATTAGGTGAACAAGTGGCAGGTTTTTATTGGTGGAGTATAGAGTGGAGCAGGAAAAGTAGGACAGAAGATTTGGACTCGGAAAATGATATCAAATTTATACCAAATAAAATGGGTAGAAGAAGAGTCAAAATATAAGAAAGAGGAATGAAGTGCAACGGTAAAGTAGTGGGGAGATAAAGAGGCAAAAAGATAGGGAAAATGTTGGAAGAAGTGTAACAGTAGATGTGAACTAGTAGGGAGAAGAAGATTTTAGATATACTAATTGCAGACCTGTGCAATATATGAGAAAATTTGACATCGTATTCCTTTTTGCTAAGTAAAGAATGAGAATAGTAATTGAGAATTATAAGTAATAGTCTCAACCTTATCTCACAATAATGTGATTACATTGTAAATATATAATATATTTTATGCAAGTAAAGAAGTCTATATCTTGATTTTTTGTATAAATATATATATTGGCAAGTAAACATGTTGCATTTTACTTTCAATTATTATATATGACAAAATATTTTGTAATACGTTATAATAGAGTGAGATATGCATCAAAACACAACACAATTAATAAATGGAAAATGTATAATTTTTATTAGAACATAAAAATGAATCTTGATGGTTTCATATGAAAGCTAACATTATTTTGCATTTTTTGAGAAGTTAACGAGCAATTTATTCAAACTTTGTTTCCATTTTATCACATAAGAACTATTAAACAAAGTTATAACAATTTATATATTCATAATCACTAAACTCATGTATGAGAATCAATTATTACAAAAAGTTTTCTCCACAAAACATATACTGATTTCTATTTTTCCCTTCCATACAATTTAAAAAAAATGTGAAAAACTAAAGAAGCTAAATGTATAGTTGACCTTAGTCAATCAATAAATAACATAAAAGGGGTAAGGGAAAGCAAACGTATTCACGGTATAATTGTTTATAAATGTCCATATTTGTTTTTGTATATATTAATACTCTTGATTTCTATAATTTTTATGTAGCAACTGTGTCTCAACTTTAGCCCAACTCACAGTATATAAACCAATGATCATGAAAACGAACCTAGCAAGATGAAGTTAAACACAATATCTAAATTTTAATAAATAAAAGATCAAGATTATAGAGAGATCGAAATGAGAGAGAGGTACCTTTGATAGTAGATATCAAAAACAAACATGTAGTGATAATTAAAAAAATTTCCATCACAAATACTATACTTATTGATTTTAAGAGAGATTAAAAGAGAACATATATAAATATAAAAATTATGTAGGGGAAGGGGAAAAGGTATATACAATACATAAGTATTGAGAGAGCGGAAGGTTGGGAGAGAGGAAGAGACTTTATATGTTTTGGTAATTGAAAAATGTATTTATAAGTGATAAATTTTATATAAAATTTACCAGTTATAAATACATTTTTCAATTACTTCCTCTTTCTATATATATATATATAAACTTATCAAGTTCAATGTGGTAATATAATAGTAAGTCTGAATAAAGGACTTTTGGGCTACCATATAAATTTATGAAAAATTTGATACTTTCCTTATTCTTTATTTTTTTTTCCCAAAAATTTTTATCAGAGAAAATAATTTCCTTCATAAATGAGAATTATATGGTTTTTTTTTTTTTTTTTCAATTAGATAGAAGAAATATATAGGTAGGGAACGACTTTTCCCCCCCAATTATACCAGAAGAGAAATTTTATGTAGAAATTAATTGTTTTAACTCTTGAATTTTGGGTTACTTCCACCCCAAACCCCTCCCCACCCCTCCTCTCCCAAAGAAAAAAAGATTATAACCATATAAAGCTAAGTTATAATCCCAAATACAAAGAAAAAGAGGAACATCATACGGTCCATACCTATTGATCATAATATTATGTTTCCTCTTCCAAGTTATCCTAAGGACTAAGAAGTTAGAAATTAGCATTGATTTAGATGAGATTAAAATAACATTAGCAAGAATTTATGTAGTATTTAGTTTAAAAATTATAAAGCCATTTAGAAAATAAAATAAACAAATGAGAGGAAAATGATCATGTACTAAATCAATAAAATGCATTCCAATTCTTAATTTTGATGTTAAAACTAAATAATTTATCAATTAAAAAAAAATTTGTAAAGTTGTTGTGGGGGAGAAAAGCCCAGCCCAACTTATTGGGCCAAAGGCCCTATCCGAGGACCACTGTTCTCCCGAGGAGACCAAGACGCAGCCAGTGGCCCATGTGAAAGGGGAATGTCCGCAGACGAGCACGTGTACCGTCCGAGGAGATGCTCATACGTCCGAGGAGACCGGCACGTGTCAAGCGGTCTGTCTAACAAGTGTCAGGGAAAAAGGAGACCTCGGACACGTGAGAAGGTGACAGGAATAGAGAAATATCAAGGAGACAGACCTCAACCACCGCATTTAATGCTCTGCACCTACCCACCTGGCCGCATTTATGTGGAGAAGACCCCTGAACAGTGCATCCTCAGCTACCGCCACTCAGACAGGGCTAAAGGGGGAGTCTGATGGGACATGCACTCAAGTGGGCGCACAGATGGTGAACAAGTGGACGGTGGAGATGGAGAAGGGCAGCACTATATAAGAGAGAGAGGTATCTGATGGGATGGATGGAGAATCAAGAGAGAGAAAAGAGCATATAATTTTACTGTAGCTCCAACATTTGTAACTTAAGTTCATCAATGAAAATCGCCTCCTCGGACGAGACATTGATCACTGTCCGAGCACTCTTTTAGTCAAATTTCCCCATCTTCTATGCCGTTTCATACTGTTATTTTTCATTACTAGCCTAGCTCTTTCACCCACTCTCTACAAATTTATTGTTTTGGGTTCAGTGGGCTCCAAACCCATACCTCTTTGGGCTTGGGCAGCAGAATCTGACCCTACAATTGGCGCCGTCTGTGGGGAGAGCTTGTGCAAGAGTGGAATAAGCAGTTGATGATGGCAGAACAAGGTGAGCAACAAGCAGAATCCAGGGCATCCCAACACGTGGACCATGTCATCAACTTAGAGAGGAGACAAAACCGTGAGGGCAGTGTACACACCGTGCGCCTTAGCCAGAGCCATTCGCAGAGCGGAAGTCACATGTCCCATGCAGAGAAGAACCGTGACTTACAACTGGAAGTGGAAAAACTAAAGAGGGAGTTGCGACACGCAAAGAGGAAACGGGC
The DNA here is from genome assembly GCA_019022515.1 of Quercus aquifolioides. NCBI lineage: Eukaryota > Viridiplantae > Streptophyta > Magnoliopsida > Fagales > Fagaceae > Quercus > Quercus aquifolioides. Next base: position 16,162,989 of record CM032328.1, read on the forward strand.
TTCCTCGTACTCTGAAGATGATATTGATGACGAGCACGACGTCTCTTACCAACACAAGTCCAAGACACCAGCTAGCGAGTCCTACACCTATGTAGAGGAGTCCCATCGTAAAAGGGAGCGTAGGAGCCCATCACACAAGGACATGGAGAATGATGCCATGAACAGGGCTCTAAATCAGATATCTAGATCACCCTTCACGCGCAGGATAGAGGAGGCCAGACTCCCTCGGCGCTTTAATCAGCCAACGTTCACCGTCTACAACGGTAAAACTGACCCAGTTGAGCACGTGAGCCATTTTAACCAGAGGATGGCTGTCTACTCCAGAGACGAAGCCTTGATGTGCAAGGTCTTCCCTTCCAGTCTTGGGCCCGTTGCTATGAGATGGTTTGATGGTTTGAAGGCGGGTTCCATCAACTCCTTCAAGGAGCTCACTCAGGCGTTCGGCTCCCGTTTTGTTACGTGCCGAAGAGTGGCCAGGCCTCTCTCCTCCCTGCTATCCTTGTCCATGCAGGAAGGCGAGTCCTTGAAGACGTATTCAGACAGATATTGGGAGATGTTCAATGAGGTGGAGGGCAACAACGATGCAATGGCCCTCAGCACGTTCAAGCTCGGCCTCCCTACTGACCACGGTTTGAGGGGATCCCTATCTGGCAAGCCAGTCACAAACGTGCGTCAACTGATGGACCGCATAGAGAAGTATAAGAGGGTTGAAGAAGATCAGCAGCAGGGCAAGGGAAAAGACAAGATTATCCCTCAGGAGAGGAGAGATTCGCGGTCGGATCGGTACAATTACAATAAACCGAGAAGGGATTTTGCCGGGCAATCAGGATCGATGAATCCTCAGTCGGTCAACACCGTGTTCAAAGAACCAGTGCATCAGGTCTTGGAAAAGATTAAGAATGAATCATTCTTCAGGTGGCCGAATAAGATGGTGGGAAACCCCGAGAGGCGCAACCACAATCTCTACTGCCAGTACCATCAGGACCATGGGCATACAACGGAAGATTGTAGGAGTCTGTGGGATCACCTGGACCAGTTGGTCCGCGATGGTAAATTGAAACATCTTCTGCACCACTCCAGCGGCCGAGGGCAGACAGGCTCGGGACCGCGTAGGGACGACCCCCCAAATCCACCGCTTGGGACTATAAATGTCGTCTTCGCTGCGCCGGGAAGAACAGGGTCCTGGCCTTTGAAAGTTATGTCGGTAGGCCGACCACTCGCAGGGGAGTCGAGCCGAGGACCGAAGAGAGCTAGGTCCGGTGCCCCGTTGGTTATGGGATTCTCGGACGAGGACATGATTGGCACCATCCAACCCCATGATGATGCACTAGTCATCACCCTCAGAATAGGAGGGTACGATGTGAGGCGGGTAATGGTGGACCAGGGCAGTGCCGTGGAGATAATGTACCCGGACCTCTACAAGGGGCTAGGCCTAAAACCCCAGGACCTGACGCCGTACGATTCCCCGCTATTCACCTTTGAAGGAAGGCCTGTCATCCCGAAAGGCCGGATACGCTTGCCTGTGCAGTCCAGCTCTGAGGTTGTGGAGTTGGACTTTGTCGTCGTAGACGCATATTCGCCCTACACGGCACTCGTAGGCAGACCTTGGATTCACGCACTCGGGGCCGTCCCCTCTACTTTGCACCAGAAGGTCAAATATCTCTCAGGGGGACAGGTGCATGAAATCCGAGGAGACCAATCTGTTGCTAGACAGTGCCTGGTGGCCGCCATTCAGCATGAGGCCCCAGCCGAATCCTCGGGCGTAGTTGGGAGGGATTTATAGCAACTACAGTCTCGGGGAGTGCCTTCTGAAGCATCGGATGAAAGCGCTCGGTGTGAGGATCTGACGAGAGTAGTCATTGGGAATGATCCTGACAGGTTCTTCCAAGTCGGATCTCAGCTGCCTCTTCAAGAGAAGGAGGAGTTGATAGAGTTCCTCAAGCAAAACCTCGACGTGTTTGCCTGGAGTGCTTACGAGGCCCCCGGGGTAGACCCGGAGTTCATATGCCACCATTTGAAGGTGAATCCACTAGTCACCCCCAAGCAGCAACCTATCCGGCGCCCATCCAAGGAGCACGCTGACGCAGTAAGGGACGAGGTGACGAAACTCAAAGCAGCTGGGGCTATCAAAGAGGTTTTTTATCCCGAATGGCTAGCGAATACCGTGGTGGTAAGGAAGAAGAGTGGGAAGTGGCGAGTATGCGTGGACTTCACGGACCTGAATAGGGCATGTCCCAAAGACCCGTTCCCTATGCCGAAGATCGATCAACTGGTCGACGCCACTGTCGGCCACCCTCGGATGAGTTTCCTGGACGCCTTCCAAGGCTACCACCAGATACCGTTAGCCCCGGAGGACCAGAAGAAAACTGCCTTCGTCACCCCTATTGGCAACTACCACTATAAAGTGATGCCGTTCGGCCTGAAGAACGCGGGAGCTACCTACCAGAGGATGATGACGAGGATGTTCGAACCACAGCTAGGCAAGAACATCGAGATTTACATAGATGACATGGTGGTGAAGAGCAAAGTTATAGCCGAGCATGTGAAAGACCTTGAAAGTACTTTTGAGGTTCTACGGAAACACAAGCTACGACTGAATGCCTCTAAGTGCTCGTTTGGGGTGGGATCCGGCAAGTTCTTGGGATACATGGTCACCCACAGAGGAATTGAGGTTAACCCCGACCAGATAAAGGCCATCAACAACCTCCGAGCTCCTCGGAATCCCAAGGAAGTTCAAAAACTGACTGGAATGACAGCTGCCCTCAATCGGTTCATCTCTAGATCGGCAGACAGGTGTCGGCCCTTTTTCTCTCTACTCAACAAGTGGAAGGGATTCGAATGGACTGAGGAATGCGCTTTGGCGTTCCAGCAACTCAAGGATTACCTGTCTCGGCCACCAATCATGTCCAGTCCTGAGCCCGACGAGGTACTGTTCGCCTATATCGCTGTAGCTCCCTATGCGGTGAGCTTGGTGTTGATACGGTCAGACTCTGGCGTACAAAGGCCCGTCTATTACGTAAGCAAGTCCCTGCACGAGGCTGAGATTCGTTACTTGCCACTAGAGAAGGCCATCTTAGCAGTAGTGCTTGGCACGCGGAAGCTACCACACTACTTCCAAGCCCACACGGTGATCGTTCTCACACAACTCCCACTCAAAGCTATACTCCGAAGTGCCGATTACACCGGTCGGATTGCCAAGTGGGGTACAATCTTAGGGGCTTTTGATATAAGATACATGCCCCGCACATCGGTCAAGGGACAGATCCTCGCAGATTTGGTGGCTGAGTTCACGGAGCCCCAGCTAGATGAGGTGAAGCCCACGTCGGGCATGGATGAAAAATCAGTTGGCATGGTCTCTCAACAGAATCCCTCCCATTGGGAAGTATATGTCGATGGCGCGGCAAACCAGAGAGGCGCTGGAGTTGGGCTCGTATTGATATCCCCCGAGAAGATCACTATCGAGAAATCGCTGAGGTTGGACTTCTCGGCAACGAATAATGAAGCAGAGTATGAGGCTCTGCTCATGGGGATGACTATGGTCCGAAGAATGGGTGGGAAATCCGTGGAGCTGTTCTCGGACTCAAGACTGGTAGTAGGTCAAGTACAAGGCGAATTCGAGGCAAAGGACGAAAGAATGCAGGGATACTTAGGTCGTGTCAAACACCTACAATCAGAGTTTGAATTTTTCAATTTGTTGCACATCCCCAGGAGTGGCAACTCACATGCTGACTCCCTGGCCACGTTAGCCACCTCTTCGGCACAAGGCTTGCCGAGGGTCATCCTCGTCGAGGACCTGCACAGGCCTACGGAGACAAGGACAGGAGGAGTCCAGGTCCACCAGATTAGGGTCGGGCCGTGCTGGATGGACCCGTTGATCAAATTTATCAAAGAAGATATATTGCCTGAAGAGAAGGCCGAAGCCGATAAAATTCGGAGGAAGGCGACTAAGTTCTGGCTATCCGAAGACCAGAAACTATACAAGCGCTCCTATTCGGGACCATATTTGTTGTGTGTGCACCCCGAGGCGACCGAGACACTGCTAGAAGAGTTACACGAAGGAATCTGTGGGAGCCACACCGGAGGCAGGTCCTTGGCTCACCGAGCCCTCACCCAAGGTTATTGGTGGCCTAACATGCAGAAGGAGGCACACGAGTACGTCAAAAAATGCGACCAATGTCAACGCTTCGCTCCAAACATTCACCAGCCAGGAGGAAAACTCAATCCACTGTCTAGCCCATGGCCCTTTGCCCAGTGGGGCTTGGATATTGTGGGACCCTTCCCCAAAGCTGCAGGAAACAAGAAGTACCTCCTGGTCGGAACAGACTATTTCACCAAGTGGGTTGAAGCCGAGCCACTAGCCAATATCAGAGACGTTGATGTGCAAAAATTCGTGTGGAAAAACATTGTCACACGGTTTGGAGTTCCTCACACCCTCATCTCGGACAACGGTTTACAGTTCGACAGCAAGGCATTCAGGAATTACTGCGGCGAGCTGGGAATTACAAACAGATACTCCACTCCAGCCTATCCCCAAGGTAATGGCCAAGCAGAAGCTTCCAACAAGGTCATACTGAACGGCTTAAAGAAGAGGCTAGACGATGCAAAGGGCAGATGGGTAGAGGAGTTGCCACATGTGCTTTGGGCTTACAGAACTACGCCCCGCAGGTCCACTGGAGAGACCCCTTTCTCGATGACCTATGGGGCTGAAGCTGTCATTCCTCTAGAAACAGGGTTCCCAACACTAAGAACTAGCTCATTCAGTCCAGCCGACAACGACGAGCAGCTACGGAAGGGCTTAGACTTAATTGAGGAAAGAAGGGAGAATGCAATGGTTCGGTTGGCACACTACCAACAAAAACTCAGACAAGGCTACGACGCTAACGTGAAGTTGAGGCCTTTAGAGCCCGGTGATCTGGTGCTGAGGAAAGTTGTGGGCACCGCAAAGAACCCAGCTTGGGGGAAATTGGGACCCAATTGGGAGGGACCATATCGCATCACTTCAGGCGCCGGTATTGGAGCATATTTCTTAGAAGATTTGGATAGTCATGTAATCCCTCGCCCTTGGAATGTAAATAACCTCAAGAGGTACTTTTATTAATCAAGTCTTCTCTTCAGTTGATATACCAATTCGCTGCGTAAAGTTCTCTCAAGTGTTTAAACTTAAACCCAATCATGCCTGTAGTCCTCGGACCAGATGATTAGGGTTAGTTAACACTCATTCACCGCTCTCTCAAGTGTTTAAACTTAAATCCAATCATGCCTGTAGTCCTCGGACCAGATGATTAGGGTTAGTTAACACTCATTTGCCGTTAGCTTAGGTGTTTAAACTTAAATCCAATCATGCCTGTAGTCCTCGGACCAGATGATTAGGGTTAGTTAACACCGTTAGCTCAAGTGTTTAAACTTAAATCCAATCATGCCTGTAGTCCTCGGACCAGATGATTTGGGTTAGTTAGCACTCGGTTACAGTTCTATAGTGTTTAAACTTAAATCCAATCATGCCTGTAGTCCTCGGACCAGATGATTAGGGTTAGTTAACACTCATTTGCCGTTAGCTCAAGTGTTTAAACTTAAATCTAATCATGCCTGTAGTCCTCAGACCAGATGATTTGGGTTAGTTAGCACTCGGTTACAGTTCTATAGTGTTTAAACTTAAATCCAATCATGCCTGTAGTCCTCGGACCAGATGATTTGGGTTAGTTAGCACTCGGTTACAGCTCCATAGTGTTTAAACTTAAACCCAATCATGCCTGTAGTCCTCGGACCAGATGATTTGGGTTAGTTAACACTCAGTTGCAGTTTTGGTGTTTAAAGCTTAAATCCAGTTATGCCTGCAGTCCTCGGACCAGATGACTAGGATTATTTAACTCAAGCACATTCGAATCCCGTAATCTTTAAACCGGTCGACAGGTTAGTCAATACCCCTATGCGTTTAAATTAATTCTAATTTATAAAACTTTCCCCTAGTCGTGTTTAGTTTGAAACCGAGGAATGACGACTTATGTTTAGCTTGGAAAGACGCAATTCATCAGTAACTCTTGGCAGTCCTATTCTTTTCATTAATAATCTTAGTTATGATGTGTCAAATAGATTTATTTGCATTATGTGGTTATAAGTGCAATGTACAGTTGTATATAACAATAATAATTGGTAAGACATGTATTTAAAGACACCATAGACGAATGAAAACCCATTCCATTAATAAAAAGACGGTTTACAATTCTTTGGATAAAACAAAAGAAAACACAGGTGCAAAAAAGTGAAAGCCCTATACATCTATTTCTTTGCCGAAGGGAGCACGGTGTCAGCAGCCTGGCCTATCCGAGCAGTTGCATCAGGGGCTTGGTCCTTGGGCTCAGAAGGAACTTTCTCTTCGCCTGGCCCTTTGCTTTTCTCTTTGGCTGGCTCAGCTGGCTTATCCTTGCCGCTTGCCTGACCAGTTTCCTTGCTTGCTCCCATAGTGGGTGCAACGTCGCTGACCGAGATTGGTTCCGAAGCTTCTGGCAGCTGTGGAGCAGAAGGGAGATCAGTTCCTGGGAGCTCTCGGATATCAGGATCGTAGTATACGCTCCCAGGATGCCTCAGCTCCGAGTCGGCAGGAACTCCAGCTGCATCCAGGGCTTTGCCCCAACTTATGTCGCAGTAGTCTCGGCTGACCGAGGCGAACTGCTCTAGAAGCTGGGACGTAGCTGTCTCTACCCCCAGCTGGTAAGCTGTTTTCTTTTCAGCCTCGGTCGCCTCCTGAGCCAACTGGGCTTTCTCCTCGGCATATCTGACTTGGTCCTTAGCTCTTCGGAGTTCATCCCTTAGCCCATTTACCAGCTCCCTCTCAGTCTTCAGATCGGCCTCTGTCGCCTTTAGCAGCTTACGCTGGTCCTCAACCTGCTTTTCAACATTTTTTATTCCAGCGTCAAGACTCTTCTTCTGACTGGTCATATCCGCGAGCTCCCCGGACAGACGAGTATAATCGTCTTTCAGCTGGCCCAGAGATTTCTCCGCCTCATCTCGGGAACAGATCGCCGCCTGGGCTTCAAGGCGATTCTTCTTGTCCCACTCCTCGGCTACATAAATTTGCTGAGTGACCTGCGTGATGGAAACTCAAGTGTCAAACACTGAAAAATAGGAAAGGCAAAACTCAACGATTCAGTTAATTGGATTGAAGTTGCTTACGATGGCTAAGTCCCTCTTCAGGGATCGAAAGAGCTCAGGCTGATTGAAACGCCTGAAGGACTCCATGTCATGAGGGAGGAGAAGTGGTTGCTGCAGGGCCTCAGCAACGTAGCCGGCTCTCCCTCCATCATAATTCCTGAGGGAGGTCTCCCAGAGGATTGGAGCGCCCTCTAACTCTAGTTTTGGAGACCAAATCCGTGGTCCCCCTCCTCCTCGGCGAACCTCTGCCACCGTGCCCTCATCTCGGCTTTCAGTAGACGGAGCCCTGCGGCCTCGGTTGTCCTGTGCCACCTTTTGCTGCTTGGCCACCTTGGTTGGTGGCACCTGTTTCTCCTCCACCTCAGTGTGGGGTCTTTTCTTCTGCAGTTTTAGCACGGGCCTCAAGTTGGGGTCAGGGATCTGAGTGGGCACCGGAGGAAGTGACACCACCGTCTTAGATGTCCCAACATCTTTAGGGTCTGACTTTTTGCCCCTCCCCTTCATCAAGTTCCTCAGATCCATATTTTCGTCCGATGAGTCTTCTGAATAGGTGGCTAACAGATTAAGTTGGGCGCCTGACTGCTCACACTCTTCTTCCTCGGCGTCTGAGATCTCCACCACCTGGTTTACCCTTGAAGCCTCTCCCTCAAACTGAAATTCGTCTATCTGCTCTTCTAGCGACGAAGTAGAAGAGCCAGCCCCCTCACCTTCAATCTCCTGTCCGAAAGGAACTTGCTGAAGTGGTTGGATAAGGGGAGGTGCAACCCGAGGGATTGGACGGGGTACAGGATCAAGATCGTGTGGCGCCAAAAAGCCCTTCCGACCAACGTCGATGCGCGCAAGACGGTAGTCTCCCTGGACAATTGCGTTGCCGACCGGCTGAAAACCCTTTGGTTTCCCTTGATATCCGAGAATAAGAGGAGCAGATCGTAGTTGCCCGTCCTCGCTCACGAAGATCTCTGACCTTAAAAGGAAATTAAGGGCAGCAACATTCGTTAGGCGGATCCGAGGAGAAACGTGTCTCTTATCTGTTGCAAGTAAAAACAAAATGGTTAGAAGCTCAGAAACTGGTCGAAGAGAAACCAAAAACAGTTAAAAGGTGGGAGCCCTAAGCCTATAGTCGGTGCGCCTAGATCTACATGTCACACCTGGCTTCCCATGCGTGGTTGGGCAACCAGGGCCGTCACGCCAGGCACCCGAGACGATCACATAGTCATCTTTCATCCCTTTGTTGGATTTGGGAAGGCAGGAAATGAGCCTGACAACGTCCGACCGGGATTTTAAGTAGTACCCAGCATCTTGCTGGCTATGGCACTCGTACATATATACCACATCAAGCCAGGTGAGTCCCAGCCCCAAGCGACGCTCAAGGTCCTCAATCGCTCCTAGGATCCTAAACATATTGGGCGCGCACTGCCAGGGAGTAAGCCTATGGTTCAGAAGGTAATTAGAGGTGATGGGGCCCATGGGAATCGTCATTCCCCCTTCTTTGAAGGCGATGAGGGGGATAACCACCTCTCCCGTCTCCGGGTCTGTTAGTATTCTGTCTGGGGGGCAATACCTCACACCCACGTTAGGGGGTATGCGGTACGTGGTCCTAAACGCCTCTACTTGCTCAGGGCTATCCATCATGTACTCGAGTTTTCCCATGGTGGTTAAACGGAGTGACTGGCCGAAGAGAAAATTAAAGGATTCGGTGAGCGATGACTTACAAGGGCTAGACCGGGGAAGCGATTGCAGACTCGTAGGAGGACTCGTGAGGGTTCTGAGTAAGATGGGCACCGGCGACTGGGAGATTCGGACGGAGAGATGTGGACGGAGGGGCGCGTCTGTTCTTGTTGGAGCGTCTGGAGATTTGTAAAGTGAGGAAGAAATAACTTCCTCAGAAGCTTTATACGGGGTCAAGCGAAAGGTCAGGGGCACTCCCGCCCAAACCTTGAAGAAAAAACCACAGCCCTTGGATCAATCAGCCACCGTTGGATGCAAAGGACAAAACGTCACCTGGTGCAATTAATGCAGCGCTTTGGGAATAAGGAAACCGCAGCGGCATTAATGAGGCGTCAGCTCCCACGTTCACACACGTGCCAGCTCGGTTGTGCGTGTTCCCAAGTTGTTGCTCCGTGGCAAGTCAAAATCCTACTTTTTCTCCTCGGATGCGAAGGAAAAACTACAATTTTGAGGGGCTATTGTGGGGGAGAAAAGCCCAGCCCAACTTATTGGGCCAAAGGCCCTATCCGAGGACCACTGTTCGCCCGAGGAGACCAAGACGCAGCCAGTGGCCCATGTGAAAGGGGAATGTCCGCAGACGAGCACGTGTACCGTCCGAGGAGATGCTCATACGTCCGAGGAGACCGGCACGTGTCAAGCGGTCTGTCTAACAAGTGTCAGGGAAAAAGGAGACCTCGGACACGTGAGAAGGTGACAGGAATAGAGAAATATCAAGGAGACAGACCTCAACCACCGCATTTAATGCTCTGCACCTACCCACCTGGCCGCATTTATGTGGAGAAGACCCCTGAACAGTGCATCCTCAGCTACCGCCACTCAGACAGGGCTAAAGGGGGAGTCTGATGGGACATGCACTCAAGTGGGCGCACAGATGGTGAACAAGTGGACGGTGGAGATGGAGAAGGGCAGCACTATATAAGAGAGAGAGGTATCTGATAGGATGGATCGAGAATCAAGAGAGAGAAAAGAGCATATAATTTTACTGTAGCTCCAACATTTGTAACTTAAGTTCATCAATGAAAATCGCCTCCTCGGACGAGACATTGATCACTGTCCGAGCACTCTTTTAGTCAAATTTCCCCATCTTCTATGCCGTTTCATACTGTTATTTTTCATTACTAGCCTAGCTCTTTCACCCACTCTCTACAAATTTATTGTTTTGGGTTCAGTGGGCTCCAAACCCATACCTCATTGGGCTTGGGCAGCAGAATCTGACCCTACAGGTGTGATTTACAACTATGTGTTTTGTTGGCTTTTATTCCGTGCCAAATTTGATTGTAATTACTATCAATTGTTTATACCCTGTATTTGTTGTGGGAATTGATGTAAGGGGTGTGTGATAGAGAGTGTGTGAAGACTCAAGCAAAGTGGAAGCTGATGGAATCTCGCGGGTATGTCGCGACTAAGCTTCCCGCGAAGTGAAGCATGTGCCTTGCACATGCTGGAATGCGAAGAGTCAGGATAGATGGAGACAGCTGTCTCTCGCGAGTATCTCGCGGGTAAGGCCTTCCCGCGAGACACCCGCGAGACATGCTGTTCTGCCAGCCTGTACTGACTGACTCACACATTCTGTACCTATCCTATATAAACCCCCATTACCCACAAATGTTGAGGAACGCTTCAGAGAGAAAACCCTAGCCAAACACATTTGCAATTAGAGATAGTCATCCCCACTTTTCTCTATACACTTGCTTGTGGTATCTCCTCAACCCTTCCCTCTCCATTTCCACACCATTGAGAGGTTGATAGCCCAAACACTTACCACACCTTTTGAGAGTGTTGAGTGACGTTTTGGTGCTGCTGGGAAGCATTGGAAGAAGCCAAGGATGGAAGATGCAACATGGAGCTTGTTGCGGGATCCGGAGAACTAGACAAGACACGGTTCCGAGAAGCCTTGTTGGAGTAGGAGCTTGGAGGGCTTAGGTGCATCGGGTAGATTAGGCTTGGAGGGTCTTTTGCTTACTCATGTATCCCAACTGATTGTCTAGTGGATCGATTTCCGCTTGGAGGGCGGCAGAGAGGTTTTTCGCCGAGTTCTTCGGTTTCCTCTTCGAAAACACGTCTTGGTGTTTTCTGAGTTTGCATCTTTCTTCCATACCCTTTTATATTCCATTATACTGCTGTGTTGCTTAGTTTATGGATTAGAGTAGCTTATTGCTTATACGCTTGTGTTTACACGATTCCGAACTTAGTATTAAGTTTGTGTAAAATCAACCAAGCCGTAATTTTAATTGGGGGTCTAAACAGCTCTTGTGTTTTTCAACACATTTTCGAGCTTTCAATTGGTATCAGAGCGGGTACACTTGCTTGGTTTAAATACCTTAGTGTGATCCTAGACCCCTCGGTGTGTTTTGAATAGTGTTTGTGTTTAAACCACCATGAAGGATTTGATAAGTGTTTGTGAAAATGACTCAATGAGCATATTTAAAGATTGTTCCAGCAATGCTATCTTAGAGTTATTTAAATCCAAGAAACATGCTAGAATTTTTTGTCACATGCTGAAATCATCAGTTCATAGGAACCATGATATTCACAACAGCCTATGTGAGTCAAAGTCTTTGAACTATGAATATGAGAGAAGAAATAAACAGTTAAGTGATAAAATTGGTCGTTTAAAAGGGAAACTTCACTCATCCTTGAATGAAATAAAGAAAAATGAGTCTTGTTTTAATGATCAAGAATGTCTCTCTCATGCATGCCTTTTTGTTCATACCGCATTAAAAGTGTTTAACTCATGTTTGTGGTACCTTGACAGCGGGTGTTCTAGGCATATGACTGGAGAAAAATCTCTATTCAAAACTCTTAAAGAGAAGGAAGATGGATTTGTGACATTTGGGGATGGTAGTCACTCACAAGTTCTTGGAAAGGGAACAGTGGATATTCCGGGTCTGCCGTTGATGACTGATGTGCTATATATTAAGGGTTTAAAAGTGAACTTGTTAAGTATCACTCAGATTTGTGATGAAGATTTTCTGGTCCAATTTTCAAAGAAAGGATGTCTAATCTTGAATGAAGAAGGTGTCCAAGTTCTAAAGGGACTAAGGACCACTGATAATTGCTATGGGATCATTCCAAAACCCAGCATAGCATGTCGAAGTGCACGGGTAAATCTCTTGGAGCTGTGGCATCAACGGCTTGGTCATGCAAATTACAAACAAGTGGCGAAAGTCTCGAAGCTTGAGGCTGTGGTTGGTTTACCTAAGTTTGGGAAGATTGAAAAGAATTTGTGTGGTCCATGTCAATTGGGAAAACAAACAAAGTCAAGCCATCCTAAAGTGAATGTGGTTGCAACTTCTCGTCCGTTAGAACTACTGCATGTGGATTTGATGGGTCCTACTAGAACAGAGAGCATGGGTGGAAAGCGGTACATCATGGTGATAGTTGATGATTTCTCAAGGTATTCTTGGGTGGACTTTCTTAGAGAGAAATCGGAAGCATGTGATAAGATGGAGAAATTGTGCAAGAGATTGATGAATGAAAAGGGAGTACCTATCATCAAAATCAGGAGTGATCATGGGAAAGAGTTTGAAAATGCGAAGTTTGAAGCATTTTGCAATGAACACGGTATTAAGAAGGAATTCTCAGCCCCAAAGACTCCACAACAGAATGGAGTAGTTGAAAGGAAGAACCGGGTGATTCAAGAAATGGCTCGAGTAATGTTACTCAACAAAAATCTTCCACAGAAGTTTTGGGCTGAAGCTGTGAACACGTCTTGTCACATTGGGAATAGGATTTACTTTCGAGCAGGAACGAAGAAGACTTCATATGAAATTTGGAGAGAAAAGAAGCCGAAGGTGAAATATTTCCGAATATTTGGGAGCAAATGCTATATTCTCAACGACAGAGAGAATCCCGGAAAATTTGATGCTAAAAGTGATGAGGGGATATTTCTAGGTTATTCATTAAATAGCCGAGCATATAGGGTGTTCAATAAACGCACTAAGACGGTAATGGAGTCAATAAATGTGGTCATTGATGATACCATATCTGAAAGGGAAAGGGATGACGGTGAAGGATCGAACTTGAAGAAGGGGGAAGTTGAGGACAACATGTCTCAAGATGATGAGATCGAGAAAGAGTCACCAGAAAAAGAGTCTACACCTCCTATACCAAGAAGGGAGACCAGGTCGATGCAAGGGCCCTCTAGCCCTCTCACCCCTCCGGAAGTTCAACCTCCAATCTCTTGAGATGAAGAACCTTCCACCTCCAAGAGACCATCATCAAGGGTAACCCTCAATCATCCAACAAGTAATATCATTGGTGACGTAAATGAGGGACTTCGTTTGAGAAAAGGACCAAAATACAGTGCGAATCATGTGACGTACAATTGTTATCTTGCTCAATTCGAACCCAAGAAGGTAGAGGAAGCCCTTAGAGACGAAAATTGGATCGAGTCTATGCATCAGGAGCTACATCAGTTTGTCAGAAATGATGTATGAGAGTTGGTTCCAAGACCCAAAGATACCCATGTCATTGGCACCAAGTGGATCTTCAAGAACAAAACTGACGAAGATGGTGAGGTAGTTCGAAACAAGTCTAGGTTGGTAGCTCAAGGATATACTCAAGTGGAAGGCATAGACTTTGATGATTCGTTTGCACCAGTAGCAAGGTTAGAGTCAATTCGAATTCTACTGTCTATTGCATGTGTTATGGATTTTAAATTGTACCAAATGGATGTAAAAAGTGCATTTCTGAATGGTTTCCTAAATGAATAAGTATTTGTTGAGCAACCAAAAGGATTTCAAGATCCTCATTTTCCGGATCATGTGCTAAGGCTGAAGAAAGCACTGTATGGTTTGAAGCAAGCACCAAGAGCATGGTATGATCGTCTCACAACATACTTGTTGGATCGCGGATTCAAAAGAGGTCAAGCTGATTGGACCTTGTTTGTAAAGAGAGATGAGAAGTCTCTCCTAGTTGCTCAAGTGTATGTGGATGATATTGTTTTCGGTTCCACCATTGACCAGTTGGCTCATGAATTCTCCGAAGAAATGAAAAGGGAGTTTGAGATGAGTATGGTGGGAGAGCTGAACTATTTCCTTGGGCTTCAAGTGAAACAGCGGAAAGATGGAATATTCATATCTCAAGAGAAATATGCCAAAAATCTTGTTAAAAGATTTGGTCTAGACTCTAAGAAACATACTTCCACTCCAATGAGCTCCTCATCAAAGCTGAGTCGGGATGCAGCAGGGATAGAAGTGGATCCAACACTTTATCGAAGCATGATAGGCAGCCTCTTATACCTCACTGCTAGTAGACCAGACATAGCCTTCAGTGTAGGCGTGTGTGCTCGATTTCAGGCAGCCCCCAAAGAGTCACATTTAACAGCTGTCAAAAGAATTATCCGTTACATAAATGGCACCTCTGACTATGGGATTTGGTACTCAAGAGATTCAAATGAATGCTTAGCCGGATATTCTGATGCTGATTGGGCTGGTTGCATTGATGATAGAAAAAGTACTTCCGGTGGATGCTTCTATCTTGGAAATAACTTGGTGTCATGGATGAGCAAAAAGCAGAATTCAGTCTCTTTATCAACAGCCGAAGCCGAATACATTGCTGCTACAAGTTGCTGTGCTCAATTACTATGGATGAAGAAGCTTCTTCATGATTATGGAATCACTCAAGACACGATGTGTGTATATTGTGATAATACAAGTGCCATAAACTTGTCCAAGAATCCAGTTCAACACTCGAAGTCAAAACATATCGAAATTCGGTATCATTTCATTCGAGATTTGGTGGAGGAAAGAACCGTGTACTTAGAGTTCATCAACACCGAGAATCAGAAGGCAGACATATTCACTAAACCTCTAGATGGCCCAAAGTTTGAATCTTTGCGTAAGACCATCGGTGTCGGTATCATTCCCTGAACTCTATCTCTTGTGTGAACCTATACTACTTTATGTTGCATACCTGTTGTTTTGGTTCCACATGTTTAGTGTCTAATTGTTTTGATTTTATCTATTTTGGTTTGCATCTGCTACTTTTGTTGATTGTTCTTTTCTTGCTCTGTTTTGGGTGTGTACAAAAATTTCAAAAACACATAAAAAATAGAAAATCCAAAAAGTTTGATCACTTTGTTGAATTCTGTCTCAAAGCATGTTTTGCCCTGTACCTTTGTACTTATGGCCTTGTGCATTTAACGAGCTTAGCTTGTCTCTCATGCACTCATATCATTGTGGAAGAAATTCTGAAATCTATGTGACTGTTGTAAATAGATCTTCAACCTTGTCATGAATGATTAGTGAATGGTTCTGTTGATCTTGAGATATGCATAGACTCATGCCTATATATCTTCCCACTTTTATTTTTTTTTGCTTAAAAGAGCTCTCTAATTGTAAATCTCCAAATGAAAAGAGATATAGAGCTGCAAAAGCCTGTCGCACAAACTAGTATTCGACTAGGAAAAAGGGAAAGCGACCAAAATAAAATGTATGATGCCCAACAAGCCAAAGGCTAACACATCAATTGAAATATCAAAAATTTCAGGCATCTTTCTCTAAATGAGATTCTCTTTGCTCAAAAGTTGCAAATGATATGTTAAAAATGGAGCCAAATGAAAAGCTTCAATGAATTATTGTCAAGTACGTGTGGGAGGTCATATATGCATGTTTCTATAATTGAGATAGATCACATAATCTAGTGCTAGTTGTTTATGCCTTGATTGAATTGATCATTGAAGCTTCACATTGGACTAAGGACTATCTCATTTTTGATATCCACACACAACACACAAGTCTATGTTCAATGAATGCCTTATTCATTTGTGTGATTGTACTTGATTAAATGTGTTTTCACATGCTCAATCTTTGTTGATCAAACCCAAAAAGATTTTTGAGTGTTTTATTTGTTTTTGAAAGTGATTTTATACTTTCTTGTCTTTTGTTTTTGATTTAAATGCATGTTTTTGTGTTTCTTCAAAAACTGGTTCAGGGGAAGTTTCGCGAGAAGCTCGCGACTTAGAGCTTCCCGCGAAAAGGAGTTGAGGGATTTTTTTATTTTATCTTGTCACACAGAAACTTTCGCGACTGTCTCGCGACTGTATCGCGACCAAAAGCTACTCGCGAAATGCTGTTTGCCTAAAAATTGGATTTTTCCAATTTCAGACAGAAGTTACCGCGACTATCTCGCGACTGTTTCGCGACCTAATGCTTCTCGCGAAAATTTTTGTGCTTCAGTGGCCCTTCTCGCGACTGTTTTGCGACTGTGTCGCCACTCCCTAACCCGCGAAAAACGCATGTTTTCTGTCTTTATCTTGCTGATGTGACAGTGTTTCAAAAACACAAAAACTTCCCTCACTCAACCTTTGTCGAACTTTTTTCAACCCAAGGTCATTTTTTTTTCAAAACCCTTCATCTTCAAGCATCTTTTCTGCATTTTCATCTTCAAGGTATGTCTTCTAAAGCATTTCCCTTCAAGTTTTGTCTTATTTTTGCAGATTTTTCGTTAGGGTTTCAAAAATTTGGGGTTTTTTCGAAAATTTGAATATTTTTTCAAAATTGGGTGAATTTTTGTCAAATCTTTTGCTTGGGCTGTGTCCCATTGGTTGTTTCTGCTTCTGTGTTGGCCCCTTGTGGCATTTTATCTTGTATTGAGGGTAGATTTTCCCATGTTCATGCATTGCTCATGTCTTATTTGATGTTGTGCACACTAAGTGTTTGTCAAAATGTCCGAGTGACATTTTTGTGCTATTTTGAAACCAAGTGATTTCAATCTATGGACTTTCACTTGTTTGACCTTATTTCACTCAATTTGGTCATTGATAGTGTGTCACATGCATCTTGCACTTGCTCCCACATACATACTCATGCACATTTGCTGAGATCCATGCATTGTGTCTATACATTCAGCAGTGTTACTTCTGCTTTGACCTCACTTGACTCTAATCAAGTTCTGTGCTCTGTGGTCTATGGGTTGTGCTCCTGTCTCCTGTTTGTTTTGTGGTGCACAGATGTCTCCATTCAAGACTTCCGCTGTGAAAGGAGGCCGCGACAAAGGGAAAGAACCGATCATTGACGTTGATGCTGATTCACCTAGACCGAAGCGAACTCGTGGCTCAACAGGAACTTTTGATCCTCACTTGTTCAAGTCTCATGCTGCTTTTGAATCCTTCAAGAACCACTTTCAGGGTGCTCCTTTGATAGTTGAGAGGGGGGTTGACCAGCAATCACTCAAAGACACACAAATACCTATTTGGTTTGCCACGAAAGATTGGAACTATCTTTTGTCAACTTTCGAGGATACATATGAGAACATGGTTAAGGAATTCTATGCCAATGCCAGTGTCGTCGGCGATGAGATTAAATGTTGGGTTCGGGGAAAGACCTTTTCTGTCACACCAATGTACTTGGCAGAAATTCTACACATCAACCGGCCAATACTCCCCATACCGCCGGTATATGATGAGCTGAACCCCGATGAAGAATATCTCCGACAGTCTTTAGGAGCTGAATTGGAATTCTCATCCACTAGAAAGTCAATCAATGTGGCATCTCTTTCTTCCGAGCTACGACTTCTATCAATGATCATGTGTAGCAATCTCTATCCCCTGTCCAGCACCGGATATATGAACCTTGGACGAGCTTTGTTTTTGAACGATCTGATCACGGATGTCGAGATTGATGTGTGCTCTCACATCTTTCACATTTTGGCCAAAACAGTTGACCGGACAGCTTCAAGGAATTGTCTTCCTTTCTCTCGCCTTATTTCAAAGATTTTGAAGCTCAAAGGTGTCCGTCCATTGGATGATGAACGTCCATATCCAAGGCCAAGTCCAATCAACATTCGGTCTCTCCATGCTAGTATGAGCCATGCCAAGAAGAACCCCAAGCAAGAAACTCATGCACCATCGGGTTCCTCGAGTTCTGCAGCTCGTATCAATGATGAACAGATCAACAATATCTTTACTGCTCTTCAAGAGTTGAGTACAAAGATGTCCGGGTTTGGGACTATCATGTACACTCACCACCGACGTCTTGATGCACAGCTCACATCTCTCCAAACTCAGATGGATGAAATTCAACGGAAGCTAGAAGGGGATGACTAGCTATTCCTTGACAAAAAGGGGGAGATGATGTCATTGATAGGGGGAGTATGGAGATAGGGGGAGAAGAAGTCAACTGTTCCTGTGTTTATTTTTTTAAAGCTTTGATACTATGCTTTATTTAAGTTTTATTTCAGATATTTTTTGTGTTATTCTCTATGCTTTGTAGCATACTTAGCATGTACCCATGTTGCTTTTGTAAGCTTTAAGGGTTGTTTTGTTTCATTGCATGATTTGTAGGCTTTTATGGTTTGTGCCATGTATTTGCAATACTTTGCTTATGCAGCTTTTATGCTTGTGCTTTTGAAGTTTAATGTCATACATTTACTTCAATACATCACTCTTGTGCCCTAGTAGGATTGTTCCTAGATGCATATACGTTCTATGCATTGGTTGAGTGATGAACACTCTTGTGCCCATGTAGGATTGTTCCTAGATGCAAATACTTTGAGTACTTTGCATTGGTTGAGTGTTGGATTTGCAAATGGTACTCTTCATATGAGCTTATCATCTTGCATATCCGGATGTTCATTCCTTGTGTGAATGAGCATAGTAATTGCTTGTGTATAGTGATTACTTGTTTGATCTTGCCATGATCTAGTGTTTTCTATTTCATCTTGCTTGATCATGCTTTTAATGCTCCATATGTTTTTCAAGTTTTCTGCATACAATGATAATATTTTGTTGTTGTGTTTCAGGAGTTACTTGTTCATATGTTTCAAGAGCTTATCAGAATCTAGAATTAAGTGTGAGTGAGTTTTGCCTGTGTTCCCAAACTCACGGTTAAGTCTAGAGTCTGTTTTAGGGTTTTGTCACGGAATAGCCAAAGGGGGAGATTGTAAAGTTGTGATTTACAACTATGTGTTTTGTTGGCTTTTATTCCGTGCCAAATTTGATTGTATTTACTATCAATTGTTTATACCCTGTATTTGTTGTGGGAATTGATGTAAGGGGTGTGTGATAGAGAGTGTGTGAAGACTCAAGCAAAGTGGAAGCTGATGGAATCTCGCGGGTATGTCGCGACTAAGCTTCCCGCGAAGTGAAGCATGTGCCTTGCACATGTTGGAATGCGAAGAGTCAGGACAGGTGGAGACAGCTGTCTCTCGCGAGTATCTCGCGGGTAAGGCCTTCCCGCGAGACACCCGCGAGACATGCTGTTCTGCCAGCCTGTACTGACTGACTCACACATTCTGCACCTATCCTATATAAACCCCCATTACCCACAAATGTTGAGGAATGCTTCAGAGAGAAAACCCTAGCCAAACACATTTGCAATTAGAGATTGTCATCCCCACCTTTCTCTATACACTTGCTTGTGGTATCTCCTCAACCCTTCCCTCTCCATTTCCACACCATTGAGAGGTTGATAGTCCAAACACTTACCACACCTTTTGAGAGTGTTGAGTGATGTTTTGGTGCTGCTGGGAAGCATTGAAAGAAGCCAAGGATGGCAGATGCAACATGGAGCTTGTTGCGGGATCCGGAGAACTAGACAAGACACGGTTCCGAGAAGCCTTGTTGGAGTAGGAGCTTGGAGGGCTTAGGTGCATCGGGTAGATTAGGCTTGGAGGGTCTTTTGCTTACTCATGTATCCCAACTGATTGTCTAGTGGATCGATTTTCGCTTGGAGGGCGGCGGAGAGGTTTTTTGCCGAGTTCTTCGGTTTCCTCTTCGAAAACACGTCTTGGTGTTTTCTGAGTTTGCATCTTTCTTCCCTACTCTTTTATATTCCATTATACTGCTGTGTTGCTTAGTTTATGGATTAGAGTAGCTTATTGCTTATACGCTTGTGTCTACACGATTCCGCACTTAGTATTAAGTTTGTGTAAAATCAACCAAACCGTAATTTTAATTGGGGGTCTAAACAGCTCTTGTGTTTGTCAACACATTTTCGAGCTTTCAAAATTGTCTATACATATTCATCTTCGGCAGTTTAATTTTAATAGTTGATAGATGCAGTTATGTAAAGATAAATTGTAAACATGAATACAAAGAAATAGACTATCAATTGAAAATTCAAAAAAAGAAAAAAGAAAAAAGAAAAAAAAGATACATGTTATTTACAACCCTGGAAAAAAAAAACTAGTACAAGCCTTTACATCGTAATTTTTCAAAAAAAATAATTAAAATAACCATATAAAGCTAAGTTATAATCCCAAATACAAAGAAAAAGAGGACCATACGGTCCATACCTATCAATCATAATATTTTGTTTCCTCTTCCAAGTTATCCTAAGAAGTTAAAAATTAGCATAAATTTATATGAGATTAAAAGAAAATTAGCAAGAATTTATGTAGTATTTAATTAAAAAAAATTACAAAGCCATTTAGAAAATAAAATTAAAAAATGGGAGGCAAATGGTCATGTACTAAAACAATAAAATACATTCCAATTCTTTAGATACAAACAATTTTAATGGGTAAAACACAATTATGTAAAGCAAAATTGTAAAGGTGAATACAAAGAAATAGACTATCAATTGAAAATTGAAAAAGAGAGAAAAGAAACATGGTATTTACAACACCGGAATAGAAAATCCAATACAAACTACAAACTATAAAAATTGCAGCAAAAAAGCAAGGAAGTTCAAGGTAAGAAAAAGAAAAACTGGCCCCAAATAGACTTTCTAATTCTAGTTGTAATTTTTTGACTTATGGGGTGGAAAGAAAGCAATTCAAAATCTATATATATATATATATATATATATATATATATATAAAATTACCTGAGATCGAGCTATTAAGGTTGTTCTTGAAAATGACATCGATCTCTTTAGGATCATCATTGCCAAACCGATCACTTCCTACGTTTCCTTCGTTATGTCAAACATTGATGATAAAGTTACAAATTCTTAAGTAAATTATACTTTGCCAAACCGATCTCTAAATAGTTCTAGGAATAAATCATTTAAAAAAACAAATCACTTCTAATTCTCCAACGTTTCATTTTGTTAAATTCATTTCATTTTTTCTTTTAAAAATCATTCTATTTTTTCAATGTTCTGGCATGGATTTTATTATGTGGATGTGGTTTTTAAAATAACAATTAAAATATTTTAATATTATTTTAGTAGCCACGTAGGCATAAAGTGTGCCAATTGTGTAACCCATTAGCCACGTAAGTATTTTCTGTTAGTGAATTAACGATAGGTACCAAATTGACTTCAAGTTGAAAATAACAGGGAAAAAATTGACTGTTACCAAAATGTAAGGATTAAATTGACCGTAACTCCAAAATGTAAGGACCAAAATGGTATTTTCACCAAAAAATTAAATCACTGGGTTTTAAATCAAAGAGAGACAATTGAATGTTGTGATGGAGAGAAAAGCCGTTTGTTTGATAAGAAGATGAGAGAGAGAGAGAGAGAGAGAGAGAGAGAGAGAGAGAGAGAGAGAGAGAGGGATTGATTGCTGAATTGAAAGTCATTTGAATTTAATGGGAAAGTCATTAATAGTATAAACATTAACCGTTTATTTGATGGGAAGATGATGAGTTGAGAGGGAGAAAATGAGATTGATCAAACAGAATGTGTGAAGTGAAAATGCTAAGCTAGGCTCTTCTTCAACTGCTAATAACAGTAGCAAATATCTGGTGCATCTAATTTAGTTCCTCAATATACCACATAAAATTCAGAGTTTTAGGTGGACAGCTTGCCATCAAATCCTACCTACACGGACAAAACTCTTTGAAATAGGCATTATTTCCACCTATTTAGTGTAGGGTGTGTTCAGGGGATCCAGAAATTGAGCATCATTTACTGTCAAGCTGCACTTTTGGGAGATTGGTTTGGCCATTACTTGATGAATTGAGAGATATGCAACTTGGAGAAGATTTATTATTAACTTACATTTAATCAATCTATTAGCCGTATCAGCACTTTTCATATGTTAGATGACAACAACTACATTGAAACGTATTAAAAAATAGTAGGAACTAATTGACATAAAATATTTGCAGATGACCCACATGGAACTGTCAAAAGTGCATTTAAATTTAAAATTAAATGTGTTAAATAAAAAATAAATAAAAAAGCTTTTCTAATGATTTTTTTTTATAATATATTTTCTACCAAATTATTGTTTAATCAATTAACATACGACATATCAATCGGTATGAAACGGGCATTGCAGTTTTGTGCTGAAGCTGTGGCTTTCGCTCAGTGGAGATGGAGACCTCTGTTCCGGGCTGATGCCTTTGTTTTTCCCAAATATATATCGAAGAGTGCTAATGACTTGATTGAGGATATTCAACCTATAGCACTAGTTTTTAACCAATTCAAGTTTTGTCATTGCTTCAAGTCTTGTAATCAAGGGGCTGCTGGCTATTGTCCCATGGAAAGGTTGAGAGTTTAGATGGGGAAGAAGATTCTGGGAATTCCAGGTGGATTGCTTTGTTAAAGTTGTATGGAAATATGGATTACTAGACAACTACTTTTAAACATAAATGGATATCTGATTAATGTGGAAGAAAGGCTTAGATGACATCTTGATCACAAATAGTTTATGCATCAGATACAACAACCACTGATCAAACACAAATTTAAGTGTCACAATGCACATAAATCATTCATACATGATAGATGATACATGCATTTCATTTGCAAACACAATAAAAAAAAAAACTATTAAGCGATTGAATACTTACGTTTATCTGCAAAGGTGGTATATTTCATAGGGTCACATGTTCCTGAAAACATTGAGACACAAGTTTACTAGGCACTTGGAAGTGACAGTACTCTTCTTTATGTTTCATCAGCAACAAATAAGGCAATAGCATATTAGAGCAAGCTCATTGTAGCACTATGGAAAATAAAAAAAAGTCAAACTGCAATGCATGTATGTGTCCTATTCTGTTGAAGCTTCTCTTGCAGCCTTAGACTTCTTCTGCATCTTCGTTGGCCAGTTCTTCCAGGCGTGCCTATAAAAGGGGAATAGTATACCGAAAACATCAAAATCATGGACGGGTAAGAAAGGTAACTATATGAAAAACCTTAAAAAAAAAAAAACAACACAGGGAATCTAACACAAACCAGCATGAATGACTTCAGCAGGGGCACCATAATTATTCGGTGGTCATAAGCAGCTATCGTAACAATTTTCGTCCCTGTTTGCTCCATAGCAATAGTAGTCGTCCTCATTATAGCATCAAATTTGTAAAGCTGCAACAACAAACATTCCAGGGTTCAATCATCTAATGGAATATAGCAGTTCATCAAGCAACATCTATAATATCACACACCACACTACACAGAGACATTGAATTTCACATACCCTTAAAATTATGTTATGAATCTGCTTCTTGATCGCTAATTTTATTTTGTTGTCCACATGAGTTTCTTTAAAAATATTCCATATGATATCTGACTCTAAAATATCACCATTTGTCCTCTCAATCTGTCTTCGCCGCTCTGACAAGAGATACTCGTAACTCACTGGTTTGTACCCAGAATCTTCTCTTCTCTTATCTTCTTTAACACATATACTCTCCAAATTCTGCAATACATTAAGGTCTCTCAAATACTGTGCCTTTTTCCCACAAATGTTCTGTATCCGTTCAAATTCAGCCTCATAGATCTTGAAAAACTCTTTCCCCTGACTAATACTAGTTTCTCTCAAACTTGTCCACAGCTTTAATTGCTCCCCAATATCAGTACTTCCCTTTAATAGCCAATTCACAAAAGTGTCATTACATTCATCATCGTTTAATTCGATTTCAGCATCAGCACTAGAAGTAACAGCAGCTCCATCATTCGTCACAACAAGCTCTCCACGCAACATTCTCTTGTCGAAAACTACACAAGAGAAGTCCTCATTAAAAACAATCTTCTCATGATAAGCATCACAAAGCTCACCTCTAACCACATCCTTATTAACACTCTTGTAGATCCTCTGTAACCCGCAAGTATTATCGAGATCATCCAAGAACTCGAGCACACGATAAAGCTCTGAGATGTCAAGGAGGCACACTGAGAGCGGCGTTTGGTTCATGCAATGTTCCTTAAGCAGCTGTTCCGGGATTCGCTTCTTCAGCGTTTGCATAATCAAGTACATAAACCCCCGAAAATGATTCAAAACAAAACATCTAATCTTCAAGAACACATGTAAGCTTGCTCGAATTTTATCAATGATCGCGCCACGCCAGCTATTTTGGCAATAAGGCCAATCTTTCTGGTTCACGAAAAATTTAGACTCGTGTAGGCCCTCACCTTCATGCTTATTCCTTGACAAATCTTCCATCATTTTCTTCGCAGCAACCACGTCCACGGGTTTCCATTCTCTTGATTCAGTGGTGTTGACTAAATCAATTACAATTTCAGGCTCGAGCAATCGTAACTCATAGGATAAAGTCCTTAAATGCACACGCTTCATGTGCTCTGCAAACCATTCCATGTTGAAAATCCTCAAGTCGCAAAGACAACACGTCGAAAACTTCCAATTCTGTGAGACCTTCACATACTCCACGGCCTGCATCACCTCCTCTGCCACAGCCACAGCCGCCGGTGATTTATTCTTCGCAAAATGCAGCTTCAGGTCTTCTATCCGAATCCTCAACAAATCCTTCTTTAGCTCCATACTCATCGTGTTGTTCCAATAGGCCTTGACTCGTGTCTCCATCGTGTCTTTCTTGGGGTTCTTGAGCTTTCTTGAGCCCATTTCGAAGTTCTTCCTCGCCACGATAGCACTCTGCTCGATCTCGTCCTTTCTGTCTTGTACTTCTTGAATCTCGTTCTTTATATTTTCCATGTATTTAGCGTCTATGATATGCTTGCTATGCATTTTAAAGACTCTGAATATAGTTCTGAGTTCTTGAATTTGAGACTCTCTGGCCCGCTCTTCATTTTCCAAGAAACCTTCCATGAGGACGGGGTCTTCGATGGCTAAAGCGGCATCACATGCTTCGATCACGGGTTCAAACCCGGCATTGGCGCTGTCGTAATCAGCTAAGTCGAAGAGTGCATTGACATGGTATGACCGGAAGTAGAGGGAGTCGGGGCGTAACTCCACGGCTCGCTTGGATGATTCGACAGAAATCTTGACATGTTCGAGCGTTTCGACAAGGCTGAGGTGAGCGACGGAAGAGTTGTTTCTGACTGAAAGGACGATTTTCATGTGACAGAAGCAGCGGAAGCCGTGAGCGACGGCGGAGTTTGGGTGGCGGAGAAGGATGGCCTCGGCAAGATTCAAGGCTTCACTGTGGTTCCCTTTTTGGAATTCATTTACGGCGTGGGTTACTTCATCGTCGATGGTATTTGGAGGTTGAGGTTGAGGTTGAGAGGGAGAAGCTTGGGTTGCATTGTGTTTCTTGCTGCTCATTTTTGGAGGGAAATGGAGAATGGAGAAACAGTAGTTTGAATGGAAATATTGCTTTCTGAAAAAAGCTGAAATGGGTGAACCCAATGTATATATATTTGAAAGAAAAACAGAGGCCTAAAATGCCCAATTGGGGAAAAAACTATATAGGGATTAACCAATCACAAAAAAGAAAAAGAAAAAAAAAGGGGGTTTATGCCCTCACATTTAATGGGTTTTAACTCTTTATAAGGAGATAATAGGCAAAAACACGACCCCTATATTTTGATTTAATTTTTCATTTTGATCTTCAAGTATTCACAGCTTTCGTTTTAGTTTTTATATACTTAAAACTTGTTATTTTGATCTTCGTCGTCATGTTACTTATGAAAAACTTCTACGTGGCTAATAGACTAATAGATTGCATGGCTAATTTAAATTTAAAAATAAAATTTTTTTCGCAAGTGAGATGAAGATATAAAGTATAAACCAAAAGTCCACATTTATAGTTGCATAAAGTAGAACTGCCTCGACACTTAAAATCAACTAGATGATATCCCGCGTGATGCGTGCTTTACAATTTCATTTGAAATTATTTTTATGTATATTAAAATCTACATATAATACTTAATACTTTTTTTTTTTTTGTATAATATTTATGTTTTCCCACAATATTGTTAACTTTAAAACTTTATTTTCTTAATTCATATTTTATTAAAAAATTTCATAGCATTATAAGATTATAATATAGTATAATATTTACTGTTAAAAGTAGATTTTATTTTTCAAACTGATTAAATGATTTTGAAATCTACAAATAAGAATTTAAAGTATAAAATACTTTTATATCCTAAAATTACATAAATATGCAACCTACCAATCACTTTCTCAACTACTCTATTCTCACAACAAAATATGGAGACCTTGATCACAAATACCCAATTAATTATCTCAATAAAATTAAGGAAATCATTTGTAAGTATCAACATAAAGAGAATGTGATTAAACAAAGAGAAATTTGCTAAAACACATTCATTTATCAGAATTCAATTGTCTTTAGTTGGGCTTTCACATCCTTAAAAAAAAAAAAGTGAAAAACACTTATAAATCACTATTGATTTTTGTTTTTATCACCATGGCTCATACTGCACAAAATAGCAGTAAAAAAGAACTTACAAAGAAACCTACAAATTATGAACTCTAACACAATTAAAAAAAAAAAAAAGCTAACTTCATAAGTAATCAATTAGAATGTTTCTTTTTCTTTAATTCTAAAAAAATACATTTATGACTTTCCCAAACCAAAATTTCAAACACCCAAAGACTCCAAGCAAATTATAATCTTCACAAAATCTACAATATCTGACTTCAACATCAAAATTGTAAGCTACTGTTATTGAATAAAAAACGTAAGCCCCCTTCCTTGGTCATAGGCTACTTATACGAGTTACGATCAAATGATACCACAACGTTGGAGTTATGCAGGTGTCATTGAAAGGTTAAAAGTAAATGATATCGTTTTTTTTATCTAAGTGTATTTGAGATGAAATGATATGAAAAACTATGGACGTGTATACGAAGGAGTAGAAGTGAAAAAGGTGAATAGAAATGCAAAGATTTTTTTATGTGTGTAAGAGATAAAAAATCTTGAAATATTGAACCAAATGAAACAAATAGCGTAGTCTTAAAACATTGAATAAATAATGTAACAAAAATAGTCTTGAAACATTGAACCAAAGAAAATAAAGAGTCTCTATTTTTAAATTTGTTCTTATCTTTGATGTGGCTTAAGGGTATTTCAATTCTCTTCAAAAAATGCGCCACATGGCAGAATCTCATGCTCTCTCGCATGAGATCTCTACTTTATATGTGTGTATATATATATATATATTAAAATCTACATATAATACTTAATACTTTTTTTTTTTGGTATAATATTTATGTTTGCCCACAATATTGTTAATTTTGAAACTTGATTTTATTAATTCATATTTTCTTAAAAAAAATTGTATATATAGCACTGTAAGATTATAATATATTATAATATTTACTATTATAAATAGATTTTATTTTTCAAACTGATTAAATTATGTTGAAATCTACAAATAAGAATTTAAAGTATATAATACTTTTATATCCAAAAATTACATAAATTTCAGCAACCTATCAAACACTTTCTCAACCACTCTATTCTCACAACTAAATATAGAGACCTTGATCACAAACACCCAATTAATTATCTCAATGAAATGAAAGAAATCATTTGTAAGTATTAACATAAAGAGAACATGATTAAAGAAAGAGAAATTTACTAAAAACACATTCATTTATCAAAGTTCAATTGTCTTTAGTTGGGTTTTCATATCCTTAAAAAAAAAAAAAAAAAAAAAAAAAAAAAAGCAAAAAACACTTTTAAATATCATCGATTTTTGTTTTTATCATTATGGCTCATATTGCACAAAATAGTAGTAAAATAAACTTACAAAGAAACCTACAAATTATGAACAAAATTTCTTTTTAAAAAGAAGCTAACTTCATAAATAATCAATTAGAATGTTTCTTTTTCTTTAGTTCTAAAAAAATACATTTATAACCTTCCCAAACCAAAATCTCAAACACCTGAAAACTCCAAGCGAATCATAATCTTCACAAAATCTACAATGTCTGACTTCAACATCAAAACCGTAAACTACCGTCACTTAATAAAAAATGCAAGCCCCCTACCTTGGTCATAGCCTACTAATACGGGTTCCAATCAAATGATACTACAATGCTGGAGTTATATATATGTCATTGAAAGGTTGAAAGTAAATGAAATAGTTTTTTGTCTAAGCGTATTTGAGATGGGATGGTACGAAAGGTTATGGATGTGTATATAAAGGAGTAGAAGTGAAGGGTGAATAATGCAAATAGATTTTTTGTGTGTGTGAGAGATGAAAAGTTTTGAAACATTGAACAAAGTGAAACAAATAGTAGTCTTAAAACATTGAATAATAATGTAATAAAAATAGTCTTGAAACATTGAACCAAAAGAAATAAAGAGTCTCTACTTTTAAATTTGTTCTTATCTCTAATGTGGCTTAAGGGTATTTCAATTCTTTTCATAGATTGCATCACATGGCAAAATCTCATGCTCTCTCTTGTAAGATCTCTGCTTTTATATATATATATATTGATTGATTTTGTCATCCATAGGAGCATGAGGATGGAAGGCACCGAGTGGACGAACAAACTCCTCAAAATCAATGACCCCATTTTGCTTGTCATCAAAAAGATCAAATACCTAGGTAAGAAAGGGCAGCCATTGAAAGAATTAACTGAATCATAAATCATATCAGCAACACAACCCATCAATTTAATCAAGTCAGGAAAATCAAGCATAAAAGTCAAAGCAAAATTACTCTGTCGAGAAAAAGATTCTCGCCTGCTGGCATTCTAAACAGTGCCAATTGGAATGACAAGCAAACAGAAGAATTATAAATTTAGAATCTGGTTACTTCTAGGACAGTAGTTCTAAAACTGCAACAAAACTCATTCATTTGAGCCAACGCAAGATCCATAGTGCACAGATGAGTAATTAATCTTTGGATGAAAGTAAGGAAAGCAAACAAATAAATTTCTTATTCATATATTATAGAATTGCCTCAGAGGGTGTCTTAGTTAATCTCTCACATATGTGAATACTCTCTGTCCTATCCCCAAATAGGCTAATAATTACCACAGATTGCATGTAAATACAAAGAAAATCAATCTCAAAATAGTAATGCAATGCATCAGAAATTCTGATCCTTACTAATATGGCTCATTAGATTTATTTTCATTTTAGCAAGATTGGTCATGACAAACAATAGGATTACCCTCCTAATAGTGATAAGAAGGATTGTATGCACTCTCAATAAACTAGAGAAGATAGAGAAGAAAAGAAAACATACTTCATCATCATATATATTAGTAAGCTCAATGTATGTAAAATGGTTACAAAACCAAAAAATACATGAATAGTGAGATAAACCTATACTATACATCAAAATCCTCACTACATCCCTCAAAACTACCTAACTCTCCCCCTATCAACTAGGTCTAACTACTCTCAAAACTACTTCCCCTTTTTGTCACGATGGACAAAGGGTTAATCATGGTGAGGTAA
Source organism: Quercus aquifolioides (assembly GCA_019022515.1). Lineage (NCBI taxonomy): Eukaryota > Viridiplantae > Streptophyta > Magnoliopsida > Fagales > Fagaceae > Quercus > Quercus aquifolioides. Next base: position 16,192,348 of record CM032328.1, read on the forward strand.
TCATCTCATCATCGTCAAAAGAGCTAGAAGCATCATCATCATCATCATCACCACTAGCTGAAGGAGCATCCAAAGACTCATGCTCTGGAGAATGTGCATACCCACCAATTCGAGACTAAGGGCTAGCTATGCGTCCAATCCTAGTGTTCATTTGACTCATATTATCAAAAAGAAGGTCAAGACGATCACCATGAGCAGCCTGAGTATCTCGAATCTCTCCAAGATCATCACGAACAAGTTGGAGCTGATCAAGGATGGCAGCTAAGGTAGCCTCAACTCCAGAAGAGGAAGAAGAAGATGGAGCAGATGAAGAGGGACGGCAAGCATAGGCAGCATCCTCTGTGGCACGAAACTCTGTCTCCTCCCGTTGAGCAGGCGTAGCATCATCTTGAGGTCGCTTGGACTTAGCAACCATCTGTGAAGAACTCCTAGCCATAGATTCCTTTCCAATAGCACCCATAAGAATGAAGTGTGAAGAGGAAGGAATAGAAACATTTTCCTGCTGCTCCTTGCTACTTCCAGTTACCTGTTATAAGTGAATGTATATTTTTGGGACATTAGTTTGCATAAACAATTCTCATTGTTTTGTGGGAATTGGGAACACTATGCAAATTTTATATCTTTCTTTCTTTCTTTCTATTTCAAAAAGGTATGTGTTTTCTCAGCCTTAATTAAACCCAATCTCAGCTGCTTTACTATCTCTAGTTCTTAATTTATTAGTCATATCTAATTTTTCCATTCCAAAATTTAAAGAAAAAAATATTAAATTTTCTTACATTGTTGTGCAACTGCAGAGTTTATATGCAATTAAATAGCTGCTGTGATAATCTGTTTCAGGAAGTGCTTGTGTTTAATGTCTGTTGTATGTCATATGTCTTAGATTGCTCCATTTATTACTCTCTCAAAGTAAAGATCCTTAATTACTCCTATTCTTGTAAACTTGATCAACATTTTCCTAACTTTTCTGCCTCTGAAATACCCATTCCTTTAACACTATCTTACAGTTTTGTTTCACCTTTTAAAACTCTAGCTCTTACATATCTTAAGTCTTTTGCATCCAATTCAAGTATATTTCTCCGATTTCTGCCATCTTAATGTTAATATTTAACATGTTACATGCTCTTATTTTCCCACTTTTAGTTCCTGCCCCTTCTCCATTTTTCAGATGAATTTATACGTGTGTAGCTTTAGACAAGTGTAACTACTAACTACCATAAAAAAGAAACTGAACAATAACCAGTATAAAAGACCTTTAATTCCTTTGGCTTTCTTTTATCCTTTTTCTTCTTTTTTACCTTCGATTTTCTCTGTCCTTGTCTTGCATCACCACCTTCTTTGTTAGTGTTCTTCTTGTCATCAGGATCAAGTTCTGATAAAGAAGCTTCTCTTGCAGCCTTAGACTTCTCTTCTGCATCTTCATTGGCCAGTTCTTCCAGGCGAGCCTATAAAAGGGGAATAGTACATCGAAACATCAAATCATAGACGGGTAAGAAGGTAACTATCTGAAAAACATTTTAAAAAAAAAAACAGCACGGAGAAACTTTCACAAACCCGCATGAATGACTTCAGCAGCGGCACCATAACTAATCGGTGGTCATCAGCAGCTATCTTAACAATTTTCTCCCCCGTCTGCTCCATAGCAATAGTAGTCGTTCTCATTATAGCATCAAATTTGTAAAGCTGCAACAACAAACATACCAAGATTCAATCATCTTATGGAATATAGCAGTTCATCAAGCAACGGCTTTAATATCACACCACAATACACATAGAGACATTGAGCTTCACATTAAACAACTTAAGACAGTTTGACATGTTCATAATTTGGCTATAACATACCTTTATAACTATCTCATAAATCAGCTTCTTGATCCCTAATTTTATTTTATTGTCCTCATGATTTCCTCTCAAAATAATCCATATGACAGCCAACTCGAAAATGTCACCATTTGTCCTCTCAATCTGTCTCTGCCGCTCTGACAAGAGATACTCATAACTCACTGGTTTGTACCCAGAATCTTCTCTTCTCTTTTCTTCTTCAACACATATACTGTCCAGATTCTCACACACATTAAGGTCTCTCAAATACTGTACTTTTATCTCACAAATGTTCTGTATCCGTTCCAATTCAGCCTCATAAATCTTGAAAAACTCTTTCCCCTGACTAATACTAGTTTCTCTCAAACTTGTCCACTGCTTTAATTGCTCCCCAATATTTGTACTTCCCTCTAATAACCAATCCACAAAAGCGTCTTTACATTCATTATCGTTTAATTCGAATTCCTCATCAGCACTAGAAGTAACAGCAGCTCCATCATTCGTCGCAACAAGCTCTCCACGCAACATTCTCTTGTCGAAAACTACACAAGAGAAGTCCTCATTAAAAACAATCTTCTCATGATTAGCATCACAAGGCTCACCTCTAACCACATCCTTATCAACACTCTTGTAGATCCTCTGTAACCCGCAAGTATTATCGAGTTCATCCAAGAACTCAAACACAAAGCTAAGCTCTGAGGTGTCAAGGAGGCACACCGAGAGCAGCGTCTGGTCCATGCGATGTTCCTTAAGCAGCTGTTCCGGAATTTTCTTCTCCAGCATTTGCATAATCAAGTACATAAACGCCCGAAAATGATTCCAAGCAAAACATCTAATCTTCAAGAACACATGTAACCTTGCTTGAATTTTATCAATGACCGCACCACGCCTGCTATTTTTGCAAAAAGGCCACTCTTTCTGGTTCACGAAAAATTTAGACTCGTGTAGGCCCTCATCTCCATGCTTATTTCTTGACAAATATTCCATCATCTTCTTCGCGGCAACCACGTCCACGGGTTTCCATACTCTTGATTCAAAGGTCTCGACTAAATCAATTACAATTTCAGATTCGACCAATATTCGTAACTCATTGGATAAAGTCCTTAAATGCACACGCTTCATGTGCTCTGCGAACCCTTCCATGTCGAGAATCCTCTCTCCGCAACAACAACACGTCGAAAACTTCCAATTCTGTGAGACCTTCACATACTCCACGGCCTGCATCACCTCCTCAGCCACAGCCACAGCCGCAAAATGCAGTTTCACGTCTTCTATCCGAATCCTCAACAAATCCTTCTTTAGCTCCGTACTCATCGTGTTGTTCCAATAGGCCTTGACTCGTGTCTCCACCGTGTCTTTCTTGGGGTTCTTGAGCTTTCTTGAGCCCATTTCGAAGTTCTTTCTCGCCATAATAGCACTCTGTTCGATCTCGTCCTTTCTGTCTTGCACTTCTTGAATCTCATTCTTTATATTTTTCATGTACGTAGCGTCTATGATAGACTTACTAATTAGTTTGAAGGCTCCGAGTATAGTTCTGAGTTCTTGGATTTGAGACTCTCTGGCCCGCTCTTCAATTTTGAAGATGGTACCTTCCATGAGGATGGGGTCTTCGATGGCTAAAGCGGCATCACACGCTTCGATCACGGGTTCAAACCCGGCATTAGCGCTGTCGTAATCAGCTAAGTCGAAGAGTGCATTGACATGGTATGAGCGGAAGTAGAGGGAGTCGGGACATAACTCCACGGCTCGCTTGGATGATTCGACGGAAATCTTGACATGTTCGAGCGTTTCGGCGAGGCTGAGGTGAGCGTCGGAAGAGTTGTTTCTGACTGAAAGGACGATTTTCATGTGACAGAAGCAGCGGAAGCCGTGAGCGACGGCGGAGTTTGGGTGGCGGAGAAGGATGGCCTCGGCAAGATTCAAGGCTTCACTGTGGTTCCCATTTTGGAATTCATTCGTGGCGTGGATTACTTCATCGTCGATGGTATTTGGAGGTTGAGAGGGAGAAGCTTGGGTTGCATTGTGTTTCTTGCTGCTCATTTTTGGAGGGAAATGCAGAATGGAGAAACAGTAGTTTGAATGGAAATATTGCTTTTGTGAAAGAAAGCTGAAATTGGTGAACCCAATGTATATATATGAAAGAAAAACAGAGGCCTGAAAAGCCCAATTAGGAAAAAAAAAAACTATGTAGGGATTAAGTGATTAACCAATCAAAAACTTCCATTATTTATTGGGTTTTAACTTTTTAACTCTTTATAAGGAGATGTTAGGCAAAAACATGATCCCTATATTTTGATTTAATTTTTCATTTTGATCTTCAAGTATTCAACCCTTTTGTTTTAGTTTTTATATACTTAAAACTTGTTGTCATTTTGATCTCTGTTATATGGCTAATAGACTAATAGATTGCACGGCTAGTATAGATTTTAAAAACAAAATTTTTCGCAGTGAGACGAAGATTTAAAGTATAAACAAAAATGATAACAAATTTAAAAATATAAAAACTAAAATAAAAATTGTGAAAACTTGATGATCAAATTGAGAATAAAGCCAAAACTCTGAAACCATAATGGTGTTTTAAAGAAAATATTATTATTCCTTTTTACTTTTTAATAGAAAGGTTATCAATTTAATTGAAAGGAGAAGGAATTACATCATATGAATTATATTATCACCCAAAACAGAAGAGAATTATAAAGATAAATCCTCTAACTGCACCAAATGAAATATTCGTCTTGGTAACACAAAGCTCGCCTCTACTATTTTTGGAAAAAACATTGATTCCTTTTTATTAGTAATTCTTCTTGGTTTCAGATACTATATAAGATTAATGGTTTTTTTTTTTTTTTTTTTTTTACAAAATAGTTAGGGGTTAGATTGTAAAAATGATGGTGCCAATTTTTCCATAGTTTTAAAAATAGGAGCAAACAGGCCGGTTCAACTGGAAACTAGACCCTAATTTGATCCAATAAAAACCTCCATAACTGGTCAAAATTTGGTAAAAATTCGGACCTTTATCAGTTCTTTAACCATTCCGATTTTTATAATCATGTGCTTTTTTTTGTTCAATGATATCCTAGCCTATTTTATTGTTCTCTATATATGATAACTAGTCGAGGACCCACGCGATATGTGGATAATGTTGTAAATTGCTATATAAGAAGGCTATGTAGAATGTATAAGATATGTTAAAATAATAACATTAAGTAACACCTTTTTCCCAATTCAAAAAAGTAAATTCAGTTAAATTTTGAGAATTGCTTAATATATCAGTTGCATTCACTAATAAATTACATCATCAATACAATTTTCCATATCATAATACTTCAACTTTGCAAATTGCAAATGACTTCAATAATATAAAAAGGAAGCACTAACTCACTTAGGGGAAGAACTATTTGTCATTAAGCAAAAACAGAAGAAAGAATGTGTATGACTTTAGAAGCACTGATTGCATATGTTGCTTGTGATTCTCTTTCAATGTTTTAGAGCATTAAGCTCCACCACTAGCTATTTATCTGTACAAAAACAAAAGATCTAAACCCTAGACGTTTGTCTCTAGGACTATGATCTAAATCAAGAGAGTTAATTTTTAACCATTTAAATAAAGTTAGTATAGTTCAGGTAATGCACTTTTGTTGTGATTCTACTCATAGATGAAAATAAAATATAAATATCCCAAAATTTGCACATGCAAACCTTGTAGAAAATGTCAATTGTTCAAAATGAAAATAAAACATAAAAAATCCTAAATGTACAAATGGAAGCCCTTGCATAAATCTTGTATTCTAAAAGAAAGCTGTTGAACCCAAACCATTTTAGAGTATATAGCTATTCAGATATAGTCCCCATAAATCAAAACTCCTAACACCTGCATATCCAAAAACAAAAAGGCATATGTTAACATATAAAAGGAATATAAGCAAAGCATGTACCAGATAAGCTTTGTCTAAAAGTCTTCAATTACCATCTAACAAATTCTGAGTGTAGCACTACTTTATTATTTGAAACATTTTCCCTAGATCAAAGATTACTGCAAAATTGACTGGCACAATGACAAAACAATATCTTTAGTTGTATCATTTCTTGGAAGTTATTTAGAACATAAAGAGGTGGCAAAAAGAAAAGAGAGAGAGAGAGAGAGAGAGAGAGAGAGAGAGAGAAGTTATTTAGAAAATCAAAGAACATAATTTGCCAAAATTGAAAAAGCCAAAGATGCATGACCTCACAAATTGTAAAACCAAAAAATTTTCATACGGCTAATTAAATATATATATATTATTCCATCTCAATATTCAAATAGTTGCACAAAAACCATAACCATCAACAGATATAAGAAATTCAAAGTAAGATTACTGTGTCGATGGAAAAAAGTAATAGAAAAAATGAAAAAAAAAAAGTTCCAACCATGGTTGGAGTTTCCATTAAGAAGTTTGATCAATATTAACTGCATTGCAAGAAGTCAGCGGAGTCCTTTTGTAAATCTCTAAGTTCCTTCAAGATTAATACTTCAACCGAAAAATTGGTTAAAATTTCCATGACCTACAAATTCACATTTTATAGTACAACTTAAGAGATCCAAACTTAAATAAGTAGATCTTTGTGTCCAAAAAGTGATTAATTGATTTGAAGAAAGGAACATAAACCAATTTAATGAAGCAACCATACTCAAGTTCCAACTTCCAACCCAACCAAATCTTAATCAACATTGAAATCAAATCAAATCTTAAGAAAATTAACACGCGCACGCGCACACACACATAGCTAAAACTTAATGACTTACATCAAGCTAAGCACTCAACTCTGAAGAGAAGCAAATAGTTTGTTCGGGGCTTTGATTTGTGGAGGGATATCAAACTCCACATACTTATCGTAGCTATAACAAATATGAGAAAACAGCCTAAAGTTAATGACTTTCATGAAGCAAAGCAAACATGTACATATGTAGTTGTATATGGAAAGTAGCAACATTATGACAAAAGCAATTTGCAAATCTATATATTACTAAAAGCTGAAGCGTAGCGTTTAATACTGCTGCTCTCACGTTGTGTCACATCAGCTGCCATGTCATTTTTTTAAAATATAATTTGTCCTACAATTTTAAAATGGTTTTTACAATTTTCAGCCCTATAAATGCAGTCCACTACTTATTTATTTACTTTCATTATTACCCTATAATAAATCCAGCCCACTACTTATTTATTTACTTCCACTATCACCCTATAATAAATCTGTATAATTAATCTAACTCACCTCTTATTTATTTAGTTTCACTATCAAGCTCAACCCAAAGCCTTTTCAGTTCAGTTTTAGGGTTTTGTGTGAGCCTTTTCAGCTTAAAGGAAGAAAAAAAAAAAAAAAAAAGCATTGAAGCCTTTCAAGCTTTAGGGTTTTTTATTTTTTTATTTTGTTTTATTTTCCAATTTTCCTATAATTGTTTTTAACATTTATTTTTTTTAATATTTACACTTCTCCAACCTTTCTCTCTCCCTTACCATTTCATCTCCCTACTACTTCTTCAATCTTTTTCCCTTCCTTACATTTTCATCTCCCCACTACCCTCTACATTAATATCATTCTTCCTCTTTCCCTTTATCTTCTGTTATTTTTGTCTCTTCTTATTCACACCATTTTACTATAAATTTGTCACTATCTCTTCTATTCCACGCATAGTTTTTCCTCACAAAAAAAAAATGGTTCTCTCTCTCTCTCTCTAAATTTTTTGGTGGATTTTTTTTTTCCTTGCATCTCTACTTTAGGTTGATAATTTTTTATATTCTTTAAAACTCTATTTTGGGTTAATGCGATTTAGTTTTGTTTTTTAAATTGTTGTTGTTTTTATTTTATTTTTTATTCTCTTTGATTGTTAAATGTTGTCCTATTGCGTCCTAAAGAATTAAATATAGCATATAAAAATATAATATTATTATGTTACATAGCATGATTTAGATAATTTGGTATTTATTCTGTTACATAGCATGATTTTTTATAGTGCTCAATTTAGATGTTAAACTATGAGACTTTACTAATTTTTGTTTATTTTCTAATCATTTGTGGTGGACAAAGTTACTCTTAATAGTTATATTAGAAGTACTCTATAATGCCATTTATTTAAAGAAAAGCAAAGGTTAGCCAAACGAAAATAATCGGATAGGTGACAAATTTTAACTTTTGCAATTTTATTTTAATTATTATTATTTTATAACAATGCCTGTATAGAAATTTAATTCTTAGATTTTGCTAATAATTTTTTATTTGATAATATGTTTTAGGTGGCTGAAATTATAATTTCTACAAATAAAATAACCTTAATAGATTATCAAAAACAAAATTTTATTCTAATATTGGTTCAATTAATCATTGTTAAGTTTTATTAATTTTTTTTTTTAGTTTACGTTTTTTTGGTGTTTTGGATTGTTCCTATATTACATTTATGATTGTTCCTATAATAAATAAAAATATAATTACGAAATATATTACTCATTATTAGATTAGTTTAAATTGTAAAAAAAAAAAATTTAATAAAACCACTATAAAAATAATTATCACGCGCAACGCGCGGGTTCGCTGCTAGTGAAACTAATAAAGTAATTTACATATTGCTGCATAATATGTCCTTGGGAGTAGAAGATTTCTGCCACTTTCTACCAAAGAAGGCCATATTGTTCCTCTCCCTAAGAATATGGACCAACATTTAGAAGTAACCCGAATTACTCATAAATTGCAACACACAATGAAAATAAATTGTCTGGTATATATTTTATTCTTTAAACTGCGATGGAAAAATAAAAATGGTCCACTTAAATTGCTGTAGAAAACTCATTGCATTAGTAGTAATAGCTAAAATCAATTATATTTTTTTGGTTGCAATTAAATTCTATCTCCTAGTTCAATTCAAGAGCAAGATACTAATGGTAAAATCAAGTTCGCTTACTACAGATGATCTTCCTATCACAATAAAGTAGCTTAAAAGCAAAACAAACAAAATAATGGTAATAATACAAATAATCAAAAGTAAAATATTTTTTGTTATACAAAAAACCCTTCGGGGACAATTGCAAAGCATACTACAAATAATCAAACATTCAGTAATGTTGGAGACTTTGGGCTTGGGTTGGAAGATGTTGGTTTTGTTTGAATTTTGAGAAGGGGAAGACATGAAGAGGAGAGAAATGGGCAATTATTCTGTTTTCAAAGAAAGAACGAGGAAGAGAGTGGATAGAAATAGCAAAAACAGATAAAAATTGACAAATTTATTAACGAGTGAAAAGCATTGGATTTGCAGAATAGGAAGAGGTAGAATAGGCAGAGGTGAAAATTGAACAGTTTTGTGTAATTGAGGGAGGCAACTGTTTGGATATGCTAAAAGACATGAAGAGTAGAGAGAGGTGGAGAGATTAAACTCTTCAAAGGAAGCGCCACTTGATAGAACCTCATGCTTTCTTTTATGAGATCTCTGTTTTTATATATAACTAGCTGAATTCCCACTTGATAGAACCTCATGCTTTCTCTCATGAGATCTCTATTTTTATATATAACTAGCTGAATTTCCGCACGATGTGCGGTGCAATTTATAATTAGTTTTCTCCAATATTTCAATAAATTACCAAGAATCTTGTAATTTCCAATAGAGACATTCATGATTTAAATCCCCCAACTATCGATGTATTAAAAAATTTCAATAAATTTCCTTGTAAAAATTGTAATATTTAGTTATTTTATAGAGAAAATAGAAAGACACTAAGATTGCATGATATAGTGGTTAATATTGATAAGCATGTTTCATGCCTATTAAAAAAAAATGCATATATCATTCAATTTTTTTTTTTAAAAATTTTATTTTACATTCTTGATTGTGTATTACTAATTTTTCCCCATTTTTGTTGGAGCTTCAATTGTTGCATGATATAGTGTTTCAATTGTTTCTCACATTAAAAAAAATATTGTTTCTCGTATAAATCTTAGAAAAATGATATTAAAATTTCATCATGCTATAGCAAAATAAATATATTTATTCTAACACACACACACACACACATATATACATACATACATATATATATATATATATATCACATGTGACTGAAAGGAGTTAGGAAATTTAAAAGATTAAGATTAATTTTAGTGAATTCACAAATATTTAATTTTTTATGGCTTTTGTGTTAATTTTTGTCAAAGCAACTAAACATAAGTAAGAATGTCATATTCTAAAATTATTATTATTATTATTCCAACTAAAAATTATCTCTTATATAGAGTTTATAAAAATAATCATATAAATTCATTTAATATAAATAATTAATGCACAACTATAGATAATTAATTTATGCATTTACTCTAATGGTTAATTCAATGAACTAATACTTTGATATAAATGCAAACTTTGTTGATTTAGAAGCCTAAATAAAGAAAATTTCAAGGAATGCGCCACATGGTAGAACCCCATGCTTTCCCGTATGAGGTCTCTACTTTTATATATATATACTAGCCACGAACCCACGCGTTACGCGTGATAATTATTTTTATGGTGGTTTTATTAATTTTTTTTTTTACAATTTAAACTAATCTAATAATGAGTAATGTATTTCATAATTATATTTTTATTTATTATAGGAACAATCATAAATGTAATATAGGAACAATCCAAAACACCAAAAAAACGTAAACTAAAAAAAATTAATAAAACTTAACAATGATTAATTGAACCAATATTATGATAAAATTTTGTTTTCGATAATCTATTAAATAATTTCGGCCACCAAAAACATATTATCAAATAAACAATTATTAGCAAAATCTAAGAATTAAATTTCTATACATGCATTGTTATAAAATAATAATAATTAAAATAAAATTGCAAAAGTTAAAATTTGTCACCTATCCGATTATTTTCGTTTGGCTAACCTTTGCTTTTCTTTAAATAAATGGCATTATAGAGTACTTCTAATACAACTATTAAGAGTACTTTGTCCACCACAAAGGATTAGAAAATAAACAAAAATTAGTAAAGTCTCATTGTTTAACATCTAAATTGAGCACTATAAAAAATCATGTTATGTAACAAAATAAATACTAAATTATCCAAATCATGCTATGTAATAGAATAATATTATATTTTTATATGCTATATTTAATTCTTTAGAACGCAATAGGATAACATTTAACAATCAAAGAGAATAAAAAATAAAAAAAACAACAACAATTTAAAAAACAAAACTAAATCGCATTAACCCAAAATAGAGTTTTAAAGAATATAAAAAATTATTTACCTAAAGTAGAGATGCAAGAAAAATTTTAAAAATCCACCAAAAAATTTAGAGAGAGAGGGAGAGAGAGGGAACCATTTTTTTTTGGTGAGGGAAAACTATGCATAGAATAGAAGAGATAGTGATAAATTTATAGTAAGAAGGTGTGAATAAAAAGAGATAAAAATAAAGGAAGATGAAGGGAAAGAGGAAGAATGATATTAATGTAAAGGGTAGTGGGGGGATGAAAAGGTAAGGGAGTGAGAAAGATTGAAGAAGTAGTGGGGAGATGAAATGGTAAGGGAGAGAGAAAGGTTGGAGAAGTGTAAATGTTAAAAACAATTATAGGAAAATTGAAAAAAAAAAAAAAAAAAAAAAAAAAAAAAACCCTAAAGCTTGAAAGGCTTCAATTTTTTTTTTTTTCCTTTAAGCTGAAAAGGCTCACACAAAACCCTAAAGCTGAACTAAAAATGTTTTGGATTGAGCTTAATAGTGAAATTAAATAAATAAGAAGTGGGTTGGATTAATTATACAAATTTATTATAGGGTGATAGTAGAAGTAAATAAAGAAGTAGTGGGCTGGATTTATTATAAAGTGATAGTGGAAGTAAATAAATAAGTAGTGGGCTGCATTTATAGGGCTGAAAATTGTAAAAACTATTTTAAAATTGTAGAACAAATTATATTTAAAAAAAGAATGACGTGTCAGCTGATGTGGCGCAACGTGAGAGCAGTAGCATTAAACGCTACGCTTCAGCTTTTAGTAATATACTAGTCGCTAACCCGTGCGATGCGCGGGATAGTTTAACAAAATTAAATTGTGGCGCATCAATAGTGCAAAATGGTAGAAGAATTAAGAATATTTGTTGAAAGCTTCCTCTAATATACAAATGCTAATAAGCAAATATATTAGAAAAGAGTACATGGTACTCTTATTCTACATGAGGACAATAAAATTAAAAAATAAAAGCTGAAGGGAAAAATATCAAGAGAACATAATTTAATTGAAGAGCGATAGAAGTAACTCATACTAAATATTAATCATCAAACAATTCTTGTATGTAAATATCTTACATATTATATCAATGACAACAGTTTAAATCAACCACATATAAGTGGAAAGTCTTGTGCCACTAAATTCGAAGCTCATAAACATGAACAATCTCCATATCATCAGGTTTTATATGGATTGGGGCATTCAAGGCTTTGGCAATATCAATGCAACATTGTGAAGAACTCCCCGCACTTGTATTGTGCTCCATAAGCCTATTAAAAATTACCTCTTGACGCTGCTGGTTGTATTGCATCGGTTTGGGGATTTCAAGTTTCAACCTTCAACAAAATAAGAAAAAATAACATCTATCTGAATATAAAACTGAGTCAAAACAAATATAATATAAGCCATGAAGTCAGGAAAAATAAAATTTTAGAACAAATTTTTCAAGCTCAAAACTAAATGTGATTGTCCCTTTTATCCAACTTAATTTTGTCATAAAATATCTCTCTTCAAAAAGGACAATATTTAATGTTGTCCACTATTCGAATTTGTGTAGTTTGACTAATTTAAATATCTTAGTACTATATCCGACAAAGAACCATAAAGAAACCAAGAACTATAAAGAAAGGTAGAGGGAGGAAGGCTGATTTAGACGAAGAAAAATGAAGGCCTCTAGAAGAATTCAAACTCGTATCAATAGCAACCATCACCTCCAACTTAAACATTAGAGCCCTTATGTTTGGAATTTGGGCAATTTATAGGATTGAAACAATCAGATATTTATCAGTGTGGTACTTTCAATTACAATGATTAAATTATCATGCATGAATGTGTTTATGGAGTGGTCTCACACTCTTGGCCCAAATGATATGCATTTGGCTATAGTTTTTATTGAGGTCATTAGGGTTTACTTTGGGTACACAGTCATGAGGTCTCTCCTAAATTTTCAATAAAACCCAAAAACCAATGCACTTTCGTGGGCTTTCAAGTGTAAAATCATAGTTTCAACTATAATACTTAAGCTTGTAATTTGTACATACATGCAGAATCATTACTTATTTTTTTGGTAGTCGCAAAGTCATTACTTATCTTTTGCATAATTGGATGCCAAAATGCAAGCATCACAATGTGATTTGATTTAGGTCTTTTATTTATTATGTTTGATAAAACATGTATTTTAGTGCTCAATGTTTGTTTCATAATTAGAAACTCTTCTCAAAATAGTTTGTGAATTCAAGTATATCTTATGTTTCCTAGAATGTAAATGGAACACATAAATAACATTAAATCTCATGCTCAAACATTATGTCCCCGCTTAATCGTAGTTACCTGCAAAACTATTGAATCTTTGACTTGTATAATGGCCAATTTTGGGTATCACATCTTCTACCTAAAAAACAACAAAACCCCAAATAAGAAATTTGGGCAACAGCAAACCAATGTCTCCAAGACATTTATTCAAGAAAAGATTGATGTGAACATTGTAATGGAAGGGGGAAATAGAATAATGTAAAAAAAAAAAAAAACACACACACACACACACACACCTAAGCAACCCAGATTTAAGATTTTAGCATTTGGTTCATTTTCAAATATTCTAAAAAGATTAAACATACTAAAAACAAAATTGACCAAATAGGATCATGTTCTTAACTCTTCCAATTAGCAAGTAACAGTTTGTCAGTGCCACCCTCCTCTTGAAATCAACATAGGTAAATAAGCATATCCATAAATAGAAGAATTTGCGCAAAAAGTACGGCAGGCTAATATGAAAGCAATTGTAACTAATCAAAGAATTCACCAAATTTAGACCCTAAGCCTCACATTTGGTAACATAAAAAATCATGACAGCAATAAAATGTAGGTCCATAGCAGAATTTTGTGTTGTACTGTCCTGAAACGATTGTTTGTGAAATCTTTTTAAATTCATATAAAAGCTATTTTTAGTGTGTTATAGAGTCGATCATGTGTGGTTCCCTTGTTGCTATGTTGCTGCACTATTCACAGGTTGCTACTCTACACCTAGTCTAGTGCTAGTGTATTAGTGATTTGGCCATTCGAACAACTACTTGGCTAATATACTTATTGTGGGTCCAAATGCTAACACCAAAAACAAAAACAAAAACAAAAAAAGAAAACGAAAACAAAAAAAACGAAAGCATCAAAAATACCACACAGCCATCAACCCATCAACATTTTTTTCTCAACAAAGAATGGTAATCAAATAACACCACCCAAGCAAGCAACAGAAACCATAAAACCCAAAAAAAAAAAAAAAAAAAACTATACAAAACAATTTTGAAGTTTAAACACTATATTCTAACTTTGTATAGTTTATACATACCTTCAGGTGCTTTATTCGGGCCAAAATTCTTTCATAAAACTCTCTGGTCCTTTTAAACTCATCCTCTAATATTTCAAAATCAACGTATGCCTATTATTAAACAAATAAGAAAAGAAAAAAAAAATCAATGGTAACAGAATTCTTTTACAATACAACAGAACCAAGGGCAAGTATATAAAACAATACTAAAGAGAATTGTTTTATGAATTAATAGCTTTCTTTCTTTTTTTTGACAGTAACGATAGAATATTATTGAGATAAAAGTATGTAAGTACAAAACTAATGCCAGGCCCACGTAATACAAAATATTGAAGGATTGGCTTGGCATGGGTATGCATGGGAAAAGCCGTATGGCCACATTACAGACAGCATTGCATACAAAGAAAACAACCACTGGTGCACATCATCATTTGTTGAGTCTCTCTTATTCTTGTAGTAGTGTCATTGCGCCTCATAAAATGTCACTAGGATGGGTTTGTTTTCTGTCAAATAGGTACCTGTTTCGTGCGTTCCAGATGGCCCATGATACAATAGCCCAAACCTCCACTTCATTTGACGTCAACACAGCCATCAGTTCTCGCACCAAGCTATAGAAGTCCTCTACAACTGAGCTTCGTTTCTGCAGCTTTTCAGCCACCATCGCCCATACATTTCTAGCCATGGGGCATCCTCAAAGAGCGTGAGCCACCGTCTCATCATATTGATTACAGAATTCTCTTTTTATTTTCCTAAACTCTGTGTTTTTACAGATTGAATAAACTCAATTACTTATAATAAAAAAAATCTTTATTTACACATACCCTTATTTTGCACTACAAGTATGATACAAAAAGGGGAAAACAACATCAAACAAAAGGAAAACAAAAATGTGAACTGAATCATCAAACAAAAGAGGCAGTAACAAAATGTAAAAAGGGGAAAAAAAATCAAACAAAAGAATAGAACACAAAATAAACTGGATTTAAAGATACCTAAACTGAATCACCAAGCTTCTGTCAATATTTATATACTGTGAGGTGAGGAAATCAGGAAGGAAGGAAGGCGGAGAGGCTGCTGCCGTTAGAAGGGGTGAAACCGTAGAATAGAAACGTGGGGAAGGGGAAGGAATCTGAAACCGTGCAATGAAAGGAAATCTGAAACCGTGCAATAAAAGGAAAACAGAGAGATTGAAACCGTGATTGTTGGGGAAGGAGAAGGATCCTGAAACGTGCAACAAAAGGAAAACTGAAATTTTGAATAAACCGTGTTTCTCAAAGGGTTCTCCAAAGGGTGTAGGTTGAAAAGGGCTGTGTTTGGGCTTTATGGTGGAATTAAATTTATAAGTGGGCTTTATGTGGAAGATAGGGCTGGAAAATATTTTATATTTGTGAGTAATTTAAAATTGATAAAAACTATTTTAAAATTGTAGGAAAAATACAAAAAATAGAAGGGAGATGATATGGCTGCTGATGTGGCTCAACGTGAGCGTAGCAACATTAAATGCTACGCTTCAGCTTTTAGTATTGTATAGATAGATAAATATATATATATATATATATATATTGATATTGATTTATATATATATATATATATATATCTTGATTATAAATTCAAATTACTCTTATAGGATTGACAAATCAAGGATTGAAAAGAGTTCCATACATGCATCCTGTTGAATACACACAAAATATTGAAGGGAGTAAAATAAGAGGACTTTGGAAGATTTTAATTGCAATTCTTGATTTTAATGCAATGATGCAGAGGAATGCTGCCCTTATGCATTAAATCTGAAAATCGAAGTTGGATATGGATTAAGAGTGTGGCAAAGGGCAAGAAAGGGGGAAAATGTTTATATTTTTAAATATTTTTTTGTGAAATATGGCAATTTGATGGTTACATAAACTTATAACATGCTTATTACATTTGTTCTCTTATACATGTATTTGTATATCTTGATATTGCCAATTTGTTGATTTTAACTAATTTTATTCATATTATGTTCTTCAGATAGTATGTTGGTGCTTTTTGTGGAAGACCAAAAAAAAGGATGTCACATGAACTTATGCAATGCCTGGCTAAAGGAAATTCATGTTTGGTGTTGCGGTTGGAGGGTTGAAAGCAATTTTCATGTGTTATTGCCCCTTGCGGAGGTGCTTTGCAAGGTGCTGAAAACCCTTTTAGAGAGAAGCATTCCATTTTGACCACATTTCTGGAGAAGCAACAAATATTGCTAGTCTTTATGAATTTTCTTGAGACCCCAATTTCACCTTCATCCTTTTTCATTCAATCCCACCCATTTACCTATATATAATACCCTGTTCTTTCACCGTCCCTCATTTTTCCTATCCCCAACATCCTTTTTGTGTGTGCACTATTACTGATCCCACCTGTTCATTTCTGGATTTCAATGCCATAGAATGGAAAACTCCTTTGCAAGAATATGTCAAACATTCTGAAGATTTGATTTCCTAGCTTGTTAGTGGATTATGTATTATTTCTGAATCCAATGTGATACTGGAGTTGATCATAAACATGAGTTGTTATTTTGTTCTGAAGTTAGATCTGGTTCAAGAAGGGAAAAGAGCACCGGCAGCAATAGTATTGAACCAAAAATACAACAATGTTGATACCAGCTAGTGGTGTTGTAAGTTGGGAGTTATCAATTGGTATTGAGAAGGTCAGGCCATTTTGGGTGTGGTTTTGATGATGAAAGGTTTGCATGGGTGATTGGGTTATTCAAGCCTTACCTTGATGTTTGCTTTTGTTGGACTTGGGTTTTGCGGATCTTGGCCTTAGCAAGGGGATTGAGAAGGTTGGGTTGAGGGGCTAATTTAGAAGAAAAGAGATGGGCTTCAATGGTTACCATTGGCGGAAGAACATTCCTAAATGTTGTTTGTTTTATAAGTGGTTCACTCTTTAAAACTAACCGAGTCAATTTAGGACAAATAAATTATACAAATTCATGGTCTATTTTTTAGCACATTTGTTTTTCAATTGGAAAAACTTTTATCTTGTCAGACTGAGAGATTACAATAATGCTAGTATCACACATTTTGTCACAACTATCCTACGTGACAGATTGTGATTAGTTGTCTGTCAGTATCATATAAACACACCATTATTTCTCTAGCACTTGCAACTTGCCACGTAAGACGGTTGTGGCATGTGTGGTAATTGGAGAGATTATGCTAAATTGTCAATAAGTTGAACTAGAAGGGAATATTATTAGGGATGACAACATGACAAGATAAAATCGGATCATCCACCCCTAAAGAGGAGTGACTTTGTCTCAAACATATCATGTCTCGCCGGTTGGCCAGCCAACCTTTCTTGTCCTATCCCCACCCTGAAAGACCAAACTCAAGCTCTGGCAAGACGGGGAAAAAAAAAATCTCTTACTGCTCTGCATTTGATTTTATGTCAAAAAATCTCTTGCCAAAACAACAACTTCCATTTCTTCGCTGCCATCACATATTCCTCCATGTCCATCACTGTGTCAACAACGTTCAATGAGAAGGAGAGGGAGAGTAGGGAGCATCCCTTCTGCTCATTTTGGAGGGAAGTATGGATGATAGAGAAAAATAGTGTTTTTGAATTGAAGAATATTATTGACTAGTGATTGCCTCTTAACTATGAACATATATAGGTGAATAAATGAAAATGAAGAATGAAGAGATCTTAACTACTTATGAGTTACGAGTTTGCCTCTTGACAAAAAAACTAAAAATTAAACTGTGAAAAAACGAATTAATCCAAATTCTTATGTGAGCGAGCTAATTAACCCAGATTCACATTGTTGGAGGTAATTGATCGAATTTTCATGCCCTATGAAGCTAGTAGATTAAAAGCATCCCTTTGAGTTCAAATTGAAGGGAAGATAGCATTTTATTTTTACAATAAAGAGTGCATACAAATTGTCGCAAATGGAGTTTCATAATGCTAAGCTAGGCTCTTCTTCAACTGCCAATAACGGTAGCAAATATCTGGGGCATCTAATTTAGTCCCTCAAATGTTCCACATAAAATTCAGTGTTTTACGTGGACAGCTTGCCATCAAATCCTACCTACACGAACAAAGCATTATTTCCACCAGATTCAGTCCAAGTGCAATACCCTAGATGCAATAGTAAGACACGACTAAGATTGAAAGTTTAAAAAAGAAACTTTCAATCTCAACCATTGAATAAAAAAAAGTTAAAAAGAAGTTGAAAAAGTTAAAAAGTTAAAGTTAAAAAATGAAAGTGGTAAAAATTAATGTGAGTGGCTGTAGGGTATTGCACCGAATCCAAATCCAAATCCATTTCCACCTATTAGTGTGGGGATGTGTTTAGGGGATCCAGAAATTGAGCATCATTTATGTGAAGTTGCACTTTTGGGAGATTGGTGTGGCCATTACTTGATGGATTAGGAGATATGTAACTTGGAGAAGATTTATTATTAACTTACATTTAATTAATCTATTAGTTGTATCAACATTTTTCATATGTTAGATGACAACAACAATTACATTAAAATGTATTAAAAAAAAAGAGTAAGTACTAATTGACATAAAATATTTGCAGATGACCCAAATGGAACTATCAAGAGTGCATTTAAATTTAAAATTAAATGTGATACATCGAAAAACTATATAACTAGACTATGTTTTTCTAAAGATTTTTTTAGACTTCGTAACTTGTCTTAAAAACTGAAATACTAAACAAAATACATCAAGGCATCATGTGTGAAAAATAGATGAGTTATTTAAATAAAGAAACATGTGTAAAAGGTGAGAAAAGAAAATATACATCATCATCAAAATCCTCACTACATCTCTCAAATTACCTAACTCTCCCCCTATCAATTAGGTTTAACTACTCTCAAAACTACTCTCCATTTTTGTTACGATGGACAAAAGGTGAATCATAATGGGGTAGTCATCTCATCATTGTCAAAAGAGCTAAAAGCATCATCATCATCATTTCCACTAGCTAAAGGAGCATCTGAAGACTCATGCTCTGAAGAGGGCGCAAACCCACCAAGTTACGACTGATGGCAAGCTATGCGTTCAATCCTAGTGTTTATTCGACTCATCTCATCATAAAGAAAGTCAAGAAAATCACCATGAGCAGCCTGAGTATCTCGAATCTCTCCAAGATCATCACGAAAATCACAAAATCCACAGACCCACACGTGGCAGGCAAACCCACAAAGGGCAGGGAGAAACCACAAACAGTGGCAGCGTTAGACCTACACAAGGGCAGAAAGAAACCCACACAAGGGTAGAAAAAGACCCACGACGGGTAGAGACAAGTCCTCGTGACTTCAAAACTATTGATTAATGTCAAGGGTGTTGTGTACATGAATGATTCATTTTTTTTCTTTTTCTTTTTTAATTAAAGCAACCAAAAATAAGTAAGTTTTAAAGCCATGTCACAAGTCTAATGTAACATCAATTACCTAAGCCTCTTTGCTTGATTAGCAATAGATAATTCCTCTTTTTTAGGAAGGAAAAAAAAAAAAAAAGAAAAAAAAAAAGAGAGAAGAAATAATTAATTCCTTGAAATAGAATATAATCACAAAAGGAAAAAATGATATTAAGTCACGGATGGACTTTCCACAAAAATTATTTCCAAAATATAAATTAATAAAAAATAAAAAATTGAAGCCCGAAGAGACAACTCCAGATACATTGACTTGTATCACCGGACTGGGGAAAAATAAAAGGAAATAAAAAAAGAAAGCTTTAAATTCAAATTGTATCTTGAAGAATTGTTCCACAAGATTAGGTATCCGTATTACATCCAGTTGAAGCCTTTCCTTAATAAATTCTACAATATTATTTCTTTTTTCTTTCAATTTCCTTTCCATGTCAGCCTCTAATCTGATTTTATAATTTTTTTCCAAGGGCTTCAAAGAATTCAAAAGAGCATTCCGTGAGCTACTTCTTCGAACACAATCACTTTTCGATTCAATATTCATCGTCACCATTATCATAGTTATAGTCATCAAAATCATCTCCATTTTCATAGTGCAATCCATTCTTATATATTCCCGTGTCATCTTCTGGTTCCATGTCTTCAAACCCTTGTCCCGGTTCATCATAGTTGTCTGTGATGTCCCCATCATGCTCTTTCTCACCGTCACTTTGCCCTGTGGCATCACCATCACCATCATCATTTGATGCCTTGGCTTTTTTATTTGAATCAGACGGTGGCTGCCAGGATTAATTATAAAAAAAATTATAATAAGTTGGACTAATGTATTTAATTGGTAACTACACACGTGCATGCACACACTTCCAGAATCTTGACATTAAAGTTTGTACAATAAAAATGAGAGAAAACAAACATACATCGTTGGTGAAGAGTGTCTCCAACACATCATAGTTGATTTTCGAACTGAGTCTCTGTTAACAACACAATCAACACCAGAGGAAAAATAACACATTAGTAGCAAGGATGAGAGAAGCAAAAAAGCAATGAAATTAATAGTAGACTTTATACTGGTAAAAAAGGATTCAAAAAGATTATATGGTTGTCAGGGAAGCTGATAGGACAATACAATTGACAAAGATGATACAGAAAAAATAAAAAATAAAAAATCATATTAATTCAGTTGAGTAGAATACCAACATACCGTGTGATTTACACACACACACAGTTACGGTCATCAGTGAAGCTCAAAGGAAAACACAATTGACAAAGATGATACAGAATTTTTTTTTAATTAATAAAAAAAATCATATTAAATCAGTTGAGCTGAATACCAACATACCATGAGATTAACACACGCACACATACAGCTATTTGCAACATTTAGTCAATACTCATTTGCTTCAAGACTGATCTTTTCATGACTTACCTTCTTGATTAGCATTTGATGAGCTGCTTCTGCAGCTGTTTGAGCAGGATTGGCATTTGAATCTTGCGTTCGTTTTCGCTCCTAGTTTAATATGAAACCAAAGATATAAAAAGTATTGCTAGATAATAAATGTTTCAAACGAGAATAACTAGGGAAACAAAATTATAATTTCAAAACAATCATAACCTAAATGAAGAAAACATTTTCTCTTACAACTGCAAGCAGTTTTTCTTTTTCTTTTTTTTGGGGGGGGGGAGGGACAAGAAAAAAGGCTAAATTTGACAATAGTCAAAACAAGTGCATAAGTTTGAGTCTTTTTATTTTTCATTTAAAGAGCAGAGTTAGGAGTGTATTGGAATATAACATTTTCCAGGACCCGATCGCGTGATCAACACTAGGTAGAGGTTTATCTAAACTTTGACAAAATATATAGGCTACAAATTAAAGCCAAAACATATCACAAACAAGAATTGATCCCAGCAATTGTATTTGGATTTTGGAAGATGAAACCTTTACTACAAGGCATGAAATTTGTACATAAATAACTAACAAAATCCTTTAGACATATTTTACTTGACTCCCTCTACCATTTAAAAACTAATTTAAATAGCCAACTTCACCCATATTTTTCCCACAAAAAAGTTCTTGTCCTCCTTGCATCTAAAAGTCTAGGTTTTCACTGATATAACTTATATGTTACCTTTAAAAATATAAAATATAAAATAAAATTTAAAATAAAATAAAAACAAAGTGCAGTAAGTGGCATGTAAATAACACCTTTCTTGACTTGGCCACAGCTGCTGAAGCTGCTGCAGCAAATTCATGCGCAGCTCGTAATTCATCAGAACAATTCTCTAAGTCTACCTGACTAGTTTCCATCTTAGCAGCAGCTGCTGCAGCTTGTTCCTAAAAACCATACCAATACAGTACATTATATAAACCTTAAAGGGCAAAATATTGTCAAAATATGTATATTTTCAGTTCACCAAAAAATCAATTCAAAGTTGCAATGAAATCTTAACCTCAAGATACTCTTTGTTCATTTCTTCCCATATAATTGTCTTATATCGTGTCTCCTCATCATTATTCAGGTAGCCATCAACCTAGCAACACACAAATCAAATAACAAACACACAGTTAAAATTAAATGAAAGAAAATAAAGTATTATCATGCATAGTATAGAGCTTTATAAGAATGCAACCTGAACCAACCCAATGAATTCAGTTGCTGAGAATTTCAAATATTGAGATTTACCAATTCTTGGGAGTTCAAACTCACAACAATCAAAATTCCCAAGAATGATATGCAATTTTTGGATGTGTAGAAAATTACAAAGCAGGCTTATACACTTACAAAAGCCCTCCTGGAAAAGCCCAAGTCTGCAGAACCCCAGAAAAATTGAATCTAAGTCTCCATATACTTAGCAATGGGCCACTATTATTTTATTTTTTAAAAAAGTCACTTTTTTTTTTTGATAGGTAACGAAAAAATTTATTAATAAAGAAACCAACCCGAGTACATTGGGGATATACTATGAGGGCATAAATCAAGAGCCAAAATTACAACGATCAAGAAAAACAAGAAAAATGCGACAGAGCCACACTCCAAGCAAGGAGAGTATGTAGGAAAGAAGACTTGATCTCTAGCAAGGACCGTTCACATCCCTCAAAACATCTAGCATTCCTTTCACTCCAAATACACCACATCAAGCAGTGCGGCACGAGTCTCCACAAGTCTATATTGCAATGTCGCCCAAACTTACCTTGCCAAGTCTCAAACAACTCAATTACCTTATGTGGCATAACCCAATGAATTCCAAACAAACAAACAAAACACCAAAGACCACAACTCAAATGCAATGGGGCAATGAAGAAGAAGATGATCCACCAACTCCCCACACCTCTTACACATATAACACCAGTCAAGAACAATAATACGCCTTTTGAGAAAGTTATCTGTTGTAAGGATCTTACTTAAGGAAGCCGACCATGAAAAGAAAGCTACCCTTGGAGGAACCTTCGATTGCCACACCATTCTCCAAGGGAAAGAAGGAAGAGTAGGAGGGTAGAAAGAAAGATAAAAAGTCACTCTATTATTATCTCTACAACCCCATTCAACAAAAAACTAGAATCAAGATGAGCTTGCATAAATCCTCAAGAGTCCATCAGCAGATGCATAATATCTCACCCAACTTTCTTGAACAAATTGACATCACTTCTATTCATTTTTTTATATATTGATAAGTATCCTTTCTATCACTAATTTAGCATCACCTTCTATTAGACCCTGCTTGCAGACCATGTTAAGCACCAACCCAGAGCCCATCTCACTGCCAGGGACATGGCAGCTGCTGAATACAATATAGTGTTCTCCAACCAAGCTTTTAATCCTTCCCCTGTGCTATTCCTTGCTACAACTGCTACACAAGCAATACCTTCATCACAAGCAGCATCCACATTAAAATTTAGCCACTGTTCAGGAGGGCATTGCATTCCCAACTTGGTATCACTTGACTAAGAATCACCTTCTCTGGTTTTTGGTACTTCCTGGCACTCATGGTAAAAGTATGATGTAAACTCCAACCAAAACCTCTGGTCAACCTAACCTCCTCCAAATAAAAATGAATTACTCAGCTCCCACAGAACATCAATGGTAACAGCAGAAATCAAGGAAAAACGATCTGCAGTCATTTGGTCCTGCCACAAATCATCAGGAGCACAATTACTGAACAT
The DNA here is from genome assembly GCA_019022515.1 of Quercus aquifolioides. NCBI lineage: Eukaryota > Viridiplantae > Streptophyta > Magnoliopsida > Fagales > Fagaceae > Quercus > Quercus aquifolioides. The sequence continues at coordinate 16,216,306 of CM032328.1, forward strand.
TAATCCCAAGAAGATCTGGACACCATCCAACTTCAAAGCCCAATCTGAACCAAACCAAGGTGGCCTTGCTTCTTAAAACCTCAAAAACAAATGAGTTTTTTTTTTTTTCCATTCCACACAAACCTCACGCCTCTCCTTCACCAATCAAGTTTCTAGCCAATCTACTTGCTAATGGTAGAAAAACCAGCTGCAACCCTCCACAAAAACATCTTCAGCCTTTGGTGCAGCTTTCCACTCCTTTTCTCCACCCTCTTCTTACTATGGTTTAATATATGCTCTTGATCCACCCTTTAGGCTGACTTTAAAGAGAAAATACAAGAATTTTCCCCCAACAACACAACTTTATCATATGCACCATACCTGGGAATAGGAATTTTCTTACACCATATTTTGGACCACACTATATTTAAAAATATAAACTTTGATTATTTAAAATTATCTTCTGATAATAATTGTTTTGTAGCTACAGAAATAGCATTTTGAACATTATGGATAATTTTAAAATGACAAAAAACCCTGGAATGGTGAAACATATTTTTGGCTGAACTATCACCCCTTTTTGCTTTCTAGAATTCACTCAATGCACATGTTTGTTCAATGAAAATTCAAATTTTTGATAAGTAATGAGAAAATTTTATTAGAATAATCAATGAAAATTCAAATTTACATGTACTATTTGTAATTTAGCAATTCTCACAAAGATTTAGATATGCCAGAATTGGCAATTCATATCTAAGTGATGGGAGTTAGAATTCTCATGTTTCATGAGAACTAAAATGCTAATTGGAATTGTAATTGTTGGCAATTTTGTCAAATGTATAACTAAACTTTCACAACTTCCTAAGAATTGAAAATTCCCCTTCTAAATTCAACATACCCTTACAAAAGATTTGTTACGTCACTGCCAATGAGCTCTATCTTAAATGCCAATTGTAAAAACAAGGTAAAAGGTAAGTTCTTCATTGAAAACCCTCTAAATGCATACATAATTACCAATAAAAAAAATATTTTCCTTTCCTACAGCTAGTTAAACTCAAAATATCATAGAAGGGATGTATTGAAGAGGTATTATTATTTTTGTAAGTATTAAAAACTTTATTGAAGAATCAGTGGAAAAGTAACTTCCAGAAAATTATAATATACAGGTCAAAAAGGATAATAAAAGTACAGCTCTCCCCCCCCCCCAACATAAGACAAAGCAGTACAGCATTTAAAATCTGACAAGTTCCAATAAGCCAAAATCCCCCTTTCAAACTTGCTAGAACCTCCAGCATTGTCCTAAGCATCACCAAATGCACCCCAAATAATGACAACACTAACAAGGTGCGGACACCAAATATAGACTCTTGATCACACTTGTTTTTGGACATTGAAAAAAGGATACGGTCCACCTGGTAACTTTGTCAATGGACAATGGAGGCCTACAGCCAATTAGATCCGATTGATTCATTAGATCATATTTCATTTTTTGAAATTACATCTATTTCCTTTTATTTTTGTATTTAATGAAATCGGTTATGAGTTATTTCCTTTCCTTCCTTGATGTAACTGGGGAACCCTATTTAAAGACCTCAAAATTCAATATTGGTACATTTTGACTTGAGTGATAAAGCTTTTATTGTAATTTTCTTTCAATGGCTTGGTGCTGACTCTGGGCAACCCCAGGCCTCAGAATTCAGTATTGGTAGAGCCTTAATTTTTTTTTTTTTTTTTTTTAATATAAGTAATAAGATTTATTGATATAAAAAAGGGGCACCCTAGTACACAGGAAGTGTACAGGGGTCAACAAATCAAGAACAAAAACTACATAAATCAAGAAAAGAAAGACAAAATGATTGGTTTCGCAAAACTGACAACCAATCCAATAATGTTCTAAAGAAAAATAACTTGAGATCTAGCATGGATCTCTCATTATCTGTTCCCCCCATGCAGCCCCTTGAAATTGCTATGGGCTGCATCCCCACACCTCCTTCACCAAACCACAATGCAAAAGATGGATATCTACAATCTCACCACCATTTTTACACATGCAACACCAAACTACAATAAATGTTTTTTCTCCCTAAGGTTGTTAACTGTAAAATACTACCCAAAGTGTATGTCCACCAAAAGGTTCCTCATATGGCAACTGTTGAAAGTACATAAAAGGAAAATATTTGTCTAATATTCAGATCTCATTTGATAAGCTTTTGTGAAGTATGTGCACCTCCCATGAGACCAAAATATTCTTATAATAAAGCACAAAAATAAATGGCTAATTCAATATTCATACCTCAACATCATCAATATCAGAAAGTCCATCTGATTCATCATCAGTGATGGAACTCGTATCCTTAGATTTCTGAAATTTATCAGAAACACCATCTACTTCAATCTGATCTCCAGTGGCAGCTGCTGAAATTGAGTATTAATAGGATTGCTTGCAGATATATTGTATAAAAATACAGGACTTAAACCTTTCCTGTAACAATATTTTCAAATAACACTTACAATTACTTCCATTCTCCCTTTGGTTCAATTGTTCATTCTCATTTTCCTTTTGGCTACTTTCAGTGAAATCCCTTTGGTTCAGTTGTTCATTCTCAGTTTCCTTTTGACTGTTTTCAGTGAAAGACTTGACTTTCTCAACCTAAAAAATACCAGACAAAAAAAGAAACAAAACTTAAATATACATGGAATACTAGACAAAGAAGTTGACAAATCCTTGAATCAGCAATACACTAGAAGAAACAACAGATAAAAATACACCAATACTGCTTTTCTTTTTTTCTTTTTCCTTTTTTTTATTTTTTATTTTTTATTTATTGAATCTAACTAGGGATCACAGTAAATATCCATGCCCTTGCTTCTTTCTAATAAAAAATTACCTCCTAACTTCAATACTTGTCAAGAGAAAAATACAAACACAAATACTAACCAATAAGGAAGTTTTTTTAAGAGGAAGTAAGCATGCCAAAATAGGACTGACATTCAGTAACCTGTTCAATGTTTTCACTCTCTTGCTGAGGCACACTTGATTCATCTGCCTTATTAGTAGATTCCATGGCTGTTCTCTCTTTTTCAGCACGCTGGAAAGCAGGAGGTTCTGACCCACCATGTAGTCCCCCGGAAAGTTTAACAAACTATAGCAACCAAAAACAACTATGAACACAGAAGTAAAAACACATTGAAGAAAAAAAAAAAAAAAAAAAAAGAGAGAGAGAAGTTACAGCGTCATAGCAAGTTCTACAAAGTCCATGGGCAAAATGAGGTGCCCCACTATTTTTATGTTCACAAAGCACTTCCCCCGACTTTTGGGACACACCAACTGATGGTACGCTCTCCTTAAGCTCTACAGCATTCTTGGTTAACTCCTCAATCTATTTAAAAAATAATTTACAAGACAAGCTATCAACATCATATCATAGGAAAATCAAGTTCTTGATTTCACAACATTGTATCTAAATAATGTTGTTAGACCCAACTTCTTGTTCCAGCTTTAATAAAAGCTTAAATCAATTTATTGTCATTACAAAGAATTATATGTGTGCTAGTTAATGCATTTAACATTAACACCAATCAAGTATTCGAGGGAATATGAAAAACTTACTACCATGTTAAAAGAATTTATTAAGCAGTTGAGTACATTGAAATTAACTAATAAAAGGAAGAACAAAAAGCACATTATTTAAAGAAAGTAGCCACAAAGTATCAGCCATGAACTGAAATAAGTTATCTCTAGCTTCAAACAAGCACTTTATTTCAAAGTGAAGAAAAAATATCACACAGAAGTTTAGGATATATATTGGCAAAGCATTAATACTTAATGTATCAAATGAGCGGAATAAAACCAAATGGAAATGAAGTTTACGAATTACATTCTTTTTTTTTAATAAGTAATAGGAATTTTATTGAAATAGATGAATTTATTTTTTTTAGGTAATAGGAAATTTTATTGAAATAGATGAACATCGTGTTCACGATAATAAACACTCTGAAATGAAACAAATACATATAACTCAAGAACCAAAGCTTGCAAATTGTAGAAAATCAGAAATGGAGATACATTGTGTAAAACCACATATATGAGTCCACTGAAACAAAGTCCCAAATAGAAGAAACTTTAAGATCTAAAGGTCTCTCATTATCTTCAAAGGTATGGGTATTGTGTTCCTGCCAAAGTAACCACATAAGACATGCTCAAATCCTAGAACCATATTCAGATATTTGACAGGTATTTCCCAAACCATTCCTACATGCAAAAAGAAGAGAAGCCACTGTCTTTGGCATCACCCACTGGATCCCAAAAACCAAAAAAACTTAGCTCCATAAAGCATGAGCAAACTAATAGTGGATCAAAATATGGTCCACGATTTCCCCCTTGCAACGACACAAGCAACACCAATTAACTAAGGGCCAACCTTTCTTAACCAGATTTTTAATCGTAAGTATCCCACCCCAAGCTGCTGTCCATAAAAAGAAAGACACCATTTTAGGCACCTTTACACACTAAATGCTCTTCCTAGGAAAAAATCAGTAAGAGGACCAAACAACAAATAATAATAAGAGCGCACATTAAACACACCATACAGAGTCAACTTCCAAGTCAAGTTATCATTCCCCTTACCCCTCAGCATATTAGAATAAAGAAGCTCAAAAAAAGAACATACACCCTCCAATTCTCAATCATGAAAAACTGAATGAAATTGTAAATTCCAGCTCCTACTTTCTCCGTTCTGATGCAAAAACAACCAAGTTATAAATCCAAGCTTCTTTAGACAGAGAACATGCAAACAGATCTGGAAAAAGATCCTTTAGAGGAGCATGCCCACTCCAAGGATCATGCCAGTTTCAAATACAATGACCCTCTCCCGCAATATACACTACCTGTCCAAAGAAACTCTCTGCACCTGCCCTAATACTCTTCCACATCCCACACCCATAAGTACCTCTTACACCTCTAGTGCACCAGCCTCCATTAGCCACACCATATTTGGTTGCTATAACCTAACGCCATAATCTGTCACTTTCCTTCTTGAAGCGCCATAACCACTTTCCAAGCAGAGCTTGGTTAAACAACCCAATCCTCCAAATCCCCAACCCACCTACCTTCACCGGCAAAAAAACCTTATTCCAAGCCACTAAATGATATTTAAAAACTTCCTTAGAAGTCCCCTAAAGGAAATTCCTATGAATTAGGGATAGTGAACAAGGATAAAAAAATAGGTAGGAAGGTACAAATTACATTCATAGTTGAACATATTAAATATAAATTGAGAAGTTTATGCAATTATATACATCAACAAATAGTCAATATTATGATTTTTTTTTAATTGATGAGTATTACACAAGCCAATGGATTTTGAATCAAGACCTAATCCTTCACCCAATCATATCATTACATCTCATAGCATGTGTCAAAAGTAACAACTACAAAAGTAACAGACACATTGTAATAATGAGTTTAATAAAGTGTGCATGCATCACATCCTAATAGAAATGGAACATACCGTCAAGCTCCCCGAATCTGTATTCTCAAATTCAATCAATCGTTTTGTCAGCGTCATTTCACAAATATGTACAATTTTTACCTAGTGAAAAGAGAATCCATCAGACAGTTTATGAAAAGTGGTTTGCATCAAGAAAATTTTTGACATAGATTATTTAATGCCATATAGAAGAGGGCAATATCTAATTAAAGATAGGTGCAAAAGACTTTAAGAATGAAGTAATTCATTATTCATTATAATCAAGTTTTTCAATGTTAACTAATAACAATTTGCATATAACTTCTAGAAAATCAAGATAGTTTTTTTTTTATAATGTATGGAACCTTTCTAAAGAAGAGCCCTTTGGACTCACCTCTAGCCATTCAGTTAAGCTAAAAATAACATTCTAATGAAATAAAATCGTTAAAAATAATGCTTCTAAAAATATTAGAAGTACAAGAAGACATGAATGGTAAATGGTAAGGCAATGTAGCTTAACAATGTCTAAGAATTTACAATATAACATAGATAGTGAAATGGTTATCACAAAAATCTAAACATATGACATGGTTAAAAGTGTACCTTAGTGACGTTATTATCACATACATAACAAATTGTTAGGCACATTTGGTACACCAGAAAGATGATTACATAGGCATAAGAATGAGCATTGCCGGGAATACAAGATGTAGAGATAGTAAACAATTCTTATTTATTTGTTTAGTGATAACATAGGAATACAACCTTGAATCTGTATTTCACAATTTAGTACAACATGATAAGAATCTGAAATAGAATCATATTCCAGTCAAATTTCCTAAAATACCTTTAAAAGAAAATATTTAAACATAGTGGAAAAGAAGTTTGGACAACAATGGATGTCCTAAGCATATATCATGGCAATTTCTTGCTAGTAATAGCATCGAACAAATCAAAGATGGGTGGACTTACAGAAAAGAAACCCAAAAATCTAAACACTTGGATTTGAATTATGCAGAAAGATCACATATAGTGCTGAGAAACAGTTTACATGGTTTAGCATTTGCTTACTTGCTAACAGAAAATTTAGTAACAATACCGATGGCTACTTCACCAGTATAAACCTAAGTCCCATTACACCCAATTTGGTCTTTTGTTCTCTATTCTCTTTTGAATATAAAAATCAAGTAAAACTATCAGTCACTAAAGAAAAAAAACTCTTATAAGACCTCTGATCAACTTAATTCAACTCAAGTAATAGCAGTAGCAGTTGTAGTAATTGTTATGAGTAATATTGTATTATGGGGTAATTACACTCCCCTCCCTTGAGGTTTGGGGGAATGACACTCCACCCCAAACATAAAGGGACACTTCCCTCTCTTGAGGTTTGAAGAAATTAACACTCCCCTCCGTTTTGTTTATATTAGTAATGAAATATTCTAAATTTTTATAAGAATCTCTTTACAAAAATTTAACCATGATTAGTTAAAAAATAACTGATAAATTTAGAATAAAAATTCAAAAATTATCAAGCACCAAAAAACTTGCAACGGCAAATCTCTCCATAACCCATTTAAAATAAAATAAAAAATAAGCAAGACTACTATCATATAGTTGTCCATTAACAATTGTTTTCAATTTTACTATATAAATATTTTAAGAAATTGACATAAATTCTATAAAATTTGAACTTACAAATTGTGCAATTGCAATATCTACTTTAGCTAATCAGCAAAATAAATTACTATTTTGAGTTTATTAACTTTAATTTAGTATATGTTATGTAAATTTTTATTAGAATTTTTTTTTTTTTTTTTTTTTTTTTTTTGATAAGTAATGAGACACTTATTCATCATGAAAAAAACGCAAAATAGCCATTACAGGTGTTCATGATGGTGAACACAAAAAACAGCGAAACAAAGCAACAAAAGAAAAAAAGAAAAGAAAAAGAAAAGTAACTTAAGGGGCACTTCTAAGGGTAGAAAAGAACTCCAAAGTAGAAGAATAGTTTGAAGAACCCCAGCACTTAGCCCATTCAAAAAGAGTATTTTGACAGAGCGCTTGTAACTGAACAAGCGCTCTCTCCAGATTCTCAAAAGAGCGCCGGTTTCTTTCCAACCAAACAACCCACATCAAACAACCAGGAACCATATTCCATATGTCCGAAGCAAATTTCCCCAACCAATTACTCCAACAAGACACCAAACTCTCCACAAAACCTGGCATAACCCATTGAATCCCAAAAGCTTGTAACATTTGCACCCACAAAGAATAAGCTACAAGACAGTGAATGAGAAGATGGTCCACAGATTCTGCAGAACAACAGCACATACAGCACCTATTCGCCAAAGGGAGGTCCCGGAGCATCAAATTATCCAAGGTAAGAATCCGACCATGGGCTGCGGTCCACAAGAAGAATGCCACCCTCTTAGGCACCTTGACTTTCCAAATCCCCTTCCATGGGAAGCAAGAAGGAGATGTACCCCTGATCTTATGATAGAAGGAATGAGTATCAAACTTACCATTCTCATTAAGGCACCAATGGGGTCTATCACACCCAATACCTCTAGGGATCCAAGCCTGAATGAGTTCTAGGAAAGAGAAGGCAACCTCAAATTCCCTCTCATGAAAATTCCTATAAAAAATGCATTCTCTCCAGATTCTCAAAAGAGCGCCAGTTTATTAGAAATTATAAGATTATTATATTTGAAAAATGAGCGCTTCATTGTAGTCAAGCGTGCGCTTGAGATTTGGGCTCCAAGAGGCTTGTGCACTTAGGTGCACTTGACACTTTTACCAACATTGTCTAGCACAGATATCATTACTCATTCTTCTGATTGGTCTGCTTTGATTGCCACAGCTACAAGTCATGTTAACACTTAACAAAGACTGTGGAGGTCAAGGTAATAGAGGCTGTGATCACCAGGGAGGCCAAGGTAGATGAGAGGGACCCACTCACAAATGTTTTCATTGTCAGGGGGTGAAAATCAAACTGTTGATTCATTGGATTCTCCCTTTCACTATCAATATCATCTTGATCATCATTCTCTTCAAACTTTGAAGTCATTAGTACACCATCCTGTCATCAAGTTGAGACCTTGCCATCCAATGCTTGTCAGTTAAGTAAGCATCATAGGGTGTCCTTTGTCTAGGCATGAGAATCTACTTCCTCTTCCAACATAGCGTTCCATGAGTGAAGCAAACATACAGAATTGGATTGTCATCTTGTTCAAGAAAGTGTGAAAAAGTGTAGTTGCTACTTTGCATGTCTCTATAGGGATCCAAGCTACTGATATGTTCACAAAACCATTGTGCAAGGCCGGTTTAGATTTATTATGTAACAAGCCGAGACTATATGCTTTATATGTTCCAACTTGAAGGAAAGTGTTACAAGTAATATTGTATTCGTAGTGAGGGAACTTTAGCCAATTTGTATTTTATCATTAATACTATAAATGATACATGTGTATTATGGTTAACAAATGAATTAACCCTAAGCATTTCATTTCCAGTCAATCAGTTTACAGTATTAATCATGATGGAGCCATGAAGGCTACCACACACTTATAAACCCAAGTCCCATTACACCCAAATTGATCTTATGTTATCACCTCTCTTTTGTATAAATGTCAGTTACAAAAGAATCAAACTCTTATTAAAATTTGATTACAATATACTTATGCAAGCAAAACTAGATCTCTAACTAACAATGCATCAATTTGCACACAAGAGAGCAAATTACAGAAGTAGGAGTAGGTAAGTTGGACTTACAATGTCAGTCTTCGAAAAGCTGTACCCATGTGAAAGAGCAGAGATATATAATGCTGCACCACAGAGCCCACTAGGTTTTCTGCCAGTCTGTAAATGATACAAAAAAAAAAAAATCATTGTTGAAGTAAATGATATAAAGTTAAATTAAGTTTCCCGGTAATTAAACATGGAAACAAATTTCAGCTGCTATATATATATATATATATATATTTATATATATTACCTGCATCCAGTCTCTTTTCATTCTGGCAATAAGGTATAATGCAGTTTGAGACACCTTCATATTTCTTTGCTTTAATAATTCTACAAGGAAAAAAACATGCTACATCAGTTAATAGCTTCATCAACTCCAACCATTCGTTATAACGTCCATATCTCAATATCCTCCAATTTTTGTTTCCATCTTTCTGCAAGTGACTCATCAACAGAATAATTTATCACACGAGTATTAGAGAATTCTGGCAGCCAACTGATATTCGTATAATTCCGTCAGAACAATTATATATTTCTATTTCAAAGCACCCTATCTCTCTTTTTTATCCTTATGGGGAGAGAGAGAAAATATATACTTTGTTTATTTTGATTCACAAATACAACTCACATGCTCATGAAAGGACCCATGATCCCACCCTCCTCTCCCTGTTTATGGTTAGGAAAGACCCATCTATTTTTTTTTTTTTCTTTAATCAAGTACTCCCTCCGTCCCAAATTATTGGTTCTCTATTCCATTTTGGAATGTCCCAAAATGTAGTCCTCTTTGAAATATCAATAAATATCTTACCCATTCCTTTATTTAAAAAGTCAATGCCATTCTTTTCTAGAATTTAAATTAATAAGGGTAGTTTTGAAAACTTATACCTTTTTGAGTAACAGACAACACATTAAATGATGTTCCCTTAAAGAGTTGGATTTTCTAAACATTTGGAATGAATGTAGTAGAACGAAACAAATCTCATGGCCACAGCGCTTTCAACAAAATTGCTGGTTCCTCACTGTTCTCAAATGAACTAGAATTTGTTGTACTACATTGATCTTAGCACCACTATTAGGAACGATAATGTGCAATACCATATTGCATGTATTTGTTGTGTATGTTTCTTTCTTTTAAATTCAAGGGTAACATATGGAGCTGTGTACTCTTGTTTTGTCATTTCTACACTCTTGGTACATTCAATGTTCATAATTCTAAAATTCAATAATTGAGTTTGTTCTTTAAAAAAAATAGAAGAAAACAAAGTTGCATCAACCCAGAAGTTTAAACATGCAGATTTTCAAACATAAAATAATTAAATAAAAGATTGAAGTATCAATTATATGAAAACCATTTTTTTACTAGGCAGAGAATTCATACACCTGTTTGGAAATTTGTTTCCAAAAACAGAAAACTGGCTCACTGAACAAAAACATTTTTGGCATATTCTTAAAACAATTTTTGGAAAACATCTAAAAGATATTTTCAGAAACTTGATCCCAAGAACAAATATTTTCCACAACAGTGAACAATTCACGTGAGTGCACAGTAAAAGGATGGTTTTGTTCTCTCTCTCTCTCATATTGTCAGATGCCAACCGCAGTAGGGATTCATAAGGATGGAGGGTAGGTTTTGCAGGGGTTGATGGGAGGGGGGGTTGGCTTTCCAGAGGTGAGGGGAGATTTGTAGGGTTGGTTGCTGGGATGGGCGGGTGAGGAAGGGTCTATGGGGTGAGTCACGGGAGGGGGACAGGTTGGCACATAAAAACTAATTTTTGAATTTTGTTTCTAAAAATTATTTTTATTAATCACTTCCCAGATATATTTTTCATTTGAAAACAGAAAACCTGCAGGGATGGAGGTTAGATCAAAGAGGATTGGGCCTAGATTGAGCCCAAAGAAGGCCCAATTGTGTATTAATGAAAGAGAAATGGGCTCAAACCAAGCATTTTGGCCCAAAGCTAAAGGATTCGGCCCAGAGAAGACTTGTCCGAAAACAGACCACCCTCTAGTACTTCAAGAAGACCCACCCGAGGAAGGTTTGAATCAAGAACCCGGGCCAAGGAGAAGGGCAACCTCGGAAGCATAGACAAACAATTGAAGAGTGAAGACTAGCAGGCTACACCTTGGATATTATCTGGCAGAGGAACAATGGTTTACCCAAATGAAGGTTGGAGGAAGCTTCCTGATAAAGCAACTATCTCCTCCACATTAAATGCACTACATGAACTAGCCATGCCGCATTTATAGCTGAATGACCCTCCTGAACAGTGCTCCGACAGCCTGTTACCTTCACATCTCAGCCTCAAAAGGAGGGGAGGGGGAAGATGGGACAAGTATCCCACCCAAAGAATCATCCGCCCTACAAGTGGACAACTAAGATGGAAGCAACCAACCTATAAATAGGAAAAGACTCATTATGTGAGGGGATTTGAAAAAGATTAAGTCTAGAGAGAAACTATTGTAAACACTTGAATTTTATTTTGTACTATGGTTATCCTTGTGTATTAGTCTTCCTCAGACAGACCAAGGAGAATTTATAAAAGAAGAGTATTGTTCATTTCTCATATCTCCCAACCTTCAAGTCTTTTTACTTTGAGTTTCTTTTCACTATTTCAAAGTTAGCTTTTAAGCCCATCTCTACAAATTAGTTGTTTCGGTTAAGGGCCCAACCTGAGATGGTTATTCAGTTTTTACCCCATACAAAACCAATAAAAAAAAATGGTTCCTATCCTTAAAAAACAAGATTTTCTGAGAACAATTTTTAGAAAACATTCCCAAACAGGGCCCATAGATCCTCTAGTTTTATCATGTTCTCTATAATCATACTCAGTCTACTAAGCCTTTACCTAATACAATGCAAGCGAAATGGACGCAGACAATACACACTGGTGAATTCTAACTCAAAGAACACAGCCAAATGAATAAATAAACAAAGCAAGACGGCAATACAAATTCTTGTAATGACTAGTCAAAAACAAATTCTTGCAATATAAATTTTTTTTTTTTGATAGGTAGGTGCAATATAATTATAAACAATGATCGGTAGGTCCTTACTTTCTGTAAATCGAGAAATATAAAGGGAAGGATCAACAGGTTTTATAATGGTAGGATGCTCTCCAAGGCTTAGAAGTTGGCAAAGCTGCAAAAATACAGCACCTAGCACATAACTGCATTATTTTAGAAGAGAAGATGTCAATAGTACAAGAAAAAAAGTGGCAGTAAAGTCATAATGTATCATACTGTTTAATGTTAATATAGGTTGCACATAAAAAATTAAAAATTGATATTGAAGTAGGTTCTCTCTTACACATTTATGGACAAATACTCGGAAAAATCAATAAGAAGAAACGGTTTTGGGTCTTTAGCTACACTGCAAAACATAAAAAGCTAATTTCAATTATTAAGTCCCATTAATAAATGCCTAACAATTAACAGAAGATATTATCACAGGTACCTGCACATTAACATGCCATCCAAGGCCACAAAATGAAATTAAAAGAAATATGAAACAATCCATAAGTAAATTTAAAAGCATAACTGTTTGATTTATTAGTATTCCCAAGTACAAAACTATTTCTCAAGTCGAGTAAATGACTAAATGGTGGCAATGTCAATTTTGGACATTAGGTCAGCCACTTGGCTCTTAAGTCATAAAGTTGATATGGAATTACTGTTGTCAACTAGGAAGCACAGGCAAGGGTACGACATGGGGACCCAGCATTTTTTGAAAAAATAAGACATGGGTACAGTAGGACACGTCTATTAAATATATTTTTATTTATATTTTCTATATATTGTTAAGCTTAAGCATTTATTTTTCATATAATGTTAAATATACATCGATTTAAGAGCAATATAGAGTGAATTTGTGACTATTAAAGGATGTTTAGATATTAGAATACAAACCAAGAATAAGAATATTGATTAATGTTCAAATGCACTGTTACTATTAGAGCATGAATGTTCTCTTTGTTTTGTGAAAGGATATTCAATTCCTCTTGTTCTCGTATCCCTTCCGTGTCCCACAAATACAATTTTATATTTTTTTTTAAATAAAAATAAAAACACAGTGGGGACACATGCATACAAAAGTGTCCTAGGCGTGTCCTATGTCCGACAAGGGTACGAAACTAGTACGGCACCCCAAATGAAGTGTTTGAGCTTCATAGGTTGTCAAACAAGTATAAGATGACCAATTAAACGTACAACAAAATAAAGAGTATAAGGTCTTCCGACTATAACTGTAATTTCAAGTTTTAAGGAATCCTATATAAATTTGCTTACCGACATGCAATATAAAGGCAAGCAGCTGCAACTTGATCTGTTTTACGCCCCCTAGTAAAATTCCGTTCAACAGCTATCTGCAAAGTCATACCTAAATCAGATGTTTGAAAATAATATTCAACTGATGATGACACCATAGGAAAAATAAATAAATAAAATAATAAAATAATAATAAAAACACCATACCTGATAAAATGCACAGGCTGGATTAACTATAGAGTCACCACCACTTATATTAAATGTTGTAACGATACTTTCTATCATATCTCTCCCTGTGAAAAAAAAAAACTATTTCTGATTAGAAGTGAAATTACTATTCCAGACTAGAAATGAAATTATTATATCTGATTCCATCTTTATGCATACATGACTTCTAAAACATGAAAATGGTATATGAGATTATCAGGACTTGATTATCTTGTGAAGAATATGGTAGGACGGACTTGTATTTTTCTTTGCGTCATTCGTTTTACTGGATTCGTGTAAAACTTGCAAAGTTTGAAACTTGTGGGGCCAAGATGTGTTACTTGAACATTGGCAATTGTTATTGCAAAATAATAAACAATAAGGCAAACCATCCAACTATGGGGGTAGTTTCTATTTAGTCCCTAAAACTTTTAATTTAATCAATGTTAAGCCACAATCTAATCTGTGTCAGATTCAAACAATGTACATTATTAAATTGACAAGAAGCTTCATGAGTGAAAGCCTGAGTGCTTTCAGATACAACCCACTGTGTCGTGACACAATAACTACCACCCCTGCACCACTGGGTTCTGGTGTACTAACTGGTGGCTCTCTCTCTCTCTCAACAACCGCCTAAATTTTTTTACATCTGGGTGGTTTCAAATAAACCTTAAATTTTAAAACGTTACAATTAAAACAGTTAGAATAATGGTTAAGCGATTAAAATTCACCATTTCTTGTCAACATAAACATTTTGGACAACAGGACAAGCGATAATTTATCATGGTCTCAGAAATGGTGGTCATGAGTTCCAATCATGTCTCCATTCTACCCCCAAGTTTTAAAAAGAAAGAAACCTAGCAAGATGGACCCCACTCATTGATGGGAGCTTAGGCCTACTTACAATAGGATGAGTACTTCATAAATCCAATTTGGTCACTCTGAGCCTATCTGTATCCATATCCCTGCATAGCTCGAGAAAATGGTTCAACCTTGCTCTAAGATATTGCTTCAAAACATATAATTTTTTTTTTATTCTATATACCTTCCCTTGTGTAAAGGGATTCCCGAAACCTGAAAGAACATCCGTATAAACCTCTTCTTCTAAATTACCATGAAGAAAAGCATTTTTTACCTCAAGCTAATTCACAATCCAATACAAACTAGTTGCTAGGGATAGGATTACTCGTATGAAATTCATGTTCTCTATTGAGGCAATTCTCTTGATAGTCAATCCCATAGGTCTAAGTGAATCCCTTTGCAACCAATCTAGCCTTGTACCTCTCTATGGACCCATTTGCCTTATGCTTAACTATGAAAACCCACTTGCAGCCAGCTGTCTTTTTTCCATTTAGGCAAGAGAACTAATTCCTAAAAAAAATTTCTTCAAAGCTGTCGTTTCTTCAACATAGCTTTTTCTTTATATAGGTAATTAGGAACTTTATTAAAAAAAACTATGAAAAGGATATAGGCTGACCTCCGCATACACAGGCCGTAGGCCCGTAAGTACTAAGGAAGGTTAGCAATCAACAAAAAGTACATAAATCTAAGAACTCTACGAGAGAAGAGAAGGATAGACCACTCATAGCATATTTCTATTATGGATCACGTGAAGGGCAATAAGAGCATCTAAATCATCATTTTTCTCAGGGCTAAGAGTATGAATATAGCTAGAGGTATCACTTAAAATACCTTGACCCCCAAGTAAGCTGACATGTAGACAGCAGATTGGTCTTTAGATTCTGTGTTTGAAATACTTCAAGGTGACATCCTTAGTGAGAAGGAGAGCTCCATCACCACTTGAGACTGTTAATGTTGTTCCACCACAAGAGGTTGTTGGGGTGGTTCTTCATGCCACATAGGATCAACATAAGTAACAGTGGAAGGGTGAAGCGGTAATCATATGCAACACATGAACACCAAAATGGGGCTCTTCTTCACTAATGTCCTGCCCTTGAAGAGGAGTGTTCAAATCAGAAACGTAAGCACCGGACTCGAAGTATTTACAAGAATGACAATGGTGACAATATCCTTTGTGTGGCCAAATAGCCAAGAAATATATACTTAAGAGCACGAGGATCCAACAAACCACCTTCGAGACGATGAATGTGAAACATATATAGCGCACATGAAGAGTGAGAGGAAATAATTCTGAAGACATTTATCAAAAAAAAAAATTAATTCTGAAGACAAGGGAGGAGAAAATACTTCTAGAGGAGTTTTGAAAATCAAGACGTGATGGCATCCGATTGATAAAATATGTTGCCATGAAAACAACATCTACTTGGTAATGCCAAAAAGAGGATAGTGTCAAAATGCCGTTAATCTTTATTTGGATGGAAGAATTGGTTTGGCAAACACTTTTTTTTGTTATTTAGCCCCATTATGCTTGGTGTGGACACTATGGCGAACAAGGAATCATTGTACGTTTGAAGATTTGTATGACTCAATGGTTCAGCTAAGCCTATTAATAAAATGGTCTTTCATGAGAACATTGTTTAAATAGTCCCATATTTTGCAACCTAGGGAACCTATTGATATCCATTCTCTTGTAGATTTCATTGATTCTCTCTTTTTTCTTTTGTAATTCTTTAGGCTATCATATCCACCGGACTACATGAGATAGTTCCTATTTTTCAATAAAATAGTTTTAATTGTCAAACAATATTTACAAACCATTTCAAAGTTACTTATCAAATAAATAAATAAAACCATTTCAAACTTTAAAATGAGTTTTCTTTATGAACAACATTAACACACTGAATATTGAAACTTAAACTCCTAATAGGACAACCTAACTTAGTTATACATAAAAGTAAACAGTTACCAAGCACAATTACATACCTTTATCTAAAGTCCTCCTAAATGATTCTGAATAGCCACTTTGAATGGATCTTACCACGCTACCTGACAATTTGCTCTACAGATAAAAGAGTTCCACTATTAAAAAATCAAAACATGTGGCCATAAAAAGCAAAATCAAGCACAATGTACACTACAATTTATTTGAAGCATTTGAAAAATAATGCAAAGTTGCAAACTATCAGAGTTATAAATCCCACAAACATTGGTCTAAATTTCATTATAAAAGATAGCTTACTCATGCCTAAAGATTAGAATAAATATATTAAAAGGAAAAGATAGTGACATTGACCTAAATATATATTTTGACTGAGTATTATTTATACACTTAAAAATAAACTAACAATGTCTAAGAAGCAAAATCTAAGCATGTACATTTCAATTCATCACAAGCATTAGAAAAACAATGCAACGATAACAGAGTACAAAATCCTTTTTTTGGTAACATAGGGAACCTTTTAAAAGAAAAGCCCTTCGGACTTGCCTCTAGCCAGTAAACCTACAGGCAACTAACCCCATCCTCCAAAATCAATTATAGGGTAACGCATTCACAGTTTATGATCATGCCTAGGAGAATCAAAGTACAAAATTCTCAAACACACTAATCTAATTTTTTATTACAAATGGCTGTTTACTAACGTATAAATATTTGAAAAAAAATTCAAAAATTACATGTTTTTTTTATAGGTAAGTAGTGCAATTTTATTAATCAAAGAAAAAAAAAATTTGAGTTCACGATGATGATCACAAAGGAACAAAGGAAAATACAAAAATATTATAAGGCAGGACTAAGTGAAGCTAGTAACTCAAAAACAGATGAACAATCAAAAAAATCCGAACACCATGCCCAAAGAGTGTGTTGAAACGCAGATTTTAATTGGTCCAATGAAATTACATTGTCCTCAAACAGGTGACCATTCCACTCCTTCCACACAATCCACATTAAACAACCCGGTACCATATTCCATATTACAGAGCCATGCTTCCCAAACCAGTTCCTCCAACAAAATAATAAAGTCGCAACAGTCCCCGGCATAACCCAATTAATCCCAAATATCAAAAGCACATCCCCCACAGAGCATGGGCAACATCACAATGCAATAAAAGATGATCCATTGACTCCCCATTACTTCAACACATACAACACCAATTCACCAAAGGCAACCCCTTTTTCATAAGATTATCCAAAGTAAGGATCCAACCTAAAACCGCTATCCACATAAAGAACGCAACCCTTTTAGGAACCTTAACGGACCAAATACCCTTCCATGGAAATGGAGACTTAGTAGCAGCCCGAATCAACTGATAAAAAGGCTATCAAACTGGCCACTACCTTTAAGGCACCAACGCATCCAGTCAATCCCCTCACCCCTTGGAAATCGATAATAAATGTGCTCAAGGAAAGAGAAGACTGCCTCTAGTTCCCAATCATGAAAATCTCTATGTAATCTCAAATTCCAACTCCTAAAAGCCCAATCCACCTGGTGAACCAAAACATCAAAGATAAAAGCCTCCTTATCACCCAAACACGCAAAAAGATCAGGGTACAAAAGCTTAAGGGGAATATCCCCAGCCCACCAATCATGCCAGAAGAGAATACGATTACCTTTTCCAACTACAAATGCCAAATGTTGAGAAAATCTATCTCATCCTGCTCTTATACAAAGGCTCACCTTGTCTCAAACCCCATGAGCCGCCCAAAAACCCAACAGGAGATCCATTCACCAATACTGAAAAGCAAACAGTGGTGACACAAGCCTCTCTTCCATCTCTCCTCAAAACCCATTCTGCCCAAAAGATAAAACAGAGAAGCCAATTCACATGCTTTTTCTATATCCAGCTTGCAGATCACACTTGGGACACAGCTCTTCAATCTAATATCCAAGCACTCATTAGCAATGAGGACTAAATCTAAAATCTGCCCACTTCAAAAGAATTTTGTACAAAGTTTTCCTCCAAATCAGTCTAAAGGAATCTCTCCAACCCATTATAAGGCCATTTCAACAAATACAACACATAGTGAAAAAAAAATCTTAATAAAAATTGCTACACCACTATGGGGTACAAAACTACAAATACAACCCTTTTTTTATTACGTGTGGAACCTTTCTAAAGAAGAGCCTTATGAACACATCTCCAACTAGAAAAACCTACAGCCAACTGACCTCACCCACTAAAACCAATTGCTAGGTAATCCATAGTCAAAATTATCTTTTCAACCCTTTCCATCACATTTGATGGATGAAAGAACCTAAATACAACCCTTTGAACTATTCGAGAGATTGATTACATCTTTTTTTTTTTATAGATAACATAAAAATATTATTAATAAAAGTGTCAAACCGAATACATTGGGGATATACTATGGGGACACAGATCAGGAACCAAAATTACAACGATCAAGAAAAACAAGAAGGGAAGAACAAGAAAAATGAGAAAAAACCACACTAAAATCAAAGAGAGCGTGTAGGAAAAAAGACTTAATCTCTAGCAAAGAACGTTCACAACCCTCAAAGCTTCTAGCATTCCTTTCACGCCAAATGCACCAAATCAAACAATGAGGCACTAGTCTCCAAACATCTATGTTACGATGTCGCCCAAACTTTTCCTACCAAGACTCAAAAAATTCAATAACTGTATGAGACATAACCCAAAGAATACCAAACAAACAGAATACCAATGACCACAACTCCCAAGCTATGGGGCAATGAAGCAGAAGGTGATCCACTGACTCCCCACATCTCTTGCACATATAGCACCAATCAAGCACAAGCACACGTCTTTTACGAAGATTTTTTGTTGTTAAGATCTTACCTAAGGAAGCAAACCAAGAAAAAGAAAGCTACCCTTGGAGGAACCTTTGATTGCCATATCATTCTCCAAGGGATGGGTAGAAGAGTAGGAAGGTAAAAGGAACGATAAAATCCTCTAACCTCAAAACCTCTACTCCTTGCTGGCTTCCAACAAACCTTGTCAGGACCAAACCCCCCGCACATTCAAAAAATAGACCATACCCATAAACCGATCAAAAGATTCTTGTTCCCAATCTTGCGGTGGACGACGAAATTGCACATTCCAATGAATCCTCCCAGCAGACCAACCCATAACTTCAGCCACCAAGGAATCCTTTGACCTACTAAGACAATAAAGCTCCGGAAAAGTCTCTTGGAAAGTACAACCCCCACTCCATACATGCTTCCAAAACTTCACTCTAGTACCATCTCCCACATCATACACAAGGAGTTTAGAAAAGTTCAACCAGCCACTTCTAATGAATCTCCATAGGCTGACCCCATAAGGACTTGTCACTTTTTTCGTACACCAACCAACACAAATATTCCCGTATTTTGCCTCTATAACCCTCCTCCATAAAGCATCGGTCTCCATGCCATATCTCCATGCAAGGCAGAATTAAAGCTCCCCAATTGTCTTATACCGAGCCCCCCAACCTACAAAAGCTTACAAACCTTGGCCCATTTAACCAGATGCACTTTAGATTCACCACTAATTCCACTCCATAGAAAATCTCTCTATAATTACTCCATACGCTTTGTCACCTTTCTAGGTAAAGGCAGAAGGGAAAGAAAGTATGTAGGTAAATACGAGAACGTGCTTTTAATAAGAGTTACCTTACCCCCCTTAGATAAATACAGTCTCTTCCAACCTGCTAATCTCCGCTCCATCTTCTCTAAGATAGGATTCCAAATAGATAAGTCCTTAAACTTAACACCTAACAGAAGGCCCAAATATTTCAAGGGAAGAGAAGACTGCCCACACCCCAACAGCCCCACCAGAGCCTCCAAATTGTGCACCACACCATTAGGAACCAACTCAGGCTTTCCCAAGTTAATACATAACCCTGATGTCTCCTCAAATCTAGCAAGAATCGCCCTCAAATTAGCAATTTGAGAAGGTTTAGCATCACAAAAGATAAGAGTGCCACCTACAAATAAAAGATGCGACACCATCATCGATGTACCAGTCGTACTACCTACAAAAAAGCCGAAGAACTGCCCAGTGGAAGCAACCACATCCAAACATACGACTCAACGCCTCCATAACAATATCAAAAGGCAACGGAGATAAAGGGTCCCCTTGCCGAATCCCCCTAGAACTTCCAAAGAAATCAGATGGACTACCGTTGAGCAGAATAGAAAATTTGACAGTTGAAATGCAGTACACTATCCATTGTCTCCATTTCTCTAAAAACCCACAGCACTGAAGCATATACATTAAATAATCCCAGCTTACATGATCATTAGCCTTCTCCACATCCAACTTACACAACACACCTGGAATTCCTAACTTCAGTCTACTATCAATACATTCAGAAGCAATCAGAACGGAATCCAAAATGTGTCTACATTTCACAAAGGCATTCTGTGAATCTGAAATAAGCCCATGAGCCACCCTACAAAGCCGATTAGCCAGCACTTAGAAATAATCTTGTAAATCCCACCAACTAAGCTAATTGGCCAAAAATCCTTAACCTCCACAGCATCCACCTTCTTGGGAATAAGGGCAAGGAAAGAAGCATTAAGACTCTTCTCAAACACTGCCTAAGTATGAAAGTTGTGAAACACAGTCATAATTTCTGTTTTCATAATACACCAGCAAGACTGGAAGAACGCCATGGAAAAGCCATCCGAGCCAGGAGCCTTATCACCACTAAAATCATTAATCACCCCAAACACCTCTTCCTCATCAAAAGGCCTATCTAACCAAATTGCATCTTCCACTAAGATACTAGAAAAATCCACATCATCTAAGACAAGTCTATGAGCCACATCTTCAAAATAAAGCTGCCTATAGAAACGAGATACAATCTGCTATAACTACCGGTTCCAAGAACAATTCTCCATCCAGCATAAGCCTATCAATGAAGTTAGACCTCCTGCGAGAGTCAGCTATACGATGGAAGAATTTAGTATTCCTATCGCCTTCTCTAATACAAAGAACTCTAAAGTTCTGCCTCCAACAAATTTCTTCCATCAAAGTAACTTTTTTTAACTCATCACGAACTCTTCCCAATTCTAGCGTTTCCTCCACCGATAGACCCCAACTATCCTCAATATTCTCCAGAACGCTCAAATCCTTCCACAACTTTTTAATCCGATCTTCAACATTACCAAAAACCTCCACATTCCATCTTTTCAAGTCATTTTTCAAAAGTTTCAGTTTATTGGCCAGTACAAAACTCAAAGCGCCTTGGAACTGATAGGATTCCCACCAAGATCATACCCTATCCACAAAACCCTCATCCTTAAGCCGCATATTCTCAAATCTAAATGGCCTACTCCCTCTCTGAAAAGATCCACCCTCAAGGACAATTGGAAAATGATCTGAGAGCAACCTAGACATTCGTCTTTGAGAAGCCGTTGGGAACTTGTCTTTCCAATCTGTAGAGAACAAGAATCTGTCCAACCTAGCCTTCAAAGCAACTTCTCGAGAATTTGACCAAGTAAAAGTTCCCCCTTATAATGGGAGATCAACGAGGCCTTGCTCAGAAATAAAATTGGAAAACTCCCGCATATCAGCAGAGAAAGACTTAGAACCCAAACGTTCAGAAGGAAACCTTACCACATTAAAGTCACCACCCACACACCATGGAACACTCCACCAACTATTCAAACCACAAAGTTCCTCCTGTAAAAACCTCCTGTCTCTCTGTAAATTAGGACCATAAATACTAGTAAATGCCCATACAAATTGATCTGACACACTTGTAAATTTACAAGAAACCGAAAATCTCCCCACGGCTTCCTCCACTTTATTCACAACCCGTGTGTCCCACATCAGTAACACCCCTCCAGAAGCTCCAAAAGAGCCTAAATAGGACTAGTCAACATGTTGACCACCCTACAAACTGCGAATCACAACTCTATTTATCAACTCCATTTTGGTTTCTTGAAGATAGAGAACATTTGGCCCCCATTTCCTAATCAAATTTCTAACCCGGAGCCTTTTATCCTGCTCATTCAACCCTCTAACATTCCAAGAAATAATCTTCAAACTCATTGATGAGACACAACAGCCCGCTCCATACTTGCACTCCTTAATTTATTTGAACCATACTCAATATTCAAAGATGAAAATAGATTTTTCAACTCCCGCTAACCTTTCTGCCCCAACTTGACCAACTTCGTCTAATCACCTACCGCAAGTTGCTATTTTTTTTTTTTTTTTTTGGCCTCTATAGCTAACAGCAATCCTATAATTTGCTCCTCAAAACCTTCCAATGAAGTTCCCACAGATTTTTTAAAAGCCTTTATCCAATTGGTTACCCATTGTGATAGCTGACTGTTATCAACGCTGTCCTTGCACCCAAGCTCCTTCTCAAGACTAGATTCCAATTCCAAAGGACCTTCAATGGCCAAAGGTACCACTACTAATGGCATAAACTTAAAGAACCAAAATGAAACTCTTATAATTTTCAAGAACTAAAATAGGTGTTTTCCCTAAAATACTTATACATGAGAAGCATTTTCAAGACAAGCCACATCAAAATTCTTATTCAAAACAGATATTCCAAGTCCGAATATTTAATCAACCTAATTTGATCTATACTCTTTGTGTCTTTGCCATTAACGTTATGGCTTGGATCTCTTTTTCATTCTCTTTTCTTATTTTTTGCTTTGCTGCTTTTTTAGCTTTGTATACTTCCTATATAAACTTTCTTTTTCCGCAAGAATAAAAACTCACATGCATCAAATGAAGGCAGATTGTTAAGTAATAGAGCATCAAGCTCCGAGTAACCTCATACCACCATAAAAAGACGGTCATTTTAAGTATGTAAGCCGCAATAACAAACTCTTACTGGCCTATTTCATTCTTTTTTATTGGTAAGTTACATGTGCACCCAATGGATCTTGAACCCATGAGCAAAAGCTCATTGGCGGTTTAGATCATTCATTGGAGCATATAATTTAGTGAAACAAATCAAGCCAAATCAAAACGAGTGTTAATCCAAAAACCCATGAGAATCAAAAAGCTCAAGCAAAACCAAGAGAAAAATGAATAAACCATGGATAACACATTCAAACCTCACAATCTGTCAAATAAGCTTCCCTGAAAAACACATGATTGATGCACTTGCTCCAAACCCAATTACCCAAAGTAGGCAGGAGAAATAGTATTTGAGCCAATGTCCTAATAATCACTTTGCAGCAACACCAACACCAACACGTGCCAACTAGTACTCAAGTACACAACAGTGAGTTGCTACCATATAACTGAAACCAATACATACGGGATTTTCTACCAACGAAACAAGCATAAGCATCAACCTCAACAAAATGGAGTTTTTCTCGATCAATAAGGAGCCCGGGATAATAACTCAAACCAACCTAACAATATAGCTTCAATATTCTCTCTCAGCTAGCTTACTTTACACCCTACTAACCAACAATTATGTAGCAATCCCATTCACTAACATACAAGCCCTAAAAAAAGTTTCAAAGTCGCCATCAGCCAAGGCAGCAGACTTATCATTTCAAATTGTTTTGTATCATACGAACAAGACATGGTCTAATTTATGCAACGCATCTATTATCAAAATCATGGCCAGGAAAAACATAAATAAAGTTTTCCCAAGTTCAATAAATCTGTATTGAATCTCCGAAGCAAATTTTATTGACTGTTTTATCAATAAGCAATCAAATGTCAAATCTTTACAATCACTATTACAGTTTCTCATTTCATAGAGATACAACACTAATATAAAAAAGCAGTGACATTGATTACATACCTCTCCTCCCGCACCCTTAACAAAGGAAGGTTCGTCAGTGTACAAATCTTCATGGAGAACTTTCCCACAAACGTCACAACACCTATTGGTTAAAAAAATAAATTATATGGAGTATAAAGCATAACAGTTTTGCACATAATGTTTGAAAAGAGTAAAAATCTACAAGGTACTTACACCAAGCCATTGGCATAAGACGAAGTAGGCCGATGGTTACCGTTAGCACAACTCAAGAACAGAGCCATAGTATATTGAATTCAAATTCGAAGCCAATCTAATTCAAACAATAACAAAATATTAAAAAAATTATCGTAAGAAAGAATTTTGAGGGGGGAAAATGATTGGGGAAGCATACCTTAATTGGCCTCGAAAGGTTGAAGAATTACAGAGCAGTGCCACGTTAGAAAGAGAAAATAGCTTAGCTTATCTTGGGGTTTTAGAGCAGAGGTCTTCTTCTTCTTCTTCTTCTTCAGGTTATTCAAAGTTCACGAACGCCGAAACCCACCACGAACGCCGCCCACGGTGAACACCGCGACGCCAGTGAGAGATAGCAGAGAGAAAGGGGCAAAGAATGAAGAGAGAGCCAAATATATTTGGTTTTTTTGCGGTTATTTGAGGTTTTAGCAATTTTAGCACCGGATACTTACAAATTTTGCTTTATTCGTTGTTGACTGAATTAATTAAGATATTAGTATTCAATATCTTATAAGTTTCCCTGTTTTCCAAAAAAAAATAATATATATATATATATATATTTGGTTGAAGTTACACCACTTAATATTTTTTAATTAGATGTGAATATTAACAAATCTACAGTTAGATTACATTATCTTTGTATATTCTTCATATTTGCAAAATTTCGAGATAATCAAAGATTAATAGTCATGTCATCAATCAATTGTTAAAATTCAAATTTTTATAGTTTAAAATAAAAATATGAAATTATAGATTAAATGGTAAATAACATCCGATTGATATAAAAATTGACATGCGTGTTAAGAATATATAGAACATGTAATTAACAATTGGATTTTCAAAATATTAATTCAATAACAAGTTATTGGATGATGTAACATTACTTAGAGTTACAATGGTGTAACTTGAACCCAACCATATATATATATATATATATATATCTTAAGTTTCCCTCAATTGAAAGAAATATTTGGGGCTCAAATAAAAATACAAAGTTTAGTTACAAAATTGGTTAATATCTTTTTATTGGAGGTAAATACATTGGATTATATCTTCTTCTTATATTTTCTATACTTGCAAATTTTCTATTAAAGATCAATTGTTATATCATCAATAAATTGTTTAAATCGTAAGTTTTTGTAGTTTAAAATTATGCATAAAATATAAACTTATAGATTATATAATAAATAATATTCAATTGATACAAAATTTAACATGTGTATTAAGAGCGTAAAGAACGTGCAATGCAACGGTTAGATTTTCAAAATATGTAATAATGTTTATTTTATTGAGTAAAGTTGTAGCATCAAATGCGACTTTGTCTCAAATAAAATTACATTAATTAGGATGAGATTATGAATAATTGTAAATATCTTCTTTTTTCTTTAGCTAAGGTTTGCTGGATGAGATAATTGTAAATCACAGTTTAAGATAGTCAGAAGCATCTCCAAAAAAAAAAAAAACAAAAAAAAAAGAAAGAAAGAAAGAAGAAGATAGTCAGCAGCATATTCACTTATTAAGCATTCTTAATAATGTTGTTATTGCTTTTATTCATAAAAGGATTTAGATTGGGATAGGTTAACTTAGACCTATCCCCCACACCCAAAAAAAAAAAAAAAAATGA
Organism: Quercus aquifolioides; assembly: GCA_019022515.1. Classification (NCBI taxonomy): domain Eukaryota; kingdom Viridiplantae; phylum Streptophyta; class Magnoliopsida; order Fagales; family Fagaceae; genus Quercus; species Quercus aquifolioides. Next base: position 16,242,392 of record CM032328.1, read on the forward strand.
TGCGAGTCTAGGAATGTTATGTTTGAATAATATTTATTAGTTGCATTAATTCTTCCTATGGTTAGACTTGGTAATTGCACGTGATAGGTGCTGCTTTGTGTTTATAAGCTAACTGCAGAAAATTGAACAAATAAATAATATTAGCCCAAAAAATTTATCCTAATCTATTAATTGAATTTATTAAATTTGGGTGACTTATTTTGTGAATTTGTATATGTTAGTGCAAGTGATATCAATGTATTAATGCTTCTTTGCAGCCTTTTTGTTACTCTAATTTTTTATTTATTTTTCCTTTGCAGCCTGATATCAATGTGTACGTGCATTTGTTTACAGCTACTGGTAATTAATAAAATATACTGGTGGGTATAAGTATAACCTCTTTATCAAGGCGCTGTCTTTGATAATTAACAACTTTTGGAACTCATTGATGTGTCATCACTTTTTGTCTTATCTTTGTAGTAACTAGTAAGCAATTTATAGCCTTTTTTTACTTTAGAATTCCATGAGCTAAAATAGGGCCAAATTATTCAGTATGCTACACCAACTATCAAAATTGAGATCTTTAATATGCTTTGAGCTTTAAAGAAAGAACACAAGGAGCTTTTAGTTTGCTATTACGCATGAGTACTTTAATCAATAAGATTAGATTTATTTTTTATTTTTAGATGGTTTTATTGCAAGTTTTGAATGAATATTGGAAAAATATCACTATCATTTCTTTTTTCTTTTTTTTTTAGGTTCCTTATGCATGTTACATTTCCACTGCTAATGAATTAGTTTTGCTTGTTTAGTTTGGATATTCTTACTAAAAGATAACATATAAGTGTATTTTTTTAAAAATGCATCAGTGGCTTAACAATTTGTGGTGGAGCATGGTAGGGACTAGAGATATAATGCAATGCTCTATTTGAAAATGCAAATTATAGACTTTAGATTTCGCTTTTAGCAATCACTTGACAAAATGCTCTTTAAAGAAATTTTGTTGTTAATAAATTATTGTTTCTAATTTTAAATGATAAGGAGAAAGTTAGACTTTAATTAAAGTAAAATATGATTGAATTCAATATTGTATGTTATGAATAATTTTTTATAATTATTTTTACATGCGTCAAAACTAGTTATCAAGAAAAGGCGGGAAAGAGGATTTGTTTTTAACTATGTAAATGGGTTTTTGGACTACTTGTATCTAGCCCACTCTCTCCTTTACCCAATGTGGAGACATGAAAAATTGACAATTCACAAAGAAATAGTAGGTAGTAGTGTGATTTTAAAACTTAGACCGTTAAAAGAACAGTAAAATAGAGAGGTTTAAAATTTTTGAGGTTGGATTGGGTTCAAACCAAGGTCTAATCACAATGACTCATAATCAATTTAATAATTATTTAAAATAAATAAATACATTAAATTAACAAAAATGGACTAAAAAAAGTTATTCAAAGAAATTTAAAAAATAGTGAAGTATAAAAGAGCATAAAAAAAAATTGTGTTTGGTAACCTTTCAAATAAAAAGCATTTTAATCTAAAATAAAATTATAAATTGCACAATTGCATGTAATGATGTCAAAGTATAATTCTTAAACACAAAAATAAATTTAGCAAATAATAATTTATTGAAAGAGAAGTGATGCAATAAAATGGAAACCTTGTAAAAGTAAGTTAAATATAATACGAATTTAACTAAAGACCACAATCACCAAATTAATAATCTCCGTAATAGATAATAATTTTAGTAGAAATATAACAAATAAAATAATAAGACAACTCCTACAAGAGTAAGGCCGAGTCGGAGAATCCCATCCATTGGGTGCCTATTTGTTGAAAGGCTCCCACTATCTCCAACTTATTATTGATGATTCTCTGTTATATTGTCGGGCTACCCAAAATGAAACTGGTGTTATAAATGAGCTACTTACTTTTATGAGGAAGCTTGTAGGAAATGCATTAATATGGAGAAATCTTATGTCTTCTTTAGCAAGAATACTTCTTCTCTTCAAAGGAAGTGGATTGTTTTGAATCCTATTTGGGGCTCCCTACGCTTATTGGTTGTGCTAAGTATCGGACTTTCTCTTTTCTAAAGGATAGAGTTTGGAATAAGATGCATGGCTGGAAGGGTAACATGCTATCTAAAGCAGGTAAGGAAGTCTTGATCAAAGCAGTCATCCAAGCTATTCCTACTTATACGATGGGGGTCTTTCTTTTGGCTATAAAGTTGCATAACGAGTTGAACTATATGGGAGAAGCTTATTTTGCCCAAGTCGGAGGGGAGTATGGGTTTTCGAGATTTTCGATCTTTTAATTTGGTTATGCTTGCTAAACAGGGATGTCGGTTGTCACAGGAGCCTGACTCTCTTCATTTTAAGTGTTTCAAAGCTCGGTATTTCCCTCGTGGTCATTTTTTGGATGCTCAGAATTGCCCAAACAACTCTTACACTTGGAAGAGTATGATGGCGGCTAAACCTATTCTTGCTTTTTGTTGGCATGTGGGGAATGGTGCGAGCATTCGTGCTCTTCATGATCCTTGGATTGCAAACCAGCCCTCTTGGAAGATTATACACTAGCTTGGTTTGTTGGAGTTGGAAGATTATACACCAGCTTGGTTTGTTGGAGTTTGATTATCGTGTCCATGAGTTGATTGATTACTCTGTCCATGGTTGGGATCGGATCCTCATCTCCCAATTGTTCCACTTTGAGGATGCTCTGGCCACCCTCTAGATTTTGTTAGGCCGGATTTCCTCCCCTGATGTGTTGTTTTGGCTTCACATAAAGCTTGGTGGCTATGTGTCCCTTTACTAGCTTTAGTACTCCACCCCCCGTAGTCCTCCCCATACTTGGTGGCAATAACACGCTTCCATAAATGCAATGTATCAATTCCCAAAACTCCATAATCATTTCCCTAACAATGCTTGATTAAAATGAACAACTCTCCTAAGCCCCAATCCACCCACCACAATAGGTGAACAAACCTTGTCCATAGCCACCAAGGAGTATTTAAACTCCTCCACTAAAGCACTTCAAAAGAAATTCTTTGAATTTTTTTCCAACCTATCAGCCATTGATTGATTTAGGGATGGTGAATAAAGATAAATAGTATGTTGAAAGGCTTGATAGATTCAACAAAGTGAGTCTACCTCCCTTTGATAAGAAATTTCTTTGTATTTTTTTTTTTTTTTCAAAATCTTATGTAACATTGGGGGTATGGAAATTTTAAACTCTAGGAAGCAAAATCCAAATTACCCCAAACATTTAAGGGTATAAATTGCAATATTTTTCTTAGCATATATAAGAATACACAAACTATGAGGCAAATACCTGCTCTCTCTCCCACGTAGGAGTGTTTTCCTCTCTCGAGTGTTCTTTCTTTTCTCGAGTGTTCTCTTCCTTTCCTTGATAGGAACGATCTCTAAGGCCCTATTTCGGAGCTTTTGTTCTGAACTAGCTGGCCTCAACTTCTTTGAAAGGTTTTAAAATCCCACGGTGAGGGTCAGAATCATGGAGCAAGAGCTGATAGATGTTTTGAAGAACATGCAGCTAACGGAAGAAGAAGAGTTGCAGATCTCAGTTTCGGAAGAAGGCAGAGCACAGGTAATGGAGGAGTGTTCTCAAAGCCTGATGGGAAAGCTTTTGTCGGACAGAAAGCAAAACTTGCGTGCCCTAAAGAACACTTTAAGAACTGCTTGGAAAATTGGCCAGGACTTGAAGATTGTGGAAGTTGGGAATGATATCCTTCAATTCAAGTTTGCCAATGAATACCAGCTAAGGTGGGTTGAAACAAATGGGCCATGGAACTTTGAAAATAATCTTTTGTTGCTCAAAAGATGGGAGAGGGGAATGACGGCAAGTAATATTTCTTTTACTCACTCTCCCTTTTGTGTACAAATTTGGGGTTTGCCCTTTGATATGATGACAGAGAAGATAGGTAAGGAGATAGGTAGCAGTTTGGGGATTTTTGTGACAGTGGATACAAGATCATGGATGTCAGAGCAAGCAAAGTTCATGAGAATAAAGGTAAATCTTCCACTGGAAAAACCTTTAAGAAGGTGTGGTAAGGTTGCTAGCCCAGAGGGGAAGAGTTTCTGCGTTCAATTCCGGTATGAAAGGGTGCCAGTTTTCTGCTTCAGGTGTGGAGTAATGGGGCATGATGAGAAACATTGTAAGAAAAGTGGCCAACCAAACCAAGCTCTGCAATATGGTGAATGGTTAAGGGCTCAAGGTGGGAGCAAAGCCCGATTGACAAAAGAAGAACAAAGAAGGAGTCCTTTTAACCAGCAAGCTGATGATATGGAAATGAAAGAAAAGATGCAGTTTGAGGCGGAAGACGGTGGCTACTCCACTTCCCTTGGCGGTGCACATGCCGAGGAAAAGCTTGGAAATGCAAAAAGTGGAAGTCTTGTCTCAGTGATGTCAGTGGAAGATGAGCACGCCACGCAAGAGGTACGTCAAATTCAATTTCAAATTCAAAATATTAGAACTGATGGGATAGAAGCAAGGAAAAAAGGGGAAAATATCCACGGTGAAAAAGGAAAAGGAGAAAACCAAAATATGGGGCCGGCCCATAACTTTATATCAACAGTAGAATGTGAAAATGAGGTAAGTGAAATAATACACATGGGCCGTGAAGAAGTAAAAAATATGGAGCTTCAGGAAGTCACTAGCCCACTTAAAATGGATGTTGGGCTTAGTATAGAGAAGGAAAATAATGATGAGGGAAATAAAGCCCAGAAAAAGAAGGGTAAACTAAAGAAGCTAGCTCGAGGTCAAAATAAAGAAAATGAAATGGGAGGGGATGTTGCTAGTAGTATGGTGGGTGTAAAGAGATCTCTCTGGGCAGATGAGGAAGAGATTGATGCAAGCAGGCAAAAAAAGATGTGTGGTGGTAACTCAATTCCCTTCAACGTATCGGCGGTGTCTGCAGGGCAGCACCGCCGGGAGCCATGAATACCTTAAGTTGGAACTACCGGGGGCTGGGGAACCCCCGGTCAGTTCGAGCGTTGTGCGAGCTGGTGCAACGATGGTGCCCTAAACTGGTATTTTTTATGGAGACAAAAGCTGGAATGAGTAGGTTGAGGAGAATAATGGTGAAGGTAGGCTTATTAAATGGAGTTATTGTTCCTAGCAAGGGAAGAAGTGGTGGAATAGCCATGTTATGGGAAAGGGATCTAAATGTGGAGCTTAAAAGTTATTCTAGGTATCATATAGATGCAGTAGTGACTGATCCTACATCTGGTTTAAAATGAAGAATCACAGGTTTCTATGGCAACCCGAATACAAATCGGAGGAAGGAGTCTTGGGAGTTACTACATTTTCTAAATGCTCAATTTCAGATGCCAAGGGTCTGTTTGGGGGATTTTAATGAAATTTTATCAAGCTTTGAGAAATGGGGAGGCCTAGAGAGACCCCAACAGCAGATGGAGGGTTTTAGAAGAGTAGTTAATGTTTGTGGTTTTCTAGACCTTGGATATGAGGGTCCAGAGTTTACTTGGTGTAACCAAAGGTCAGCTGGGGAAAGAATTCGATTAAGACTTGGTAGGGTGCTGACTACAACAGATTGGAAAGATCAATACAGAGATGCTAGGGTCATCCATGTAGCGGATTCAACTTCAGATCACTGTGCTCTAGTGCTAACAAACCAAAGAAATGTCTAAGGAAAGGGAAAGAGGAGATTCCATTTTGAGGTAGCATGGGTTAGACATTATAAATGCAAGGAGATAATTCAAGATGCTTGGAAGGATCATTCAGGTTTTCAAACGGCTAGCGAACTTGCCGAGGGTCTGAGAGTGTGTGCTGAGGGCTTAACAAGATGGAACAATTCAAACCTTAGGCATGATGCTCGAATGATAAAGGAGAAGAGAAAGCAGCTGTAAGTTCTAATCCAGGCTGATAAGGATGGAAGTAGGGGAGAAGAAATTAATGCACTAAGGAAGGAAATAAATGAAATGTTAGATGATGAAGAAATCAAGTGGAATCAAAGATCCAGAGTCCAATGGTTGACCCTTGGTGACAGAAACACAAAATATTTTCACTACAAAGCATCTCAGAGAAGGAAGAAGAATGAAATCCGGGGCTTGCTGGATGGAGAAGGGAATTGGTGTGAAGAGAAAACAGACATAGCAAACATTGCTGTGAATTACTTCAAAGAGCTGTACTCTACCTCATTTCCAACTAGAGCGATGGAAGTAGCAGATTTGATATCGAGAAGGATTACTAGGGAGATGAATGAAGACTTAACAAAAGATTTCTAGAAGGAGGAGGTTATTCAAGCTATCTGACAAATGCACCCAACAAAAGCACTGGGTCTTGACGGTATGTCTGTTATCTTTTATCAAAAGTATTGGGATATCATTGGGATGATGTGATAAAAACTGTCCTTAATATTCTTAACTTCAATGCCCCCATAACTGGGCTAAACAAGACAAATACAGCCCTCATTCCTAAAATAAATAATCCAACAAAGATAAGTGAATTCCAACCAATAAGCCTTTGTAATGTTTCATACAAAATTGTGTCAAAGGTTCTTGCAAATAGACTGAAACCCTTTCTCCCCTCTATCACTTTTGAAAGCCAAAGTGCTTTTGTTCCAGGTAGGCTCATAACTGACAATGTCCTGGTTGCTTTTGAAATCATGCATTATCTAAAGAAAAAAAAAGGATGGCAAAGAGGGGTATATGGCAATTAAATTAGACATGAGTAAAGCCTATGACAAAGTGGAATGGTGTTTTCTTGAAAAAATTATGTCAAAAATGGGCTTTGATAATAAATGGATTAAATTGATTATGAGCTGTATAAACTTTGTATCCTTTTCTATTCTCATAAATGGTGTGGCCCATGGTTGTATAACTCCTACGAGGGGGCTTCGTCAGGGTGATCCCTTATCTCCTTACATGTTTCTTTTATGTATAGAAGGGCTAACAGCTTTGATTGTGGGGGTAGAAAGGAGAAGGCAAATTTCTGGCATTTCTATCTGTAGGGGCAGCCCAACAATAACCCATCTCTTATTTGCCAATGATAGTGTGATCTATTGCAAGGCAATGGAGCAAGAAAGCAGAGAACTATGTGCAATCTTGCATAAATATGAGGAGGCAGCAGGCCAAAAAATAAACATAGAAAAGTCATTGGTCTTTTTTAGTAAGAACACTAATGAAGAGACGAGAGAAAGGGTGAAGGATGTGCTGGGCTCAATGCAGAATGTACAACTAGGAAAATACTGGGCCTACCTTCGATGATTGGAAGATCAAAGAAACAAGTATTCAATGAAATCCGGGAGAGAATGGGGAAAAAGATGACCGGCTGAAAAGAGAAATTGTTATCGATTAGAGGAAGAGAAATCCTTATAAAAGCTGTTGCTCAGGTTGTTCCCACATACACAATGGGGTGTTTCTTACTTCCCAAAGGTCTGTGTGAAGATATTGAGGGGATGATGTGGAATTATTGGTGGGGGTAGAAGAATCAAGAATAAAAAATGGCTTGGGTTAGCTGGTCAAGAATGTGCAAATCAAAGTTAGAGGGCAGAATGGGGTTTCGTGATCTTTATGCTTTCAATTTGGCTATGCTGGCAAAGCAAGGATGGAGGATGTTAGAAAATCCCACATCGCTTATGGCGTGCATGTACAAAGCAAGGTATTTCCCCAATGGGGATATTTTAAATGCAATCGTAGGCAGCAACCCATCTTATGCTTGGAGAAGCATTCACAAGAGCATAGAGATTCTTCAGTAAGGAACAAGATGGAGAGTGGGAAATGGGAAGATAATCCATATATGGGATGATAGATGGTTACCAACACCAACAACTTATAAAGTCATTTCCCCAAGGAAAGATTTTGGAGACTTCCCTATGGTATCGACCTTAATTGACCAAGACACTAGAAGATGGAGAAAGGACATTCTTGACAAAGTTTTCCTTGGCTTTGAAGTGGAGAAAATTCTAAGTATCCCAATTCCTCACTATCCACAGGAGGACCAATTAATATGGGTGGGAAATAAAAAAAGGAATCTTCATGGTGAAAAGTGCATATTTTGTGGCTAGGGAAATAGTAGAGAAGCATGAAAGAGGTGAATCCTCAGTGGGAGACATATGTGCCTCACTTTGGAAAAAGATGTGGCACTTAAACATCAAGGCCAAAGTGAGAGTTTTTGCCTGGAGACTATGCATGAAGGCCATTCCATCTATGCTGAATATGAGCAATAGGGGAATTCAAGTGGATCCTACTTGCCCTATTTGTGGTGGGGAACTTGAGTCAATTGAGCATGCAATCATCTACTGTGAAGCTGCAAAAAGAGTGTGGAGCAAATGGGATGAATGCCCAATCTGTTTGAATGAAAGCAACAGGGAGATAGTGGATTTGGCCTTACTTTTGTTAGAAAAGGGAACTCAGAGGGACTTGGAGATTTTTTTTGGTGTTGCTTGGATGATTTGGTATAATAGAAACCAAATTGTGCATGAAGGAAATGGTGTTTCTGAGGATCACATTTGGGAGACAACAATCCAAATGATAAAGGAGTTCAAGGGGACTAGGAGTTGGGATATAAATAATCCTCAGAGAAATGAGAAAGTATGGACACCTCCACCTGTGGGTTTCTTCAAAATAAATGTGGATGGGGCCATTCCCTCTGTTGAAGGCCATTCTGGAGTGGGTTTTATAATTAGAGATTGGGAAAGGAAGGTGGTAGCAGCAAAATGTCTTCCTCTATCGGGTCGAATGGCTTTGGAGGAAACAGAAGCCATAGCTATGGAACAAGGAATGATCCTAGCAAAGAATCTAGGCTTGGAAAGGACCATTTTTGAAGGGGACTCGTTGTAGACAATTCAAGCTATTGAGGCTAAGGAAGTGAGAAGTGTGATTGGCCATATTGTGAGGAGCTGTCTGCAAATTATTCCTAGTTTCCAGGAGGCAAAAGTCAGACATATTAATAGGGAGGGCAACAAAATAGCCCACGAACTTGCACAGCTTGCAAAACAAACTGATGAGGAGCAGGTCTGGACGTCATCTTTTCCTGATTGGATTGAAGACTTGGCTAGAGCTGAAGGAACAAGCTAAAGATTGCTTAGGTCGTGGTCTATGTTGTTGCTGTTTTCCTTTTTTGTTTATGCTGTTTTTGTCTATAGCTGGTTTCTCTGTTTCTTCAGTGTATTTTCTTGGCTGTTATGAATGAAAAGTTTCAGTTTGGTTTTCAAAAAAAGAATACACAAACTATCGGTACCCCTCTTCATCTCTCTTCACAAAATTAACACAATCAACTGTTTATTCCTTTTCACTTTTTCTCACGCCCTCTCATTTTGATATACTATGTTTTGGGGGTGATATGTAATTATGGAAGTTCTTAGTATATAGTCCCAACAACAAAGTTAATCGTCACATACTTAGGTAGTGGGACAAATTGTCGATACCATATTTTGTCCGATCCCGATTCACGCGTCAAAACAAAGACCAAAAAAATATAAATTAAAAATTAAAAAATGTGCAAAAACCATGAATTTCAAAGCCAAAAAGGGTAAAAATAAGTACAACATGTTTGAATGGTGAATCAAAAAGTCACCACATTTGAAAAATCCATTTTACAGTAATTAAGACCAAAACCCTAACTGCAAAAAGTTGATTTTTTGATCCGACCGTTGGATTGTGTTGAATTTTGGACCATCTCGTAGGGCATATTTTTCCCTACAAAACGATAGTTTACGGGCCAAAATTAGAGTTAAAATTGACGAGATATCACAAAAATACCGAAACCCTAATAAAATTTTCACTGTATTTTTTAGAAAAACTGGCAGTTTTTTACCTGACTTCACGAAATAAACTATACCGATTGGTCAAGAACTGGAACAGCAGGCTAGACATCTTGAAGAGCCAGGTCTTAGCTAATTTTCACCAAAAGAGCTCGACGATATTTGCTTTGGATTGGAAGATATGAATTTTTCAAGAAAAAATGTCCAGAATTTTTCAGCTTTGCATCACCTTCTTTTTTAGCTCTATATCTCAATGACTGTAGCTCCAAATCGAACAAAGACATGACCATGGAAACTAGACATCCATACCTTTCCGTGAATATAAAATTCGAAGAAAATGGAGCTCTGAAAGGCCTCCAAACAGCCGCGGGAAGATCAGGTTAAAAATTAGAAAAAGACAAAAAGAACTGATGACGTGGCAAAAAGAGAAGGCTAGCATTGGTGTATCAAGATACACCAATGCTAGTGATAATAGCTTAATTTTGCATATTTATATCATTATTAGAAAGCATGATCATACTTATTTTGAGTTAATTCATGCATTTTATATTTGGTTTTTGAATAATGTTGAATAATTAATTTTGTGCTTAATTATATTTTAATGTGTGAAAGAAATTAAATAAGTGGATTTGTGCAAAGAAGAAGGCTAATGAACTTTAATTTTACAAGGGCCATAATAAAATTAAAGAATGACAACCCAATTAAATTTAAGTCCAATTAGAGCAAGGAATCAAAGGAAATTTGCATCAAATTCAAGTCTAATTCGGACTAGGATTCCAGTTTGCGCACTAGTTAGTATTCTGGGCATAACTTTCGGCTCAGATGTCAAATTGAGATGATTCAAGTTGGGCTGGAAAGTTAACTTAAAGGGCTACAACTGTGTAGTTTACTGAAAGTCTGAATTCCGAAGTTAAATGGGCCGAAAACGTCAGTTAAGTGAAGCCTAAAAATCTGGGATTTTTTCCAAACTGGAATTCAACTTGTAATAGGATTTCTTGACCTATTTAAAGACTCTTTAGGGAAAAATTCAGGGGGGGAGCTGCTGTAGAACATAATTTAAGTTTTCTTAAAGTTTCTTTACAGTTTTCAGAGTTTTATTTGTGTTATAACTTGCTAGAAGCCTTGCTAAGGCAATGGGTGAAACCCAACCATTTATTGGTATGTTCTTAACAATTATTTATTGGTTTTAATGCTTATGTTTTTATGTTTTTGATTGATTTACTCATCTAGAAAAGTGTTTAGTTCTGTATAATTCTTTGATTTATCGTAAACTCCGAGCACGTTAAATGCTTAGTATTCCCTGCGAACTAATTCACTATTTTTGTTTTGCCTAAAATCAATCAATATCATAAAACTACCTTAGACAATTAATTCTTGAGTTCTTATTGTTAAATCATTTGACTAAGATTATCCTTCGTATGAATTTTAGTTGTGTTATAAAATAAATATTGTTAAGACTACCAATAGATGTGTTGTATGTGAATCACTAAACCTTAGCACCCTAATATATTGTTATTTTCTCTCAATTTAAATTACCTTTACTAAACCATCAAAATCTCTTCAATTAAACTTTATTATTTTAGTTTTATTCTCTTGTGGTTTGCCCAGATGGATCGGTGAGCCCCGCTTGAAGTCTGCGAAAAGGATTCAACAAGATCTGGCAAGATCATCTTTTCCCTGTGGATTCGACCTCGAACTTACCGAGTTATTACTTTTCGACAATCCTGCACTTGGGAGCATTATTTAAGTCACAGCAAGTTTTTGGCACCATTGTTGGGGATTAGGCGATTAAAGAAGCGTTCCACTTCGTTTGGAGAGGTTTTTGGCATTAAATTTCTTCACATATTTGGTAATATCTCTCCAACTCTTTTCTTTTTAAGTGATTTAGTTTCTTTTAGAGTTTTTCTTTTCTTTTTACTTCTTTTTTATTGTTCAAGGTATTTGTTTTATTTTCTTTTCTTTTTCTTTTTCTTTCTTGCTTTACTATTGCATTCGTGTTTGGTGTCGTGATAGTGATAATCGCTTGGTTAGAATTGAGTCTAATAATTTGTTTGGCAATTTATCTGATTCTTTCACAAATTCTCACACACTTGATATCATGGTGGACTTAGAGAGTAATCATGGTGATAAGAATAATCTAAATAATGAAGACTTCCATGATCACCAACCCATTAGAACTCTCAAGGATTATTTGCAACCTACTAGGAACAGTGACCATCATGCATCATTTTTTCGACTAATGTAAATAATTTTAATTTTAAGCCTGGTATGATTTCATTGCTTCCTAAATTTCATGGCTAAGATTTTGAAAATCCTTACCTACACTTTAAGGAATTTGAGGAGGTATGTTCTACCTTCCATGACCAATCATGTAGTGAAGAGACCATTAGGTTGAAGTTGTTCCCTTTTTCTCTTAAAGACAAGGCAAAAACTTGGCTTAATTCTTTGAGACCTAGGTCAATTGGTACTTGGCAAGAGATGCAAACTAATTTTTTAAAGAAATTTTTTCCAATTCATAGGATTGATGCATTTAAAAGACACCATTAGTAATGGTGTTTTTACGGAGATAATGGTGTTTTTACGGAGATATTATTATTCCTTTTTTTTTTCTTTTCAATAGAAAGTGTAGGGTCAATTTTTGTAGCCCAAGCCCAAGAAGGTATGGATTTTGAGACCACTGAACCCAAGACAATAAATTTGTAGAGAGTGGGTGAAAGAGCTAGGCTAGCAATGAATTAACAGTATAAGACTGCAGTATTTGTGGATAAATTTGTATTCAAACGTGCTCGGACAGAGGCAAACGTAACGTCCGAAGAGGAGTTTGTATTTAATAAAGTTGGGTTATAATTCTTGGAACTACAGTAATGGAGCTCTCTCCTCTTTTACTTCTGATTTTTCGATCCCCCCTTATCAGAGGCATCCCCATCTTATATAGTACTCCCTTCCTACATCTTCACCGTCCACTTGTTCATCATCTAGACGCCCACTTGAGTGCAGGTCCCATCATACACTCTCTTTAGCCTTGTGTGAGTGGCGGTAGTTGAGAGTGCACTGTTCAGGTGTCTTCTCCACATTAATGCGGCCAGGGAAGTAGGTGCAATGCATTTAATGCGGTGGTTGAAGTCTGTCTCCCAGATATTTCTCTGTTCCTGCTATCCTCATGCGTGCCTGAGGTTCATTTTCATCATTACATTTGTCAGGGGGATCACTTGAGCTTCCCAGACACCTGTCGGACCAAGCTTCTTCGGATCCGAGGATATTGGACTCCTCGGACAGTCGTACATCTCCTCGGGTCATGCATGTGCTCCTCTCCAGACATGCTCCTTTCACATGGGCCTCTAATTGAGTGTTTTCACCTCTTCGGACAAACAGTGGTCTCAAATAGGGCCTTGGGCCCAATACGTTAGGTTGGGCTTTTCACCCCCCACAATAGCCCCTCAAAATTGCATTTTTTCCTTTGCATCCGAAGAGAAAAAGTGGGATTTTGACTTGCCACGGAGCAAAAGCTTGAGAACAGGCAAATTTGAACTGGCACGTGTGTAGGCATAGTAATAGACGCTTCATTAATGCCGCCGTGGTTTCCATATTCCCAAGGCGCTGCATTAATTGCACCAAGTGGCGCCTTGTCCTTCGTATCCAACGGTGCATGATTGATCCAACGGCTGTGGTTTTTTCTTCAGAATTTGGGCGGGAGTGCCCCTGACCCTTCGCTTGACCCCGTATAAAAACCTCAGAGGAAGTTATCTTTTCCTCACTTTGCAAATTTTCAGACACTCCAGCGAGAACAAGCGCGCGACTCCGTCCAAATCTCTCAGTCGCCGGTTCCAGCCTTCCCCAGAGTCTTCACGAATCTTTCTACGAGCCTGAAATCCTTTCTCCGACCTAGTCCTTGTAAGTCGTCGTCCACCAAATCCTTTGGTTTTCTCTTCGGCCAGTCATTTTCGTTTAAGCACCATGGGGAAACTCCAATACCTGGTAGATAGCCCTGAGCAAATGGAGGCGTTCAGGGCCGCATATCGCATACCCCCAAACGTGGATGTGAGGTATTGCCCCCCAGAAAAAATACTAACAGATTGGAAGACGGGAGATGTCGTTATCCATCTCATCGCCTTCAAAGAAGGGGGAATGACAATCCCCATGAGTCCCATCACCACTAGCTATCTTCGAAACCATAAGCTTACTCCTTGGCAGTGCGCGCCTAACATATTTAGGATCCTAGGAGCAATTGAGGACCTTAACCTTCACCTAGGATTGGGACTCACCTGGCTCGACGTAGTACATATGTACGAGTGCCACAGCCAGCAAGATGCGGGATATTATTTAAAATCCCGGTCCGACGTTGTTAGGCTCATTTCCTGCCTCCCCAAATCCAACAAAGGGATGAAAGACGACTATGTGATCGTCTTGGGCGCATGGCATGACGGCCATCATTGCCCAACCAAGCATGGAAAGCCAGGTGGGACATGTTAGATTTAGGCACACTAACCATAGGCTTAGGGTCCTCGTCTTTTAATGGTTTTTGATTCTTCTTGTGCTGTTATTTCTGAGTCTCTAACATAGCTCTGCTGTGCCTTGTAACAGATAAAAACTTCGTTTCTCCTCGGCTCAGCCTTACGAACATCGCCGCCCTTAATTTTCTGTTGAGATCGGAGATTTTCGTGAGCGAGGACGGACAGCTCCGATCGGCTCCCCTTATTCTGGGATACACAGGAAAGCCAAAGGGTTTCCAACCAGTCGGCAACGCGATTGTCCAGGGAGACCATCGCCTTGCACGTATTGACGTCGGTCGGAAGGGTTTTTTGGCGCCGTACGAGCTTGAACCCGTACCCCATCCACGTCCTCAAGCTATACCCCCTCTTGTCCAACCACTCCAGCAAGTTCCCCTCGGACAGGCGGTTGAAGGTGAGAGGGTCGGCTCTTCCACCTCCTCACTAGAGGAGCAGATAGACAGATTTCAGTTCGGGGGAGAGGCTTCAGAGTAAACCGAGTGGTAGAGGTCTCAGACGCCGAGGAAGAGACCGACAGACAATCAGGCATTCACCTCAATTTGCTAACTGCTCATTCAGAAGACTCTTCGGACGACGATATGGATTTGAGAAGTTTGATGAAGAGTAGGGGCAAAAAGGCCGAGCAGAAAGGTCCCGGGACTTCCCAGCCGGTGGTGAACCTGCCTCCAGTGCCATCCCAGGTTCCTGACCCCGGCTTAAAGCCCATTCCTGACCTGAGGAAGAAAATGCCTTCTCCTGATGCTGAAGAATGGCAAGTGTTGCCAGCTAAGGGGACTAAGCAGCAGAAGGTGGTGAGGGACCACCGGACCCACAGGGCCTCGTCCACAGAAAGCCGAGACGAGGGCGTAGTGGCGGATGTCCGCCGAGGAGGAGGACCGCGAATTTGGTCCCCAAAGTTGGAGTTGGAGGGCGCTCCAATCCTCTGGGAGACCTCCCTCAGGAACTATGATGGAGGAAGGGCAGGCTATGTTGCTGAGGCTCTACAGCAACCACTCCTCCTCCCCCACGACATGGAGTCCTACAAGCGTTTCAACTAGCAGGAGCTCTTTCAATCCCTTAAGAGGGATATAGCCATGGTAAGTGACCTCAGTCCGATTAGCTGAACCACTGACACTTGCTTTTTCTATTTTCTGTGCCTGACATTCGGAATTTCCATTATGCAGGTCACCCAGCAGATCTATGTGGCCGAGGAGTGGAATAAGAAGAACCACCTCGAGACCCAGGCAGCGTTCTGCTCTCGAGACGAGGCGGAGAAATCCTTGGGCCAACTGAAGGAGGATTATGCCCGTCTGTCTGAGGACCTCAAAGAGATGACCACTCAGAAGAGAAGCCTCGATGCTGGGATTAAGAATGTTGAGAAACAGGCTGAGGAGCAGCGTAAACAGCTGAACATGGCAGAGATCAATCTGGCGACCGAGAGGGAGCTGGTGAAGGGTCTCAAGGCTGAACTGCAAAGGGCCAAGGCGAGCGCCCAAGTGGCCGAGCAGAATGCCAAACTGGCCAAGGAGGCGGTTGAGGCTGAGAGGAAGGCGGCATACCAGCTGGGGGTGGAGCAGACCTCATCCCAGCTTATGGAGCAATTCGCCTCGGTTAGCCGAGACTACTGCGGCATAACTTGGAGCAAGGTGCTGGACGCCGTTGGAGTCCCTGCTGACTCTGAGCTGAGGCTGCCCGGGAGCGTATACTACGATCCTAAGATCCGAGAGCTCCCGGTGGATGATCCTCCTGCTCCACAGCTTCCAGAGGCTTCGGAGCCAACCCTGGTCAGTCAAGCTCCTCCATCCACCCTTGATGCACCCAAAGAGGCTGGTCAGCCAGGTGACAAGGGCAAACCAGCTGAACCAGCCAAAGACAAAGGCCATGGGTCGGGTAAAGAGAAGACTCCTGCTGAGCCGAAGGATCAAGCCCCTGAAGCATCTTCTCGGATAGGCCAGGCTGCTGACCCTGTGCTCCCTCCAGCAAAAGAATAGATACATAGGGCTTTTGTTTTGCACTTGTATTTACTTTTGTTTTTATCTAAGGAATTGTAAACTCCTTTCTTTTTATTAATGAAATGGCTTCCCATTTGTCTCTGGTGTCTTCAATACATGTTTTATTACTTACTACTGCTGCATATAACTGTACATTGCAATTATAAAAAAATAATGCAAATAAACTTGATTGATACATCATACTGATGGTGTGAGTAATTGAAATTGATATTGAAAAGAACAGTCTGAATAAAAGTTATTAATAAGTAATGATTGCAGCGAGTAATTATGTAAGTCTCACATGTCTTTCCAAATATGTAAAGTGTTACTACCCCTCAGCTTTAAGACATAACTAAGGAAGACAGTCATAAGTTAGAATCAATTTAAACGCAATCAGGAATTTTAGCATTAAGCCCCAGTGACAATAGCTGTGTGGGGGTATTGACTAACCTGTGTCATTTGATTCAAGGACCATGGGGGACGAACGTATTCGAGTGTTAACTAACCCTAATCATCTGGTCCGAGGACTACAGGCATGATTGGATTTAAGTTTAAACACTTAGAGAACTGCAACGGAGTGTTAACTAACCCTAATCATCTGGTCCGAGGACTACAGGCATGATTGGATTTAAGTTTAAACACTATAGAACTGTAACGGAGTGTTAACTAACCCTAATCATCTGGTCCGAGGACTACAGGCATGATTGGATTTAAGTTTAAACACTATAAAACTGTAACGGAGTGTTAACTAACCCTAATCATCTGGTCCGAGGACTACAGGCATGATTGGATTTAAGTTTAAACACTATAGAACTGTAACGGAGTGTTAACTAACCCTAATCATCTGGTCCGAGGACTACAGGCATGATTGGATTTAAGTTTAAACACTATAGAACTGTAACGGAGTGTTAACTAACCCTAATCATCTGGTTCGAGGACTACAAACATGATTGGATTTAAGTTTAAACACTATAGAACTGTAACGGAGTGTTAACTAACTCTAATCATCTGGTCCGAGGACTACAGGCGTGATTGGATTTAAGTTTGAACACTTGAGAGAACACTTTACGCAGCGAATTGACATATCAGTTGAAGAAAAGACTTGATTAATAGAAATACCTCTTGAGGTTGCTTACATTCCAAGGACGTGGTATTACATGACCATCCAGGTCTTCTAAGAAATATGCCCCAATACCAGCTCCTGAAGTGATACGATATGGCCCTTCCCAATTGGGTCCTAATTTTCCCCAAGCTGGGTTCTTCGCAGTGCCCACAACTTTCCTCAGCACCAGATCGCCAGGCTCCAGAGGCCTCAGCTTCACGTTAGCGTCATAGCCTTGTCTGAGCTTTTGTTGGTAGTGTGCCAGCCGAACCATTGCATTCTCCCTCCTTTCCTCAATCAGGTCCAAACTCTTTTCTAATTGCTCATTGTTGCTGGTCGGACTAAACAAGCTAGTTTTTAATGTTGGGAACCCGGTTTCCAAAGGAATGACAGCCTCAGCCCCATAGGTCATTGAGAAGGGGGTCTCTCTAGTAGACCTGCGAGGCGTAGTTCTGTAAGCCCAAAGTACATATGGCAATTCCTCTATCCATTTACCCTCCGCATCATCTAGCCTCTTCTTCAAACCGTTCAGTATGACCTTGTTGACAGCTTCTGCTTGTCCATTACCCTGGGGATAGGCGGGAGTGGAGTATCTGTTTATAATTCCCAGCTCGCTGCAATAGTTCCTGAATGCCTTGCTATCGAACTGTAGGCCATTGTCCGAGATGAGAGTGTGAGGAACTCCAAATCGGGTGACAATATTCTTCCACACAAACTTTTGCACATCAATGTCTCTGATATTGGCTAGTGGCTCGGCTTCAACCCACTTGGTGAAATAGTCTGTGCCGACCAGAAGGTACTTCTTGTTTCCTGCAACTTTAGGGAAAGGTCCCACGATATCTAAGCCCCATTGAGCGAAAGGCCATGGGCTAGACAGCGGATTAAGAGTTCCCCCTGGCTGGTGAATGTTTGGAGCGAAGCGTTGACATTGATCACACTTTTTGGCATATTCGTGAGCTTCTTTTTGCATGTTAGGCCACCAATAACCTTGGGTGAGGGCTCGGTGAGCCAAGGATCTACCTCCAGTGTGGCTCCCACAAATTCCTTCGTGCAGCTCTTCCAGTAATAGCTCAGTTGCTTCAGGATGCATGCATAACAGGTATGGTCCCGAATAGGAGCGTCTGTATAATTTCTGGTCCTCGAATAACCAGAATTTGGTCGCCTTCCTCCGAACTTTGTCAGCTTCCCCCTTCTCTTCTGGCAATATGTCTTCTTTGAGGAAATTAATTATGGGGTCCATCCAGCAGGGCCCG
Source organism: Quercus aquifolioides (assembly GCA_019022515.1). Lineage (NCBI taxonomy): Eukaryota > Viridiplantae > Streptophyta > Magnoliopsida > Fagales > Fagaceae > Quercus > Quercus aquifolioides. Next base: position 16,260,943 of record CM032328.1, read on the forward strand.
GCTCTGACTTGGTGAACTTGGATTGCCTCCACCTTCACCTCTGTAGGCCCGTGCAAGTCCTCGACGAGGATGATCCTCGGCAGGTCTTGCGCCGAGGAGGTAGCAAGCGTGGCCAAGGAGTCAGCGTGTGAGTTACCACTTCTTGGGATGTGTAGCAAACTGAAAGAGTCGAACTCCGATTGCAGATATTTAACTCGGCTCAAGTACCCCTGCATTCTTTCGTCCTTCGCCTCAAACTCGCCTTGTACTTGACCTACGACCAATCTTGAGTCCGAGAACAACTCCACGGACTTTCCTCCCATTCTTCGGACCATAGCCATTCCCATTAGTAGGGCCTCATACTCCGCCTCATTATTCGTTGCTGAGAAGTCCAGCCTTAACGACTTCTCAATAATGATCCTCTCGGGGGATATCAACACTAGCCCAACTCCAGAACCTCTTTGGTTTGCTGCGCCATCAACGTACACTTCCCAATGGGAGGAATTCTGTTGGGAGATCATGCCAACTGATTTTTCATCCATGTCTGACGTGGGCTTTACTTCTTCTAGTTGGGGCTCCGTGAACTTAGCCACCAAATCCGCAAGGACCTGACCCTTGACCGATGTGCGGGGCATATATCTTATATTGAAAGCCCCTAAGATCGTACCCCATTTGGCAATCCGACCAGTGTAATCAGCGCTTCGCAGTATAGCTTTGAGTGGGAGTTGAGTGAGAACAATGACCGTGGGCCTGGAAGTAGTGAGGTAGCTTCCGTGTGCCGAGCACTACTGCTCCTTCTCCAGAGGCAAGTAACGGATCTCGGCCTCATGCAGCGACTTGCTTACGTAATAAACTGGTCTTTGTACACCACAGTCTGATCGTATCAACACCAGGCTCACCGCACAGGGAGCTACGGCAATGTAGGCGAACAGTACCTCATCTGGCTCAGGACTGGACATGATTGGTGGCCGAGCTAGATAATCCTTGAGTTGCTGAAATGCCAAAGCACATTCTTCAGTCCATTCGAATCCCTTCCACTTGTGGAGCAGAGAAAAGAAAGGCCGACACCTGTCTGCTGATCTAGAGATGAACCGATTGAGGGCAGCAGTCATTCCGGTTAGTTTCTGGACTTCCTTAGGATTTCGAGGAGCTAGTAGATCGTTGATGGCCTTTACCTGGTCAGGGTTAACCTCAATCCCTCTGTGAGTCACCATGTAACCCAAAAACTTGCCGGACCCCACTCCAAATGAGCACTTAGAAGCATTCAGTCGCAGCTTGTACTTTCTTAGAACCTCAAAGGTACTTTCAAGGTCCTTCACATGCTCGGCGACAACCTTGCTCTTCACCACCATGTCATCTATGTAGACCTCGATATTTTTGCCCAGCTGCGGCTCGAACATCCTCGTCATCATCCTCTGGTAGGTAGCACCCGCGTTCTTCAAGTCAAATGGCATCACTTTATAGTGGTAGTTACCAATAGGGGTGACAAAAGCAGTTTTCTTCTAGTCATCCGGGGCTAATGGTATTTGGTGGTAGCCTTGGAAGGCGTCTAGGAAGCTCATCCGAAGGTGGCCGACAGTGGCATCCACCAGCTGATCAATTTTTGGCATAGGGAATGGATCTTTGGGGCAAGCCCTATTCAAATCGGTGAAGTCTATGCACACTCGCCATTTCCCACTCTTCTTCTTTACCACCACGGTATTTGCCAGCCATTCAGGATAAAAAACTTCTTTGATAGCCCCAGCTTGTTTGAGTTTCGCTACCTCCTCTCTCACTGCGTCAGCATGTTCCTTGGACGGGCGCCGAATAGGCTGTTTCTTGGGGGTGACCAGTGGATTCACCTTCAAGTGGTGACATATAAACTCCGGGTCTACCCCTGGGGCTTCGTAAGCACTCCAGGCAAACACATCGAGATTTCGCTTGAGGAACTCTATTAGCTCTTCCCTCTCTTGAAGAGGCAGCTGAGATCCAACTTGGAAGAACCTATCGGGATCATCTCCAATAACCACTTTCGTTAGATCCTCACATCGAGTGCCTTCATCTGAATCTTTGACGGGCAGTTCCCGAGACTGTAGCTGCTATAAACCCCTTTCGGCTATGGCCGAGGACTCGGCTTGGGTCTCATGTTGAATGGCAGCCACCAGGCACTATCGGGCAACAGACTGGTCTCCTCGGATCTCATGGATCTGCCCTTCAGATGGGTACTTGACCTTCTGATGCAAAGTAGAGGGAACAGCCCCAAGTGCATGAATCCAAGGTCTGCCTATGAGTGCCGTGTAGGGTGAATATACGTCCACAACTATAAAGTCTAACTCCACCACCTCGGAGCTGGCCTGCACAGGTAAGCGTATCCGGCCTTTCGGGGTGACAGGCCTTCCTTCAAAGCTTATGAGGGGGGAATTGTATGGCGTCAGGTCTTGGGGTTTTAGGCCTAGCCATTTGTAGAGGTCTGGGTACATTATCTCCACAGCACTACCCTGGTCCACCATCACCCTCTTCACATCGTACCCTCCTATTCTGAGGGTGATGACTAGTGCATCGTCATGGGGTTGGATGGTGCCAATCATGTCTTCGTCCGAGAACCCTATCATCAGCGGGGCACCAGACTTGACTCTCTTCGGACCTCGGCTTAACTCCCCTGCTAATGGTCGGCCTACCGACATAACTTTCAATGGCCAGGATCCTGTTCTCCCCGGCGCGGCGAAGACGACGTTTATAGTCCCTAGCGGCGGCTTTGAGGGGTCATCTCTGTGTGGCCCTGAGCCCGTCTGCCCTCCTCGGCCGCTGGATGGGTGCAAGAGGTGTTTCAGTCTACCATCGCGAACCAGTTGGTCTAAGTGATCCCACAGGCTCCTACAATTCTCCGTGGTATGCCCATGGTCTTGATGGTACTGGCAGTAGAGATTATGGTTGTGCCTCTCGGGGTTTCCTACCATCTTGTTCGGCCATCTGAAGAATGATTCATTCTTGATATTTTCCAAGACCTGGTGCACTAGCTCTTTGAACACGGTGTTGACCGCTTGAGGATTCGTCGATCCTGATTGCCTAGCAAAATCTCTCCGCGGCTTACTGTGGTTGTAACGGTCTGACCTGAAATCCCTCATCTCCTGGGGGATAACCTTGTCCTTTCCCTTGCCCTGCTACTGATCTTCTTCAACTCTCTTATACTTTTCTATGCGGTCCATTAGTTGACGCATGTTTGTGACCGGTTTGCCAGATAAAGACGTCCTCAAGCCGTGGTTAGTGGGGAGGCCGAGCTTGAACGTGCTGAAGGCCATTGCATCATTGTTGCCCTCCATATCATTGAACATCTCCCAGTGTCTGTCTGAATATGCCTTCAAGGACTCGCCTTCTTGCATGGACAAGGATAGCAGTGAAGAGAAGGGTCTGGCCACTCTTCTGCATGTGACAAAACGGGAGCCGAATGCCTACGTGAGCTCTTTGAAGGAGTTGATGGAGCCTGCCTTCAAACCGTCAAACCACCTCATGGCAACAGGCCCAAGACTGGAAGGGAAAACCTTGCACATCAGAGCTTCGTCTCTAGAGTAGACAGCCATCCTCTGGTTAAAATGACTCACATGCTCCACGGGGTCAGTTTTACCATTGTAGATGGTGAACGTTGGTTGGTTAAAGCGCCGAGGAAGTCTCGCCTCCTCAATCCTGCGCGTGAAGGGTGACCTAGAAATCTGATTCAGAGCCCTGTTCATGGCATCGTTTTCCATGTCCCCACGTGATGGGCTTCTACGTTGCCTCTTACGATGGGACTCCTCTTCATAGGTGTAGGACTCGCTGGCTGATGTCCTAGATTTATGCTGATAAGTGACATCCCGCTCATCATTAAGATCCTCATCAGAATATGAGGAAACCCGTTTCCTCTTTGCATGGCGCAACTCCCTTTTTAGTTTTTCAACTTCCAGTTGTAAGTCCCGGTTCTTCTCTGCATGGGACATGTGACTTCCGCCCTGTGACTGGCTCTGGCTAATGCGCAGAGTGTGTACACTGCCCTCACGATTTTGTCTCCTCTCTAAGTTAACAAAAGGGTCCACGTGTTGGGATGCCCTAGATTCTGCTTGTTGTTCACCTTGTCCTGCCATCATCAACTGTTGTTTTCACCCTTGCACAAGCTCTCCCCACAGACGGTGCCAATTGTAGGGTCAATTTTTGTAGCCCAAGCCCAAGAAGGTATGAATTTTGAGCCCACTGAACCCAAGACAATAAATTTGTAGAGAGTGGGTGAAAGAGCTAGGCTAGCAATGAATTAACAGTATAAAACTGCAGTATTTGTGGATAAATTTGTATTCAAACGTGCTCGAACAGAGGCAAACGTAACGTCCGAAGAGGAGTTTGTATTTAATAAAGTTAGGTTACAATTCTTGGAACTACAGTAATGGAGCTCTCTCCTCTTTTACTTCTAATTTTTCGATCCCCCCTTATCAGAGGCATCCCCATCTTATATAGTACTCCCTTCCTACATCTTCACCGTCCACTTGTTCATCATCTAGACGCCCACTTGAGTGCATGTCCCATCATACACCCTCTTTAGCCTTGTGTGAGTGGCGGTAGTTGAGAGTGCACTGTTCAGGTGTCTTCTCCACATTAATGCGGCCAGGGAAGTAGGTGCAGTGCATTTAATGCGGTGGTTGAAGTCTGTCTCCCAGATATTTCTCTGTTCCTGCTATCCTCATGCGTGCCTGAGGTTCATTTTCATCATTACATTTGTCAGGGGGATCACTTGAGCTTCCCAGACACCTGTCGGACCAAACTTCTTCGGATCCGAGGATATTGGACTCCTCGGACAGTCGTACATCTCCTCGGGTCATGCACGTGCTCCTCTCCAGACGTGCTCCTTTCACATGGGCCTCTAATTGAGTGTTTTCACCTCTTTGGACAAACAGTGGTCCTCAAATAGGGCCTTGGGCCTAATACGTTAGGTTGGGCTTTTCACCCCCCACAGAAAGTTTATAAATTTAATTGAAAGAAGAAGGAATTACATCATAGGAATCATATCATCGACCAGAATAGAAGAAAACTGTAAAGGTAAATCCTCTAACAACACGGGTGAAATATTCGTCTTAATAACACAAAGATCGCCTATACAGCTTTTGGAAAAAACATTAATTCCATTTTATTAGTAATTCTTCATGGTTTGAGGTACTATATAAGATTTATTTATTTAGTATTTTTTTTTTTTTGACAAAATGGTAAGCAGTGGTGAGATTGTGAAAATGATGATGCTAGTTTTTCCTTAGTTTAAAAAACCATACTGGACCGCCGAGTTCAACTGGGAATCGGAAGTAAAAACTAGGGCATTTTTCGGTTCTTTGATCGTTCCGATTTTTAAAGCCATGTAATTTTCTTTGTTCAAGGATATCTTAGTCTATTTTATTGTTCTCCTCTATATATGATAATTATAAATTCAAATTACTCTTATAGGGTTGACAAATCAAGGATTGAAACGAGTTCCATACATGCTTCTTGTTGGATACACACAAAATATTTAGGGGAGTAAAATAAGAGGACTTTGGAAGATTTTACTTGCAATTCTAGATTTTAATGCAATGGTGCTAAGGAATGCTGCCTTGTGCATCAAATCTGAAAATTGAAGTTGGATACGAATTAAGAGTGTAGCAAAGGATAGGAAAGGGGGAAAAATATTTATACACCCCATATCAAATCTTCTCCTTTTTGTTCAATCATTCAAGATGCGTTTTTTCTCCTGTAATGTTGTAGACTGCTATAGGCTACAGCTATACTACTAATTGGTTGATGCAATTTTGTATTTCTGCCGTTGAGATAAAAACTTTCCATTTGGTAGGCAATTAGTATATATTGATGTGATAAGTTTATGGGGTTAACTAAGCAATCAATGTTGGAAGTGGGTGAAGAAAGCAACGCTGTGAAAAGTACATCTTTATTTCACAACATTTAGCATGACCATGATTGTAAAACCAAATCTAAGTAATTACCCAAAAATAAATAAATTTCTTCCATCTTTTCTCAATGAAATCAATTTGTAAATATATACTGATCCAATAAAAAATTGCCTAACACATTCTTGCTTGCTAACTATAAATGCATAAATTTGAGGCTCTTAGAGCATTCGCATAAACTTGTGCAAAAATCATTGTCTATTTTAGCTTAAACCTACTTTTTGATAGTGCAAGCTCAGAATCAAATATTGAAGGAGAAGAAGCAACTGTTCCAACGGCTAGTTCTCAATCCAAAACGGTGCCGTGTAGTAAAGTGGTTAGATATAAAACACACCTAAAGTGTAACGGTGTCGTTTCTCATTAAACCCAACGGTGCCGTTTTGGATTGTATCGGTTATTGAAGGTTTGAAGGATCATGCACGTGTGGAGGTTTGTTATGACTCGTGTGAGACGGTTACAAGTCTGTTGTACCAGACTTCGTTGGGCTTCTCTCTCCTTCCTTCTCTGATGTATCTATATATATGAGTATCTATTCACTTGTAAAGATTGTATTGTATTGTACTCTTTCATAGCAATAATACTTGAGCTTTTCCAGTTTATTTTTTCAGACACTGTTTTTCATTTCGTTTTGGTTAACACAATAACAGTGAGATTGAGAGTAGTTTTTCATGGTATCAGAGCATTGATCCATATCAATGGCTTCTGCTCAGTCTAGTTCATCTTCTTCATCGTCTTCTTCAAGTGTTGTGCCTGCTATGGCTTCTTCAGGTCTGCCAGTGAATTCTTCGTTGCTGTTGCTATCAAATATGTCATCTATGATGACTGTGAAGTTGGACTATGGGAATTATGTGGTGTGGAAACATCAAATCGAGGTAATTCTTGATACCTACTCAATGATTGATGTTCTTAATGACTCAATCACTGCTCCAGATAGATTTCTTAAAGATTCATCTGGTAATTTTACTACTGAAATCAATCCAGCATTCATAGCTTGGAAGAATCGTGAACAAGCAATGTTCACATTCTTGAATTCAACTCTTTCTCTTGCAGTTCTTGCTTTCACAGTTGGGCAAAAGTCTGCTAGAGAAGTTTGGAGAGTGTTAGAGAAGAGATTTGCATCAATTTCAAGGTCTCATGTTATGAGTCTCTGTAATGAATTGAATGCAATTAAGAAAGGAAATGAATCTATTGATGGTTATTTTCAGAAGATTAAGCAAGCTCGTGATAGATTAGCTGTTGTGTCTGTGTTTGTGGATGATGAGGAGCTTCTCCACATTGTTCTTGATGGTCTTCCATCTGACTATGATTCTTTTAGCTCTGCTATTGGAACTAGGAGTGATGTGTTGTCAGTGGAAGAACTGAATGCGTTACTTAATGCTGAAGAGAGAGTTATTAAGAAGAGATCTAATGGTGTTGATCAAGTTTCCATGGCTATGGCTGCAAACTTTCATTCACAAGGTTTTCCTCGGGGAAGAGGAGGAAGAAATCACAACCAGAGAGGAAGAGGTGCTCGTGGACATGGACCTCACTCTAGTGGAATGAATTCTCACTTTGGTGGAGGCAATTACTCCAATTTTGGTGGCTCTGGCTCTCAGTTTCAGAGTTTTAATCCTGGAAATCAAGGTTTTCCATCTCAATTTTAGTCTTTTAATCAACCTAAATCTTCCCATAATCAAGATCAAAATCAAGGTCAATCTAGTAGGCCTATTTGTTAGATATGTGGAAAGAATGGACATTCAACTCTTGATTGTTACCATCGCATGGATTTTGCATATCAAGGAAGGCATGCCCCTGCTAAACTTGCTTCAATGGTGGCCAATGTTGCTCAAGTTCAGACTTCCAACTTTTGGCTTACTGACACAGGCTGCTCAGATCATGTAACTCCCAATTTGTCACAGCTGTCTCTTCATCAACAACCTATTCAAGGCAATGAGACTGTCACTGTTGGGAATGGTCAGGAACTGCCAGTCACTCACATTGGTAATGGTAAGCTTCAAACCCTAACTCATAATTTAGGCTTGATAATATTCTAAGGGTGCCTGACCTTGCTTCTAACCTTCTGTCTGTTCATAAACTATGTCTCCAAAATAATGTTTTTTGTTACTTTGATGCCAACAAGTTCTTAATTCAGGATTTGCCCACGGGGAAGATCCTCTATGCAGGGTTGAGTAAAGATGGGGTCTATCCTATTCCATCCATCTCTGACCCATCCTCATCATTGAACCATTTCAAGTCTTCTACTTTTGTGTCTGTCAAACCACACCAGATTCTACTCTGGCATAACAGACTTGGCCATCCTCACTCTAGAGTTTTATATTTTGTTCTTAAGAATGTATTTTCATCTCTTTCTTTGTCCATGATTGATGAGGTTTGTTCCTCTTGTGAATCTTGTATAAGTGCTAAGATGAACAGACTTCATTTGAATAAATCTTCAATTGTTTCCACTTCAATTCTTGAAATTGTGCATAGTGATGTTTGGGATCCCTCTCCCATTACTTCCTTACTTGGCTTTAATTACTATGTACTTTTTGTTGATGATTACACTCGTTTCACTTGGCTGTTTCTTCATAAGTCTAAAAGTGAAGTTTTGTCTGTGTTTAAGCACTTCAAGAATATGGTTGAAACTCAACATAATTCTAAACTTAGAATTTTAAGAACTGACAATGGTTCTGAATATAGTAATGCTGAGTTTCAATCCTATTGTTCTGCTCATGGTATTCTCCATCAAACTTCCTGTCCTCATCCCCCTGAGCACAATGGAGTATCAGAAAGGAAACACAGACATGTTGTTGAAACAGGTCTTGCTCTCCTTCATCAGTCACATCTTCCTCTTAATTTCTGGTCATATGCTTTCACTGCTGCCACTTACCTTATTAATAGGCTTCCTTCATTCGTGTTAAGTTTTCAGTCTCCTTGGGAAAAATTGTTCTCTACAACACCTTCTGCTCATGCTCTTAAATCTTTTGGGTGTGCTTGCTATCCTTTTCTTAGACCCTATAATAAAAACAAGCTACAACCTAGGTCTACACCATGTATTTTTCTTGGTTATCCTCCTATGTCTAAAGGGTATATTTGCCTTGATCCTACATCCAACAGAATTTATATTGCTTGCCATGTTCTGTTCAATGAAACTCTCTTCCCTTTTGCCACTAATCCCAATCTTACCAATCCTCATGTTCCTTTTTCATCTTCCTTGTCTGATTAGTTGTCTCCTCCTGTTCATAATTCTTCAGCACCCCCTAAATCTGTTGATACTTCTAATTCTTCTTCTTTTTCATCAGATTCTGATTTGGTATCTTCTCTACTTCCCTCATTTCTTTCTGCTACTTGTCCAATTCCTATTGTTCCTACTCCTATTGATACTCCTTCCTCAGTGTCTGCTACTTCTTTACCTTCTTCCTCTGTGCTCCCAGATTCTGTCTAACCTTCTTTATCATCTTCCAATCTTGCTCCTCTTGATCTGGTTCCTTCCTCCAGTAATACTCATCCTATGGTTACAAGGTCTAAGCATGGAATATATAAGCCTAGAGTTATGTAGGTACAATGTGATTATACTAAAGCAGAACCAAGGAAGTTAATTTCGTACCGTACCGGCCGGTACCGCCGGAATTTGCCGTACCGGTGCTTTGGCCGGTACAGAAATGCTCTTGTTTCGTTTCGGTTTAGATACCGGCTGTACCGGAGCCGTTTCGGACATACCGGGATAAATACCGGGTTTCGGCCGGAAAATAGATACTGGGAGAAACAGAAAAAAAACTCAGAAAACCCCCAAATTTTAAGATCCACCTCGTCAATCTTACCTCGGTTTTTCCTCCTCTTCTTCGTATTTGTCTCTGCTACGCATTTCTTCTTCTTTTCCTTTGTTTCGTCGGCCTCTGTTTGTACAGCCGCTTCATCTTCTTCATTTATTTCTCAGCGTGGTCTGTCTCTGTTTTTAGTTTTGGAACACTCACCTGAAAGTAGAAACAAGAATGAAAAAAAGCAAGTGACAAGATTCAAAGCAAAACGTGTGGAGGTGAAAAAAAGAATGAAAAAAAATAAATAAAACACTAATGGGCTACAGCTGTTAGCAAGATGTGTGGAGGTGAAAAAAACGAATGAAAAAAAAAAAAAAATCCTAGTGGGTTGGGACTTCCAGTAGTTGACCCTATAGGTGTAGTACTTGGAAACTCTACTCATTTCAAATAATAAAAAATTTATTGGTTAACGTAAACCATTTTAAATTTTTTAAAGGTTTAAATTTTTTATTTTAGCTATGGCTCTATTATTGTAACATATATTTTTGTATTTTGATAAAGTTAAAATAGCTATATAGCTATTTAGTTTCACTGTAGCTAATGTTCTAACTCTACCAAAACATATAAAAAGTTGTCAAAGTGATATATTGAGTTATTAGAAATATAACTTTGTATATTGTATAAAATAGTAAAAAATAGCGGTAAACCCGAAACGGTACATCGGTATTGACCGGTATCCGAAATATACCGTACCGTTGGCCAAACCGGTACAGCCTCCGGTACGGTATTGACTTCCTTGAGCAGAACCTCTTTCCTTTGCAATTGCTTCCAAGCATCCTTAATGGGTGGCTGCTATGGATGCTGAATTCCAATCATTACAGAAGCAACAAACTTGGTCTTTGGTTCCTCTTCCTCCACATAAAAATGTTGTAACTTGCAAATGGGTTTCTAAGCTCAAAAGGCATAATGATGGGTCTGTTGCCAGGTATAAGGCCAGATTAGTGGCTAGGGGCTATCTACAACAGTATGGATTGGATTATGATGAAACCTTTAGCCCAGTTGTTAAACCTGCTACTGTTAGACTTCTTATTGCTTTGGCTGTGCAACATGGTTGGAAATTGAAGCAATTGGATGTTTCAAATGCTTTTCTACATGGTCTTCTTAAGGAGGAGGTCTTTATGGCTCAACCTCAAGGGTATGTTGATCCTGGGCTTCCTTAACTTGTGTGCCTTCTTCATAAAGCCCTTTATGGTCTCAAACAAGCTCCTCGAGCTTAGTTTGAGAGATTTACCTCTCAGCTGCTTCATGTGGGTTTCTATGCTTCAGCTGCTGATGGTAATTTGTTCATCTTGAGGCATCAGTCTTTCATTGTGTATTTGTTGCTCTATGTAGATGATATTATCATCACTGGTAATAGCTCTTCCTTTGTTTCTAATATCATCAACCTTTTGGGCAAGGAGTTTGACCTTAAAGATCTTGGCTTGCTTCACTATTTTCTTGGTCTATAGATTGCCTATACCTCCACTGGTTTGTTTGTGCATCAGTACAAATATGCCTTTGATCTTCTCAAGAAATTTGGCATGACTGATTGCAAGCCTTGTAAGACACCATGCTCTCCTAATCATCATCTCCTTCCTAATGACAACCCTCTGTTATCTGACCCTAAATCCTATAGGAGTCTTGTTAGGGCTTTACAGTATCTCACTTTCACCAGGCCAGATCTATCTTTTGCTGTTCAACAGGCCTGTCAACATATGAGCACTCCTACCCAAAATCACCTTCAAGCTGCAAAACGCATCCTGAGGTATCTTCAAGGTTCTCTTCACTTTGGGATTGCGTTTACTCCAGGCCCCATCTCCTTATCTGCTTATAGTGATGCAGATTGGGCAGGGGATCCTGTGGACAGACGTTCTATCACTGGTATGGTGGTGTTTTTTGGTAATTCCCCCATCACCTGGTCTGCTAAGAAATAATGCACTGTGTCTCGTTCTTCCACAGAGGCTGAGTATCGTGCTTTAGCTTCCACTACAGCTGAGTTGTATTGGCTTCGTATGCTCCTTAGAGATTTTGGCGTTTTTCTTCCTCAACCTCCTCTCCTTTGGTGTGACAATGTTAGTGCTTTGGCCATTGCCTCCAACCCGGTGTTTCATGCTCGCACAAAGCACATCGAGGTTGACTACCATTTTGTTCGTGAAAAGGTCCTCAGGCATGACTTGCTAATTAAATTCATTTCCACTCATGATCAACTTGCTGATCTATTTACCAAGGGCCTTCCATCTCCCCGGTTTAATTGGCTTACTTCCAAACTCGTGTGGAAATTCCCCATTCGTTTGAGGGGGGATGATAGTGCAAACTCAGAATCAAATATTGAAGGAGAAGAAGCAACTATTCCAACGGCTAGTTCTCAATCCAAAACGGTGTCGTGTAGTAAAGTGGTTAGATATAAAACACGCCTAAAGTGTAACGGTGTTGTTTCTCATTAAACCCAACGGTGCCGTTTTGGATTGTATCAGTTATTGAAGGTTTGAATGATCACGCATGTGTGGAGGTTTGTTATGACTCGTGTGAGACGGCTACAAGTTTGTTGTACCAGACTTCGTTGGGCTTCTCTCTCCTTCCTTCTCTGATGTATCTATATATATGAGTATCTATTCACTTGTAAAGATTGTATTGTATTGTACTCTTTCATAGCAATAATACTTGAGCTTTTCGAGTTTATTTTTTCAGACTCTGTTTTTCATTTCCGTTTTGGTTAACACAATAACAGTGAGATTGAGAGTAGTTTTTCACTTTTCCATTTTACATACTCACTTTTCAAAACACCTCACATCTTATTATCTATTTTACACTATATTTCATTAAAATATCAATTTATTATTATTATTTATCTTTCTTCACACACAACAACCATCGCTCACTTTCTTCCTTCATCCTCAAAATACGTAAAAAAAAATGAATAAAAAACTAAATGTAAAATGAATAATATTAGTATAAATTTACATGGTTACTGTAGTAACCATGTATTTTCAAACATCTTTTCATGGACTGATGTGGGTGAATTTTAGATTTGGTTTGCTAAAATGTTGTACTTTTTTTCTATTTTACACACACTAATATATGAAGTGCTCTTAACCCAACTATATTTCAAAGGCTTGCATTACTTGAAGCTTCTTTTTACTAAAAGTATGAAATGAAGGGTGGTGTTTTGTTCTGGGGGAGCCACCTTGAGTAGCTCTTCACTGCCCACCCTTGTTGCATATGGAAAATCCTTTATTGTCAGGAGAGCATCATAGTAGCCCCTTCCACGTTGTAATTAACTCTGTGGTTCTTAAGAAAAATCTGGCTTGAGGCTTGAGTAAAGAATACATCCTCTTTCTTTACTTTTTACTTAAAAAGATATGATTATACGAATACATAACCAAATAGGCTTTACACACACAACAACACAATGAATTGAGGCTATAAAATTTTAAAAAGAGAGAAGTGTGGAAGATGAGACGGTATCTCCTAGTGCCTATTGTGAAAGCAAGCACTGACAACCAGAGGAAACAAACTTTGAAAATAGAGGAAGAAGAAGTTAACAGCTAATTGTTAATAATGGCTAGTTATTGATACGACACCGTTTCACTTAGATAAAACGGTGTCACTTGGTTTAATGAGAAACCAAGACAAAACGGTGTCACTTTATTAAATGAGGAACGAGGTCGTTTTGGTGCTGTGTCTTCTTCATCAATCATCATTCTAGAATGACTCTGTTTCCTTAAAGGATTGACTCTCCAGCTATAGCATCTCTGTGAGTAGTTGAGCCACAATTGCCTTCCAACTGTCACTCCTAGATTCACGGAGCATAATGTGGATCGTGGTAGTTAGTCTGTTATACCTGTTTAGCCTCTAGTAGTTTCATAGTGTAAAGTAATTATGCTATATATATGAGATGTGGGTTAATGTATAAGCCAAGCTTGTCATATTGAATACATAGAAGTATTTTTACAAAATTGCTCTCTCATTCTCTCTCTCTCTCTCTTTTACTCTGTTTGTTATCATCTCCGCCATTGTTGTACAATTTGCAAGCTTCAATTTTCTTTCATGGTATCAGAGCCTAGATCCATGGCTTCAACAACACCAACTGATGCAACTCAATCTGTACACACAACTCCAATTCAACCCTCTACTTCTATACCTTCAACTTCTACTCCTTCAACTGCAATGCAATCACCATTATTGTTACTTTCCAATATGTCAAACCTTATGTCAATCAAACTTAACTACACCAACTACATCCCATGGAGGCATTAATTGCTCACCATACTAGAGGCTTACTCATTGATTGAACACATTGATGGCATAGCACTGAAGCCATCACCTTTTGCACTTGATACTGCTAGAAATGCAACTCCAGTTGCTAATCTTGAATTTCAAGCTTGGAAGATCAAGGATAAGGCTCTCCTTTCCCTGATCAACTCAACTCTTACTCCACAAGTCTTCTCACTGGTTGTTGGTATCACCAGATCAAGGGAAGTATGGAACACTTTAGAACAAAGGTTCACTTCCACATCAAGAGCTAACATTCTGAATCTCAAGCTTGAACTACAAAGTATCAAGAAAGGTAATGAATCTGTGAACTCATTCCTCCAGAAGATCAAAGTTGCTTGTGATAAACTCCTTGTTGTTGGAGTAATAGTTGATAATGAAGAACTGATCTGCATTGTGCTAAGAGGACTTCCTAGAGAATTTGCACATTTCTATTCTACAATTCGTACTAGGAGTGATCCAATCACTTATGAGCAACTAGCTATCATGTTGCAGAGTGAAGAACAGGCTATGACTGATCACATGGATTCAGTTTCTCACAATCTTGCTATGTTTGCTTCCAATGGAAAAGCAAATGGCAGTACATCAAACCAGTCACAGAATCATGGTTCAGGTAGAGGAAGAGGAAGAAACAATGCAAACAGAGGAAGAGGTGGAGGCAGATTCAATCATGGTGGAAATCAGCAGCATTTTTCACCACAGGCCTCGCACAATTTCTCTTCTCAGTCTCACAATTTCTCTCCTCAGTATTTTTCCTCTCAGAATTTCCCTCAACAAAACTCCTCTCAAGGCTTTAAGCATGAAAGACCATCATGCCAAATCTGTGGGAAGTCTGGACATCAATCTTTGGATTGTTATCACAGGATGGATTTTGCTTATCAAGGCAAAAATCCTCCATTAAAACTTACTGCTATGGCCAGTGCATCTAATGCAGCTATCACCAACAATCAAGATCCATGGCTTGCTGATTCTGGTACATCTGATCATATCACTGCCAATCTCAATTACCTCTCAGTTCAATCTTAGTACAAGGGGCGAGAACAGGTTACTGTTGGGAATGGTCAATCCTTACCAATTAACCACATAGGTAATGCTACCTTACACACAAAATATCATGACTTTACTCTTAAAAATGTCCTTCGTGTCCCTAGAATTGCCTTGAATTTACTTTCTGTGCATAAATTTTGCCTACATAATAATTGTTCTTGCTATTTTGATGCTAATCAAATCAAAATTCAGGATATTCCTACAGGGAAACTCCTTTACAAGGGCTTGAGTGAGAATGGAGTCTATCCTATCTACTCCAAGCACTTCAACAAGTCACCTCCTCATTTCAATTCTGAGTCATCTCCACTAAAAAGTCCTTCTTCAACTGGTACTTCTTTTCTGTCAAGTTTTCATGTAAATAAGTCCAACAAATGGTTGCTATCGCACCATAGATTAGGACATCCAAGTGATGCTATTTTGACTACAGTTTTATCTTTTGTTGGTCATGCTTGTATTTCAAATACCAATAAAACTTTTCCTCATTGTAAACATTGCTTGAGTGGCAAAATGCATCAATTTTCTTTTCCTATCTCTGAATTTCAAGCCTCAAAACCTCTTGAATTGGTGCACTCAGATGTTTGGGGTCCTACTCCTGTTACATCTTCCAATGATTTTCAATATTATGTCTTGTTTGTTGATGAATACTCAAAATTTACTTGGCTTTACCTTCTTAAACACAAATCTGATGTTCTTGATATTTTTAAGTTCTTTAAAGCCATTGCTGAAAATCAGTTAGACTCTAAAATTAAAATCTTGAGAACTGATAATGGTGGTGAATTTACTTCCAATGCTTTTAAGCATTTCTGTTCGACTCATGGCATTGTGCATCAATTCTCATGTCCTCACACTCCTCAGCAGAATGGAGTGGCTAAGAGGAAGTATAGACATATAGTTGAGTGTGCACTCACTATGCTATCTCACTCTCAGTTACCTCCATCCTACTGGTCTTATGTTGTTTCCACAACTGTCCACATCATCAACAGACTTCCAACCCCTAATCTTCAAAATTCCACTCTTTGGGAAGTTTTGTTTAAGTCCAAACCTGATCTTACACATTTAAGGACCTTTGGTTGCATCTGTTTTCCCTTATTGAGACCTTACAATGCCCATAAACTCTTACCTCACACTACTTCATGCATCTTCCTTGGTTATCCTGCTTATACAAAAGGGTATATCTGTCAAGATCCTCTTACTTCTCGGATCTATATTTCAAGAAATGTCCACTTCAATGAATGTGAATTCCTTTATCCACAACCTTTATCCACTGGTTCATCTACTGCTTCCAGTTCAAACCCCACTCCATAACCTCAAAATCTCATACCTCTGGTTATACCTCAGTGTCCTTTACCTCCCTCATAGTCTCTTATGCCATTTAATGTTTTATCACCATTTTTACCTGACCAGTCTACTCCTCATTCTATTCCTACTACTTTATCTGATTAGTCCCCATCTACTCAGTCTACATCTCACAGCACACTTGTTTCTGCTCCTTTATCTGTTCAGTCACAATCACCTCAGTGTGATCCTACTCTTACTCCTTTGTCACAGCCGACATCATCCCAACCTGCCATTCCCACAGCAACACAGTCTCAGGCCCCTATTATTGTGAACAACCATCCCATGATTACCAGATCAAAGGATGGCATTTTTAGACCCAAGGTTCTTGCTGCTATGACTGATGCAGCACCACATGCCTCTATGTCTAAACCAAAAGTGCAGTGTAGTACCAAATCCACCAAGGTCAGCCCCACTCCTAAGCCTGACTACACCCTTATAGAGCCTCCTTCCTATAAAATTACAACACAGTTTCCTCAATGGTGCTCAATAATGGATGATGAGTTTGCAGCCCTTAAGAGGCAAGGCACTTGGGTTTTGGTACCTCTTTCTCCAACTCATAATTTAGTTGGTTGCAAGTGGGTGTTTAGGCTTAAGCACAATAGTGATGGGTCCATTAACAAATACAAAGCTAGATTGGTTGCCAAGGGGTTTCATCAACAATATGGAGTTGATTTTGAGGAAACTTTTAGCCCTATTATTAAACCTCCTACTGTCAGAATCATCTTATCTTTGGCTGTTCAATTTAATTGGCTACTCAGACAGCTTGATGTGAGTAATGCATTCCTTCATGGCTATCTCAGAGAGGAGGTTTACATGGTTCAACCACCTGGTTATGTGGATCCAGCACATCCCAATCATGTTTGTAGACTACTTAAATCTCTCTATGGCCTCAAACAAGCTCCTAGAGCTTGGTTTGAGAGGTTTTCAACTTAGCTGCTGCATATTGGCTTTCAAGCCTCACTAGCTGATTCCTCTTTGTTTATTCTCAGACAAGGGCATCGAGTGGTCTACCTTCTTGTTTATGTTGATGACATAGTCATGACTGGGAATGATCCTCATTTCTTATCTAGTTTGATTGCTCAACTCAGCACTGCCTTTGAACTTAAGGACTAGGTCCTCTTTCTTACTTTCTTGGCATTCAAATCACCAGGACAACCAAGGGTTTGTTCTTATCTCAGGCTAAATATGCTCAGGATTTATTACTCAAGGTCAACATGGTCTCTTCCAAACCAGCTCGCACTCCTTGTGCTCCCAATTCAAGATTGATACCTACTAAGGGTTCCCTCTTATCCAATCCTCATGAATATAGAAGCTTAGTGGGTTCACTTCATTATTTGACCTTCACCAGACCTGACCTTAGCTTTGCTGTCCAGCAAGTCTGCCAATTTATGTCTGCTCCTACTGATGTCCATTTAGTTGCTGCTAAAAGAATCCTAAGGTATGTTAATGGGTCATTGGATCAAGGGGTTTTCCTTCAACCTGGTTCTTTGTCTCTCTCTGCCTTTTTTGATTCAGATTGGGCTGGGGATCCCTTTGACAGAAGATCAATCACTGGGTACATTGTTTACTTAGGTTATAATCCCATTACCTGGTGTGCCAAGAAGCAAGAGATTATGTCCAGATCTTCTACAGAGGCTGAGTATCGGGCCTTAGCCACTACTGCTATTGAGCTCTCTTGGCTTCGCCAAGTGTTGAAAGACCTGGGTATCTTCCTTTATTTTCCACCTAAGCTTTGGTGTGATAACGTTTCTGCCCTTACTATTGCCTCTAACCCAGTTTTTCATGCTCGTACAAAGCATGTGGAGGTAGATTATCATTTTGTTCGTGAGAAAGTCCTTCGCAGAGATCTTCAGGTCAAGTACATCTCCACTAGTGATCAGCTTGTTGATGTCTTTACTAAGAGCTTGTCTACCTCTCGTTTTTTTTTTCTCAGATCCAAAATCATGGTGTCGCTTGACCCCATGGTTTTGAGGGGGGATGTGAAAGCAAGCACTGACAACTAGAGGAAACAAACTTTGAAAATAGAGGAAGAAGAAGTTAACAGCTAATTGTTAATAACGGCTAGTTATTGATACGGCACCGTTTCACTTAGATAAAACAGTGTCACTTGGTTTAATGAGAAACTAAGACAAAACAGTGTCACTTTATTAAATGAGGAACGAGGTCGTTTTGGTTCACGGAGCATAATGTGGATCATGGTAGTTAGTTTGTTATACCTGTTGAGCCTCTAGTAGTTTCATAGTGTAGAGTAATTATGCCATATATATGAGATGTGGGTTAATGTATAAGGCAAGCTTGTCATATTGAATACATAGAAGTATTTTTACAAAAAAATTTCTCTAATTCTCTCTCACTCTTTCTTTCTCTTTTACTCTGTTTGTTATCATCTCCGCCATTGTTGTACAATTTGCAAGCTTCAATTTTCTTTCACCTATGACCCATCCCATGGATCGCCCCACTCACAAGCTAAGTCCTACAAGTACATTGGACCCGCATCATGTGAGAGGCCTGCTCCACAGAGCTGGCATAGGAAATAGTCACTGATGGATGACAGGACAAAGGATGATGGCAATGGCAAAATTATTTGGCGTGGGGGAGGGGACCAAGAGAGCAAAACAGGACTATGCTTATAGATCACTTTTACTACAATAGGAGTATTTTGATCAATGTACATGAAAAACTAGGGATATTTGTTGCCAATGAGGTTTCTAGTGAAAGAATGGATAGATCATAGATAGATGCAATGGGTTTTGGCCAGCCTTGTGTTTGTACCAGTTGGAGCAAGTGACCCTTGAGGCAACATAAACAAAAATAGTCCAACTTCTTTGGAAGATTAAAACAGTCTGATGCAGTAGAAGCTCCTCTCTTCATTTTCAACATTTATCCTTACCGAACTGTTGCTAAGATGTTTTCATCTACTTCAGTGTTGAAAATAAAACTTGGAAACACAGTTGTAATGTCCCTAGCAAGTCGCAATATATGAACAAAATAGGTTTAGAGTTTTGAGAGTATCTAGTGTAATACAAATAGTTGTTGACATCATGAATCAGAGAAAGTTTGATGCCAAAATAACAAAGATGCTAGTTTAGTTCTTTACATAACTCCAAGTCAAGTATATAATAACTCAAACATCTACTAGCAGTGACTCATGCAACAGTGACAGGTGCAACACAAAATCAGTGACACCTTCCTAGATTATGCCCCAACCCAAAATAGAATTTTCTAACAAATAATTTTTTTTTTGGACAAGAAAAGCAGAAGTCTTACAGTCACAATAAACTCTCAGTAGTTGGATAATAATGATAGCAACACAGTTAACAATAAAGTGACTGGAGAGAGTGAGATACTTTAAATAAGCAAGTGTCATGTTCTTCAGAAGTACTGTTGGGTGCCTAACAGCAAAAGCCTTCCATTCTTCTTTGTTAATCTTGCCATCCTTATCGGCGTCAATATCAGTAAATGTCTAAGTAAAGAAAGAAGTCAATGTTAGTGCACAAAACTTCAAAATGGAGTATCACAAGAAAGACTATTGACATGGAATGGCAACAACCATCTGCCTAACCTGGGACCTCAACAATGGCTCAACAGTAAAATTGCATGGGATATCGGCTAGTATAAACTAAACGCGGGAATGAGTATGCAAAGCTCGAAGAGCCTCAGTAATAGATATATAGGAGCAAGATCCCTTGATTCCTATTCAAAACTAAGGTGGGGTACTCTTGGGCCACCTCAAGTTGGTCTCCGAGAACTGAGAAACCTACCACGACAGCAACAGAGAGATTTTCTTGGTAAGGCGACCAACGACAAGGAGATCTCCAAAACCAGAGAGAGAGAGAAAGAGAGAGGGTGGGGGCGGCGGTTGTAGTTGAAGAGTGAATAAGGATAGAATAGATTGAGGAAGTATACCTGTTTTGGGTGTATGCTTCCTCCCTCTCACAAGCTCGTTGGACCCATCAGCTATGGGTCCCACCAGCTGTGAGGAGGGAGAAACATACACCCGAAACAAGGTGTATTTTCTCGAATAGATTCAATTGAAATGGGAAAAAAAATTTTAATTCCAAGGGTATTTTTGAAATGACCTAAATATAAGAGTATTTTACGAAATATGTTTAGGATGGTCAAGGTGGGATAACCAAAATTTGTATCTGCCCCACCCTAGGGGTTGAGGTAAAAAAATTACTCTGCCCTGTCCTATCATCCATTTGTGTCAAGACAAGATGAGGTGAGTTAGGGTAAAATTGCAATCCCTAATTATTATAAAGTAGTGATAGATGTTGAAAAAAGAATAGAGGTACGGTTAAGAAAGCAATGCTGTGAAAAGTACATTATTTCACAACATCATATTGCAATGATGACCATGATTGTAAAACCAAATCTAAGTAATTACAAACAAAATTGACGTCAACATGTAATATATACTGATCCAACAAAAAAACTGCTTATGTTTGCGCATCTGCATTTTCAGTTTGCGCGTTTTGCCTTTTTTCTTTTTTTTTTTTCCTTGGTTAGCCATGTTTTTTGACTTTCGGTCAGTGTACAGTGCACACCAGTGGACTATTCAACAACTTTTTCAGCAACTTTTTATTAAAAATGGGTTCTTCAATACTATTCACACATTTAAAAATTATTTTACTACAGTGTTTTCAGTTTTCAACAAAATAAATTGTATCCAAACGGAAGTAAAGATATTCTTGCTTGCCAACTATAGATGCATAAATCTGGGGCCTTTAACCCTACTATATATATTTCGAAGGCAGGCATTTCTTGAAGCTGCTTTTTACTAAAAAGGAGGGAAATGAAGGGTGGGGTTTTGTTCTGGGGGGAGCCACCTTTAGTGGCTCTTGACTCCCCACCCCTGTTGCATATATATAGCAAATTCTTATTGTCAAGAGAGCATCATATATATAGCAGCCCCTTCCACGTTGTAATTAGCTCTGTGGTTCTTAAGACAAATCTGGCTCAAGGCTTAAGGATAAATCCTCTTTTTCTTACTTTTTACTTAAAAAGATATGCTTATAAGTTATATGAATATATAGCCAAACAGGCTTACACACACAACAACAAAGAGTCAATTGAGGCTATAAAATTTTAAAATGAGATAGGTGTGGAAGACAAGAAGGTATCTCCTAGTTCCCAAGACCAGTCCAATGGAGTGCACCACTCACAAGCTAAGTCCTACAGGTGCATTGGACCCACATCATGTGAGAGGCCTGCTCCATAGAGCTGGCATAGGATATAATTATTGGTGGATGACAGGACAAACAACGAGGGCAATGATAAAATTACATATCACTTTGCTACACAATAGGAGTATTTTGATCAATGTACATAAACAACTAGGGATATTTGTTGCCAATGAGGTTTCGAGTGGAAGAATGGATTGATCATAGATAGGTGCAATGGTTTTAGCCAGCCTTGTGTTTGTACTGGTTGGAGGCAACTTATATAAACCAAAATAGTCCAACTTCTTTGGAAGATGAAAACATAGCAGAAGTTCCTCTCTTCCTTTTCAACATTTAGCCTTATCGTATTGTTGCCAAAAATTTTTCATCAACTTCAGTGTTGAAAATAAAACTTGGAAATACGGTTGTAATGTCCCTGGCAAATGGCAAAATCATAAACAAAGTAGGTTTAGAGTATTGAGAGTATTCAGTGTGATACAAGTAGTGGTTGACATCATGTGTCAGAGAAAGCTCAATGCCTAAATACCAAAGAATGCTAGTTTAGTTCTTTACATTGCCCCAAGCCAAGTATGTAATAACCCAATCATCTACTAGCAATGCATCATGCAACAGTCACAAGTGCAACACAAAATCTGTGACATTCCTAGATTATGTCCCCAACCCAAAATAGAAAATATAACAAAGTTCACAGGCAGGTAACCATGCAAGAGCAGAACCAAATGTAATAGACACTCAATTCAAAAATAGCATTGAGAAGTTGATCTGGCATTTATTACTTTATGCTACAGCAGATTGCTAAGATGTTAAATGCATAAAAGGAATTTCCCATTTTACCATACCGTCCTAACTTCAACAAAGTTAAGAACCCAATTTTCCATATTCTTTCCCATGTTTCTCAGAAATCAGAGGCAAATAAATAAATAAAAACAATATCTTGATACAAGTTCCATGAGAAAACAAACCATGCTTCTAAAGACAAAAGATAAAACGAACAGCAAGGGCAATTCAATGTCAAAAAGTCTGGCGTATGATCTTACAAAGTATTCATATTTGCCTTTTTTTTTTCTTTTTTTTAAGTATCATATTTGGCTATCTTTTTCAATCACTCAAGTGTAAACAAAGGAACCGAATACTGGGTTTAGAAACGGAACTTGAATAATAGAAATTTTAAAACAAGTAATTTTTTTGGACAGGAAAAGCAGAATTCATAGTCACAATAATCTATCAGCAGTTGTAATGGTAGTAACGATAATGATAGTAATAAATTTAACAATAAAGTGAATGGAGAAAGTGAGATACTTTAAATAAGCAAGTGTCATGTTCTTCAGAAGTGTTGGATGCCCAACAGCAAAAGCCTTCCATTCTTCTTTGCTAATCTTGCCATCTATATCGGCATCAATATCAGCAAATGTCTAAGTAAAGAAAGAAGTCACTGTCAGTGCACAAAACTTCAAAAATGGGGTATCAGAAGAAAGAATTTTGACATGGAATCCTTACCTTATCAAGGATAGCTTCAAGACTTTCATCTGACAGCTGTATACCAGATTCTGAAAGAATGGCAACAACCATCTGCCTAACCTGAGATCTCAACAATGGCTCAACAGTGAAATTGATGGTTGGGAAATTTTAGGGATACCAATAAATGAAAACAATAAGGAATTAACATGCTACAATCTCATCTTTCTCCGATTAGAAGCACATAATGGACCAAGTATTTGAATGGGAATAGGAGCTGTACAAAAATGAAAAGTTCCATTTTGAACCCCAAATGAATTTGATTTTAACATTTTATGTTTTACAACATTGTCTGTTAGCAGAATAGTCTTTATGAGTCAAGGATACACATGAACCTCTTCTTTATCAATGTCCTTTGGATGAAAAGAAGTAATAGATAAGATTTACACTGTTTCAGAGTTCACAAAGGAAAATGATCAAATGGAATGGCAAATTACAAGTAAATGGATTGGAATATGGACGAATTTAGTTTTTATTTTTTTGATAGGTAGATACTAGATGAAGGGAGAGGTGGGGTTCAAATCACAGACATAGAACACCACAAAGGATGCTGTTACCACTGGGCTATCTCTTAAACCCTGGTTGTTTATCTTTTTTTAAGTATGTTTCAGAGTTTATAACAAAATGAATTGAAAGGAAAGGGATACATCTTTTACTATTATGTCCCTTTATATTTTATTTCTATTCTTTTCAAATAGAGGCAAAGATGCCATTTTTCCTCAGTTAATAATGACAATAATGAAGCATTCCACCCAATATGGGCAGGATACAAAAATGGCTGTTGGAGAAGAATGGAACGGCCCACTCCATCATCCCATCCCCTTAAAAGGTCGCAAATGGAGAAATGGTAGGGTTTCATCATTTCCTTCTCCTTTTCTCCCGACCCAAAACAAGCTCGTAGAAAAGATACAAACAACTTTGACATCCAAGTTTATATACATATTAAAAATATACCTACTTAGAATTACTCACTTCTTCCTTTTCAATATATCCAGTCTGTCTCAAATCATACAGCCTAAATGCAACTGCATAAAAACCAAAGGAGAAAACAAAATCAATAGCTTAAACCGAGTGAAAAGTCTGCATTTATAGTTGCATAAAGTAGAAACTGCTTCAACACTTACAATCAATTTTGTCATCCATAGGAGCATGAGGATGGAAAACACCGAGTGCACGAACAAACCCCTCAAAATCAATGACCCCATTTTTCTTGTCATCAAAAAGATCAAATACCTAGGTAAGAAAGGGTAGCAATTGAAAGAATTAACTGAATCACAAATCATATCAGCAACACATCTCATCAATTTAATCAAGTTTTGAAAAGAATATCCTGATTATTGGAGTCAAGCATAAAAGTCAAAGCAAAAGTACCCTGTCCAGAAAAAGATTCTCGCACGCTGGCATTCTAAACAGTGCCAATTGGAGCTCTTCCTTCAAATGACAAGCAAACATAAGGATTACAAATTTAGAATCTGGTTACTTCTAGGACAGTAGTTCTAAAACTGCAACAAAACTCAATCATTTGAGCCAACCCAAGATGCATAGTGTACAGATGAGTAATTAATTATTGGATGAAAATAAGGACAGCAAACAAATAAATTTCTTATTCATATACTATAGAATTGCCTCAGAGGTTGTCTTAGTTAATCTCTCACATATGTAAATATAACACATCTATGTCCTATCCCCAAATAGGCTAGTAATTACTACAGATTGCATGTAAATACAGAGCAAATCAATCTCAGAAAAGTAATGCAATGCATCAGAAATTATGATCCTGACTAATATGGTTCATTAGTTTTATTTTTCATTTTAGCAAGATTGGTCATCACAAACAATAGGACTACCCTCCTGACAGTGATAGGAAGGATTGTCTGCGCTCTCAATATGATTTCTCTCGACCAGACATACACAAAATCAATAAAGTCTGGATGTTTATACAATTCATCTGATTATTCTTTGCGGTAAATACTCAAGTAGATGTCGCCTTATTAAAAAAGTTTAGTTTTAATATAAGTTTATGAAATTTCAATAAAAATAAGGAGTCATTATTGTTGCATTAATATCCACTAATCAAGTTATCATAACAATTCACAGAATTCCAGCTACCTTGTGTATGAGACCATCATCAACAAGCAATTGACTCAACTTTTTATACAACTCGCGCAACGCCTCAATTTCATTGACTGTAACTGTAAACAGATAAGCACAAAAACACCAAAAAATCTCATTCCAATCACTCATTCACCATCACCAATTATTTAAAAAAAAGAAAAATCCAAAACACAACAGCAACAAAGTATTGGACGCACATGGGGTTATATTAGCAAGTCGGACGATGTCATCAAAGGAGTAATACAAGTGCTTTGGTGTAGAGTGCCGAGGAAGGCAGCGAGAAAAGCTGAGGACTAGGACTTCAATATAGCCTATGAAGGGCGCAAACAATACACATAAACTGCCTCCTTCCATCCGAGTGCTTGATCTCTGATCATTTCAAAGATCAACCCAGATAATCAAATCCAAATTCATACACATAACTATTAACTACAACTTTTCTCTGAGTTTGTCATTAAGAAAACAAACACATACACAAACATAAATATATGAACTTTGTAGTATGTAAGGTGAGAAAAGCTTGAGTCATTGAAAACAAAACATGTTTGTAGTCAGTGAAACCAAAATGTGTTTCCCGCCAACCAAGCGGAAATGAGAGAGAGAGAGAGAGAGTACCTGAGAGCTTTGAGTACAACCCATTTCTGTACGACACAGTACATTAGAGATGACAACTCTTTTTCCTGTCTTCTCTCTGTTTTGATCTTGAGCTTTAACAGCACACACACAGAGATCTCTGTTTTTCTCTCTGTACTGGTCTTGAGCTTTAAAAAGCAGAGAGAGAGAGAGAGACTTGCAGTAACAGCTAACTGGAAAGAAAGAAGAATCGTCTAAGTATTTAGCCATTATTTACACGTATTTAGCCATTTTTTATTTGGACTGGACAATAACAAGGTATCTTTTTCTTTTCTTTTTTCTAAGAAAAATCACAAGGTATCTTGTTCTTAATATTCACACTCAAAATAAATAAATATGTAAATAAGAAAACAAAAGATTGACGACACTGATTTTTTTTTTTTTGATGAATAAAAAAAAAATCAGTAATGTATAATATAATATTCACCCCAATATATATATATATATATATATATAGAGTGCACCATAAGTTACATTTAAGTTCTGTAATGTTGTGGGTTCTAATTAGTTCAACTGGTAAAATTTGGAGTTCAATTCTCGCCTACACCAAAAAGCGATTGGTGTCTTGGTCTAATGATAAAGAGCTATCATCAAGAGCAGACAAATAACTTCATTTACCCTATTATACACTATTTAATTATATAGCACAAATTTAGACTCTATTACTATTATACATATATATGTCAAGAGTCTTGTAATTCAATTTGTTAACATCTCTTGATCTTTCAAAGAGATTCGGAGTTTAAATACCACCCCCTCTTTGTAACTATCGAATTATCAAAATATATATGTGGGGGGATGAAGACTCGAGACAGTTGATAGAAGGGGTGAAGGCATTTCCAAGGAGGTAGACCTCGGGGAATATTGGTGAGGTGCCCTTGGAAAGTACTTCCCTAATTCGTGTAAAGGTTGAACGACCACAGTTGGCCAAGGCACCGAGGACGCCCACCTAACCTCGGAAAGTCAAGGGGTAGAGTTAAAAGGGGCACGGCGCAACCCGAAAGTGGAAAAGGGTAACTTGGCATTAAACAAGGAAGAGAAGAAAAAGGAAGGACAAAGCAGCCATCCCCTCCGCATTAAATGCACTGCAACCACTTAGCTGGCCGCATTAATGAGGAAATGACCATGAACAGTACAGCTCACATCTTAGTATAAGACCTTCTAGCAAGATCTTGATGGGATAAGTATCAAGGAGATCTAACTCAAAATGCAGAGTCCAAATGCATTCTAGCTAACTATATAAAGCCAAGAAGCACCTGGATTTAGGGAGGATTTTTTGGGAGAAAAAAAGGGAGAACAGAGAGAAATTATCCAATTGTAACTTCTTCCTCGGACCAAACCCAAGGACGGACAATTAGCCATTTCAGGGCTTTTTCTAATTGAATATTTCTACCATACACCTAAGATTGGTCAGACTATCAGTTTTTGTCACAGAATGGGTATTTAAAGGTTGACCTTGCACTCCACCTCTAAAAATGAATTGTGTGAGCAAATTGTAATACAATTATAACCTGCTTAATTTCCTCATTTTTACTTTTTGCTCGCCACAATATATATATATATATATATATATATATATTACATGTCATTAGAATAATTTTAGGAAATGTAAATTCTTAAGATTGATATAAAATATGGATATATCACTTTAGTGAATTCACAAATATTTAATTATTTCAATCAATTTTAAGTTAGGGGATGGATGATTGAACTCTAGATGTTAGGGTTGGAAACACAAAGAAATACCAATTGAACCAATGGGTTATTGGTGAATTTTACCTTAGTTTACAATACTTTTTGTTCTAAAATAGATGATAATTTATAAATAAATTGCATTTAAACGAAACCTGTGTGGGGCAAAAAACAAACGCAAAAGGCCCATGCAGGATAAATGGGTTTTGGATGTGAACCCACTACAATTAATTTGTAGAGATGAGAATAGCGGACCAACACTTGGACTTCTTATCTAATAGGTTGAAGTTTCAAAAAGGGTCCAAATGGAAAGAAGTAAAAATTAGACAAATAAAACGTGCAAAAGAATATATTGATCTTTCTTCGGTCAGTCGAGGAAGCTTGTTACACTTAAAGGTTTACAAGTTTGAGTGTTTTCTCTCTCTAATCTCCAGATTCTGATCCCTGTTCACTGGGATCACTCATCCTTTTGTAATGGTCTTCTTTTAATCTTAACCATCCACTTGGAGGGTGGTTGATCTCCCCTAGATACTTGTCCCATACCACCTTTGAAGGAAATGCTAAGTGAACTACAAGTTGTCTTGATACTATTCAGGTGTTATTCAACCATTAATGTGACTGACATAATTGGTGCAGGGCATTCAATGCAGAGGTGATGGGTGCTTCCTTGGGAAGTTTCCCCCTCTCTCTCTACACATATTGGCTACTCTTGGTTTCCTCAGTTCATGCTTCCCAGCCAATGGCAAGATCCATTTTTGTTCATTTTGGGAGGTTCACGTCCAGGGACTTCCTCGAGTTGTTAAAGGCCCTTGTCCAAGCCCCTTTTTCAAGTTACATCAGGTTTCCCAGCCAAGGGATTGTTTGCTAGACTTGCACACTCCTTGGACATAGTTCGGTAGAGGTGCTACTCTCGGATCTCCCACAAAACCTAATGAACATATGGATAAGAAACAAAAGTAGTTTGTAGATATATGATCGATGACATTATTAGTATGTCATTTGAATAATTATATTATTTTTAATAATTTAAGTTTCTTTTTTTTCTTATTATTTTTTATTATAATTTGATAGTTAGGGTGGGGGGATTTGAACCCTAGATTTCTCCATTGAAAACACCAGAAGGTACCAACTAATTGAGCAACTTGGCTTTTTTTCTTATTCTTGATGAATGATAACAAGTAATACAATCGATAAAACTAACTCTTCAAATGTTAAGAACATCATATATTATAAAATGAGTGTTACAAATGCATCATGTAAAAAAGTCCTATAAATATTTTTAGAACAAAACTACATTATACTCATGTATTGCATAAAATATCAGTTAGTTTATGAACACTCATATATGTTGAGGGAGCTATAAAGAAAATAATCATATATATTTCAAGATAATTAGTCATAAAACGAATAGTTTAACTCAAAACCTAAATTACGAAATTTATTTTATTTATTTAAATTAAATTCCTTTATTTCAGGGGAGCAAAGCAGCAAAGTTTATTTCTTTTCTACGTTAATAA
Source organism: Quercus aquifolioides (assembly GCA_019022515.1). Lineage (NCBI taxonomy): Eukaryota > Viridiplantae > Streptophyta > Magnoliopsida > Fagales > Fagaceae > Quercus > Quercus aquifolioides. Next base: position 16,289,940 of record CM032328.1, read on the forward strand.
AAGAACCAACAATCTGATTGAAAAAGTAGCTATTAAGACTGGTTTATCAAAAAAAAAAAAAAGGTACCTATTAAGACTGAGGCTAAAATATTTACCTTTTATTTTTTTTTAGAAAAATTTTGAGATTGATTATAAATCAGTCAGTTAACTATGAAAAGTTATAAAATTAATTATTCTAACGTGAAACACTTGATATTACGGAAAATTATTAGGTACTTTTGGAGCACTATAAATGCGTAGTCTCTCCTCTCACAGAATGATGGGTCTCATCATAAATTTAATTAGTGAGACTTACCATTCATGTGAGAGGAGAGATCACACATTTATGGTACTCCGGAAGTACACAATAATTTTCCTGATATTACAATAATATCAATGCTCATTCCATAAATTTCTGTAACAATAACCCACACAAAATGACATCATTTTGGATAGAAATATAGAAAACTATAATTTTTTTTTTAGAAGTATAATTTCTTTTAGGTAGGTAAATGACAAAGATATAACAGACCATTATAATGATAATAATTGATGGTATGTGGGTTCTAGTTAGCTTAACTGGTAAAGTTTCTAATGATTGAATAAAAGATCTGAGATTCAATCTCCGTTTACACCAAAAATGGACTGGTGTATTAGTCTGATGATAAAAAAACTATCATTAAGAGTGGACGCTCTAAGTTAAAATTCTAAAAAAAAAAATTGATAGTATAAATTATAAGTTTTGAAAGTCAAATGACTATTTTATTAACATTTCTTTTTGTAGCTGGATTGTTTGAGTTCTTTGACAATGGTATTGCATAATGATGCATAATTAATGATAGAGTGTCCTGTGATCTTGATGTGCCTCTTGGGTCTCCACAAAGCCATTGGCGTGTCTCCGCCACAGGACTTTGTCATTATCCAACTACAAGAACTATCAGGTGGTGGATGCATTATTGGATCTTATCTTATATATATAATACATTGCATCCAAGTTATTTGGATCGGTTGGCACTGGGCACACTTATGAGTTATGACATTTTTTAATAAGCAAAAGTAGCCATTGTTTACAATGATGAATTAGAATAATAATCCTTAAAAAAAGCTAATTATTGAGAGATTTCTACTGTTACTTTTTCCAACTTCTTTCTGGTGTAGGAGTTTGATGGAACTAAACTAGTGGCTCTGGTGAATCCTCTTGTCGTTGTCCATGGCAGCATCTTTAGAAAAGTATTGAAAGAATATGATTCGGCATTGGATTGATGTTAAATAATTGGGCTGGCTCACCAATTTATTTTTTTTATATATTTTGGTTTATGGAGCTTACAATCATAAATATACATCAATCAATCAATATCAATATATATATATATATAAAAGTAGAAACATTACGGGAAAAAGAGGTTCTGCTAAGTGACACATTCTATGCAAAGAGAATTGAAATATTTTCAAGTACCATATCGGAGATAAGAACAAATTAAATATTGACCTTTTGTTTCATTTTGTTCAATATTTCAAGACTTTTCTAATTAAAAAAATAAATATTCTTTGTATCGTTTAGTTCAATGTTTCAAGACTTTCTATCCCTCACAGATACACACAAAATTTTTTGCATTTTAATTCATCATTTTCATTTCTTGCACTTCTACCCTTTATATATACCTACTCACAGTCCTTCATGCCATCCAATTTTAAATACACACAGACCAAAAACGATTTCATTTATCTTCAATTTTTCGGCGACACCTACCTAACTTTAACATTATTATCTCATCTAATCTTAACCCGTATAAGTTAGTTACAATCAAGTAAGAGGGTTTGCATTTTATATTGAGTGACAATGACATTTACGATTTTGATGTTAAGGTTAGACGTTGCGGATTTGTGGGTTTTGTAAATGATGTGATTGACTATGAGTGTTTGGAATGTGTATTTTGTTTTAGAATTAAGGAGAAAGAGAAAAACACATTCTATATAAACTTTTATTCTATAATATTCCGTCAAATTTTTTTTTTTTTTTTAATTTCTCATTAGTTCAATTGAATACTTATAATGGATATGTGTGTACATTTATAATTGTTGTTTTTTATGATGAACTCATTACTAATAATTTTTTATAACAGTTGTGTTATAATACATATACAACATTCTCCAAAATCATATTACATAAAATATTACAACATTATCCGTGTATCGCATAGGTAACTTACTAATTATGCATAAAAGGCCCAACTGTTCAGTGGTTTTTAGATGAGCTTGAAACTCAACGTCTTATGGTGGTGATCATGCATTACATATTTATATATGAATGATCTCTTTTGTTTTTTTTTTTTTTTTTTTTGAAACTCTTGACACACATAATGATACTATTTGATTTTTTTTATTAAAAAAATAGGGATTGGTATCTGGTACTACTTTTTTTTTTTTTTTTGAGAAACCAGCTTCTGAATTGACTAACTGAAATCAACCAAAATCGGCTAAAAGTACATCAGTAACTTGTGGTGGAACATCCTCCATCCACACAGAAAACCCATCAATAAGTCTCGCATGTTTTGCTAAAGAATGAGCTACTGAGTTACCCGATCTGCGGGTGTGTGAAAAGGAAATACAATTGCAAGAATGTAAATAATGCTTAATAGAAGAAATTAAATGGCCAAAAGATGAGAAAGATTCCTCTTCCTTTCTTAAGGCAGAGATGACCACCTCTAAATCTCCCTCAACAATAAAAGAGGGCAGGTTGAGGTCCATAGCTAGGGTGATGGCTCGAACTGCTGCTAGGGATTGGTATTTGGTACAACTTGGTTATCTAAAAGAGGTGTTTTTTGTGCATGGATATATGTTAGTCACTACAGGTTAGTCTCGTTAGATCCAAGTTTTTTTTTTTTTTTTGGGAGTTGCACAAAAAAAGATCAATGGCTATACCGGTGTATTTTTATGCTTAAAAAAATAACAAAGACCAAAGTCTAAGAGGTTAAAAATAGACAATAAAGAAACTTTGGCTTGAGACTATTATAGATTCAAAAGTAAAATGAAAATAGAACATTGGATCATGAATGTCTGGTGGTAAGTTGGAACAAAATAATATAAAGTACAATATTTAGTTACAAAATTAGTTGACAAATCCATCATTGGATTACATCTTCTTCTTATATCCTCTATGCTTGCAATATTTCTAGAAAATTAAGATCAATAGCTATGTCATCAATAAATTGTTTAAATTGTAAGTTTTTGTAGTTTAAAATTATGCATAAAATATAAGCTTATAGATCATATAATAAATAATATCCGATTGATACAAAATTTGACATGTGTATTAAGAGTATAAAGAATGTGCAATTCAACGGTTAAATTTTTTAAATATGTGGTAATGTTTATTTTATTGAATAAGGTTGTAGCCTAAGGTTACAACCAATTTTGTAACTAAACTTTGTCCTAATATAAATTCAATGGTGAGATAAAAGTGAAGCAAACAGTTATTGTTATTAAAAAAATTTGGCTACAAACTCTTTTTTTATTTTTTGCAAAACAAACACACACATACAAGGGAGAGTAAAAGAAGTTATAACACAAACGCACACTACAAACTCCACTCAAAAGTTATGGTAGCTTTTAAGGGAGTGTGGGGCAAGTAATTTGGCTACAAACTTGATTGTAGCCTAAGGCTACAACTTCCTTTAAAAAATTTAATATGGCTCCATATTTAGAAAATTTAATCATTAGATTGTATATTTTGTATACTTTTAATACACATGTCAAATTTTATGTTAATAGGATGTTATTTACTATATGATTGACTAATTTATTTTTTATGTATAATTTTAGAGTAGAAAATTTTGCAATTTAAACAATTGATTGATGACATAGCTATTAATCTTTGATTTTCTTGAAATCTTGCAAGCATAGAGGATATAAAAAGAAAGTGTAATCTAATGGTGGATTTGTCAAAATTCACATCCAATAAAAAGATATTAAGTGATGTTGTAGATTTAGGCTACAACCAAGTTTGTAACCAAACTTTAACCGTAGTAAAATATCAATAAAACAATAATAAAGTAACTCACATTCAAATATGGATATGGTAAAGTAACAATGAAGTAACTTGCTTTCAGTAGTTAAAACAATTACAAATTCAAAGGTAGTAACTTATATGGTAGTCTACCTTTTTCAGTCCAAAAAAAAAAAAACTTATATTGTAGTAAAAAAAACAGTTTTAAGAGTTTAGAGTAATGAAGCAATAAAGTAAAACAAATTTAGCTGTAAAAATGGTTTGAGTTCAGCAATAAAACAATAGTAAAATACTAAAATATACAAGTCCAACAATAAGAACAATAGTCAATCCAACCATTAGAGAAATAGTATACTGCCAGGAGTTCAACTATAAAATTTTAAGGCTAAAATGCAAAAATCAATTTCTAAGTTTCTCTAGAATTCATTTCAATTTCCTAACTTCACTTTTGTTCATTTTGGTTCTCTAAGTTTCAGATTTATTCAATTAAGCCTTTCCATCAACTTTTGTTAAAATTTTTTGACAAAAAAAATCTGGAAAATATTTTTTAATCATTAATTGAATATTTTTAAAAAATTGGAAAATTAACCACAACATATAACAAAAGTTGATGAAAAAGCTTTTATTGAATAAACTTGAAAGCTAGAGGATTGAAATTAATGAAACTAAAGTTAGAAAATTGAAATAAATTTTGGTGAAACATAGAGAGTAATAAATTTTGCATTTTAGCCAAACTTCTATAAAATTAGAGTAAATTTGAATATGATCGATGAATGGATCATAGATGACATGACCAATGTTGCCCAAGGGGAATGGGCTCTTCCTTCGTTAAACCTTTCATTGCATGAAAGATATTTGAGTGAAGTATAATAAAATGAAGTAGAGGGAAGATATTTTTTTTCTTTGTTCCTCTCTTGTGCATTTGAGTCAAGAAAGGATTATGATAGTAAGCAATAATTTGAGTGTGATGTGAAAGATGATTGTATGTTTGTATCAGTGCTTGAATGTCATCCATTTTGTTGTTTTCCTTGTCTTCCTTAAATAAGGCTAAAAGGGTCTTCTTCAAAGAAAGAAAAAAAAAATGAGAGAAGTGACATCTGGGGAAGGTTGATTTATTTTAAATAGTGAACCTGGCTTGTTGCTGACCTTGTTCTTTGGCTTAAGAGAGACAAGTTAACAAATTTTGGTTAGCTTGGTCCAACTTCTGAAAGAGTTAAAAAAAAAATTGATGAATGCTTGGATAGAAGTTGTCTTGTTTCTATAGAAGAGATCTAAGGTTTCTAATAACGCATGGAATATCAATTGGACATGAGGGACCTATTCTTCCCAAGGCTCATTGGTGATTGAGGAATTTGACCAATGAAATCTTTGTATTGCAACTACTCATCCAAAAATTCACATGACCACTTGTGACATGCCAAATTCATGTGGACTATTAAGAGCCACTGAATTAAACATACCTTTTGCCCTCCAAACTACAAAACACAAGTTGGCCTTAAAAGAACTTATGGTATTGGACTATGATTCAAAGCTTAAAACAACAATTCATGCGGCCTGTGGGTATAAGAGATTTATTGAGAAATTAATGTGAAGCCTTGGAGCAATATTTGGCCTTAATGTTTGTCATTGGCCCAAAATTGCTCCTCCTTTGCTGCAACTTTTCCTTTTCTTTTAGAAAAAAAATGAGATGATGATGCGTTGTCTAACTTCCTTTAGGAGTGTTTATCTTGATTGGTTGTAGGTTAAGGTAATGAGAAGTTTGCTACCTTATTGAATTTTGACAACACTTTGGTCTTGTTCTCAGTTCTCACACAGAGAGCAGTGGCCTTGATGTGGCAATGAGCCAAAACTGTTTTTAGTGAGTTGACAAATTTGCATTTTTAATTGGAAGAAGGCTAAACCTTGACTTTTTGTTATGTTTAGAAATGGGGAAGGTATTTGGTATCAAATGATACCATGTCAACGGTATCAAAATCCAATAAGTGTGAGACATGTCAGCAAAAAAAATACCCCATTAACAAATGAAAGACATGTATTAGTGGGTAGTTATTTTTGTACACATGTCTCTCATTTATTGGGTTTTAATATAAATGATATGATATCATTTGATACAAAATACTTTTTCAAAATGACGAAAAAAGATCCAATGACTTAATTAGCTTGAAATTGGCATTTATTCTCCAAGAACCACTTTGTATAAATATAGTCTTTATTGGAAAGCCCATACTATGAGAGATAAGAAATAATGCTACTCTTATAAGCATTGATCCATTAAGGAGAAAATATGAGTCTTGAGCCCAATTGCAATGGAAGAAAAACGTGAGTTTTGAGCTCATCTTATGATGTCAAGAAAATACAAGCCATGATTTTAGTGTATGAAATATAAAAAATGTGAGCCATAAGCCCAAACCATTAGGCATTATGAATTTTATGCAAAGCCCAATGAAATTTGGGCATTTCTGCCTCTAAATGAACTTAGCCCAACACTTCATTCTTTTATTAGCGAACTGAGCAAGATAGGTAAAAGAATCTCCACATCTCATCATTGCAAGATAGACAACTGAGGATATAATGAAGATAGATAGCTAAGGACTCTTATAATTGCAAAAAGAAAGATAAGCATCTACTGACCGAATAAAGACAAAAATAAGATAAAAAGTAGAAAGAAAGAAAGAAATGACAAAGCCTTATAATTGCAAGAAGACAGAATAATGATAGAAAGAAAATAGAAAGTAGAAAGGAAGGAATGAACGACAAAACCTTGTAATTACAAGAAGATAGAATAAGGATAGAAAGAAGAAAGAAAGGAAAGAACGACAAAGCCTTATAATTGCAAGAAGACCGAATAAGAATAGAAATAAGATAGAAAGTAGAAAAGAAGGAAGGAACTACAAAACCTTATATTATATCTGTTCTATGAAATATGAAAATATGTGCCATAAGCCCAAACCATGAGGCATTAAGAATTTTATGCAAAGCCCAATGCAATTTGGGCATTTCTGGCTTTAAATGAACTTAGCACAATACTTCATTCTTTTTTGTTTTTTCTTTATAAAAAAGGGAAAACTTATGATACATGTGTAATACTGTCCTTATAAAAATACGAAGATGTGGCATGAGTTAACTAATGGGGTGGTGGCTGAACCAAAAAAAGAGACATCCACAATTGCATTGTTACAAAAGTTTATTGATAAGCTTATTCCCTCAATTAAGGTTCCCAAAAAAAAAAGTTTTAATTAGATTTAGATGGTTTGTTTTTAAGAAAAGAAAATAAGAGTACACATGGTTGAGACTGATTTTCATTTTTCTTCTCAAATTTGAGAGGGATCATGAACAAAGAGACTACTAGCTTCTGGTGTATACAAGCTTGATTAACTTTTTACGCCTGGGTTATTGTTAAATCTTTGCACCGAAAACAAGCGTGCATAATTACTTGGACTGAAATGGAAGTTATTACATCTTAAAGTTTGCACCCCAAAAAAAAAAAAAAATTCATCTTAAGTTGCAAAAAAGACGTACAATGCAAGATAAAAGAAAACGATAAACTTCTGCATGCTCTTCACAAAAATTGGAGTGAATAAAGGCAAGCAAAAGCAATGATGCAAGGTGAAACATTTGTTTTATTTCTTTTCTCTCTTTTTTTTTTTCTTGTTCTGTAAAATTGTTTACATACATATACAAACAAATGAAAGAATTTAAAAAAATTGAAAAAATTAGACATGTACACAAGCCGATTCTATAATCTTTACATCAATGGGTAACAATAAGTTAAGGTGATTTTCTGTATAAAAGGAAAAAAAAAATTAAAGAATGGGTATTTTTTTTTTTGGCTTACTGACCGAGTAAGCATAGGCTAATAATCTTATGTGGTAAAAACAGGTGGTAGCAACATTGATCTCTTTCCCTTTACTGGTGTTCTTGTGTCAGGAAAATTGCCCCCATTATCTGTTAGATCCTCCACAGTACCATCTTGTGTCACATTCATAGGGTATGTTACCAAGTGCACACCTTCCATGTCTACCAAATCTTCACCACTGTAAATCTTCCACATTTGGTCACCTATGGAACACATCTTCTGCACACATTCCAGACTTTGTGGCTCTTGAAACAGTTCCTGATCAGCACATTTAGTATGCTCATACCACAGTGACAGACGGTATGCATGAATATCGCCGCGACTCATTTTGTCTTTGTCACTCTTGGACTGGTAGCACCCTATAGCAATCTCAGTGTCACGTTGCCCATCCATGGATCGCTGGTTCACATTTGCTGATCCAATCAAAATGTACAGGTCGTCCACTGAAATAAAAATAGCAACAATGAGGAACAGGTTGTTAATATGTAAATCACTATTATGTTATCATATTCATTGTGGAAAGTAGAGGAAAATAAAATGGAGGGAAATTGTCAAATTGTTGGCCACAGAAAACTCTATGTAAAGTTTTCCTTCATGCATTTAGTATTTTCAACGGGAGCAACCCATTTACTTAGAAAGTAATTCAAGGAAAACCAAAACAAAACCTGCAAAAAACCATTAGGTCTATATCTTCACCCAACCCAGAGGATAGTTATAGGTCTATATCCATCCAAATAGTCTCTACTCTTTTTTTTTTTTTTTTGGCATGGTAAAAGAAGTGAAATATAATCTTTTGGGCAAAACTTAGGTATAGTGATGATGCTAGCTTAAATGCTATGTCTTAGGTTTTCTAATTAAATTCAACTATGACGTTGTATTGACCAATGTAATGCAAAATATACTATCTTCTCTCAAAGATAATTAAATTCAAACTATGTAGCTCATAGACCAATGCAGCAACATGATTAAATTTAATTGAGGAATATAAGATAAAACACCTAAGAAATTGTACCTAAGTTTTGTGCCAATTGTTAATGTAGATTTTGACTAGGCCATTAGGGCAGTACTCCTCTAACAATAAAAAAAAAAAAAAAAAAATAGAAGGAACTCTATTTAAGAGTAAATGAAGATTGACACACATACCTATCATGAGCTTGGAGTGTACATAAACCATGAACCTCCTATTCTTTTGAGCATTCCAATATTGTGTTTCAGGGTGAGGAGACTCTGGAGGAATAACTTCCTCTTTACCCATCTCTTCTCTATTTGCTAGGCAGAAGAAATTCAAGTAGTCTCTAGGGTGCCCTGGCTCACCACTTTCTTGTATTGCTTCTCCTATCAACTTATACATCATTGACATTGTTCTTCTAGTCCAATGCAATATATCTTGAACTACATCACTCTCAATCACTCCTTCTGGCCACATTGGTATTAGTATATACACTGCAAACCTCTCCTTTGCTTTAATCTTGTTGACCACCTTGAGCGCTATCTCAATAGGAATCAAATTTCTGCAGCCACTATGTTGATCTTTCTCCCACAAATGGCACCCTCCAATAAAATACTGGTTCTCAATATAAATAAACCTCACAGCTTTCCTTATTGCTTGTATGTAAGCTTCCTGGATGCTTTGCTCCACAGTTAAGTTTCTAAACATTTGGCTAGCTGACTCATGGTCAATGGACCTAAATACTTGTACATTCCAATTCCTCCCAGAAGGAATGCTTGAATAACTCTGGCAGCTGAGATTTGACAAGGTACTAATGGGAACTAGTAAAGAAGGATCACATTGTTTACTCCATCGTTGCTCGAAATTGGTTAGTACATCCCAAGCAGCTTCACCCTTGATACAAGCATGAGCATCATGCCATGGCTCTCTTGGCCCCCCCTTCTCAAGGCTAGCTCCTGCAATACTTGTCTGATAAAAATCACGACAATGTGATTCCATATTGAGATTGTGAAACAATGAATGTTGTTCTGTATCGTAGCGACCATCACAAAGATCTAATCCACCAACAAAACTCATAATTTCTCTATTGCATGAATTTATTTGCGACTTAGTGTCTAAGGTTATGGTTTTCTGATGGTGAGAGAAGAGTGGGGGGGACATTGTGTGTAATCTTGGGCACAATCTGCATACTACTTCGGTGCGTTCAAAGTAGTCTAAGGCATATTCATCATGTGTTCCCATTATTCCCTCATTCTTGAACAATGTTAAGGATGTTTCATCATCCCATAACATAATCCTTACAGCCACACCTTCCTCTGCCTTCTGCTTCAACAAATCACCAAGCTTTACTCCTTTTGCATATGGGATTTGAGTTTGAAAATCCCTAACCTATTCAAAAGTATATCGGGATTGACAGAACATGAGACAAAAGTAAGAAGTTGATTCCCAGAACATGAGACAAAAGTAAATTTGGTAAATTTGTGATTAGTTTTCATGACTTACCAGCACCATATCGGGATTGACAGACCAGCCTGCAATGTAAATCAAATATTTTGCACCCTCAATGGCATTGTATACATCCTCCCATAATCTCCTTGGAGCACCACAAGAATAGAATGGAGGTTGAAAAGTAGAGAGATGGTGAGCGTCTTGATAAAGTGTGACATGACAATTTGATCGTTGTGGAAATGTTGCATTCCTTAACCACTGGAATTCTCCATTACTTAGTATCTCTCTCCAGCTTGGTTCAAACACTGCTGGTTTAAACCATAACATGAATCGTAGCTTCAGTTCTGGATTTGGTGTTCCATTTTCCTTTAGGAGAGGAAATAGCCCATTAATCAAACTTGATTCATTAAGAATCTGATCAGCCTGGATGTTTATCTTTCCCAAGAAGAAGGACCATGCTGTTTTCATTGTGATGGTAATAGTTGAATAGGATGGATGAGCACAGAGAATTTGAAAGGTCTCATTCCAAACTCGGTCACGTTCATGGCTGGTCTCTGCTTCCTTCCTGTCATCTATCTCTATGGTTACATAGGCAGGCTTTCCTCTTACAAATATACACTGCAAAACATTTAGTAGACAGCATGATTCTCCCAGTAAGTCAGATACTAATAAATTACCACTAGTCCCAAAATCGTAAGCTATTAGGAAATATTTAATTAAATTTTTTAACCATTATTCTAACAAATACAAAGATATTGCAAATGTTTTCAATGCTTAGCTAACAAATAAAGGGTTATACAACATATATTTATGAGACTTTGAAGTTTAAATAAATTGTTGGAACTTGGCAAATTTCATTGTATTGTATACTTAAATTCTAGTACTTACATTGAAAGGAGATAGTGGTGTATAAGGCGTGGCATAGAAGATGGTAGCTTCAAGTGTTCCATGGAGAAATTTGTGCTTTCTCTCCATTGCTCTAGCTTTCAAAACAATCCCACAGGGAGAGAGAGAGAGAGAGAGAGAGAGAGGTGGGAGTTTAGATTTTTCTTTTTTTCAAGTGTGGCTTAGATTTGTTTGGACATGTAAGGGAATTGTGCTATGTCATTGGTCGCTTATAAAGGTAGATAATTTGTAAGGGAATTGTGCTATGTCATTCGTCGCTTATAAAGGTAGATAATTTCGTTGTTGCATTTGAAGAAGCAACATAAACTTGGAATACAATTCGAATGTATTAGCGGTTGGAAAAACTTGTAGGACGTACTTTCCATCTCAATTCTTAGAAAGCACCTCCAAGTCTATCAAAGTTTATACTTCAAGCAGAAGTTTTTTAAAATGACATTAGTCATACTTTTCCTTGCCAAAAAGAATAAGACCAAGCACTTGTATAGCTATTAGCTATACACTACCCAATTTTTTGTAGCTGTGCCAGGTCAATTAGTTAGCTGACTTTTTCATTATCGTTTTATGTCTGATTAGATGACATTATCAAATTTTGACGACACATAAACAAGTGTTAAGGATGTTGCATGGCTCAGACATTGTTGGAGTCAATTGGTTTGCATTTCATGAAGACAAGCGTAAAGATAACAAACTTGTAGCAACTATTGTACCATAATGCCAAGTCACAAATTTTTATTAGCAAAGATTGAAAAAAGTTTTATTTCCTAATACGCATCTGATTAGACTAATTCCCAGAGCTGCCAAAGAAACCTTTGTTTTACTCAAACAACGCGGCCAGACTTAATTTTCAGTCATCAAAAGCTGGTTAAGAATAAGCCATGTTTTATTGAAGACTAATTTGAAGCTTTTGAGTTGTTTACTTGGAGAAATTTTTGATTTATCAGCACTTACGCTACCTATTGATTCCCGGTGCCGAAAATCATATTCCTACATTTTTGTTTATAATATTCATGTATTTAGGTGATCATGGGCTTTATGATATACTTGAATGAGTCAAAAACTATATAACATGTCCATATATATGCGAATCTATGGGGTTTATCCAAATCTTTAGTACGATCAAGGAAGCCTTTTTTGGTTTTTTTTTTTTTTTTTTTTTGAGAAACTAAATGTTCTTTTAGTAATGTTGTTCTAGTAACATTGTTTGTATTTTTTGGAAATATGTGTAGGTAGAAAAGTATGTAGAAATACGTGTAATGTTGTTTAAATACTGAAAACTCTTATTCAAAATACACTACCAAACACTCTTTTAAGTCAAGGAAGCTTAAGTGGTTTTATTGGTAACCATCATCTTAACAAGCATATTTTTGTAATGAAATACTGGGGGTGTTTGGTACATTCACTTAAAAACTGAAAACATGTGTGAAAATACGTGTGGTGAAAAAGTATGTGAAAATGAATATAATGTTATTTAAAAACTAAAAATATATGTTTAAGTAGGTGTACCAAACAAAGCCAAAGCTTTAGCCCTTTTGATACTGTATTTGTTCTCATATCTCGGGATCATATACCACTTGTGGGACCTTTGAGTGTTTTGTTTAAGGACTTTTTGGCTCTTAATGTAAGTAAAATCAATCAAGGCTAGTAAATCCCGCCCAATGATAAGTTTTCCACGCCCAATTTTAGTTTTTTTTTTTTTTGGTTGAATGTGAGTTTTGAACATTTAAACGCCAAATTATACGTGCTTATTATATTATTTATATTTCTATTTTAAAATAATTATTATCTATATTTGCAAGTTTCAAAAAGGTCATAGATTAATATTATGTAATTAATAAAATGTTTGAATTTCCAATTTTATGATCCAAAACTATGCATAAAAAATAAGTTTGTAAATCGAATAGTAAATAACATCATTGAAATTTGACGCATATGTTAAGAACATAAAAAACATGCAATCTAACTGTTAGATTTTCAAAATTCATATCTAATAAAAATATATAGGAGGAGTTTGAATGATTTATCTCCAAACTAATTTAGAGAAAAAAAAAACTTGTCCATAATATATAGTGTTGTGTATAAATGTGTGAGTAAAGTCCTACATTAAATAATAACGATTAACGACAAAAGTGAATGGTTAATATAAAATAGTTGAGCTCAATTTCATAAGTCTAAACTTTTGGGTTAAGTAATAATCATATATGTTACTCCCTTCTAGGGGTGTGCATGGGTCAGGTTGGGTCGGGTTGAGGGAATTTTTTGACCCAACCCACCATGGTGGGTCAAAAAAAATTCAACCCAACCCAACCCACATGGGTCAGGTTGGGTCGGGTTGAACCCATGGGTTTCACAAATTTTTATTATTTTTATTATTAAATTTATTAAATATATTATTATTAGTATATGTGGGGCTTATGGGCCTGGTGACCTCGACCCACTTTACATCCGGCCTAGGGCCCATGTCGAGGAGGAAAGTTCGTCCGAGGACAGTGTTGGAATGCTTAAGCTTTGGAAATCCCCGCCGAGGATAACTTTGTCCTCAGTGGACCGAGACTAACTCCAGGTGGGGGAATAGGCCTAGGTTAGGTTGTCACTTCCACAATTAATGCGCTCACCTAACCCTCTGGCCGCGTTAATGGAGACATGACTCCTGGACAGGGCAACCTTGGTCGCCGCAAATCACTTGAGTACTGATAATACAGTTGATGGGACGGACGGTCAGGGGGAAAGCGTATGGATGATCAACAGGTGGAAGAAAGAGATGGGAGAGGGAGGACTATATAAGAGGAACCAACAGAGCAGTTAAGAAAGAAGAAGGAAGGAAAGAAAGAAAAGAAAAAGAACAGGAATGACGATGGAGCTCCTCGGATCAGAGCCGAGGAGCAACCTTAAGAAGTAACTTAGATCCAACTGCCGTTTATGGTTGCGGATCTTACATTGGGCGTTGTCTATCTGTTAGGGCCTAGTTCTTCAACCCACTCTCTAAAAATGTATTGTTTTGGGCTTATTGGATCATCATCCTTCTGATTTTAGAAGGCTTCACCAATTTGAGTCCTTACAATTGGCGCCGTCTGTGGGAAGTACTCGTGCACTAGCAGGCGCAATGGACAATCGTTCCTAAGTAGCTAGTTTATGGAAAGTTAACGACAACGCATTAAAAAAAAAAAAAAAAAAACATTGCAGAAAAGCAGAAGAACCAAAGGAAAAGAGAAGAAACATTGCAGTATTTTATTAAATGAAAAAGAAATACAAGATACAAACAGAGGCTCAGACAGGCTTGTTTTAAAGCCAATTCTACAAACAGAGGCCCAGAGGGGCCTGTTTTAAAGCTAACTAGAGGGAGGGGGGCTGAGACGAGCCTGTTTCAAGGCTACCAACAACTCCCGGGCCGGTGCGGTGGTGCTGGCGAGAAGAGAGGAGCAGATGCAAAGGCGCCGCACGGTCCCTCCCCATGATGTTCCCTTGATTCGATCCCAGCCCCACGACGGTTGGCCGTTGGAGATGGCAACACTCGGGCACCAAACATGACGTAGTCTTTCGTGTCTCCACCGGCGTGGGTACGCCCCGGAGAAGAGCGTTATGTACTTCAGGGACCTCCCTCTTGGCCGCTGTACACGGCACCATCAGGGTGACGGCCAGACTTTGCCGCGCCAGGGATCTGACGCGGGCCATAGCCACAATGGCTCTCGATGGAGGGAGGGACACCTTTGGCCTGTGCGCCCTCACCCCCATCCAGGGCCGTCTCATTTCTCCAAACTATTATCACAATTCTAACAGAGTTATTGTGGGAGCTCGGAAAGTTGGGAGGACATGTTTCCTGTTTTGTTAGAGGGTTCATGAGGTGTAGAAGGACGTTTCCCCTAGATAGCCTTATATAGAGAGTGGAGGTTGGTGGGAATTGATCTACTCAGAATTCGAGAGAAGAACTATCGGCCACATTAATTCCGACCAAATTCCAAGGCGGCTATCGACCGTTGGATCTGCATCAATCTACGAGGATATTAATGAGAGCACGCCTCGTACGTCAAAGTGTCAAGCGCGGAACGCGAACAATCAGGAGAAACCTCGTAAATGAGGAGAGCAGAAACTTGAATTGAAGGCGAGATTACTGCCACGCGTAAGGTTAGAATTCCAAGCCACCCCTGCCCAGGGCACTGAGGGGTCAAGGGTCCGGTCCACAGGATGGCCTATCTCCGAAGAAGCAGGGCCGAGGCCATCATCATGCCAAAAACAATATTCCCAACGCCGAGGATAAACACCTTTACCCCATTTAGAAGAACAGAAGTGTTAGACAGAACCAAGGTCTTGCATGGTCCTCGGACTCAAACCTATGGGAAAACTAACCACTCAAATATACCTGGGTGCTAGACAGAACCAAGGTCTTGCATGGTCCTCAGACCCAAACCTATGGGGAAACTAGCTACTTACAGAAGAACAGAAGCGTTAGAAAGAACCGAGTTGTGGTACGGTCCTTGGATTCAAGCTTGAGGGACAGCTGATTGCCTCATGAGACTAAGTCCAAAGCAGAACCAAGGTATTGAACAAAACATTAAAGTATAACAAGTAAAAGGAAGCATCAATGAAAAAACTAAAAGCAAGCTATCGAATATATATTTCAAATAGAAAGTGTGTAGTTTTGTTACAATGTTGCCGAGGCAAAAAGCAAAATGAAATGAAAAAGAAAACAAATAAGAGTGTCCTATGCCATCAAAGCGGGTTGGTCCAACGAGATGGCTTACTCGCCCAACTCGGTAGGCAATTTGTCTGGAGGAGCCTGCTATAAGGCTTCGGCTAACACCTAAGGACCCTGACTCGGAGGGGCTACTTCAGAGGACCCTTCCACGGTAGGAGGAATCTGGGGGACAGTGAGTGTGGCTTGGGAGTTAGCAGGAAATCTCACCACATCTTGGGGCACTTCTTGACTGTCGGTTCCAGCCCCCTCCAACGTTCTATGGGGCTCGGCCTCCTCAAAAGGTCTGTCAGCTGAAGGTGCGTCCTCGGCTGTTTTGGTCTAACTTTCACTTGCCACCGGTAATGCAGACTCCTCCTCGGAAGTAATGGGGATAACCTCACGTATTACGGGGGGGTAGTATACTCTTTCTGCCCTCCTTAGGTCAGACGAGGCATCAACTCCCACTTGGTTGAGGGCTTCATTCCAGGTCTGGGAACAGAAGTGCCTGCACACTTTAGGGATTTGAGCCTTGAAGGTAGCTTTAGTCTTAGCCACCCCCTCGGCAAAAGCCTCCTCTTCCACTTGTTTTACGAAACACTCAGCGTTTGTTCTCGCAAACACAGCCTCTTCTTTGGCCCTCACGGCCTCATCCCTGGCATACTCGACAACACCCTTCGTCCAAATCGCCTCGGCCAAATTTTTCTTTAGGTCGGCGATGTCCTCTTTGGCAAATCGCAGTTGGCCCTCGACCTCCTGCAGGCGCTTTGTACGATCCTCGACCTGCTTCGTAGCCGCGGCTAGGTCAGAAGCCGCGTTATCTTTAGCCTTTGTCATCTCCTCCAGGTTTTTGATCGCCTTCTTAAGATCAGCCTCAGATCTCTTAAGGGTACTTGCAGCCTTCAGGAACTTGTCGCGCTCCTGCGCGAGAGTGTTACTCTGGCTGTCAACCTCCTCGTCCAGCCTAAAAATAGCCTGGATAGCCTGCCGACCAAAATAAATACGCCGTAAAGGGGAGGGGAGTGCTAAGCAATAAAATTGAAATGAAATAAATAAGTATCTGAGGTCTTACCATGCTCAGGTATCTTTTAAGGTTGCTAGCAACCTCTGGGCCCCTCATGCTCCCAAGCTCAGCCATGTCTGCGGGGAGGAGAAGGGACCTCTCCAGGGCATCGGCTACGCGAGCCCCCTCGCCTCCTCGAAAATCCCGGATAGTAGCGTCATCCATCAAAGGTTTTCCACGGAGCATAGCAGCGGGCAGCCAGGCTTGGGGCTCGGACTGTTGAACAACTTCTTTTCCCTTTCGCTGACCACCCAGACTCAGTTGTTTGGAAGGTCGTCGGGCTTCATCTTCCTCGGGGGAAGAATGGGATCTGCCCCCATCCACTGGGTCTTTGTCCTGGGAAGGCCTCTTCCTTTTTGGATCGA
Source organism: Quercus aquifolioides (assembly GCA_019022515.1). Taxonomy (NCBI): domain Eukaryota; kingdom Viridiplantae; phylum Streptophyta; class Magnoliopsida; order Fagales; family Fagaceae; genus Quercus; species Quercus aquifolioides. Next base: position 16,307,179 of record CM032328.1, read on the forward strand.
AGGACTCAAGCCGAGAGTCCGAGATTAGTGGGAAGGAGGAAGACTTGGCCTGCGCGGGCGGGGCCCTAGATCTGGGTAGAGGAGGCTTGGGCTGTGACTCCCTCGGCTCGCCTTTCCCAGACTTGCCCTCAAGCAGGTCAAGAAAGCTGGTCTGGGGCTGTCTCTTAAGACCCATCTCAGCTTGGGTACCAACCCTCGGGGGCTAAAGATCAGCTTCGGACAAGTGGGGGTCCCCTAGGTCACCAGAGGGATCCTCGGGTTGATCGGCTCGGTCAAACACACTGAACTCGTCCTCAGGCGAGCTTAGCTTAACCACTTCCTCTCCTTTCTTCGAGCTCCCTTCCTCGTTCTCTGCTGCTTTATGGGACGAAGAGGAACCTGCCAACGGAATGCCTTCTGGAATAGAGGACCCTTCGGAAAACGCAAAACCGTCCTCTACCACAGTGATTTGCCTAAACCGAGGATCACGAGCCCTGATGACATGCTTTGGGACCGGAAACGACTTCTGGGCTGGATCGCATCCGAGGATCTTGTGGGCGGCTCTAACCTGATTATCGGTATTGTTCAGAAAAAGCTCCGCCCTAAGAACGGTTTCCAAATCCTGCTTGTTGACTAGATGAAAATGACGCGCGAATGCGTGCGGATCTGCAGAAAGAGAAACAAAACTCTCGTGATCAATCAACCAAAGAAGATATATAACAAAGAAAAAATAACGGAATCTGGACGGCCTTCTACTTTGGATACCCTACCTGGCTCTCCCTCTACTGTCGGGCAGTGGAGACCGTCGTGCCATTCCCCCGACACAATGAGAAAATCGTGAATCAACCCCTTACTAGAATCAGGGAGACACTGGATAAGCCGGACCCTATCATCTCTCGTCTTCATATAGTACGACTTACCTTTCAGGTGCTGAAGGTTGTAGCACCAATTTACATCGTGGTGGGTTAACCTCAACCCCATCTTCTCATTCAAGGCATCCATGCACTCTAGTATCCTAAATACATTAACGGCACACTAGGTAGGAGCCAGCCGAAAATGCCTAAGGTAACCGCTCGTCACTGGCCTCATAGGGATTCTCATGCCTCCCTCTACAAAGGCGACTATGGGAATCACAACTTCACCCTCGTTTCTTTTAATATACCACTCCCCTTCCTCGCAATACCTCAAGCCCACATTACGGGGTATCCCATAATCGGTAATGAATTTCTCCATCATCTCTTCAGACTCAACTAACTTCTTAAATTTACCCATTCCTAGCAACGACTAAAGGATTCGAAAAGGGGGAATGAGAGAGAAGAATCACAGAAAATTTTGTGCTACAAAGAGAAGAAGACTTACAGAAATGGGGAGATTCTCCTCGGACAGTCTTTTTACGCTGGAAAGGGACGCTGGGCAGTGTGGAAATTGAACCAAATTCAGAGTATGTGTACCGAAGTTCGTGAGTGCGCAAATAAGGAAGCCAAGCGGTTCAAACAAGTATTTATATCCCCAATTAAAGTTAACCAAGCGTAACTTCCCGCCCATAAAAGTAGGGAATCCCCGCCGAGTGATTTCCATCACACCGTTGGAAGTGGGAAACGTGGAGCCGCCAAAATTTAATGTGAGCACACACTGATTTTCGAAGCGCCAGAAACGTACATCGGGCAGGCGAAAAGACTCCAACGCTGACGTGGACCGAGGTTGGGTGAATCATGTATAGGGCCCGGGGATATCAAAACCCTTCTCTCTGCCCGAAGGTACGGACAGCAGGATTTTGAGGGGCTATTGTGGGGCCTATGGGCCTGGTGACCTCGACCCACTTTACATTCGGCCCAAGGCCCATGCCGAGGAGGAAAGTTCGTCCGAGGACAGTGTTGGAATGCTTAAGCTTTGGAAATCCCCGCCGAGGATAACCCTGTCCTCGGTGGACCGAGACTAACTCCAGGTGGGGGAACAGGCCCAGGTCAGGTTGTCACTTCCACAATTAATGCGCTCACCTAACCCTCTGGCCGCGTTAATGGAGACATGACTCCTGGACAGGGCAACCTTGGTCGCCGCAAATCACTTGAGTACTGATAATACAGTTGATGGGACGGACGGTCAGGGGGAAAGCGTATGGATGATCAACAGGTGGAAGAAAGAGATGGGAGAGGGAGGACTACATAAAAGGAACCAACAGAGCAGTTAAGAAAGAAGAAGGAAGGAAAGAAAGAAAAGAAAAAGAACAGGAATGACAATGAAGCTCCTCGGATCAGAGCCGAGGAGCAACCTTAAGAAGTAACTTAGATCCAACCGCCGTTTATGGTTGCGGATCTTACATTGGGCGTTGTCTATCTGTTAGGGCCTAGTTCTTCAACCCACTCTCTAAAAATGTATTGTTTTGGGCTTATTGGATCATCATCCTTCTGATTTTAGAAGGCTTCACCAATTTGAGTCCTTACAGTATATATTATATATTTTTTAAAATATATAATAATATTATTAGTATATATTATATATGTATATAAAATATATTATATATAAGCACTTATAGTATATAATATTATTATTAGTATATATTAAATTTACAGCTGATTTTAAAAAAAAAAATTATTAAATATATAATATATTTTAAATATATATTAAATATGAGTGGGTCGGGTCGGGTCGGGTTTGGCGGGTTTGTAATTTTATGACCCACACCCAACCCGACCCGCTATAAAAAAAAAATTTTGTGACCCAACCCAACCCACCAAGCCTTAAAAATCGACCCAACCCGGCGGGTCGGTGGGTTTTCTGCACATCCCTACTCCCTTCGTCTCAATTTATTTGTCCTATTTGAAAAGTCAAACTTTTTAAGGAAACATCATTTATTGTCTTGTCTGTATTATAAATTGTATAAGTTTACAAAATTACCCTTAAATAAATTTATCAGTTTTTTTTTTTAAAAAAAGAGTTATTCTTAATGAGGCAACTAAAAAGGTGCACCAATTAGATTGATTTTTCAAATATTTGTTAGTTTTCTTTTCAAATAGTTTTGAAAATAAAGTAGAGGTATAATAGGAACATTAGTAAATTAATGACTTTTATTTTTAGAAATAAAACATTATTTTTAGAAACAAAACATTATTTTGGAACATCCCAAAATGGAATAGAGGACAAACAAATTGGGACGGAGGGAGTATATTGGTTGAGAGTTTTAATAGAATGAATAGAAATACTATTTCTTTATTTGAGGGTTTAAGTGGAAGGGAATAACATAAAAAGAAACGATATAAGAAGAAACGCTCATTGCCTAGCAAACCCCCTTTTTATTTTTTTCTCAAAAAAAGAAAAGAAAAAAGAAAAGAAGAAACGCTCATTCTTCTTCTTCAAAACCTTAAATGTTCATTCCCAATATAACACAACATTTGAAAAGTTGGAAAGAAGAAGGGAGGAAAGGTAAGTAATTTCTTATGTTTGGTTCATAGTAAATATATATATATATATATATATATATGAGATGGGTTCAAGTTACACTTGATGTAACTCCTTAAGAGTTACACATTTTTATAGCCATTGATCTTTAAAATATTTAACGGCTAAAAAGAAAACATCATTATGCATATTATTATTAAATACTCCCTCTGTCCCAATTTGTTTGTTCTGTTTGAAAAATCAAATTTTTTAAAAGAACATCATTTATTGTCTTGTTTGCCTTATAGAAATGTATAAGTTTACAAAACTACTCTTAAATAAATTTATCAGCTTTTTTTTTAAAAAGAGTTATTCTTAATGAGGCAACTAAAAAGATGCCCCAATTAGATTGATTTTTTAAATATTTGTTAGTTTTCTTTTCAAATAGTTTTGAAAATAAAGTATGGGTATAATAGGAATATTAGTAAATTAATGACTTTGATTTTTAGAAATAGAACAATAATTTGGGACATCTCAAAATAGGATAGATGACAAACAAATTGGGATGGAGTGAGTATTTTAACTACTCAATTGGAGGTTTCTCGAAGGGCTATCTCCACAACATATAGCCTCCACTAAGTGTTATCTCCCCAACATATAAAATCATGGTGCTAAGGGGCTTCTAACCTAGTTGGCACCTATCCCTTCTCAGTCTCTCTGTCAGTCCGCCCAAATGGGAAAGATCATAATTTTTCCCGTCTCTCTGTCAGTCTGCCCAAATGGGAAAGATCATAATTTTAATTTAAGGGGACAAGATTAAAACAAAAATAATTCTAAAAATAGTAATTAATATACTTAAAAAATATTAATTAATTAACAAATTAATTGATATAGAAAATATAACATAAATGTAGCCTCCACAAAGTGTGGTCTTTAACTCGATTGGCACCTATTCCTCCCAAGTCTCTTCCATGGGGATAAGATGAAAATAAAAGGTTGAAAATAAAAGTAATTCTAAAAATACTAATTAATACACATAAAAAGTATTTAATTAATTAAAAAAATTAATTGATATAGAAAATATAACATAGATGTAAATAATAATTTATTTTTTCGTGGAGCTAGAGTTGAAACTTGTTATAATAATTTATTTTTTCGTGGAGCGAGTTAGAGTTGAAACTTTTTATAATAATTGTTACTTTTAAGTACTCCATACTCTAAAGTGACTAATTATGTATTTCAACACAAGAAAGAAACATAAATAAAAATAATAAATATATAGTCACTAATAAATGAAGTTAAAATATTAGTTTAAATGTAAGATATATTTTTTTTTTGTTTGATAATTTGATAGATATAATAGTGAAGGAAAGATTTGAACCCGAGATATCTTGGAAATACTAGAAAGTACTAGCCAATTGAATTACAAGATTCTTGGAAAATGTAAGATATTCAAACAAGGAATTTGATTACGTAAAATATATAAGCATTATTAGTAGAAAAATGCTATGTCCACAAAATTTTCACAACACTTTCACAACAAATTCTATGTGCAAGTTGTTATGGGTTGTTATTGGTGGGACAAAAAAGTAATTTTAATGATAGATTCAAATTAGAATCAATAACAACTAACCACCTATAGTTTATTATGAAAGTATTGTGAAAATGTTGTGGACGTATCACCTTTTTTATTAGTATTATCCCCCCTCCCAGCCAAAAAATACATGGGTATATAATTATGCTCCAAATATATTATGAAATTATTAAGGTAGCCCAACAAAGTCCATCGCTTTTTACTTTAGAGTGGGCCTCATTTGTAAGTCTCATACGTGACTTCTAGGGAAAAATCTATCATGCGCCAGGTGCATGAGATACCAGCTCATGTCTTTCACCCTCATGTGAAAGGGGGCAAAGTCAATTAGGTGCAGCTTTAGGTATGGAACCTTCTAAACCAATCTATTTAATTGTTAGCATAATCACATGATTCAAAGTGAAAACAGTATTGAAGCTTGGTAGAAAGAATTGAACTCCAAATCTTTGGCACAGCAAATGAGTCAGCATCTTCAATTTGTGGGTTTGTATTGGATTAGAAATTTAGAATCACACGCATTGAAGAAAAAACCACATTCTGTGGCTTTGTGTTGGTCTAGAATCACGCGCTATGGAGAAAGAACACCAATTTTAGTGTAGTGACTTGGTGGAAAAAAAAAATGTGGAGGAGAAAAAGTACACTGAATAGTTTTTTTCTAGGTTAGTCCTACAAAAACAAAAGGACTAGATCATGTTATGAGGAAATTTTAGAAATGTTAAGAAGAAATTGAACCCAAATATTGTCAAGTTAAGAACTTGGGATTTGTCTGCCACATTTTGAGTTGGGCTTTTCTTTGGGCCCATATGATTGCACAGCAAAGGGAAGGGTCCACAAACAAAAATGGTTTCTGCTAAAGTGCTAATCAAAACTCCAAAGCATCCAACAATAGCCCTCATCTTTTTCATTCTTCTTTTCTAGGGAAATGGAATCTAAGCTGACTCAGAATAAACGAAAGCAACAAAACAAAGCCCTTGCTTTTCTTTTTTATGTACTAGTAATAGAATCCCATATTAGTATAATTAATTTTTGAATATCGTTAAAATAAAAAATAAAAACCTTTTGAATCTAACTAGACTCATAACCAATGGAACGCCTTAACTTAACTTGATAGTCTATCCATATTTTACATTATAATAGCCCTCATCTTTTTCATTTTTCTTTTCTAGGGAAATGGAATCTAAGCTGACTCAGAATAAACGAAAGCAACAAAACAAAGCCCTTGCTTTTCTTTTTTATGTACTAGTAATAGAATCCCATATTAGTATAATTAATTTTTGAATATCGTTAAAATAAAAAATAAAAACCTTTTGAATCTAACTAGACTCATAACCAATGGAATGGCTTAACTTAACTTGATAGTCTATCCATATTTTACATTACAATAGCCCTCATCTTTTTCATTCTTCTTTTCTAGGGAAATGGAATCTAAGCTGACTCAAAATAAACGAAAGCAACAAAACAAAGCCCTTGCTTTTCTTTTTTATGTACTAGTAGTAGAATCCATATTAGTATAATTAATTTTTGAATATCGTTAAAATAAAAAATAAAAACCTTTTGAATCTAACTAGACTCATAACCAATGGAACGCCTTAACTTAACTTGATAGTCTATCCATATTTTACATTATAACTCACCTTTTACACTCAAAATTATATAAAGGCAAAATTTTATATCATGAATATATATATATTTTTTTCCTGTTATAAACATTCCATATTAGTCATTTCCAAGTTCCAACCACCGAGAGTTGTGACCTAATGATTAAGATTCTGATATAGGATAGGTCTTGAGTTCAAACCTTTAAATATGACAATATGACACTGATTCAATTTAAGTACTATGTATTTCCTCATAACATTTGCAATACTAGTCTATACTATTTATAAGAGGATTCCCCTCTTTGGACTGAACTTTTATGTGGTTCAGAAATACTCATAAATCTTCCGTTTAAGGAAAAAAACTTGAGGACGGTAAAAATATATCTCCAACTACACTTAAAATGCCTACAAAATGGGATATTTTCCTACTAATCTATATCTTCAAAACAAACTTATCCAAAATTTATCCACAAAAAAAAAAAAAAAAAAAAAAAAATCCAAAATTTATCCAAAAAAAAAGTCTCATTGCACAAACAAAACGCGTGTGATGAGGCTAGTATTTTATGTGGGTTTAAGATTTAGCTATGGTTCAACTCACATGTGGGAGTATTTATGAGTTATGATCCCATATCATTATTTAAACCCCTCAAAACATCAATTATAAATAACTAAGCTACTATGATTATGCTCTAACAAAGTAATCATGTTGAACTTGATGTTTTTTTTCTTTATTTTTGTCTACCTTAGTGGAGTGGGCGTATTGGTTGAATAAAAATTCTACGTTCCACTTTTTATATTTTGCTTTAAATTTTAGTTATTATGATATGTTACACGCTTGATTTTTTTTTCCATTTTAGACTTTAGCTATTATATAAGAAAAGTAAAAGGAAAAATATGTAGCAAGTTGTAAATATAGTATAAAGTAGAATACAAAAAGTAAGATAAAAGATTTTTCCTCGGGTCTCAAATATATATATATATATATATATTTTAGAATCTAGACCTGGAGGTCAAGTTTTATTCAGTCAAAAAAAAGAAATTACAATGAATCCCTCGTTATAAGAGGATCTATATCATCAAGAATGGACTCAAGCTATACCTGCAGCTTGTTACCTGACTTAGAACATCTGGTAAGAAAATGGGTAACAGAGTTGCCTAAGCGATTGACATGAACAAAATTACAAACTCGAAAATCATTAGCTAAAGCAAGAGTATCCTGCAACACATGAGTCATGACCATATAACTTCCACGTGTTATGGAATGAATGAAGAAGCTTTACATCATCTATTAAATTGTGGCACTTTCAAAATTTGAATTGACTTGAAGATTTAGATAGAAAGTGCTTCTTCAAGCAAATGGGTACTATTCTGCTTTCGTGGCAACCACTTATTGGCCAGATTTACCAACCCATTTCTCTTAATTCATTATCTTCCTGCCACGTTTGCATATTATTAAATCTTTTCCAGATTTTACTCATTAAGGCTTGGGCCTTCTTGAAATATTAATGGGCTTCATGATTGATGCAAGAAGCACTATGGACCCAATGACTATTTATTTATTATTATTATTATTATTATTATTTTTTGTGGAGGAAAGACCCAATGACTTTTTTTTATATAGGAAAATATATCCAATGACTAAATTAGCTTGAAATTGGCATTTATTGTCCAAGAACCACTATGTTTACATATAGTCTTTATTGGAAAGCCCTTATGAGAGATAAGAAATAATGCTACTCTTATAAGCATTGATCCATTAAGGAGAAAATATGAGTCCTGAGCCCAATTGCAATGGAAGAAAAACGTGAGTTTTGAGCTCATCTTATGATGTCGGGAAAATACAAGCCTTGATTTTAGTCTTTGAAATATAAAAATGTGAGCCATAAGCCCAAACCATTAGGCATTAAGAATTTTATGCAAAGCCCAATTCAATTTGGGCATTTCTGGCTTTAAATGAACTTAGCCCAACACCTCATTCTTTTTTCTTAGTCAACTTAGCAAGATAGATAAAAGAATCTCCACATCTCATCATTGCAAGATAAACAATAGAGGACAGAATGAAGTTAGATAACTAAGGACTCTTATAATTGCAAAAAGAAAGATAGGCACCTATGGACAGAATAAGGACAAAAATAAGATAAAATGTAGAAAGACAAAGCCTTATAATATAAAAAAACAAAATAAGAATAGAAAGAAGATAAAAAGTAGAAAGGAAAGAAAGAACGGCAAAACCTTGTAATTGCAAGAAGACAGAATAAGGATAGAAAGAAGATAGAAAGAAAAAAGAAATGAAGGAACGGCAAAGCCTTATAATTGCTAGAAAACCGAATAAAGACAGAAATAAGATAGAAAGTAGAAAGAAAGGAAGGAACTACAAAGCCTTATATTTCATCTGTTCTATGAAATATAAAAGTATAAGCCATAAGCCAAAACCACGAGGCATTAAGAATTTTATACAAAGTCCAATGCAATTTGGACATTTCGGGCTTTAAATGAACTTAGCCCAGCATCCTTTTTTTTTTTTTTTTCTTCTTTATAAAAAAGGGAAAACTCATGACACACGCCTGTAATAAGCATTATCTTTATAAAAATATGATGATGGTATGAGTTAACTAATGGGGTGGTGGCTGAACCAAAAAAAGAGACATCAACAATTGCATTGTTACAAAAGTTTATTGGTAAGCTTATGACCCACTTATTTGTCATTCCCTCAATTAAGGTTCCCAAAAAAAAAAAGGTTTTAATTAGATTTAGATGGTTTGTTTTTAAGAAAAGAAAATAGAATAAACATGGTTGAGACTGATTTTCATTTTTCTTCCCAAATTTGAGAGGGATCATGAACAAAGAGTCTAGTACCTTCTGGTGTATACAAGCTTGATCAACTTTATAAGGCCTGGGTTATTGTTAAATCTTTGCACCGAAAACAAGTGTGCATAATTACTTGGACTGAAATGGAAGTTATTACATCTTAAAGTTTGCACCCAAAAAAAAAAAAAAAAAAAAAATTACATCTTAAGTTGCAAAAAAGACGTACAATGCAAGATAAAAGAAAACGATAAACTTTTGCATGCTCTTCACAAAAATTGGAGTGGATAAAGGCAAGCAAAAGCAATGATGCAAGGTGAAACATTTGTTTTATTTCTTCTCTCTTTTTCTTTTTCTTGCTCTGTAAAATTGTTTACATAAATATACAAACAAATGAAAGAATTTCAAAAAATTGAAAAAATTAGACATGTACACAAGCCGATTCTATAATCTTTACATCAATGGGTAACAATAAGTTAAGGTGATTTTCTGTATAAAAGGAAAAAAAAAAAATAAATAAAGAATGGGTTTTTTTTTTGGGATAATTACAATTTACCCACCTGTGGTTTGGCCCGATTTCTATGTGCCTACCTGTGGTTTAATTTTTGACACTTTACCCACCTGAGGTTAGGTCCGTTTAGTCTCCGTAACCCACCTCTGTTAAAAAAAGGGGTAAATAAGTCTTTTTCCACCTATTTTATGTCTCTCTCCTCCCAAAACAAGAAAAAAAAAAAAAAAAAAAAAAAAACAAGATTAAAATATGTTATTTGTTTCTCATAATTCACAATCACGAAGAACATTCACAAACATAAAGAACAAACCCAGAAAACTAATACAAATCAAATGAAGCAAAACCATGAGAGAGAGAGTTCTTCGTCTTCTTCCTTATACTAATTTTTTGTGCCTGAACTAATAAATTTATTAAAATCAAAGCATAACACAGTTTACAACATGACAACAGGAAGGATCAACAATTTCCAGCACTTAATTTCTAAATTTTTGATTTTCAACATCTAAGATCTCACTTACGCAACAAACCCAAACAACAAACCCACCAGAAAAAATCACAACATCATGAACAACAACCCAGAACAGTATACCAACTATACCAAACAACAAAGTGGCCTCGGCGATTCACAACAATACCCAGCAGATCCGGTGATTCACAACAGTATACCAAACAACAAAGTGAAAATTTCAACTATACCAAACAACCCGGTGATTTGGCGGATACCGATATGCCAGAACCCATTGAATACTAAGGAAGAAGATACTAAACAACAACCCAGAACCCATTGAATCACCGGATCTGCCCCAGATCGATCAACAATTTCCTACATCGAGCCCATGACTTTCAATGCTGAGCTTCGTTTTGTGAGAATTTGAAGGAGGTGGCCTCGGCGGCAATGGACTCTTCAATTTGGCCACCATAGCTGGCGATGGCTTGGATTCGGAGGGGATGGAGGTCAGATCAAACGGTGGCGCATTCTCCTTGGCCGATTTAGACTTCCAAGAGGGGCGTGACTTGGCGGAGCTAGGGCTCGGCAACGACGCTGGATCGGTGGACTTCGCCTCCCTCAAGATCACGTTTCTAAACCAAATCCATACCCATGATGGATCAGCTGCCTCCAGACACACCCCTTGTCCTCCTCTGTCAGTTCACCGCCCCTGCCATGGTAGATCAGCAATGGCCCGTGGGTTTGGTGGTGTGACAGCGGCCCTAGGTTGGTGATTTTATTTTGATCATCGGTGTGGGGTGGAGCTCAGCTATGGGTCTGGATCGTCGAAGATGGAGGAGATCAGAAAAGCGTAGAGAGAAAGAGAGATTGAAAGATTGGAGAGAGAGTACTAAAGGATTTTATATATATATATATATATATATATTTTGCTAACCTTTTAGCAACTTTTATTTTATATAATTTCAAAAACTCTAACAAGGATTATAGAATAAAGGTTATGTATTTAATTATTTATGCCTTGAAATGTAAGGAATTCGTTGGATTTGGATTCGGAATAGTTTCAGTCACATAAGCCTAAAACTATTTAATTCTGGGAGAAAAAGGAGTGTTTGATCTGTTTTGAGTTTTGTTTTTGATAAAAAATGTGTTAGAGTAACGTCTGCACTGAAGGTGGGTTACGGAGACTAAACGGACCTAACCTCAGGTGGGTAAAGTGTCAAAAATTAAACCACAGGTAGGCACATAGAAATCGGGCCAAACCACAGGTGGGTAAATTGTAATTATCCCTTTTTTTTTTTTGCGCTTACTGACTGAGTAAGCATAGGTTAATAATCTTATGTGGTAAAAACAGGTGGTAGCAACATTGATCTCTTTCCCTTTACTTGGGTTCTTGTGTCAGGAAAATTGCACCCATTATCTGTAAGATCCTCCACAGTACCATCTTGTGTCACATTCATAGGGTATGATACCAAGTGCACACCTTCCATGTCTACCAATTCTTCTCCACTGTAAATCTTCCACATTTGGTCACCTATGGAACACATCTTCTGCACACATTCCAGACTTTGTGGCTCTTGAAACAGTTCCTGATCAGCACATTTAGTATGCTCATACCACAGTGACAGACGGTATGCATGAATATCGCTGCGACTCATTTTGTCTTTGTCACTTTTGGACTGGTAGCACCCTATAGCAATCTCAGTGTCACGTTGCCCATCCATGGATCGCTGGTTCACATTTGCTGATCCAATCAAAATGTACAGGTCGTCCACTGAAATATAAATAGCAACAATGGAGGAACGGGTTAATTGTTAATATGTAAATCATTATTATGTTATCATATTCATTGTGGAAAGTATAGGAAAACAAAATGGAGAGAAATTGTCAAATTGTTGGCCACAGAAAACTCTATGTAAAGTTTTTCTTCATGCATTTAGTATTTTCTACTGGTGAAATCCATTTACTTAGAAAGTAATTCAAAGAAAACCAAAACAAAACCTGCAAAAACCCATTATGTCTATATCCTCACCCAACCCACAGGATAGTTATAGGTCTATATCCATCCAAATAATCTCTACTCTTTTTTGTTTTTGATTTTGTTTTTTTTTTTTTTTTTTTTTTTGGCGTGGTAAATGAAGCAATAATCGACCTCTATAAGTTATTGGCAACATGAAATATAATCTTTTGGGCAAAACTTAGGCATAGCGATGACGCTAGCTTAAATGCTATATCTTAGGTTTTCTAATTAAATTCAACTATGTGGTTGTATTGACCAATGTAATGCAAAATGTACTATCTTATCTCAAAAATAATTAAATTCAAACTATGTAGCTCATAGACCAATACAGCAACATGATTAAATTTAATTGAGGAATATAAGATAAAACACCCAAGAAATTGTACCTAAGTTTTGTACAAATCATTAAGGTAAATTTTGACTAGGCAATTAGGGGAGTACTCCTCTAACAATAAAAATAAAATCAAAAGTAGAAGGAACTCTATTTAAGTGTAAATGAAGATTGACACACATACCTATCATGAGCTTCGAGTGTACATAAACCATGAACCTCCTTTTCTTTTGAGCATTCCAATATTGTGTTTCAGGGTGAGGAGACTCTGGAGGAATAACTTCCTCTTTACCCATCTCTTCTCTATTTGCTAGGCAGAAGAAATTCAAGTAGTCTCTAGGGTGCCCTGGCTCACCACTTTCTTGTATTGCTTCTCCTATCAACTTATACATCATTGACATTGTTCTTCTAGTCCAATGCAATATATCTTGAACTACATCACTCTCAATCACTCCTTCTGGCCACATTGGTATTAGTATATACACTGCAAACCTCTCCTTTGCTTTAATCTTGTTGACCACCTTGAGTGCTATCTCAATAGGAATCAAATTTCTGCAGCCACTATGTTGATCTTTCTCCCACAAATGGCACCCTCCAATAAAATACTGGTTCTCAATATAAATAAACCTCTCAGCTTTCCCTATTGCTTGTATGTAAGCTTCCTGGATGCTTTGCTCCACAGTTAAGTTTCTAAACATTTGGCTAGCTGACACATGGTCAATGGACCTAAATACTTGTACATTCCAATTCCTCCCAGAGGGAATGCTTGAATAACTTTGGCAGCTGAGATTTGACAAGGTACTAATGGGAACTAGTAAAGAAGGGTCACATTGTTTACTCCATCGTTGCTCAAAATTGGTTAGTACATCCCAAGCAGCTTCACCCTTGATACAAGCATGAGCATCATGCCATGGTTGTCTCGTTGTTGCATTTGAAGAAGCAACATAAACTTGGAATGCAATTCGAGAATGTATTAGCGGTTGGAAAAACTTGTAGTACTTTCCATCTCAATTCTTAGAAAGCACCTCCAAGTCTATCAAAGTATATACTTCAAGCGGAAGTTTCTTAAAATGAAATTAGTCACATTTTTCCTTGCCAAAAGAATAAGACCAAGCACTTGTATAGCTATTAGCTATACACTTCCAATTTTTTGTAGCTGTCCCTGGTCAATTAGTTAGCTGTCTTTTTCATTATCGTTTCATGTCTGATTAGATGGCATTATCAAATTTTGACAACACATAAACAAGTGTAAGGATGTTGCATGGCTCAGACATTGTTGGAGTCAATTGGTTTGCATTTCATGAAGACAAGCGTAGAGATAATAAACTTGTAGCAACTATTGTACCATAATGCCAAGTCACAAATTTTTATTAGCAAAGACTGAAAAAGGTTTTACTTCCTAATACGCATCTGATTAGACTAATTCCCAGAGCTGCCAAAGAAACCTTTGTTTTACTCAAACAACGCGGCCGGAATTAATTTTCAGTCATCAAAAGCTGGTTAAGAATAAGCCATGTTTTATTTAAGACTAATTTGAAGCTTTCGAGTTGGTTACTTGAAGAAATTTTTGATTTATCAGCACTTACGCTACCTATTGATTCCCAGTGCCGAAAATCATATTCCTACATTTTTGTTTATAATATTCATGTATTTGGCTGATCATGGGCTCTATGATATACTTGAATGAGTCAAAAACTATATTACATGTCCATATATATGCGAATCTATAGGGTTTATCCAAATCTTTAGTAAGATCAAGCAAGCCTTTTTTGGGTTTTTTTTTTTTGGAGAAACTAAGTCAAGGAAGCTTAAGTGGCTTTATTGGTAACCATCATCTTAACAAGCATGTTTTTGTAATGAAATACCAAAGCTTTAGGACCCGTTTGGTAATGTTGTTCTAATAACGTTGTTTGTATTTTTTAGAAATATGTGTGAGTAAAAAAGTATGTGAAAATACTTGTAATATTGTTTAAACACTGAAAACTGTTGTTTAAACAACAGTAACAAATGAGCTTTTTTGATACCGCACTTGTTCTCATCTCTCGAGATCATATACCACTTGTGGGACCTGTTTTGTTTAAGGACTTTTTGGCTCTTAATGCAAGTAAAATCAATCAAGGCTAGTAAATCCCGCCCAATGATAAGTGTAGGGACCGGTTTTGGGCACTTCTATTATTGAGAGAGTGGACCCAAACCCAGTTAGCCCATTACAATGAATTTGTAGAGAGTGGGTTGAAGAGCTAGGCCCCAACAAGCGGGCAACGTCCAATGTAGTGTTCGTTGAAGGCCAGCCGGCCAAGGCTTTCTTCCTAAATCTGTCCTCGGCGCCGGTCCGAGGAGCTCGGTAATGGCCTTGCTTCCGGGGGCTCCTTTAGGGGAAAACCCCCCCCCCCCTCCCGGTGATCTCCTTCTTCTTCCTCTATATAGTCCTTTTCTCCCACAACCTCTTTCCTCCACTTGTTGATCATCCACGCCCCTCCCCTCTGACCGCCTGTCCCATCAGCTACTTTATCAGACTCCTGTGAGTCGCAGCAACCGAGGCAGCCCTGGCCAGAGGTCGCATCTTCATTAATGTGGCCGTGGAGTTAGGTGGGGGCATTCAGTGTGGAGGTGACAGCTTATCCTGGACGTGTTCCCCAGCCATGCTGCTATGGCTGACGTGTCGGTTTCGGGTTGCCGAGGGCAGGATCGTCCTCGGCGGGATTCCTGGCCGTTCAGACCTTCACACTCCTTCCTCGGGCTTTACTTCATCCTCGGCATGGGCCCTGGGCCGAATACAAGTTGAGCTGGGGTCACCAGATTATTTAGGCCCCACAATAAGTTTTCCATGTCGAATGATGAGTTTTCCAAGATGAGTTTGCCTATACATATATGGATCATGCTAACGGGTGTCTTTAGGGTCATAGTTAATAATCCATTTTAGAAAAGTTTTGACACCACTTTTATGAGAAATGGGAAAAGCTGTTAAAACATTAATTGCTTTTTTTTTTTTCCTTTTCCCATAAAAAATTTCTTTGGGATTATTAACTATTAACCTAAGGGCATTTGTTAGCATTTCCCTATATATATATATATATATATAATAATAATAATAATAATAATAATAATAATATATGAAAAGTTTAGAAACAAACTCTTCAAATTTTTAGTATTTTTTTTTTATTGAATGTGAATTTTGAACATTTAAACGCTAAATTATATGTTCTTATTATATTATCTATATTTCTATTTAAAAAAAATTATTATCTATATTTGCAAATTTCAAAAAGGTAAAAGATTAATATTATGTCATTAATAAAATGTTTAAATTTCAAGCTTTTATGATCCAAAACTATGCATAAAAAATAAGTTTATAAATCGAATAGTAAATAACATCAGATTTGATCAAAATTTGACACATATGTTAAGAACATAAAAAACATGCAATCCAACCGTTAGATTTTCAAAGTTCATATCTAATAAAATTATATAGAAAGAGTTTGAATGATTTCTCTCCAAACTAATTTAGAGAGAGAGAGAGAGAGAGAGAGAGAGAGAAAATTGTCCATAATATATAGTGTTGTGTATAAATGTATGAGTAAAGTCCTACATTGAATAATAACGATTAACGAGAAAAGTGAATGGTTAATATAAAATAGTTGGGCTCAATTTCATAAGTCTAAACTTTTTGGTTAAGTAATGATCATATATGTTATGTTATTTTTACTACTCAATTGGAGGTTTCTCGAAGGGCTGTCTCCACAACATATAGCCTCCAGTAAGTGTTATCTCCCCAACATATAAAATCATGGTGCTAAGGGGCTTCTAACCTAGTTGACACCTATCCCTTCTCAATCTCTTTGTCAATCCGCCCAAATGGGAAAGATCATAATTTTTCCCAGTCTCTTAGTCAGTTCACCCAAATGGGAAATATCATAATTTTAATTTAAGGGGACAAGATTAAAACAAAAGTAATTCTAAAAATACTAATTAATATACTTAAAAAGTATTAATTAATTAACAAATTAATTTATATAGAAAATATAACATAAATGTAGCCTCCACAAAGTGTGGTCTTTAACCCGATTGGTACCTATTCCTCCCAAGTCTCTTCCATGGGAAAGTCAGAATTTTAATTTAAGGGGATAAGATGAAAATAAAAGTAATTCTAAAAATACTAATTAATATACATAAAAAGTATTTAATTAATTAAAAAATTAATTGATATAGAAAATATAACATAGATGTAAATAATAATTTATTTTTTCGTGGAGCGAGTTAGAGTTGAAACTTGTTATAATAATTGTTACTTTTAAGTACTCCATACTCTAAAGTGACTAATTATGTATTTCAACACAAGAAAGAAACATAAATAAAAATAATAAATATATAGTCACTAATAAATGAAGTTAAAATATTAGTTTAAATGTAAGATAAATTTTTTTTTTTTTTTTTTTGATAATTTGATAGATACAACAGAGAAGAAAAGATTTGAACCCGAGATATCTTGGAAATACTAGAAAGTACTAGCCAAGTGAATTACAAGATTCTTGGCAAATGTAAGATATTCAAACAAGGAATTTGATTACGTAAAATATATAAGCATTATTAGTAGAAAAATGCTATGTTCACAAAATTTTCACAACAAATTATAACCATCTATGGTTTATTATGAAAGTATTGTGAAAATGTTGTAGACGTATCACCTCTTTTATTAGTATTATCCCCCCTCCCAACCAAAAAATACATGGGTATATAATTACGCTCCAAATATATTATGAAATTATTAAGGTAGCCCAACAGATTCCATCACTTTTTACTTTAGAGTGGGCCTCGTTTGTAAGTCTCACACGTGACTTCTAGGGAAAAATCTATTATGCGTCTGGTGCATAAGATACCAACTCATGTCTTTCACCCTCATGTGAAAGGGGGCCAAAATCAATTAGGTGCAGCTTTAGGTATGGAACCTTCTAAACCAATCTATTTAATTGTTAGCATAATCACATGATTCAAAGTGAAAACAATATTGAAGCTTCGTGGAAAGAATTGAACTCCAAATCTTTGGCACAGCAAATGAGTCAGCATCTTCAATTTGTGCATTTGTATTGGATTAGAAATTTAGGGGCTGTTTGGATTTGTTGTTTCCATAACTCATAACTCTGTTTGCATAACTCATAACTCAAAAATGGTGGGACCCATGACTGAGAAGTCCGTTTGGATTTTGTTTCCAGTTTTTGTTTCCATCACTCAATTCTCTGATTTTTGAGTGATGAGTTATGGAAACTGAAAACATATTTTAAGTGTTTTCAGTTTCCAAAACTCAGTTTCTAATGACATTTTCGCAATTAAACTCACAACTCTCTCACTGTTCAGCCGCAGCCTAACCGCAATGTTTGACTTTTGGGTTTTTTTTTGGAAACAAAATGTAATGGCAGAACTGAGTGATGAGTGCCAAACGGGTGGGTTTGGGGAAATTGGGGTATTTTAAGTGATGAGTGATGACAAAAAAAAATCCAAACAGCCCCTTAAAATCACACGCATTGAAGAAAAAACCACATTCTATGGCTTTGTGTTGGTCTAGAATCAGGGCGCTATGGAGAAAGAACACCAATTTTAGTGTAGGGACTTGGTGGGAAAAAAAATGTGGAGGAGAAAAAGTACACTGAATGAATAATTCAACACCCAATTATAGCTATCAAAACTAAGTTTTTTTTTTTTTTTAGCCAACGGGGGCTTGGCTCAGTTGGGTATGGTTCGTTCGCTCTGCCTAACACGTTCAGGTTCGATTCCTGCTACCAGCAGGAGTCCGTTGGTGGGCATCCTTAGTGGGGTAACTCCCCACACAGGTTCGCCTTGCCCGGGGGCTGGAGTAACCTATCTAACTCCTATTTTCCTTAACCAAAAAAAAAAAAAACTAAGTTTTTTTTAAGGTTAGTCCTACAAAAACAAAAGGACTAGATCATGTTATGAGGAAATTTTAGAAATGTTAAGAAGAAATTGAACCCAAATATTGTCAAGTTAAGAACTTGGGATTTGTCTGCCACATTTTGAGTTGGGCTTTTCTTTGGGCCCATATGATTGCACAGCAAAGCGAAGAGTCCACAAACAAAAATGGTTTCTGCTAAAGTGCTAAGCAAAACTCCAAAGCATCCAACAATAGCCCTATCTTTTTCATTCTTCTTTTCTAGGGAAATGGAATCTAAGCTGACTCAGAACAAATGAAAGCAACAAAACAAAGCCCTTTCTTTTCTTTTTTATGTACTAGTAGTAGAATCCCGTATTAGTATAATTAATTTTTGAATATCGTTAAAATAAAAAATAAAAAATAAAAACCTTTTGAATCTAACTAGACTCATAACCAATGGAATGCCTTAACTTAACTTGATAGTCTATCCACATTTTACATTATAACTCACCTTTTACACTCAAAATTATATAATAAAAAGGAAAATCATTGTAGGCAAAATTTTATATCATGAATATTTTTTTTTCTTTTCCTGTTATAGACATTCCATATAAGTCATTTCCAAGTTCCAACCACCGAGAGTTGTGACCCAATGATTAAGATCTTGATATAGGATAGGTCTTGAGTTCGAACCTTCAAATATGACAATATGACACTGATTCAATTTAAGTACTATGTATTTCCTCATTACATTTGCAATAATAGTCTATACTATTTATAAGAGGATTCCCCTCCTTGAACTGAACTTTTATGTGATTTAAAAATACCTCTAAACCTTTTGTTTAAGGAAAAAAACTTGAGAACGGTAAAAATATATCTCCAACTCCACTTAAAATGCCTACGAAATGGGACATTTTCCTACTAATCCATATCTTCAAAACAAACTTATCCAAAATTTATCCAAAAAAAAAAAAATTATCCAAAATTTATCCCAAAAAAAAAAAAAAAAAAGTCTTATTGCACAAGTAAAACGCATGTAATGAGGTTAGTATTTTATGTAGGTTTAAGATTCAACTATGGTTCAACTCACATGAGGGAGTATTTACGAGTTATGATACCATATAACTATTTAAACCCCTCAAACATCAATTATAAATAACTAAGCTACTATGATTATGCTCTAACACAGTAATCATGTTGAACTTGATGTCTTTTTTCTTTATTTTTGCCTACCTTAGGGGAGTGGGCGTATTGGTTTAATAAAAATTCTACGTTCCACTTTTTATATTTTACTTTAAATTTTAGTTATTATGATATGTAACATGCCTGATTTTTTTTTCCATTTTAGACTTTAGCAATTATATAAGAAAAGTAAAAGGAAAAATATGGAGCAAGTTGTGAATATAGTATAAAGTAGAATACAAAAAGTGAGATAAAAGATTTATACTTGGGTCTCAAATATATATATATATATATATATATATATTGAGAATCCAGACCCAGAGGCCAAGTTTTATTTAGTCAAAAAAACGAAATTACAATAAATCTCTCGTTACAAGAGGAGTTATATCATTAGGAATGGACTCAAGCCAAACCTACAGCTTGTTACCTAACTTAGAACATCTGTAAAGAAAATGGGGAACAGAGTTACCTAAGCAATTGACATGAACAAAATTACAAACTCGAAAATCATTAGCTAAAAGCAAGAGTATCCTGCAACACATGACCATAGAACTTCCACATGTTATGGAATGAATGAAGAAGCTTTACATCATCTATTAAATTGTGGCACTTTCGAAATTTGAATTGACTTGAAGATTTAGATAGAAAGTGCTTCTTCAAGCAATTGGGTACTATTCTGCTTTCGTGGCAACCACTTATTGACCAGATTTACCAACCCATTTCTTTTAATTCACTATCTTCCTGCCATGTTTGCATATTATTAAATCTTTTCCAGATTTTAAAATCTGGAAAAGATTGGGCCTTCATGAAATATTAATGGGCTTCATGATTGATGTAGGTAGCACTATGGACCCAACGACTATTTATTTATTTATTATTATTTTTGTGGAGGAAAGACCCAATGGCTTTTTTTTTTTTTTTTTTAGGAAAAAATATCCAATGACTTAATTAGCTTGAAATTGGCATTCATTGTCCAAGAACCGCTATGTGTAAATATAGTCTTTATTGGAAAGCCCATATGAGAGATAAGAAGTAATGCTACTCTTATAAGCATTGATCCATTAAGGAGAAAATATGAGTCTTGAGCCCAATTGCAATGGAAGAAAAACGTGAGTTTTGAGCTCATCTTATGATGTCGGGAAAAAACAAGCCATGATTTTAGTCTTTGAAATATAAAAATGCGAGCCATAAGGTCAAACCATTAAGCATTAAGAATTTTATGCAAAGCCCAATGCAATTTGGGCATTTCTGGCTTTAAATGAACTTAGCCCAACACCTCATTCTTTTTTCTTAGCCAACTTAGCAAGATAGGTAAAAGAATCTCTACATCTCATCATTGCAAGATAGACAACTGAGGACAGAATGAAGTTAGATAGCTAAAAACTCTTATAATTGCAAAAAGAAAGATAGGCACCTACGGACAAAATAAGGACAAAAATAAGATAGAAAGTAGAAAGAAATGAAGGAAAGACAAAGACTTATAATATAAAAAGACAAAATAAGAACATAAAGAAGATAAAAAGTAGAAAGGAAGGAAGGAACGGCAAAACCTTGTAATTGCAAGAAGACAGAATAAGGATAGAAAGAAGAAAAAAATGAAGGAACGGCAAACCCTTATAATTGCTAGAAGACCGAATAAAAACAGAAATAAGATAGAAAGTAGAAAAGAAGAAAGGAACTACAAAACCTTATATTTCATTTGTTCTATGAAATATTAAGTATTAGCCATAAGCCCAAACCATGAGGCATTAAGAATTTTATACAAAGCCCAATGCAATTTGGGCATTTTGGGCTTTAAATGAACTTAGCCCAACACCTCTCTTCTTCTTCTTTTTTTTTTCTTCTTTTTTTTCTTTTTTCTTTATAAAAAGGCGAAAACTCATGACACACGCCTGTAATAAGCATTATCCTTACAAAAATATGAAGATGTGGCATGAGTTAACTAATGGGGTGGTGGCTGAACCAAAAAAAGAGACATCAACAATTGCATTGTTACAAAAGTTTATTGGTAAGCTTATGACCCACTTATTTGTCATTCCCTCAATTAAGGTTCCCAAAAAAAAAGTTTTAATTAGATTTAGATGGTTTGTTTTTAAGAAAAGAAAATAGAGTACACATGGTTGAGACTGATTTTCATTTTTCTTCCCAAATTTGGGAGGGATCATGAACAAAGAGACTAGTACCTTCTGGTGTATACAAGCTTGATTAACTTTGTAAGGCCTGGGTTATTGTTAAATCTTTGCTTTTAAGAATCTTTGCACCGAAAACAAGTGTGCATAATTACTTGGACTGAAATGGAAGTTATTACATCTTAAAGTTTGCAAGATTAAAGAAAACGATAATCTTTTGCATGCTCTTCACAAAAATTGGAGTGAATAAAGGCAAGCAAAAGCAATGATGCAAGGTGAAACATTTGTTTTATTTCTTTTCTCTTTTTTTTTTCTTGCTCTGTAAAAGTGTTTACATACATATTACAAACAAATTAAAGAATTTCAAAAAATTGAAAAAAATTAGACATGTACACAAGCCAATTCTATAATCTTTACATCAATCGGTAGGAATAAGTTAAGGTGATTTTCTGTATAAAAGGGGAAAAAAAAAAAAAGAATGGGGTTTTTTTTTTTTTTTGGCTTACTGACTGAGTAAGCATAGGTTAATAATCTATGTGGTAAAAACAGGTGGTAGCAACATTGATCTCTTTCCCTTTACTTGTATTCTTGTGTCAGGAAAATTGCCCCCATTATCTGTTAGATCCTCCACAGTACCATCTTGTGTCACATTCATAGGATATGTAACCAAGTGCACACCTTCCATGTCTACCAAATCTTCACCACTGTAAATCTTCCACATTTGGTCACCTATGGAACACATCTTCTGCACACATTCCAGACTTTGTGGCTCTTGAAACAGTTCCTGATCAGCACATTTAGTATGCTCATACCACAGTGACAGACGGTATGCATGAATATCGCCGCGACTCATTTTGTCTTTGTCACTTTTGGACTGGTAGCACCCTATAGCAATCTCAGTGTCACGTTGCCCATCCATGGATCGCTGGTTCACATTTGCTGATCCAATTAAAATGTACAGGTCGTCCACTGAAATATAAATAGCAACAATGGAGGAACAGGTTAATTGTTAATATGTAAATCGCTATTAAGTTATCATATTCATTGTGGAAAGTAGAGGAAAACAAAGTGGAGGGAAATTGTCAAATTGTTGGCCATAGAAAACTTTATGTAAAGTTTTTCTTCATGCATTTAGTATTTTCTACTGGTGAAATCCATTTACTTAGAAAGTAATTCAAAGAAAACCAAAACAGCAAAAACCCATTAGGTCTATATCCTCACCCAACCCACAGGATAGTTATAGGTCTATATCCATCCAAATAGTCTCTACTCTTTTTTGTTTTTTTTTTTTTTGGGCATGGTAAAAGAAGCGATAATCGACCTAAATAAGTTATTGGCAACATGAAATATAATCTTTTGGGCAAAATTTAGGTATAGCAATGACGCTAGCATAAATGCTATGTCTTAGGTTTTCTAATTAAATTCAACTATGTGGTTGTATTGACCAATGTAATGCAAAATGTACTATCTTATCTTAAAGATAATTAAATTCAAACTATGTAGTTCATAGACCAATGGAGCAACATGATTAAATTTAATTGAGGAATATAAGATAAAACACCTAAGAAATTGTACCTAATTTTTGTGTCAATCGTTAATGTAAATTTTGACTAAGCCATTAGGGCAGTACTCCTCTAACAATAAAAATAAAATAAAGCATAGAAGGAACTCTATTTAAGTGTAAATGAAGATTGACACACATACCTATCATGAGCTTGGAGTGTACATAAACCATGAACCTCCTATTCTTTTGAGCATTCCAATATTGTGTTTCAGGGTGAGGAGACTCTGGAGAAATAACTTCCTCTTTACCCAACTCTTCTCTATTTGCTAGGCAGAAGAAATTCAAGTAGTCTCTAGGGTGCCCTGGCTCACCACTTTCTTGTATTGCTTCTCCTATCAACTTATACATCATTGACATTGTTCTTCTAGTCCAATGCAATATATCTTGAACTACATCACTCTCAATCACTCCTTCTGGCCACATTGGTATTAGTATATACACTGCAAACCTCTCCTTTGCTTTAATCTTGTTGACCACCTTGAGTGCTATCTCAATAGGAATCAAATTTCTGCAGCCACTATGTTGATCTTTCTCCCACAAATGGCAACCTCCAATAAAATACTGGTTCTCAATATAAATAAACCTCTCAGCTTTCCTTATTGCTTGTATGTAGGCTTCCTGGATGCTTTGCTCCACAGTTAAGTTTCTAAACATTTGGCTAGCTGACACATGGTCAATGGACCTAAATACTTGTACATTCCAATTCCTCCCAGAGGGAATGCTTGAATAACTTTGGCAGCTGAGATTTGACAAGGTACTAATGGGAACTAGTAAAGAAGGATCACATTGTTTACTCCATCGTTGCTCGAAATTGGTTAGTACATCCCAAGCAGCTTCACCCTTGATACAAGCATGAGCATCATGCCACGGCTGTCTTGGCCCCCCCTTCTCAAGGCTAGCTCCTGCAATACTGGTCTGATAAAAATCATGACAATGTGGTTCCATATTGAGATTGTGAAACAATGAATGTTGTTCTGTATCGTAGCGACCATCACAAAGATCTATTCCACCAACAAAACTCATAATTTCTCTATTGCTTGAATTTATTTGCGACTTAGTGTCTAAGGTTATGGTTTTCTGATGGTGAGAGAAGAGTGGGGCGGACATTGGGTGTAATCTTGGGCACAATCTGCATACTACTTTGGTGCGTTCAAAGTAGGCTAAGGCATATTCATCATGTGTTCTCATTATTCCTTCATTCTTGAAGAATGGTAAGGATGTTTCATCATCCCATAACATAATCCTTACAGCCACACCTTCCTCTGCCTTCTGCTTCAACAAATCACCAAGCTTTACTCCTTTTGCATGTGGGATTTGAGTTTGAAAATCCCTAACCTATTCAAAAGCGTATCGGGATTGACAGAACATGAGACAAAAGTAAGAAGTTGATTCCCAGAACATGAGACAAAAGTGAATTTGGTAAATTTGTAATTAGTTTTCATGACTTACCAGCACCATATTGGGATTGAAAGACCAGCCTGCAATGTAAATCAAGTGTTTTGCACCCTCAATGGCATTGTATACATCCTCCCATAATCTTCTTGGAGCACCACAAGAATAGAATGGAGGTTGAAAAGTAGAGAGATGGTGAGCGTCTTGATAAAGTGTGACATGACAATTTGATCGTTGTGGAAATGTTGCATTCCTCAACCCCTGGAATTCTCCATTACTTAGTATCTTTCTCCAGCTTGGTTCAAACTCTGCTGGTTTAAACCATAACATGAATCGTAGCTTCAGTTCTGGATTTGGTGTTCCATTTTCCTTGAGGAGAGGAAAGAGCCCATTAATCAAACTTGATTCATGAAGAATCTGATCTGCCTGGATGTTGATCTTTCCCAAGAAGCAAGACCATGCTGTTTTCATTGTGATGGTAATAGTTGAATTGGATGGATGAGCACAGATAATTTGAAAGGTCTCATTCCAAACTCGGTCATGTTCATGGCTGGTCTCTGCTACCTTCCTGTCATCTATCTCTATGGTTACATAGGCGGGCTTTCCTCTTACAAATATACACTGCAAAACATTTAGACAGCATGATTCTCCCTGTAAGTCAGATACTAATAAATTACCACTAGTCCCAAATTCTTAAGCTATTAGGAAATATTCAATTTAATCTTTTAACCATTATTCTATCAAATACAAAGATATTGCGAATGTTTTCAATGCTTAGCTAACAAGTAAAGGGTTATACATATATTTACGATACTCTGAAGTTTAACTAAATTGTTGGAACTTAGTCTCTTAAAAAAAAATTGTTGGAACTTAGCATATTTCATTGTATTGTATACTTGACTTCTAGTACTTACATTGAAAGGAGATAGTGGTGTATTAGGCGTGGCAGAGAAGATGGTAGCTTCAAGGATTCCATGGAGGAATTTTTGCTTTCTCTCCATTGCTCTAGCTTTCAAAACAATCAGAGAGAGAGAGAGAGGGAGGTGGGAGCTTCGATTTTTCTTTTTTTTCAAGTGTGAATTAGATTTGTTTGGACATGTAAGGGAATTGTGCTATGTTATTGGTCGCTTATAAAGGTAGATAATTTCGTTGTTGCATTTGAAGAAGCAACATAAACGGTTGGAAAAACTTGTAGTACTTTCCATCTCAATTCTTAGAAACCACCTCCAAGTCTATCAAAGTTTATACTTCAAGTAGAAGTTTCTTAGAATGAAATTAGTCACTTTCCTTGCCAAAAGAATAAGACCAAGCACTTGTATAGCTATTAGCTATACACTTCCCAATTTTTTGTAGCTGTGCTGGGTCAATTAGTTAGCTGACTTTTTCGTTATCGTTTCATGTCTGACTAGATAACATTATCAAATTTTGACAACACATAAAACAAGTGTTAAGGATGTTGCATGGCTTAGACATTGTTAGAGTCAACTGGTTTGCATTTCATGAAGAAAAGCGTAGAGGTAAAATCTTGTGGCAACTATTGTAGTACCATAATGCCAAGTCACAAATTTTTATTAGCAATGATTGAAAAAAGTTTTACTTCCTAATACGTATCTGATTAGACTAATTCCCAGAGCTGCCAAAGAAACCTTTGTTTTACTCAAACAACGCGGCTGGACTTAATTTTCAGTCATCAAAAGCTGGTTAAGAATAAGCCATGTTTTATTGAAGACTAATTTGAAGCTTTTGAGTTGGTTAGTTGGAGACATTTTTGATTTATCAGTCACTTACGCAGCTACGCTACCTATTGATTCCCAGTGCCGAAAATCATATTCCTACATTTTTGTTTATAATATTCACGTATTTGGGTGATCATGTGCTATATGATATACTTGAATGAGTCAAAAACTATATTACATGTCCATATATATGCGAATCTATTTGGTTTATCCAAATCTTTAGTAAGATTAAGGCAGCTGTTTTTTTTTTTTTTAATAGAAACAAAGTCAAGGAAGCTTAAGTGGCTTTATTGGTGACCATCATCTTAACAAGCATGTTTTTGTAATGAAATACCAAAGATTAGCCTTTTTCGATACCGTATTTGTTATCGTCTCTCGGGATCATATACCACGTATATACCACTTCAGGGACCTTCGAGTGTTTTGTTTAAGGACTTTTTGGCTCCTAATGCAAGTAAAGTCAATCAAGGCTAGTAAATTCTGCCCAATGATGAGTTTTCCAAAATGAGTTTGACTACAAATATATAATGGAAAATTTGGAGAGAAGCCTTTCAAATTTTTAATAAATTTTTTTTTATTGAATGTGAATTTTGAAAATTTAACTATTGGATTGCATATTTTTATTATATCTTTTATGTTTGCAAAATTTCAAAAAATGTTAAAGATCAATAATTATGTTATCAATAAAATGTTTAAATTTCAAGTTTTTATAATTTAAATTTAGGGCTATGCTAATGAGTACTCTTAGGGCAATAGTTAACAATCCATTTTAGGAAAGTTTTGACACCACTTTTATGGGAAATGAAAAAAGTTATCAAAATATTAATTTTTTTTTCTTTTTCCATAAAAACTTTCTTTAAATAGATTGTTAACCATTACCTTAAGAGCATCTTTTGGCATTTCCTTAAAATTTATTCATAAAAAATAAATTTATTGATCGAATAGTAAATAACACATAATATGAACGGAATTTTACATGAGTGTTAAGAACATAAACAACATACAATCGAATTGTTAGATTTTCAAAATTCGCATTCAATAAAAATAATTAGGAGGAGTTTGAATCGTTTCTCTCCAAACTAATTTAGAGAGAAACATTGTATCAAAAAAAATTTAGAAAGAAACATTGTCCATAATATATAGTGTTGGGTATAAATGTGTGGGTAAAATCTCATACTGAATAATAACGATTAACGAAAAGAGTGAATGGTTAATATAAAATAGTTCGGCCCAACTTCATAAGTTTAAACTTATGGGTTAAGTAATAATTATATATGTTATATTAACTACTCAATTGGAGGTTTCTCAAAGTGTTATCTCCACAACATAATAGCCTCCACAAAGTGTTATCTCCCCTACATATAAAATCATGGTGCTAAGGGGCTTCTAACCCAATTGGCACCTATCCCTCTCTAGTTTCTCCCCTAATGGGAAATATCAGAATTTTAATTTAAGGGGACAAGATTAAAACAAAAGTAATTCTAAAAATACTAATTAATATACTTAAAAAGTATTAATTAATTAACAAATTAATTGATATAGAAAATATAACATAAATGTAGCCTCGACAAAGTATGGTCTTTTAACCCAATTGGCACTTATCCCTCCCAAGTCTCTCCCCTAATGGGAAAGTCTGACTTTTAATTTAAGGGGATAAGATGAAAATAAAAGGTTGAAAACAAAAGTAATTCTAAAAATACTAATTAATATACGTAAAAAGTATTTAATTAATTAAAAAATTAATTGATATAGAGAATATAACATAGATGTAAAAATAATTTATTTTCATGGAGTGAGTTAGAGTTGAGACTTGTTATAATCATTGTTACTTTTAAGTACTCCATACTCTAAAGTGACTAATTATGTATTTCAACATAGAAAGAAACATAAATAAGAATAATAAATATATAGTCATTAATAAATGAAGTTAAAGTATTAGTTTAAATGTAGGATTTTTTTTTTTTTTTTTTTTGATAATTTGATAGATACAATAGGGGAGAAAAGATTTGAACCCGAGATATCTTGGAAATACTAGAAAGTACTAGCCAATTGAATTACAAGGTTCTTGGCAAATGTAAGATATTCAAACAAGGAATCTGATTATGTAAAATATATAAACATTATTAGTATAGAAATGCTATGTCCATAATATTTTCACAACGCTTTCACAACAAATCCTATGTGGCAAGTTATTATTGGTGAGACAAAAATGTAATTTTAATGATATATTCAAATTAGAACCAATAACAACTAACCACCTATGATTTGTTATGAAAATGTTGTGAAAATATTGTGGACGTAGCACCTTTCTTATCAGTATAATCCCCCTCCCAACCAAAAAATACATGGTTATATAATGATGCTCCAAATATACTATGACATTATTAGGCTAGCCCAACAAAGTCCATCGCTTTTCACATTAGAGTGGCCTTCATTTGTAGGTCTTATACATGACTTCTAGCCTTTCACCCTCATGTGAAAGGGAGCAAGAGTCAATTGGGTGCAGCTTTACGTATGGAACCTTCTAAACCAATCTATTTAATTGTTAGCATAATCAAAAATGATTCAAAGTGAAAACAGTATTGAAGCTTCGTGGAGAGAATTGAACTCCAAATCCTTGGCACATCAAATGAATCAGCATCTTCAATTTGTGGGTTTGTATTGGATTAGAAATTTAGAATCACACGCATTGGAGAAAAAACCACATTCTGTGGCTTTGTGTTGGTCTAGAATCACACGCTATGGAGAAAGAACACCAATTCTACTGTAGGGACTTGGTGGAAAAAAAATGTGGGGGAGAAAAAGTACACTGAATGAATAATTCAACACCCAATTATAGCTATCAAAACCAAGTATTTTCTAGGTTAGTCCTAGAAAAACAAAGCACTAGATCATGTTATGAGGAAATTTTAGAAATGTTAAGAAGAAATTGAACCCAAATATTGTCATGTTAAGAGCTTGGGATTTGTCTACCACATTTTGAGTTGGGCTTTTCTTTGGGCCCATATGATTGCACAGCAAAGGGAAGGGTCCACCAACAAAAGTGCTTTCTGCTAAAGTGCTAATCAAAACTCCAAAGCATCAAACAATAGCCTGTATCTTTTTCATTCTTCTTTTCTAGGGAAATGGAATCTAAGGAGCTGTTTGGATTTGGTGTTTTCTATCATCTATCACTTTGTTTTCATCGCTCATAATTCAAAATTGGTGGATCCCATGATTGTTTGGTTTGTTTAGATTTATTTTCAGTTTTTGTTTACATCACTCAATTCTCTAATTTTTGAGTAATGAGTTATGAAAACTGAAAACACATTTTAGATATTTTTAAGTTATGAAAACAGAGTTTTCATGGCATTTTAGTAAATAAACACACTGTTAGGACCCACGGTTAGACCTTTTGCTCTCTCCAACACACGTTATCTTCTTTTTTTCTTTTCTTTTCTTTCGCGCTGGGTCTGGGACGAACACCTTTCTCTATTCTCTTCTTCTTCTTCTTCTTTTCTTCTTTTCTTTCCTTTTCACATTGGGTTTATGGGTTTGGTTTCTTTTTTTTTTCTTTCACGGTGGGTCCAGGCTTGGTTTCTCTATTCTCTTCTTCTGCTTCTTCTTCTTTTTTTCCTTCTTTTCTTTTCTTTTCACATTGGGTTTCTGGGTTTGATTGCATTTTTTTTCTTTTTTCTTTTTTTCCATTCCTTTTCACTGGGTTTCTAGGCTTGGGTTCTTTTTTTTTTCTTCTTCTTTTTCTTTCTTTCTTTCTTCACTTCTCATGATCTTTTCTCTTCTCTGTTTTCCCTCTTTTAGTTCTTTCTAAACTTTATAGTGTAATTTGATGTGGTGTTGAAGGTGTTGGTGGTGTGAATGGCTGGATCTGCTATGGTGGATTGATTTGATGTTTTGTAGTTTGCACGGTGATGGTTTTTTTCAGTTGGGTGCTGGGTTCGGTGAATGGATGAAGAGGGAGGTGATGAACAGTGCTTGAGAGCAATTTGGGTTTGGTGAGTTTGGGTATTGGGGGTTGAAGGGGGAAAAAAAAAGTAAAAGCTGCACCAAGTCAATTTGTGGGTCCCACAAAAAGTAAAATTTTTTGAGTTATCAAAGTTGGAAACAAGTGCCAAACATGCCACCTTAGAAAGTTGTAATATTTTCAGTGATAAGTGATAAATGATGAGTCAACATTTTTTGAAATCTAAACAGCCTCTAAGCTGTCTCAGAACAAATTAAAGCAAAAAAACAAAGCCCTTTCTTTGTTTTTTTTTTTTTTTTTTTTTTTTGTAATAGTAGTAGAATCCCATATTAGTATAATTAATTTTTTAATATAGTTAAAATAAAAAATAAAAACCGTTTGAGTCTAACTAGACTCATAACCAATGGAATGCCTTAACTTGATAGTCTATCCATATTTTACATTATAACTTAACTTTTACACTCAAAATTATATAATAAAAAGGAATATCATTGTAGGCAAAATTTTGTATCATGAATATTTTTTTTTTCTTTTCCTGTTATAAACATTCCATATTAGTCATTTCCAAGTTCCAACCACCAAAAGGTGTGACCTAATGATTAGGATCTTGATATAAGATAGGTCTTGAGTTTGAACCTTCAAATATGACAATATGACACTGATTCAATTTAAGTACTACGTGTTTCCTCCTAACATTTGCAATACTAGTCTGTATTATTTATAAGAGGATTCTCCTCTTTAGACTGAACTTTTATGTGGTTTAGAAATACTCCTAAAGAAAAAACTTGAGGAGTAAAAATATATCTCCAACTCCACTTAAAATGCCTACAAAATAGGACATTTTTCTACTAATCCATATTTTCAAAACAAACTTATCCCAAAAAAAAAAAGCCTCATTGCACAAGTAAAACGTGTGTGATGAGGCTAGTATTTTATGTAGATTTAAGATCCAGCTATGGTTCAACTCACATGAGGGAGTGTTTACGAGTTATGATCCCATATCACTATTTAAACCCCTCAATCATCAATTATAAAATAACTAAGCTACTATGATTATGCTCTACCAGAGTAATCATGATGAACTTGATGTCTTCTTTGTCTACCTTAGGGGAGTGGGGATATTGGTTGAATAAAATTTCTATATTCTACTTTTTATATTCTACTTTAAATTTTATTTATTATGATATGTTACATGCCTGAATTTTTTTTTTTTTTTTTTTTTTTTTTTTTTTTCATTTTAGACTTTAGTTATTTTATAAAAAAAGTAAAAGAAAAAATATGTAACAAGTTGTGAGTATAGTATAAAGTAAAATACAAAAAGTGAGATAAAAATTTTATACTCGGATCTCAAATATAAACTTCAAGAAATGTAAAACTAGGCATAAAACAATAATCACTCGTATAACTTCAACGTGTTATGGAATGTACAAGCTTCACATCATCTATTAAATTGTGGCACTTTCAAAATTTGAATTGACTTGATGATTTAGATAGAAAGGGCTTCTTCAAGCAAATGGGTACTATTCTGCTTTCGTGGCAATCACTTATTGGTCAGATTTACCAACCCATTTCTCTTAATTCACTATATCTTCCTGCCACGTTTGCATATTAAATAAATCTTTTCCCGATTTAAAAAGTAACGAAACATTTAATTAAGATTTCTTTGCTTGTAAAGGTTTCCACATTTTTTTCTCGTAGCTTCCAACATGCCACGTGGGCAATCAAGCCGGTTCTCGTTGGAACCTTGCCGTCGTTTTATCATTGCCGTCCCTACAACGTTTTAGTGTGGTCTTGTCCACATACGAGTCCAACCCATTCCGTGTTGGAAGATTAGTTGAAAATGTTGGGTCCTTGTACAGCTACCATAATTTTAAGAAATTAAGAAAGAGGTATCAACATGTGGGTACACTTGATCACATTCCATGTACCTCATCAATCTCAATCATTCATTTGCCACATTTAAATTATCACTTGCCCTCTTCTTTGGGAGAAATTATTAGGTCCACCAAAGAACTGCTGACGTGGTTTTTCCTAACCTCTCATACAATAAAATACGGTTATTTATGCAAATGTGACATCATTTGGTAATTTTTATTTTTTATTTCTTGTGCTAATTAAGAAGCTCACATATACATTTGCATAAATAACATCATCTCATTGGTTAGGGAGGATTGCACCAACAGTCCTCCTAGTGTAAATAATAATTTCTCCTTCTTTTGGGCATCTAAATTGTGACATGAAAACTGCAGTTATCTATTAAAAAATCCTCCATGATCTATAAGATTTTAATTTAGTAACTGATATTTATTAAGTCAAGAATTCAATTAAAATCTCCTATTAAAAAGGAAAAATAATTTAGTTAAATCTAAATTTAGAGTAAACTTGTCTTTTTTTTTGTAAATGTAAACTTATCTTTTAAATTAAGACTTTTAGAGTGAAATTTAGAAGCAAATCTAATTGCTTAGAGTGAATTAAGATTAGTTTGTTTAGCCTTCTAATTCAAGACGTTTATGGTAAAAATAGAAGCAATCATAAAAATTCAAGTTAAGAAAAAAAAATTGATGAGCTTCATTTCATTGAATTGTTATATAATTTAGGGAAAATTGCTTCCAAAACACAATAATATAGTGCTCCTTCATTTCACATTTATGGTAAATCTTATCACAAATTTATTGGTGGAATTTAATGTGAATATAAGAGAATAGATCTACACATTACCATGCATCGAGAACTCCTAATAATTACTCATTATTCAGTCCAATAACAAGTATATATATTTAAAATTTACTTTTACTATTTGTCTTAAGTTTATTGGATTGTTTCTGTAATTCGAATAATGTTTTGACAATAGATCGCTCATTTTTCTATATTTTCCTAATCTCCTTTTTTTTGGTTTGTGGAGCCCAAAATCTCTTTAAGTTACAAACTAATTACATATTGATTGATTACAATTATCCTCCCAATTTCATTTCAAGTCCACCAATTATACAATTCATATATTCACCTCCATGCATAGTAAAATTTAATAATGGAATTGACAATCATACTTTTTCATCCTCATCAAACTTGTCCTATATTATTTGGTCATTTACCCGTTGTCCTAACCCAATTTGGGGTTTAATCATAATTGATATTCTCTTCATTTTTTTGCTTGTTGGGTATATCATAATTGACTCTCAACCAAAATTTCACAAACACCCCCCATCACACAATATCACACACACACACCTCATGGCCCCTACACTTCAAACAATGCACCTCACACCCATCTTATTATAAGCCCCAATACACCCTCTCTATTTTATTACTCCTTTCACGTTTCCCTTTCACAATCCCCATTATCACCTTCATTTTTCTCTCCAACGCTTCAAACTCTCAAAAGGGTCAAACACCCAAATCCCAAAAGTCTCAAACCCTCAAAACTCACCAAAACAAAACCAAAAACATAAACAAAAAGCAAAATACAACATGACCACCTATGGTACTATACCAGCTTCATCACCAGCACAAGCCAACCTTGAATACATCTCACGTGCAAAAGAGAGAATCAAGGCAGGCCTTGGCACTCGTAGACCATGGAAGCTCATGTTCAATTTCCACAGTCTTGGCTGGCCTTCAAGCTTTGGCGATGCAGTCTCAAGCGTAAAAACAAACGTGGGGTATTTTCGCATGAACTATGCCAGCGTAGTGCTTCTAATTCTTTTCCTCAGCCTTCTATGGCACCCCGTATCGCTCATAGTGTTTATAGTAATGATGGCGGCGTGGTTGTTCTTGTACTTCTTGCGTGACGAGCCACTCATGGTTTTTGGCCGCGTGATTGATGATAGGGTGGTGATGATTGTGTTGGCTGTGTTG
Source organism: Quercus aquifolioides (assembly GCA_019022515.1). Classification (NCBI taxonomy): domain Eukaryota; kingdom Viridiplantae; phylum Streptophyta; class Magnoliopsida; order Fagales; family Fagaceae; genus Quercus; species Quercus aquifolioides. The sequence continues at coordinate 16,341,537 of CM032328.1, forward strand.
ACCGTGGTGTTCTTGTTGTTGACAAAGGCCACGTTGAACATCTTGGTGGCGCTGTTGATTGGGGCGGTGTTGGTGGTGGTGCACGCCGCAGTGAGAAGGACTGATGATTTGGTCGTGGATGAAGAAGCTTCTGGGTTGATGACTGGTACTGGTACTAGTTCTGGTGGTGGTGGTGTTGTCGGTTCTGGATCTAGTTCTTAGTTAATCAAAATTTGTGTTTGCTGCTATGAATTTTTGATTTGTTTTGTTTTGTTTTGGGTTTTGTAATTCTCCCCCCCAATTTGGTGATTTAGTACAGAGGAAATGAGATTTGTTTCTTTGGTTTCTTTTTCAATTTTGGGGTTTTGCTCTATTTGGCATCTGGGTTTTTCATATGGGATAAAACTTAGAATCTTAGATTCATTTCTTAGTTGCCAATCAAATACAACTACCTATTTACATTGGTCAATAGTTACATAGTTGAATTTAATTACAACACATAAGATACTGTACTTAAATTTTGAGAGATGGATTTAGGATTACTGCTAAAAGAATATACTGCTTATAAAAAATTGATCTAAATTTTGTCGTTTGTTTATTCAGATCTTTGTTTTGGTTATGGTTGTGTTATTGTTAATATCGTTGGTCATTGTCCTACTTTTATGGTGGGAGCTTAAAGGGTTCTTCGGCCCCTTGGTGGTCCAAATCTTCCGACATTGTTTTGGGGGCCCTAAAGTGCTCCATTTGCAAACATGTTCGTTTTTACAGCAAAAACAAGGGCAGTGTAATCCGCAGGAAAATCAGAAAATCGAGACAATCTCAACGTGCAAGATGCGAGATTGAAGGTGCCTTTACAGAAGGATGTAGTTGTGAATGATGAAATTTTGTCAAATGGAATGGCCCAAAAATCATGTGACTGCTTTTAATGCTCATATTCTCAACCAAACCAACATCTCTCGCGCCAAATATGACCTGGAATTACTACTCTTTAATTCTATTTTTGAGCAATGAACTTTAAAATTTCTTACAAGGTTTTTGTGTGTTACTTTTGTGTCATTATATCATTGGTTATATTCTTTTCTTGTGAGCTTTTGAGGCCTCAGCTCCTGGTGGTTCAAATCATTGTGAGTGACATTGATTCGGGCCCGCCAAGGGGCAATATCATCAACAGGAAGTCTGGAAATTATATCATGAGTTGTGAGGTTGGTCTAATTATTTGATTTAAGTTGTAAATCTAATATATTAAAAATTTGGATCTTTCATCAAGTTATATCTAAATTTCCTTCTAACTAAACCAAAAAAAAAAAACCTTCAAATTTTTCATGTATCTTTTTGGACAAAACTTAAGTATTATTCTTTAGACTCCCTTCTTAAAATTCAGTCCCGTGACTACTTAACTAAAAACATTCTTCTATCCCATGAGAAAAAAACTATACGTAGGAATGGCAACGGGTCGGGTTCGACCCAAGTTTTTGCATACCGGGACCCGACCCGTGAGCCAAGACCCGCAACCCGAACCTGGCCCGATTAGTAATCAGGTTTTTTTTTTTCGGGGCCCAGACCCGCCTCGCCAGGCCCCGTTTAGCTGCTTGGGCCCAAATCTGGCCCAACCAAAAAAAAAATTTTGAAGCCCATTAAAATTTTTTGCCTAAATTACAGCCCATTCAAACCCATTAAGATTTTTTGAAGCCCATTCAAGCCCAAATCGAGATTTTTTGCCTAGATTTTTTGAAGCCCATTATATGGTAGCCAAATCAATCCAAATTATAGATTAATCATAAATCAATCCAAATCATAGGTTAATCATAAATCAATAAATCACCTGTTAATTATACATCTATAAATCAATAAATCATAACTAAAATCACTAGCTAAACATAAAAATAAAATACATCCATCAAGTCCAAGAAATAAGTATCACAAGTCCAACAAGTTCAAGAAATTTTAAAGCTACAAAATAAATCTCACAAGTCTAAGAAATTAAAAAGGCTAAGAAATTACAAAATGTCTTATCCTCCACAAACCAACAAATTAAAAAGGCTAAGAAATTACAAAAGGCTAAAAAGGCTTAGAATAATTACAAACCAACAAATTAATCCAAAAAATCTAAGAAATTAAAAATGCTACTAAATTAATACAAAAAATATCTAATCTTCCACAATTGTGACACAACTCCCATCCTCTTCATTAGGCTCTCCATCATCAAGAATTGATTGAAGTGTACAATCTCCAGACATAGTTGAAGAACCTACAACAACAATGAATTAAAAAATGGAATAAATTTCATCAAATTGTAACTAACAAATATAAACTTCCACTTGGGTAGGAAGAATAAACAATTTCTTCCATTAGAACAAAATGGTTGAATTTTTAGTTATTAGTGAACCAGAGTTATTAGCACAAAAACATCTGCATTCCCAACAAACACAAAAAACAATAAACAAGAACCAGATTTTTTTTTTTTTTTTTTGCTAAACAAAGACTTTTATTAAAAGAACATATAATGAGACCCAATTAACATACATTAACAGTAAATAGGAAAATATTCTTACACTATGAGACCCAATTAAGCTAATGAATCAATTGCAAATAGGGCATAGAACCAAGCCATTCTCATTACAATCAGAGCACCTCACCACTACAGTCCTCTCTACTTTTCGACCCACCGCTTCTTTCACCACCATAACCATCTTACAGCTCCCACTTAAACAAGGCAAAAATCTCACATCCCCACAACCCTCACACACACTACTAACCCCACCAACCCCAAATCCACCTCTTTTCTTAGGCAAACCATTAAAAATCTCACCAACCAAACCTTCCTCCACCATTTTCAACACCTAATCACACCCACCCACATACTAACGATTTGCTACTACACTTCAAGTGGACAGTAAGTTTCAAATGTTTCATAATAATGCCAAGATTAGACTGAGGAAGAGAAATTTCCTATTACCAAAAAAAAAAAAAAAAAAAAGAAGAGAAATTTCGAGAGAGAAAAACTGACCAAGGCGTGAGGGGCACTGAGGCGTGGCTGCGTGCTGAGGCACTGGGGCGTGCTGCGTGCTGAGGGGCTGACTGAGGTGAGGGGCTAAGGCCTGAGGGCCTGAGGGCGTGATGAGGGGCTGACTGAGGTGAGGGTCTGAGGCGTGAAACTGAATTGAAATGGTAATGAGAGGCGGCTGGGTTAGTGATAGTGAGTAGTGACATAATCGGGTTTTATCCAGGCCAGGTTTCGGGTCGGGTTTCTGGTTTTTTTTTTTATTTATAAAACCCGGACCCGACCCGAACCCAATTCGGATTTTTTTTTAAAACCCATACCCGACCCTATTCTTTAACGGCCCAGGTAAAATCCGGCCCATTAGGGTCGGGCCGGGCTGGATATCCACAAGTCGGATCTAAATTGCCATCCCTAGCTATACGGCTAAAATTTAAGAGAATAACCTAAGGAACAGCATTTAAAGTATTGTACTTAACTTGAAAAAAAAAATGTATATAACTTAAAAATATTGAATTTTAAATTAGAACAAAGTTGAGCTACAAAACTAATCATAACCTAAGGCTACAACCATACTCAATAAAATAAACATTACTACATAATTTGAAAATTTAACCGTTGAATTGCATGATCTTTACGCTCTTAATACATATGCCAAATTTTGTGTCAATCGGATATTATTTACTATATGATCTATAAGATTATATATTATACATAATTTTAAATTGTAAAAACTTGCAATTTAAACAATTTATTGATAACATAACTATTAATATTTAATTTTCTAGAAATTTTGTAAGCATAAAGGATATAAGAAGAAGATGTAATCCAATAGTGGATTTGTCAAAACTTATCTTCAATAAAAAGATATTAAATAAGGTTGTAGCCTAAGGCTACAACCAATTTTGTAGCTAAATTTTGTCCTTTAAATTAATACAGGTCTTTGACCACCCTAGAAGGGAAAAAAAAAAACCTTGAACACCCTAAATAACAATTTGAGCCCATTAAAACTAAAATTCAACCTCTCCAAAATTTTGGTCCGTTGAATGTTGAACCAAAAATTTGCGAAAAATGTTATGTTCACAACATTTTCGTAACAAATCTTAAGTAGTAAGTTGTTACTGGTGAACAAAAAAATAATTTCAATGGTAGGTTCAAATTAGAATCAATAAAAACTTATCACCTAGTCTTTGTTGTGAAAGTGTTACAAAAATATTGTAGATGTAGCACTTTTCAAAAATTTCCCAAACAAACAAATTAGTCTAAAAGCCCAAATCAAACGTTTAATTGTGTTTTCAAATGACATATTTTAAAATCGCTATTTTTTTAATAATAAAAAATGCACACTTTTCAAATAGCTAGTTTGTTAGTGTTTGTTTTAGTCTTTAATTGAATTTGTTGGATTTATGTGATACATTTTTTCAAAAAGATAATTTGGATATATTATTACTTATTTAGGCAATATGTTAGTAATTGAATGAGAGGTCTGTAACTTATAGATTGTTTGGTTGTGTACATTGAGAAATATGTACCTGATAACATTAATATTGAAGCTATCATATCACCTAACGATTTCAAAATATGAAAACTTGTGAATGAAAATTTGAAAACTTTATATATTTGCAAGTGTTTTTTTTTTTTTTTTTTTTTTTGTGATGTTAATATATTCAAGTTCTATTTTTATTAAAAAATTTTAATTTAAGTTTTTTAATGACCACCCTCCCTAAAAAAATTCATTGAGCCGCCACTGTTCTATCCTATCTTTTTATTGGGTGTGAATTTTGAAAATTAATTGCATGTTTTTCATATTTTTAACATACATGTCAAATTTCATTCAAATCAAATGTCATTTACTATTTGATCAACAAACTTATTTTTTATGAATAATTTTAGATCACATAAACTTGAAATTATACATTTGATTGATGACATAACAATTGATCTTTGATCTTTTTGAAATTTTACAAGCAGGAAGGATATAATAAGAACATGCAATCTAACAATTAAATTTTTAAAATTTACATCAAATAAAAAGATATAAGAGGAGTTTGAAGTACTTTTAGAGAGAAACATTTTCCCCTGTTCAAAATGTAGGTCTATATCAGCATTTTGTATATCCTGTACCCGGCATAAATGCCGGGTACAGGATATACGTATACCTCTGCCGGGTACAGGATATACGTATACCTCCTCCTATATCAGGGGTTTATGCAGTGCACTGTTTCTCAAATTGTAGTTTTTTGAAGTCCAGATATATAGATTCATTTATGGATTTTATAGGATTAGTTAGAAACTGTTAATGACCAATATATAGCGTATGACAGGAATCTTTAATGATTATCCTCAACCAAAGACCACCCCTGGATGTTCTAACAGAGACCACTTGTGACTTTCCCCATTACACGGTTTGCTGCTCCTGCTCCTACTTTTCAGCCTATTAAATTTGATGAAAATATTGAGTTGAGTGATGATATGCTACCATGCACGTACACGTATATGGGTGCAGGTATGGTTACGGATATAATACAGCGACACGAGTAATTTTTGAAAAATTATAACATGATACGGCAGATTGGATACCGTTACAACACGGATACGGAACCTCAAATGAAGTGTCTGTGAATCCTAGATGATATGTATAGCTTGAAGATAATCACTGGCAACTCCACATGCAAACTAGGGTAGTCACAGGACCACACTAACTTGCACCTGACTTGCAAAAAAATGTGTATATACACTTACTAAAAAAATATTATATGCTAAACTAATCTATTATGACCATTCTAATAAAAAATGTTGAACACTCTGACTTGAGAATTATAAAAATTTGGGTTCAACAAAAATAAAAGTAATGTTACATTCACAACATTTTTACAATAATTTCACAATAAATTCAATATAGTAAGCTATTACTAATTCTAATTTTACCCAAATACCAATATTATTTTTTTACCCACCAATAACAGTTTTTTGCATAAGATTTATTATAAAAATGTTGTGCACGTAGTATTACTCTAAAATTAATTCTGCCCCCCAAACATAATCCTTAATCCCTTTTATAAAATTTTTTTAAAAAATAATCTTAAATAACAACAATAAATATTAGCCCAAATAACAACAAACATAAACCAAACAAAAACAAGACAATACCAAACAACAACAAGTGAACAAATTGTTCAACAAAAAGCCTATTATAAAAAAAAAAGATAAAAGTCGCTAATCATTTAAATTTGTAGATCGTTCAACCCATTCAATAAAATAATCACTAATTTTATTTTTCCTTAAAAAATGGTACTAAGAAAATATTGTGGTTGTGAGTTCTTTTTTATGGTGACGGCAGTTATACTCTTTTTGGCTTTGCAATCACAAAAATTTTGCTCTCTTTAGTGACTTGACTCGCAATTGTAGCAAATATTCAAGTTATCGCTTTATTAGATTTTGTATAATTTAAATTTTTTAGTGATCACCCTGAAAAAAATTCCTAAAGCCACCACTGATGATAATGTTATTTAAAAATAGTGATCTAGAGCACGATAAATTGCAATTAAAGGCATGGATGATGTGAGTATAGTATGGAACATATATGAGACTGAATGGATAGAACAAGGAATTGAAAGAGATATAGGGGATTACGAAAAAGTAGCTTTCAAGGAATTGGCTGTCAAGCTTAGCAAAGAAGTTGTGCAGCTTTGCCCACACTCAATCTCATTTTCACCATGTCATGGCCTCCTAACCCTCCTCGATAGAGCCCAAATATACTACCGTCGTTACATTAGTGTCTCGAAGGTTGGTAGTATATTGAGGACAATCAGATATAATTTCAATGTTCCGAAGTGAGGAGGTTGTTCCTGCAATTAGGCATGTCTAACCAAACCTTCCTAGTGAACAGTTTGCTCAAGCGATCTCTTACCCTTTAGTTGTTGTTATGTTACATTATTTTGTGTTTAATTTCTAAAATAATTTATTTACAACAAGGAAATGTCATGTTGGTGAGAAAAACAAAATTATATGAAAAGAAAAAATGTAATTAAAAAACCAAAGGGTTTTGCTTCTCTTTCTTATTCCTCACTCTTAATAGTTTCGGAAAGAGGGTCTAGATTGTGTTTGGTTGGGTGGTTGCCCCTTTCTAAACCCAATGATTTCATCAACTTGCCCTTCAAATCAACCACTTGTCACTTTTCTTCTAAACCCAAAACCCAAAAAGAAAAAGAAAAAGAAAAGAATATCTCATAATTATACTTAGAGTCCATTTGGAAACAATTTATTTAGCTGAAACTGAAAATTTATTACTGAAAGTACTGGAAAAAAAAATTAAAAAATAGCTGAATAATATAATAAGACCCATAAATAGTACCAAAAAATATAATGAGATTTATGAATAATAACAAAAATAAGCTAAAAACTCTAATAAGCTGTGAATTCCATCAATTTCCCAAACATACTCTCAATATAACAAGTAAAAACCACTTTTGGCCATTTTAAATCACACACTCCCGCCGGAACAATGTTTTTGAAAGTATTAAAAGAAAGAACCTCAAAAGGACCATAAATACAAAAGTGATGTAAAATCTAAGGGCTTATTAAATCGAAATAAAGTCACTCTAAGACATGTCATCTTAACCAAACTAGGAATAGTAATTACATATTCATTTCTTTCACATAAAATTGAATCTCACTCATTAAAATAATGATGAAATTTATCAGGATAAAACTAACCATTAATGTGAAAAGGAAGAATGCACATTTATGATAATTATAGAGTATTCTATAGTTTTTTCACGACCAAATAACAAAGACGACAATTATCATAGTACAAAAACAAATTCACCTGCCTCAATTGGGAATAACTTATTTAATTTTTTTGTTAAAAAGATTTTCGTTGAAAGTATGTTAAAGTTTACTTGTACTTCGACAAAGTAAGAAAATGTGGGGTTTCAAAAAGCCATACATAAAAACTAAAAGTTAAAAATTGAGCAAATGAGTTCAGGCCAAACAGACTAAATTATAAGCTAACTTTTTTATTTTTAACTTTTATGTAAAGTTTTTGAAAATTTCACTTTTTTTTCCTCACTTTTTAAAATAAATATGCTTTTATTTATGAAAGCAAAAAGGCTAAATAAGTTGATAATAAAATAGACATTTATTAAGACAACGTCTCTCTTTCAAGAAATTCTATAAAAACAACAAAATCTAAAAACATTTTATAACACTCTTCTCTTTCGCCGTTATAACAAATAAACTAGCTTCTCTTCTCATTGTTTCGTTGAAACCTCTCTAAAATCTCTATACTCCTCAGTCCTCTCCACCACCACAACCACAACCACCACTCTCCCCAAACCCATCATCAAATCACAGCCGTCCAATTCAAAGAATGGCTCATCCGCAGCCGTACGATCCCTACTACCTCCTCCAACAACCACCGCAGCCACCACCGCAAGAATACAACAACAGCAACAGCAACAACAACAACAACAAGGACCGGAGTGGAATCAACACGCTCTTCGTCTCCGGACTCCCCGACGATGTCAAGGCGCGTGAGATTCACAACCTCTTCCGCCGCCGCCCCGGTTTCGACTCTTGCCAGCTCAAGTACACCGGCCGTGGCAACCAGGTCAATTTTTTTTTTCTTTACTAATCTCTGTTTGGTTCCCGAGAAAATATTTCAAATCCCTAGCTAAAACAATTTTTGAACGTTGTGTTGCTTTGGAACCTTAGGAAAAGGAAAAGAAAAAGTTTCAATTGTTGTGTTGCTTTGGAACTTTAAGAGTGGAGATTGTAATTGTGATTTTTATGTGTTTGTGAATTACTCTATGTTTGGTTCCCGAGAAAATGTACAATGCTGAGTAAAATTCAACCAAATAAGAAAGGTTGAAAAGAACAAAACCAAAATAATAATAATTCAAATGTTGTGTTGCTTTGGACTTTGATGGTGAATTTTGAGATTCATTAGCTCTCTGTTTGGTACAGGAAAAGTTAGGAACTTTAAAAATAATAAGGTTTCATGCAATCAGGTTCCTGAAAAAATTTTCATTACTCTCTGTTTTGGTTCCCGAGAAAATGTGGAACTCCTCGCATACCACATCAAAGTAGGGGGGTGGAGAAAAAATTCAAATGTTGCGTTGCTTTAGAATTTTTATTTTTTATTATACCCTGGTGTTTGTGGGTTTGTTTGTGTTGGATTGTATGCACATGTTGCGTGCAGGCGTGCGCTGAGTCCTGCATTGGTTGTTTACTATGTGGATTTTGGGTATATATATGATTAGGAGGAACCTCAATTCTAACCTGACTAGTCCTTTGGGTATACCGCAAATTTCACTTGTGCTTTCCTAAGGTTGTGAGTCTTGCTAAAAATTTTGTTTTTTCTTCTCTCTAAACACAGAAATTATTCTAGTTTTGTTCCCAACAATAGATAGGAAATATAAATAATAAAGTTTCATGCAACCAGGTTCTTTCTAAAAATTTCATTACTCTCTGTTTTGGTTCCTAAGAAAATGTAGAACCCTAGCATAGCACTTCAAAATATTTTCAAATGTTGTGTTACTTAGGATTTTGATGATAAAGAAACAATTTGTCGAGTGGAAGTTGTTGGTTTGGAGTTTGAGAATTTAAAGCTTCTTTTGCTTTCTGTTTGGTTTCTTAAAAGAATAGAGGATGGGGAAAAAAAAAAAAAAAATTCTCTCTAGACCTGGAGAAGTGTTCTCTGATTGTTTCCGGAGGACAAATTAGGAACTTCAAGAAAAACAAAGCTTCATGAATTGTTGAATGTAGAAAGCTATGTTTAAAAACTGGAGAAGTGTTCTCTGATTATTTGGTCTATGAATGCTTCGTTTATCACTTTAATTCCTCATAAGTGTAATGCCGTTAACATCAAGGATTTTCGTCCCATCAGTTTGGTGAGTAGCGTGTACAAGCTGCTGTCTAAGGTGTTGGCTAATAGGTTGAGAGCGGTTTTGGACAAGCTAATATTTGAGACTCAAAATGCATTTGTTGGCAGAAGGCAAATTCTGGATTCAGTGCTTATTGCAAATGAATGCCTGGATAGCAAGTTGAAGAGCAGAAGTTCAGGGGTGGTATGCAAGCTTGATATTGAAAAAGCATATGATCATGTGAACTGGGAAGCCTTGTTTTATTTGTTGGACCGGGTGGGGTTTGGGATGAAATGGAGGGGGTGGATTAAGGCTTGTGTTACATTTGTCCGTTTTTCTGTCCTGGTAAATGGATCCCCTGAAGGATTTTTTGGATGCTCGCGAGGATTGAGACAAGGGGATCCTCTATCCCTGCTATTGTTTCTCTTGATAATGGAGGTTATAAGTAGACTCTTGAAGAAGACAGAGGAGTGTAATCTTATTCGGGGATTCCATGTGGGAGGTGTGAACGCTGTTGGTGTGCGTATTTCCCATCTGTTATTTGCTTATGACACTATCTTATTTTGTGATGCTTCTAGGGAGCAGTTGCTGTCCATTAGGTTGGTGATGTCTTGTTTTCAGTCTTTTACGGGGTTGAAGGTCAATATCAGGAAAAGTGAGATCATTCCCGTTGGGGAGGTGAATAATATAGATGCTCTGGCTAATATTCTTCAATGTAGAGTGGGCAGGTTGCCTATGAAATATTTGGGGATGCCGTTGGGAACTTCTTTTAAGACAGCTGCGATATGGAATCCTATTTTGGAGAAAATTGAGAAGAAGCTATCTAGGTGGAAGTGGCTCTATTTATCTAAAGGTGCTAGACTCGTGCTAATAAAGAGTACTCTCTCAAGTCTCCCTATGTACTTTTTATCTCTTTTTACTATTCCTAAAGCTGTGGCGGCTAGATTGGAAAGTATTCAGAGGAATTTTCTGTGAGGGTCTTCTAAGGGGAGTTTCAAGTTTCCGTTGGTGGCTTGGGATAAGGTGTGTTCTTCCGTTGAGAGGGGCGGTTTGGGGATAAGAAGTGTGGTGTCTTTTAATCAAGCTCTATTAGGGAAGTGGTTGTGGAGATTTGGTCATGAAACTACCCATCTCTGGCGGAGAGTTATCTCCATAAAATATGGTGAGGGTCAAGGGGGGTGGTGCACTAAAGTCTGCAAGAGGGCTCATGGGTGTGGTCTTTGGAGAATCATTAATGAAGGGTGGGAGAGCTTTTCTAAGCATCTATCCTTTGAAGTGGGTGATGGAACTCGTATCTGATTTTGGCATAATAGGTGGATTGGTGAGAATTCTTTAAAAGATCGCTATCCTGCGCTTTATGCATGTTCAGCGGTCAAGGATGCTTGCATCTCTGAGGTTTTGTGGGCTCCAGAAGAGGGTACTGTTAGAGTGTGGAATTTAAGGTTTTATAGAGCATTTGAAGATTGGGAGTTGGCTGCTTCTTATTCTCTATTTCAGCTTATCCATCCTCGTATCCCTCGGGGTGATAGGAGAGATACTCTTTGCTGGCGGCTAAAAAGGGATGAAAAGTTCGACACCCCATCTTACTACCATGAGATTCGGGGTGTCTCGAATTCTTTATTTCCTTGGAAGGGTGTTTGGAAACCAAAGATTCCTAAGCACGTGGCGTTCTTTCTGTGGACTGCTGCACATGGTCGGATCCTCACTCTGGATAACCTAATGCTTAAGAGTCTCCCTTTGGCTAATTGGTGTTGTATGTGTTGCTGTGATGGGGAGTCGGTTGACCACCTTCTTCTTCATTGTCCTGTTACTCATTCCCTATGGGCTTTCATGATTCAGGCTTTTGGTATTCATTGGGTTACGCCGGGTTTGGTGGCGGGTTTGTTATCTAGTTGGCATCAGTGGCCTAGAAAGCATAATTTGGAAATTTGGAACTTGGTTCCAGGGTGCTTAATGTGGATTGTGTGGTTGGAGAGAAATCGTCGATCTTTTGAAGATAAAGAGAAAACGTTGGAGGAGTTAAAGATTTTATGCCAACGCAGTCTAATGGAGTGGTCTCGTTGCTAGGGTTTCACTGAGTGTTCTTCTCTCTCTGAGTTTATGCCTTCTCTTAGCTTAGTTTCCTGACTTCTCCCTTGCTGTTGTGTTGTGGTGTGTTGTGTAGTGTTGTGCTGTGTTGCTGTTTTGATGCTGTTGTGTTGTGTTGTGTTCTGTTGTTGTTCATCATCATGAACATCTTTGTACTTCTCTTTTATTTTTTTCCCCCTTTATTAAAAGTCTTCTGTTTACCTATCAAAAAAAAAATAAAAAATTGTGTGAGTATTATGGTTTTTTCTGTTTCTCTATTCTCGGAGTAATTATTCCCTGTTTGGTTCATGACAAAAGCTAGGAAAGTCATAAAAACAAAGCATCATGTGTTATATTGAACGTAGAAAGTCATGCTTTGAGAAATCTGGAGAATGAGAAAATAACTTCTTCATTTCGTTAGTATTATGGGTTTTTTTTTAATCTATACCCAGAGAAGTTATTCTTTGGAGGTCCCTGAGAAAATTTTGGCAAGTTTAATTATTAAAAAAATATAATAATTAAAACATAAATCCTTGCATCATGTATTGTGTTGAATGTAGAAAGCTAAATTTTTAGTTAAAACCAAGGAAGAAGTCTAATATATATATGCACATATATCCTTTTTTGCATTCTCTCAAAAACCAAACCGAGAATGAAGGTTTGCATTGCTTGTAGAATTTTAAGGCCTGATTAGTGGTTGCAATTTTTAATTTGTTAGTCTTCCAAGCATCTTTTACATTTTGATGATAATTTGAGTGGGATAGATAACACTTTGAAGACTTCCTATTTTTTTTTGCAGGTTGTGGCATTCGCTACCTTTTTCAATCATCAATCAGCAATAGCGGCAATGCACTCTTTAAATGTGAGAACTTGTCTCCACGACCAAATGTAATTGTTTATTTTAATATGTGTATCAATATTGTTTCGAACAAATCTTTTTGGCAGTGTTCTACATAATCCAATATTCAAGGCCAACAAGACTGAATTTTACATAATTATAGAATTCTCCTATTTAAATTGTCAATATTTTTAAAGTCATCAAGTATCAGGTCTTGAGTTCCGAATGTGTTTCTAATTCAATTTTTTTGTTGGATGGTCTGATAGGAAATGAACCAAAAGTAAAAAGTTTTTTCCTCTTTGTTCTTTTTTAATCTCCTCTGACAATAACTTTTGAAGTTTTGGAAATTGGTATTGTATCTAATATTGATGTTCTGATGATTATCATGTTCAGGGTGTAAAATTTGATCCTCAAACTGGATCCATTCTACATATTGAACTAGCCAGATCAAACTCCAGGAGAAAACGTAAACCAGGTCTGTAATGGTTTCTTATACTCATTCAAGTGATAATTCCATAAAGATTCTTGTATCGGTGTACAAGATTCTGCCTTATTTTAATATTGATCTCCACTTACTTTTTGTTAGATTTTCAATTAACTTTTTCCTTGTACAGGTAGTGGAGCCTATGTTGTCATAGATAAAAGAACTAAAGCAGACACTAATGTCCAAGAAACATCAAGTGATGAAGGTAATATTCCATTTCAATTGAAAATTTTCAATATAAAACATATTATAGCCAAGATTCATTCCCTCTGCGGCGCATTTTCTTCTTTTGCAAGCTTGTGAACTAGCTAGGTTGCTATTTTAGTTTTATTAGCCTTTCTAATGCAACTTCTGTATATACTTTTCCCCCTCTTCTGTAATCACTCCATTTAAAGGAGAAATAATTTGCTGTTATAATCTACTATTTCACTTGAGGGAGGCACTGCCACCTGAACTTGATTCTGTGGCTCACTTGCACTTTTGGCACCTCTTTGCACATTCAGGAGACAGTGAATCTGATGAACATGATTCGGAAGCCGACAATCCTGATTCTGGCAAGAATGATGATTTAGCAGCCTCAAAAAGGTTGAAAGCACTCATAAAGTACACTAGTCATTTTATATGAAAGTTCAACATTATGAACTTCATAATCACTAGTACTGGCATCTGTACTTCAGAAAGCTTTTTTTGTTTTCTGCTGCATCTTCATGTAAATCACTAAGACTGTATTTCCATTTGATAATGTGCAGTGGTGAGACGGCAGTTGGTCCTGACAATGCTACAGCTTCCACAAGCGTAAGTCATGATAGCATTTTCACAAAATTGTGGGATCCTTATGTATATTTGATCAAAGACAAATAGATTACCTTCACCCTTTTTTTTAATCAATTCATTTTGGCTTAAATTCTAACTTATTTTTTGGGGGGGTGGGGGAGGGGGGAAGTATTGTTTGAGTTTCGAGTGTGAGAGAATTGTTATAGCAACAAAATAGTGAATTTATATTCTACGCTAGATTGGAATATACAGATGTTTTGCATCCTCTTGCTTGTTCTCTTTCTACTTCTAGTCTTCCACACAGTTAATTCTCTCAGGGGTTTGAGTTAGGATTTTGTTAATACAATATGTATGTTTCCTATGCAAAACAGTAGTATTGTTCATCAGAGGATCCAATGTCTAATGTAGAACTTATGAAAGATGATAAGGATTTCAAGAAAGTCTTAGATGCTGTAACAAAATCCATATTGGGGGTTAAATTTAACTTTTCCATTACTACGCAAAAAAATTGGTAGTTCCATCTGACAATTAATTTGTTGCCAGTACATCTCATTTAAATTTGTATCAATGTGTTTTTCACTGATCTTGATATTGATTGGCTTCTGTAGGAGCATCCAGAAAAGACTGGTGATGGAGGTCAATGTTCGACTCTATTTATTGCAAATCTAGGTCCAAATTGCACTGAAGATGAACTGAAGCAAGTTTTTGCTGAGTAAGTTGTAGTTCTTTTCTATCTCTCTTCCCCTAAGGGAGGGTGAGGGAGAGTCTTTTCTCTATATCCACATGCCTATTGTTTTCATCAACCAGTGAATCTTTAATCAGAAGACTTGATGGCTACAATCTTTCTTTTTTATTTTTTATTTTTCAGGCGTCCTGGATTCAATATGCTCAAAATGCGTGCAAGAGGTGGAATGCCAGTTGCATTTGCTGACTTTGAGGTATCCCATACATAATGCAAGAAATTATAGTAATTGTTTTTATAAATAAAATATACCCCTAATCATGCTGTAAAACATTACTGTCATCTTAAAAATAAACAAAACAAAAAAGAAGTGCCCGATTAGCTCTACCAAACCTGAGTATCAATGCAATGTCTCTAAATTGGAAAAACCCTTTTAGGGTCCGTTTGGTTGGAGGAATGGAAAAGTGGGAGGATGGAAAATTAGTGAGAGGATGGAAAAGTGAGAAAATAGAAAAGATTTGGTTTTCCCTCATGTGTGTTTGGTTGGAGGAGTGGAAAAGTGAGAGGGTGGAAAACTCTTTTGTTTGATTAGAGAGAAAAATGGGAGGATAGAAAATGTAGTTTATATAAATTGATTATGATACCCTTGTTACATAATAAGTAAGAAATAGATTTATTTGTACTCATTAAATAATATAAAATTTACCAACAATTATATTTTTCAATGAGAAGTGTTACATCCACAACATTTTTCGCAATACTTTCACACCAAAATTTATGTGGAAAGCAACGAATGAACATAAATCCAACCTAATATCATGAATATCCTTCGACCGTTATATTGAACTCACTACTAAAATTATTTTTTTACTCACCAATATTACCTAATAACAATCTGTTATTTAAAATTTATTGTGAAAATATTGTAGTAACATTTCTCAAATAGGATTTTTTATTCTTTATATTATTTCTCCTTTCTCTCTTTTCATTTCATCCATACGTTTTTTTTTTTTTTTCTACGCTATCTCCTCCACACACGTTGTCCTATCTCTATCCCCACGCCCTTCTTTTTCTTTTTCTCCCTCATTCAAGTCTCAAGAACTTTCCAGCACTCTCATTCTCTTTTTTTTTTTTTTCTCTCTAGCTCGCTCTCTTTGTATTTTTTTTTTTTTACTTGATTCTAGAACAGTCGTCCCCAACGCAGTCCAGATGGGTCAGATGGCTTCTGTCTTCTGTCTTTTGTCCCCTTTTTTTTTTTTTTTTTTTTTTGCTTTTATTGTTATGATTTGATTAATTTTAAAATTGTGTTTTTGAGTTTGTATTCTGATTATGCTTGAGTTTAGAGATGTTTGAGAGAAAGATTGTTGTGTTTGTAGCCGTTGTGTTTGTAGCTGTGAGGGCATTTCTGTAAAAGTGCTGTGAGAGTACTTTTCTCTCCACAATTTTCCTCCCGATTTGGGAGGATGAAAATTGTGGGCCCAGGAGAGAATTTTCTCCCGGGTTTTCCATTCTCAGCATTTTCCTTCTATTGCCAAACAGTGGAAAACACTGTTTTCCACCCTATTTTCCTCCCTCTGTTTTCCATTCTCCCTATTTTCACTCCAACCAAACACAGTGTTAAGGTTGTCTTTCAATCTTGCCAGAAGGATAGAAGTTTAATTTTTTTGGCTTAATAAGGATAGAAGTAATTCTTCTACTGCCATCCTTTAAGGTTAAAATTGCAACTGAGAACGAGCTGTGAGTAGCCTGATTCCTGACTGACAGTTTTTAATCTTAAAATCCGAGGAAAATGGAAATTGGAAAGTGCAATTTACTAGCAAATTGGTAATACAATCTTTTGAGTTTGTTCTGAAGCTATGAATTCAACCACATCATCTGTACTATAGTGAATTTTCTAATTGGTAACACGATCTTTTGCAAATTAGTAACACAGTCATGGATTACTCTTGATTGTTGATCTCAGTGTTGATTCTGTTGAACAGTGTGTATTTGCATGAAGATGCTATTAATAGGCCTACTCTTTCTTGTTTTGCACCAGTAATGAGTTGTGAAATTATTGTTTGATTATCAATTACACTAGAAGACTTATATAGTGTTTGGTGTTATTTTCTCATGATAGCTAATATATATATATATATATATATATGTATGTATATGTATGTGTATGTGTATGTACAAGTCAATTCGCAATTTACAGACTCCTCTGATTGATTAACTATACCTAGGGAAACAAAGAGACAAGTTTCTTTCAAGTTCCAAGAAGAAAAGGTCCCAACCTGTTGGTAGTTAAATAGTTTATAGGTTTGGTGTTTCTCTTGTTGAAAAACATCAAGTTATCATGTTATTAAAATTCAATATTATGTGTTTTTTTTTTTTTTTATAATGAAAAAAATTGACCTTTTTTGGCAGGAAATCGAGCAAGCAAATAAGACCATGGAGGAACTTCAGGGCAGCCTGCTACCATCATCAGATCGGGGTGGCATGCATATAGAGTATTTCCTTGTTCTCAAACGTTCACATGCCTTTATCTAAAAAAATTGCATTTGATTTTGATTGTGGTATTCTTTGATTGCTGCTTTCTAGGTATGCAAGGTCAAAAATGAGGAAGTCTTAGAAGAAGAGGGGCACAAGTTGACACCTTTCAAACAGTTTTCTATTGAAATTTAATTGACCATACTTAGTAATTGCTCCTCTTACTCTTTAAGTTTAAATTATGAGTTTTCGAAACTCGAATGTGTAAAAAAATTTGCAGATTTAGGAATTATTACAAGATAGTGGTTAAATTGTTCAAGTTTGAATAGGATTGTATTGGTTGTAATTTTTCATTTTTTTCATCTTCAATTTCTCTTCACACATTTTAGTGAGACATCACTATCCGTGTCACAACTCACAACAAAATTAAGCTCTATATCTTTTTGGGCAATTTCACTATAGAGTTCAAAATTCTTTTTGAAAAAAGTGGACTTCATCTATAATTTAGGTGATAGAAAAAAGACGATAATCAATGTTCGTTTAAATGTTGATGATGTGACAAAATACAATTCACTCCTTCAAAATAGATGATAGGCTAGGATTTTAAGAATTCTAGAGCATCTTAATTCATCCAAACAATAAGTCTCTCATGAGTCATTAGTAACTAAGAATTTTTAAAGACATTATTCAATTCACTTACAGAAATTACTCAGTGATTCCCTTTGGCTACTATAAAACATTTGCTTCAGATTAAAAGACTTGTGGTTAGGAATTGGGATAGAGGAACTTTGTAATGACAAGAAAAGGAATTGGAAACTGGAAACTTAGTAAGAACTATTATTTACATGAACAGCTTGTAGCTTTTAAAGGCATAATTTGTTGTTGAGGACATTACTACATGACAATATACCATTGACCATGGCAATGTAAACGACTGAATGTTTATCCAGGCTGGTGTAATATATTAGTCCCAATCCCAGCTACGCACAGCTCTGATTTATATAATTTGTTAATGTTTTATATAGATTAATACTTACTATTCAACAAAATAGGTCAATGTACACTAAACCAACAAAATAAAATGAACTAATTGTCATAGTATGCAATCCGGACCAACAGTGACAAAAGAATGAGCAATTAGCCTTGCACCAGTAATTGGGTTGATATCTGGATTCTGGAGGGAAGTGGGTCCAGCAAGCCTATACTTGAAGTTGGGCCTGTCAGGCCCAATGGGGAGCCCCAAATAGCTCCTAAGCAGGACACCAGTACTGGTCCATGGGCCATGACGCTGGACCCAGATTGAACACCATTATAATATCTGAAACTACCTTACTGGTGCTCAGCCTCTAGTACCCTCTCAACCGACCGGCCACATCACCTCATGACGAACTATATGACCTGAAAAACTCAACATGGTGCTCAAAGGAATCTTCCTCTCAATCGGTCTATAGTCAATACTAGTTTTCTCAAAAGGAGAGTCTGTTGAGTGTTATTAACTTCCTTTCATATCAATATTTATTGTGCTTCACTAACTGTCAATCACATTAAATGCAATTAAATGTATCCCCTATTTACAATGTTAGACACATCACCTTGGAATACATCCCATCAAGGCATCAACCAAACAAAGAAGGCAACCTTCGGCACACTCGAAAGCTTGATTTTTGGGGCATCATTCCCACCAAAATC
Source organism: Quercus aquifolioides (assembly GCA_019022515.1). Classification (NCBI taxonomy): domain Eukaryota; kingdom Viridiplantae; phylum Streptophyta; class Magnoliopsida; order Fagales; family Fagaceae; genus Quercus; species Quercus aquifolioides. Next base: position 16,360,386 of record CM032328.1, read on the forward strand.
AATCCCATACTATTAGGGGTGTCAATTCGGGTTAGCGTGTCGGGTTCGTGTCGTGTCGAGGTAGGGGTATTCGACTAAATGGCTCAACCCTAACCCGACCCATTTAATAATCGTGTCACGATCCTTCAACCCTAACCCGACCTGTTAATAAGGCGGGTTGACCTGACCCAACCCATTTGACACACTTAATAAACGAGTCATGTTATGTTGACACGAATGTAACACAACCTATTTCAACCTGCATAATATTAAATATAACATTCATCTAGAAATAATTTTTTTTACATCCCAAAAAGCAGTGCATACACTTCAAGTCTTCAACCCACATTCAAAATAATATAGTTCAACAAAAATATAACATTCATCTAGAAATAAGTTCTTTACACTCCAAAAGAAGTGCATACACTTCAACCCAAATTCAAAATAACAAAGTTTAACAAAAATAAAATAACATAGTTCAACAAAAATATAATATTCTTGGAACTCGCAAAATGCTAAGTATCATCAATATTGAAAAATTTTGAGCAAATAGTAGACTAATCCTGACTATGATTACGATTATCATTCATAGATTTTTTGTTGATGTCCAAATTCATAACATCTTCCACAAGCTCATCCAATTTCATTTGTGTAAGTTCTATGCCAAAAAAAAAAAGTATTAGTAGTTCTAGGGTCTGTAAAGTTTCAATTTTCAATTATATCCCTTGTAAATTTTTATAATTACTCACTTTTCTTTTTAAATTTAAAATATATGTTGGATATAAAAAGTATTTGACAAATCTAAAATAAAATAAATATTTATTTGTTATACGAGTTAAACGGGTTGTGTTAAATAGGTCGTTTTGGGTTAATACAAATAAATTGGCATATCAAACGTGTCTATTGCGTGTTATGTGGGTTGACCTGCTTATGACACGCTTCTTATCGTGTCGTTTTCGAGTCAACCCATTTATGACCCCAATCCATTAAAGCCCAACCCTAACCCGAAAAAACTCGTGTCGGGTTCGTGTCATGTTCGCGAGTGGGGTCGAACATTGACACCCCTACATACTATCTTAAAAAAATGCAATCAAACCTAATGGCTAAGGTAGACCATGTTTGATCACCATTACTTTGAGCAATCAGAGCACCATTTTTCAACCCCCATCTTGAGTTGGCCTAGGTTGCACAAACATTGCTCCCCTATAAGTGGGAAGGTAATATTTCGGTAGAAGTTAATGTTGTTCAATTGACTTGTACAATTCCCTACAGTTCATCATTCGTCAACGTGCCTGCAAAGCATGTTTCAACTTTGACAACAATGACTATGAAAAGGTTAGAGTTTGCAAAAAAGAAAAATAAATCAATAACAATAGTAGATAAATGAAAAAAACACACACAAAAAAAAAACAAAAAAAATTATAGGTAGGTCTAATTAATTCTTGTACCTTTACAACATTTATTATCTTTGTAGTAAATTCCACCTTGAGCCAGAGATATACTTGGAGATACCATTATTTTTGGAATAGAAATTTCCATAAAAATTAGAAATGTCCTGTCCACGTATTGAACGGAACTAATGCTTTTTTTTTTAAGAGTTGCGTTAAAGGGCACTGTAAGAGCTTCAGCCTTTTGTCCTTTTTTTACAACTTTATTGTAGTTTTATGTCTTTTTTTGCAGCTTTTAGATTGTGGAGCCAACTTTATAGAGAGAAAAAATATTAAAATAAATTGTGGGGTTAGTTTTATGTCTTTTTCTTCTATTTATTCAATTTTTTTATTAAATAGGATTTACATTAGTACAACCTTAACAAGCACCGCATAAGTGCTTATTAACATTTAGTAATAGTACCTAGGGATAGAGCCAGAACTTAGAGTTAGGGGCGGCGGCTTTGCTATTGGTTGTGTGCAGTGACTTCGGCCTTTGACTTTATTACTACTTAGTTGCTTAGCTGCTAATTGTTTAAAATTTTTTAAAGGGTCAGATTATTTGTTTTAAGTAAAATTGGTTGACTAGGCTTAATTTTTATTTTTTAGTTTTACTATTGATAATTTTTGTTGTTGTACTAATTTTTTTGGGCTTGTATGTTTCTTTTTTAGAATTTAGACTTATAAATATTTTTTAATGGTCTTTAAAATGTGGAAAATGTTTGAACTACAAACTTTTTTACAAATTGCTGATAATGTAAGTGGTGAGCCCAAATGCGAACCAATAAGAATTTGCTATCTTAACCGTTTGTAAAAATGTTATAGAAAAATTTGTGACTATAACAATACTCTTTAAAAAATCAATGATATTTTTAAGGTTGCAAAAGTGTAATTTTCTAAAACAAAATTGCTAAAATTAGTACCCATATATATAATAATATTTATAAAAAAAAAAAATTTGGGGGGCCCTTTGCCCCTCCAAGTCCAACCATGGCTCCGTCCATGATAGTACCAAACTATCAAACAGTTAAACCTCAAAGAGAACTATTATTAAAAGCATTCTCATCAAAGCTTGTATAAGTGCTTGTTGATGCCCATTTTTGCAAATCTGTACCAGTCTGCCGCAATCCATATGCTCAATCCATATGCTCAAGGCTTATGAGGAAGAAAGCCCAATGAAGAGCAAGGCCCAAAGGCCCACGAAGAAGACCAAAGAACAAGAAGAGTCAAACTAAAGGAAATAACAAATGCAGCAAGAAACGCATGAAGAAACAAGACAAAAACACGCAGCAGACGAAACAGAGCTAATCTGCTGCGGCAGGAATGGCGTGGGAGACAAAAACAAAAGACAGTGGAGCAAGAACAGAAGGGCCGGGGCACCACCAACCTGTACCCAGCCAATACAAGGGAGGTGGGCCCACGGTCAAAGAGATTCAGGGGGCGTGGTTTGGTGGTGGGGGGAAAAGGGGGTCTATATTTGGTTTCCTGCCATAACCTCTTTTGGGAACATATCCTGCTGGGATGATATCTTACCCAAAAGAAGTAATAAATGGTTGGGACCACTGATGCATGCCATAGAGCTAGGTAGTGAGGTAAAGGTATACGGGAGGAACAAACAAAATGGAATTTTGTCGTGCAACAAATATGTTCTGAGCAGAGGGCAGTGGTCGGGGCAACCAATGGGTAAGTGTGTAATCTTGAAAGGATGCCCACAACAAACCAAAAACAGTTGGTGAAGCCCTAGGGGTAAAAGGGAGAAATCCATTGAATTAGCTCACTATAAAAGGGAGGTAACCACGGCAGAAAAAGTGGGGGGGGACGGACCAAACGGACCGAGGAAGAGAAAAAACAGGGGAATGAGTAAAAAAAACAGGGGAAGAAGAAAAACACTCAGAGGGGAGAAAAAAGAAAGAAAGAAAGAAAGAAAAATAAGAGAGAAAACGCGGTAGGAATAGGGGCATGCATCAATAGACCTTCTTTTCCCTCCCTCTTAGCAAATCCACTCTTTGAAATCTCTAAAAGTAATAGCTAGTGGCCATTTAGGCCTATTCTCCAAAATGAACAACTTTTACGGCAAGAGCCATGATAAGGTTGTTGAGGTTGGAGTTTGGGTTCCTTCTTGGTTTACTTATCTCATGGGCAGATTCAATACTTAATTTTGATTGCAAATATACTTGATTTTATAACTTATATTTGCCGTATTTAGTCATCCTGCCGTAGCACGTTTTCACGTCTGCCGCAGCAGTTGTCCTGATGTGGTGTTTTACTTGCTGTATTAGTTATCCTGCCGTAGCATATTTTCATTATATTTACCGTGTTAATTATTATACAAACTAACCATTATCCTGCCGTAATTATATATATATACATATACTCTGTTTCTCATGTTTTTGGGAAAATATATTTTATATATGTATATGTGAATACGTATGAGTATATATACTTATATATGTATGTATATATTTGAGAATATGCTAACCCATTTAAACTAACACTTGTTTGATGGGTATTTTCTTTGGGTTTTTTAGATTTGTTTATGCGCAGGAAGTAGAAATATGTCTCTGCAGTAAAAATGGTAGTCATTCACATTGCCGAAGGCTTTACTGCACGGCAGGAAGTTTTAAAGCACGGCAGGCAGCTTCACTGCACGGCAGGAAGCCTTAAAGCACGGCAGGCAGGAAGCTTTAATGCACGGCAGGAAGTTTTAAAGCACGGCAGGCAACTTCACTGCACGGCAGGAAGTTTTAAAGCACGGCAGGAAGTTTTAAAGCACGGCAGGCAACTTCACTGCACGGCAGGAAGTTTTAAAGCACGGCAGGCAGCTTCACTGCACGGCAGGAAGCCTTAAAGCACGGCAGGCAGGAAGCTTTAATACACGGCAGGAAGTTTTAAAGCACGGAAAGCAGCTTCACTGCATAGCAGAAGCTTTAAAGCACGGCGGACAGACTTGTTGCATAGCAGAAAAGTCAATCCTGCGGCAGAAACTGGAGAAAAGTTCTTGCGGCAGGAACAAAGGATAAGCCCATTTTGCAGCGTCTTCCCTTGGACTTGGACTCAACGTTTGCGCACAAGCCGGCCCAAGTTGAGTTCCAGTTGGACCGGTCTCGACTCCCTTACTCAGAATACTCGGGCCTACTACCGCGGCAGGCAGCCCAGCCCAACACACAAAAAAGGCCCCCACATTTAAAATGGCGACTCCGCTGGGGAGTTGAGATCAAGATGGGGAGAATGAGATATTTCTCCTCCGCAAACATGTTTCCAAGTCCTTACCAAAGCGAGACGTGCTGACGTTCTTGAACCTTCCAAGCTATACTCTCAGGGAAGTATCCAAAATGTTACCGCAGGACAGTACCATAGCAGAATCCTGCGGCAGAATACAGCAGCGTTACCGCAGGACAGTACCATAGCAGAACTCTGCACAGTAATGTTAAAACAGAGCAGAAATATTGGGAACTCTACAATAGAAGGCCTTCACAATACTTGGTCCTATCCTTTAAATGCCACTTGTTTTCCTTGTCATGCATGTAAGACATGTGGCAAGCCACTCATTCAAACATGCAACTCTCCTAAAAGCTTTCTAAGTTACTTATCACCTTTTGCTCTCATTTCTTTCAAGGAAACACTAGAAGCTTTCTAAAACTCTCTACATTTCCACCTTTGAGTTCAGCACTAAGAGGAGAAAAATCCCTTCATTCCCTCACAAGGTCTTGATCATTTTCTCATGATAGTGATTCTATCTCTACTCCCTCTTCAAGAACCAAAAGCTAGAAACAAAAAAAAAATGAAGCTACAGCGGTCAAAGGAAAATTTTCATCATTACTATACTGTTGCAAATAACTATTTCCTCCATGAAATATCTTCCAGTAGACTTTTCTAGAAGTGCAAAATGTCCCTTCGCAGAAATTTTGCAGCATAAAGTACAGGTCCTGCGGCAGACTGCTCATGGCAGAATCTGCTGAATTTCAGAAGTGCAGAATGTTCATCTGCTGAATATTTTATAGCAGAAAAATTTCAGAAGCCAGAATGTAGATCTCTCCGCAAATTATTTACGGCAGAATCTGCTGAATTCCAGAATGTTCCTCGGCAGACTGTTCACGGCAGACTGTTCTTCGGCAGACTGTTCACGGCAGACTGTTCACGGCAGACTGTTCTTCGGCAGACTGTTCACGGCAGAATATTTTGCAGCAGAATTTTGTATTTCAGAATGTAGATCTCTCCGCAAATTATTTACGGCAGAATCTACTGAATTCCAGAATGTTCCTCGGCAGACTGTTCACGGCAGACTGTTCACGGCAGACTGTTCACGGCAGAATCTGCTGAATTTCAGAAGTGCAGAATGTTCATCTGCTGAATATTTTATAGCAGAAAATTTCAGAAGCCAGAATGTAGATCTCTCCGCAAATTATTTACGGCAGAATCTGCTGAATTCCAGACTGTTCACGGCAGACTGTTCTTCGGCAGACTGTTCACGGCAGACTGTTCTTCGGCAGACTGTTCACGGCAGAATATTTTGCAGCAGAATATTTTGCAGCAGAATTTTGTATTTCAGCAGTCCCTTTTACAGAATATCCTACCAAAAAGTTCAGCACAACAAATTTGAGATTTGTTCTCAAAGTAAGAGAGGTGCATACAAAGCCTTTCATATTCACTTTTGCCGAATCCATTTTTTGCTACTACATCAGCAAATATATCAGTATCAATGAAGGGAGGAGGGAGAAGTAATCGATTCAGCGATATCAAAACATCCGCTTTCAACCAAAGCATACATTGAAGGCATGTGATATGGTGGTGAAGTGTCCAAATTAAATCCAGACCTTGGGATGAAGCCAACCACTTAGTAATTGCGTACTCTCCATAAAGAAGCCCAAATCTACAAGCTACTTGCAAGCTGCTCTTTGTCCATTATCGGGTCTAGCAAACCGATTCAACAACCTTGAAGAGTTGAGAAGTTTTCTGTGAAGCACCTCGGAGGATTTATGCCCAAAGTGGCATTAAAAACATTATCTTTATGATGTTTCTAAAAAAGAATGTATCAGATTACTTGTCCTATGAACTATGCAACTCCACCATCACTCTTCAAGTCATGAAGCTCATTGATGCCTATGTCTCATCCTAGAAGAACTCTGCAATAGTGACAAACTCAAAGCTCTTTCTTTTGGCTTGTGTACAAAAGGGAAATAGCAGAAACAATTGCTGACTCACATCCTGCCGTAAATAGAGTTGCTTGTCTTATTGCCACAGAAAACTATTACGTGGTTTTTATTGAAGGTGTTCTGCTGCAAGGGCATCCTACCACAAGAATAAAGAAGCATGATGTCCCAGGAAGATGTTGGCACGTCATGGGAAATTCTATATTAGAAGCCGCTGACTTTTGGCTATTACTAGCCAACCATGAAGCAAGGGACGTAGCAAGCTCCATCTAAATATTCCCATACTCAAAGCAAGCGAAGAAGAAACCCATGAAATATGGGTCTTGGTGGCAATAGCCAACAAAAGGGTCGTGGTTATGAATTCTTGGCTAAAAGCCAACAAAGGAACCATGGTTATGAGTTCTTGGCAAAAGCCCATAATGGGGGCTACACTCAATCAAGCCCGCAAAGGCGCCATGATCGCAAGTCTTTAGAAAGAATCTGCGGAAGAGCTATAGCCACAATCATATGTAGCGGAAAATACATGGGAAGCAATTGTGCTTGCAGTGGAACGAAGTCAAAGCATGCTTGGGAAATAACTTTTTCCCAAATTCTCTAAACGAAGAATTTCTACAATATGGCAACTTGTAGATCCATGGCATCTAATTTTTTCTTTACTGAAGAATGCATGAACCATATGACGGAGCATCAACACCAAGAGAAAGTGATATCAAGCTCATCCAGTTGTCTCACGTGCTGGGGGCTAAAGCTTATTTTCGGCAAACAAGGGAAGCCTCCTACTGAAAGCTAAGGGCTTATTCTCGTATATTGGGGGTTGTCCCATTCTGCAACAAAATTTGGGAAGTCTTTTTTAAAAAAGCCAATGACTCATCCAGTTGTCTCACATGCTGGGGGCTAAGGCCCATTCTGCAGTAAATTTAGAAAGCTTGCCGCAAAGTGCTTAGAGTACCAATATGAAATAGCAACATCATGTATCTTCTACAAAAGCTTGGTGTGTTGCGTGGTTCAAGAAAGCTTGGAGGAGGAGAGTAATGAAGGGAAAAACAAAGAAGTTGTAGCAGAAAAGGATATATAGGTTGTGGCAGAAGAAAAATTGGAGGAAATTCAACCTGGGGTTGGACCCACAGGAACCAAGACCCATCTCAATTAGCTCAAGACTTTCAGAAAAGGAGAAATCATAACTGATACTATTGCTGAAAAAATTCGAAGATGTCTTTGCATGGGATTACAGTGAAAATGCCAGGATGGGATCTTGGGCTAATAGTGCATACATTGAATGTGGACCGTGAGGCTAAGCTAGTAGCCCAGCCTGCCAGGGCGTTCCACTCTGCCTGCCACGACGTTCCACACAGCCTGCCAGGGCATTCCACACTGCCTGCCAAGTTATTCCACGCTGGGATAGAAGAGGCAAAGTTTTGAGGAAAGAAATACAGCAGGCAGCCTTCAAAAGGCTACAACAGATCACGATGAACCTTCCTACTGTGCAAGCCCCAATCCGCAAAAGGCCATTGATACTCTACCTAGCCACCAATTCATGTGCCATTGGTGCATTAATGGCCCAGAAGATGGAAGAAAAGTTTTCAACTCTTGAAATAGAACATGCTCCAAGGAACGAAAAACAGTTTGCGGATGCGTTGGCCGCATTAGGCTCACAAATAATTTTCGAAGGGGATAGCACCGGGATAGAAGTCAGCAAGAGGAAAGAGCCTACTATTGAGATGTTGAAAAAAGGGTTCCAGGAGGAACAGTGTGAAGGAGATTTGTAGATCCCCATAAAAAAGCTTTGATGAAGAAAGGAAATGACGCAAAACTAAAGTATTGAAAGACTACGTCCTGGTGAGAGAAGAATTATACCGCAGGATGCCGGGTGGTGTATTGTCCAGGTGCGTGCGGCAGGCGGAAGCCCAAAGAAAGTTAAAAGAAGTATATGACAAGACTTACGAATCCTGCGGGGAAGTCAGCCTTTACCGCAGACTCCAGAAGGCAGAATTTTATTAGCCAAGTATGGGTAAAGACGCAGAGCAAGTCCAAACCCAGTGTGGGACCTACCAGCTTGTGGCAGACAGAGAAGAAAGTTATACTATGTTTGTCAGTGGAGATTGGAGAAGCCCACTCACGCAGTACCTGATAAAAGGCATCCTGCCGCAAAAACACAGCAAAAGGAGAGTGTGGGGAGCACCAAAGGAAGAAGAAGCTTTACAGATGCCTGCTGCAAATGGGTTACTACTGGCCTGCCATGAAGAAAGATACGATAGAAACATATGAAAAGGAGCAAAAGGTGGAAATCAACGATGAAGTCCAAACATCTCTCGAGCAACGCATTCAATGGCAGACCACAAGAATTGGAGAGACACAGCCAAGCTTAGCAACATGAGAAAGAAGAATTGGGAGAAATAAGATCTGCGGAAGACTACAACAAAGTTAAGAGATTTAGTTCACAACATCTATGCCTTTTTCACCAAAGAGGCAGTGATATCCTCACCAACAGCGGCTGTGGCAGAATGACAAAGAAAGTGTTTAGAAAAGTGAAGATTTCTCATAAAAGCATCCGCATTTCCCCTTGGAAAAATATCTATAGCGGCACCACTTGTAGGCACCTTAAAATGAGTGGCAAACTCAGTCACTTCTGTGGGAAGAACTGAAGCAGGCACAGAAGGAATGGCAGAAACTGACGCTGTAAATATGGCGGAAGCTGGTGCAGAAAATACGGCAGGAATGGGTGCTGAGGGCGCGGCAGGATTAACTACCACAGGCGTCCCTACGCTGGCCGCAATGCCTAGCCCTTCAAAAGTCTCTGTACACAAGAAAATAGACATGCAAATGAAAAAAAAAAGAGAGAGAAGAGTGGGCCCCGTGAATAAAGAAAGAAAAGCAAACCCAACAAAAGAAAAAAAGGGGAGTGGGGACATACCCATGAATCTAGCCTCGGGTGGAGCATCCTCTTCCTCCTCGGATTCAGAAATCCTTCTCGGCAGGACGGGCTCACTATCAATATCTTCGGGAGCATCCTCTTCCTCCTCGGACTCAGAAATCCTTCTCGGCAGGACGGGCTCACTATCAATATCTTCAGGAGCATCCTCTTCCTCCTCGGACTCAGAAATCCTCATCGGCAGGACGGGCTCACCATCAGTATCTTCGGGAGCATCCTCGGACTCCTCGGAAGACAGATCAACATCGGGTCCGCGAATGGCCGAGCTGGGAATGGAAGAAGGAGTGATTACTAAGGAAGAACCATCCTTCGCGGCCTGAGACAGAGTTGCAAAAGGATCAATGGTAGAGAGGACGAGAGGAGCAACGGGTGAAACAGCCTCGGTCTGAGTTATGGCAGGAGGAGCAATTTCCTGTAGGGAAATAGGCATCTCGGCTGAGAAGGGAGTGGCCTCGCTAACCCCCTCAGTGTGAGTACCCTCTTCTCTGGGTACCAATCCGGTGGGAGGGCTAGGAGTCTCGGCAGGAATCCCATGTGCAGCAGCAAAAATAATGGACATCTGAGAAGCTTCACCAGCCCCATCAAAAGAATCCGCCACGGGTGTGCCCATGGAGGCGGGTAGCTCCTCGGCTGTAGGACGATAGATGGAAAGGGGCTCGGGCTGATCCTGGAAAGCAAAAGAAATGAAGATGCAGAGAAGAAGAAGGCACAAGAAAAGGGAGTGAAGTCACCCTTTGATTTACACACTTAGAGGAAGCTTTTCCTCTTGTGAAAGAACTCTACTTGAAGAAAGTGAAGTGGCAGAGTTGTTTTGATGAAACTCTTTTCAGTCGTCGGCTTAGATACGAAGGGAGTAGAAGACAACACTTTCTCTATTTTTAGAGAATGAATGAAGCCCGAAGTAAAGCAACCTTAAGTGGCTAAAAGAAAAGAAAAATGAAGACTGTAAGAAGGATCCTTGCTCCGCAAAGGTGTTGTTCGCAAAGTTGGCAGAAAGAAGAGTTAAAGAATCCAAAAGAGCCAATTTTGAGCATTCTGCAGAGATGAGAAAATGTAAAACATCATAATGAAGAAGAACATAACAAGAAAGGATGAAGAGATGAAGAAGGAATACGTGGGGAAAGTAAGCAGTCAAGCCTAATTCTTCCGCCGCAGAATCTGCTACAACCTTCACTTCCTACAGTATAGATGATGCTCTAGCAGAAGCAGAGTAAGAGGTGCATGAACACAGAGAAATAAGTGCATGTATTGCGGCAGAAAGTGTCTACATATTCTGCGGAAGCAGAAAAATGAGTATTTATCCCTACAAAAGCAAAGAAATGAGTACGTACTGCTGCAGAAACGTGAAGAAATAAGTATACAAATTGCGGCAGACATGAAGAAATGAGTACCATTGCAAAAGTTCAAGATCACAAGGAATTTCCAAGAAGCAAACCAAGAAACAAGCAAAGAAATGACGAAGAGAAGGATGCACACATCATCATCATCAACAATCCCTTTGAATGAAAACCATATGGGAAGAAAAGAGTTAGTAAAGTGAGAAAAAAACCATTAAGCCCAAGCGGCAGGAATAATGGATCATAGGTCCATGAAATAAACAAAAGGGCCTTGAAGGAGCAAACGGGCTTAAAGGAGCCAGGAAAGAGAGAATAACAATCCCATGGGCAGTGTATGACGTGTAAAAGTAAGAATGAGCCGTGGCAGGCTCAAAAGTAATGTAAGCAAAGAGAGTAGGGGTTGATGGCAAGCCCATGAGCCCCAAGGATACAGTAGTTGGGCCGGGGAAGCCCAATGAAATTAGTAAAAGCCCATGGGAGTAAAGAATTGAAACGGGACAAAGGAGCCCAAACGGGACAAAGGAGCCCAAATGGGACAAAGGAGCCCAAAAGTGATGAAACGGGCCGAGGATGCCCAAAAGAGTAAAATGGGACAAAGGAGCCCAAATGGGACAAAGGAGCCCAAAAGAATTGAAACGGGCCGAGGATACCCAAAGGAGCCCAAATGGGACAAAGGAGCCCAAAAGAATTGAAACGGGCCAAGGATGCCCAAAAGAGTAAAATGGGACAAAGGAGCCCGAATGGGACAAAGGAGCCCAAATGGGACAAAGGAGCCCGAAAGGATTGAAACGGGCCAAGGATGCCCAAAAGAGTAAAATGGGACAAAGGAGCCCAAATGGGACAAAGGAGCCCAAAAGTGATGAAACGGGCCGAGGACGCCCAAAAGAGTAAAATGGGACAAAGGAGCCCAAATGGGACAAAGGAGCCCGAAAGAATTGAAACGGGCCAAGGATGCCTAAAAGAGTAAAATGGGACAAAGGAGCCCAAAAGTAATGAAACGGGCCGAGGATGCCCAAAAGATTATAATGGGACAAAGGAGCCCGAAAGCAATGAAATGAGCCAAGGAAGCCCGAAACTGCGTAGTACAAGCCCAATGATAGTACTGGGCTAATGGAATTTCGCAAAAGGAATACATACAGCAGGCCCAAAGAGGCCTAGCAGGCACAAGTCATGAAGGGCAAAAGGAAAGCATACAGCAGACCCAGCATCACCCTCATGAACAACAACTTTTTGGCTACCCTTGGAGGGTCTTGAAACAGCAGGCACGTGAAGAAAAGAAGAGAAGCATTCGCATGAGAGTTGTTAAACAACTTGCAAAAGAAAAACTGCATGAGTTTCGCATACGAATTGCAGGAGCAATCCATATGCTCAGGGGGCTAAATGTTGATGCCCATTTTTGCAAATCTGTACCAGTCTGCCGCAATCCATATGCTCAATCCATATGCTCAAGGCTTATGAGGAAGAAAGCCCAATGAAGAGCAAGGCCCAAAGGCCCACGAAGAAGACCAAAGAACAAGAAGAGTCAAACTAAAGGAAATGACAAATGCAGCAGGAAACGCATGAAGAAACAAGACAAAAACACGCAGCAGACGAAACAGAGCTAATCTGCTGCGGCAGGAATGGCGTGGGAGACAAAAACAAAAGACAGTGGAGCAAGAACAGAAGGGCCGGGGCACCACCAACCTGTACCCAGCCAATACAAGGGAGGTGGGCCCACGGTCAAAGAGATTCAGAGGGCGTGGTTTGGTGGTGGGGGGAAAAGGGGGTCTATATTTGGTTTCCTGCCATAACCTCTTTTGGGAACATATCCTGCTGGGATGATATCTTACCCAAAAGAAGTAATAAATGGTTGGGACCACTGATGCATGCCATAGAGCTAGGTAGTGAGGTAAAGGTATACGGGAGGAACAAACAAAATGGAATTTTGTCGTGCAACAAATATGTTCTGAGCAGAGGGCAGTGGTCGGGGCAACCAATGGGTAAGTGTGTAATCTTGAAAGGATGCCCACAACAAACCAAAAACAGTTGGTGAAGCCCTAGGGGTAAAAGGGAGAAATCCATTGAATTAGCTCACTATAAAAGGGAGGTAACCACGGCAGAAAAAGTGGGGGGGGACGGACCAAACGGACCGAGGAAGAGAAAAAACAGGGGAATGAGTAAAAAAAACAGGGGAAGAAGAAAAACACTCAGAGGGGAGAAAAAAGAAAGAAAGAAAGAAAGAAAAATAAGAGAGAAAACGCGGTAGGAATAGGGGCATGCATCAATAGACCTTCTTTTCCCTCCCTCTTAGCAAATCCACTCTTTGAAATCTCTAAAAGTAATAGCTAGTGGCCATTTAGGCCTATTCTCCAAAATGAACAACTTTTACGGCAAGAGCCATGATAAGGTTGTTGAGGTTGGAGTTTGGGTTCCTTCTTGGTTTACTTATCTCATGGGCAGATTCAATACTTAATTTTGATTGCAAATATACTTGATTTTATAACTTATATTTGCCGTATTTAGTCATCCTGCCGTAGCACGTTTTCACGTCTGCCGCAGCAGTTGTCCTGATGTGGTGTTTTACTTGCTGTATTAGTTATCCTGCCGTAGCATATTTTCATTATATTTACCGTGTTAATTATTATACAAACTAACCATTATCCTGCCGTAATTATATATATATACATATACTCTGTTTCTCATGTTTTTGGGAAAATATATTTTATATATGTATATGTGAATACGTATGAGTATATATACTTATATATGTATGTATATATTTGAGAATATGCTAACCCATTTAAACTAACACTTGTTTGATGGGTATTTTCTTTGGGTTTTTTAGATTTGTTTATGCGCAGGAAGTAGAAATATGTCTCTGCAGTAAAAATGGTAGTCATTCACATTGCCGAAGGCTTTACTGCACGGCAGGAAGTTTTAAAGCACGGCAGGCAGCTTCACTGCACGGCAGGAAGCCTTAAAGCACGGCAGGCAGGAAGCTTTAATGCACGGCAGGAAGTTTTAAAGCACGGCAGGCAACTTCACTGCACGGCAGGAAGTTTTAAAGCACGGCAGGAAGTTTTAAAGCACGGCAGGCAACTTCACTGCACGGCAGGAAGTTTTAAAGCACGGCAGGCAGCTTCACTGCACGGCAGGAAGCCTTAAAGCACGGCAGGCAGGAAGCTTTAATACACGGCAGGAAGTTTTAAAGCACGGAAAGCAGCTTCACTGCATAGCAGAAGCTTTAAAGCACGGCGGACAGACTTGTTGCATAGCAGAAAAGTCAATCCTGCGGCAGAAACTGGAGAAAAGTTCTTGCGGCAGGAACAAAGGATAAGCCCATTTTGCAGCGTCTTCCCTTGGACTTGGACTCAACGTTTGCGCACAAGCCGGCCCAAGTTGAGTTCCAGTTGGACCGGTCTCGACTCCCTTACTCAGAATACTCGGGCCTACTACCGCGGCAGGCAGCCCAGCCCAACACACAAAAAAGGCCCCCACAGTGCTAAAATGCTATTTTTAGCATTTGAAACCACAAAATGCTACTCCATCAAACATGCTATATCCTAAAAAATTTGCCATCTTGCTATAGTGCGCTCTCAAAAATGAGAGCGCACTGTAGCTCAAATCTTATAAAAAAATAATTTTTTATTACTTCTCTCATCTCTCTCACTGTACTCTTCTTTCTTTTTCTCTCATCGGTGTCACTTCTTCTCTCATTTCTTCTTTCTTTTCTTCTTTCCTTTTCTCTCACTGGTCTCACTTCTTTTCTCTTTTCTTCTTTCTTTCTCTTTTCCTCATTCATCGGCATCCACAACTGAAAACCATGGTGGTAGTGGTGGTGTTGAAGGGTTTTTTTTTTTTTTTTTTCACAGGTGGTGGTGGTCTTGGTGGATTGTTTGGTTTTTTTTTTTTTTTGTTTGGAGGTAGCTTGTGATTCTGATGGTGGTTGTTTTGGTTGGTGGTGTTGGTTTATTTTAATGGGTTTTGTGGTGGGTTGTTGATGACGGTGGTTGTTGTGGTGGTGGTTTTGTTTTGGGTTTTTTTTTGTTGCCATGGGTTGTGGCTACCGCAATGGTGGTGGTGGTGGTGGCTGATGGTGGTTGTTTTAGGTTTTTTGTAGTGGGTTGTGGCTGTCACGATGGTGCTAGTGGTGGTTCTAGTTTGTGGATTTTTGGTGGTCCGGTTTGTGTTTTTTTTTTCCTCCAATGGTGGTGGCTGGTTGCAAGGGTTGGTGGCAATGGATGTGGGTTATGATCGGAGTTATGGCAATAATGTAGTGGTGGTTGAGTGAGTTATGTAGCTAGTGGGTTGTGGTGTATGGTGGGTTTTTTTTTTTTTTTTTTTTTTAGGTGGTGGTTGGTGGTGGCTAGTGGTGGGTGTGGCCGTGGGTTTACTAGGTTGAGGGATGAGAAAGAAAGATGAGATGTGAGTGGATTGCTTCAGGAGGAGAGAGAGACATAAAAAATTAATATTTTAATGAAGTGGTAAAAAATATAAAATCTTTGATTTTGGGTGTATTGTAAAATGAGGTGTTAAAATTGATAAAGTAGGTTTTTGAGATGATAAATACTAAATTTTTTAGAAGTTTTGATGAAAATGCTCTAATAAACAAAGAATTTGCAAATTGATAAAACCCAGGTGAAATAACTAGTGGTTTCATCAATCATCCCCCACATATATAGTACCAGTCTTCACTTCATGTTGAAGCATGCTTGGGTATTCATAAAAATTAAAAAAATTAAAAAAAGGCGAAAATGCACTTTTCGTCCCTATATTTTGGGTCAATTCCCATTTTGGTCCCAAAATTGATTTCATTGCAAATTTCATCCCTAAAAAATGAAAATCATTTTTAAAATGGTCCCTACCGTCAACCCACTGACAGAAACCTCCTACATGGCAGACGGAGTGCCCTGCTTGCTGACGTGGCGCAAACGTGGCCATTAAAATATTATTAAAAATAATTATTTGGAATTTTTAAATACCACGCCAGCATTTTAATTAATAAAAAATTAAAACAAAAAAATTTAATTCCTCAATTTTAATTTTAATTTTAAAAAATAAAACAAAAATTTTACATTTTTTAGTTTTAAACAATTTTTTTTATAAATTCAAAAAATAAAATTACCATTAGACCATTTGAGTTACTTTTTTTTTTTTTTTAAGTGTGTTAGTCAAAAGTGTATATACTTTAAAAATCATCGAACCATTTTTTTTTTTTTATCATTAGAACATTTTAAACCATGATCTGAGTTTAGAGAGAGAGAGAATGAGATGAGGCCGGTAGTTTGGAGCAGATCCAGATTGCTCGATCTGGGCCTCCGTCTCAACCACCATCTCAGCCACAATGAAGCTCGATCTCGATGACTTTAGGTCAGATCGGCGGTGCGTGGTAGGTTAGATCGGCGGTGTGTGGTGGGTCAGATCAGCCTCTCTCTCCTCCGTCGACCCCAACGAGTCCACCTCCACCATCGAAGCAACAACGCTCTTCTTTAGATCAGTCATTCTGTTTGGGTCTTGAGACCATGAGAGTTGATCTTGATTTTGAGTGGTCATGTTGTTTGGGTCTTGAGGCCGAGAGAGTTGTTCTTGTTGGGAATGAATGGGAGAGCTCGGGTTCATCAATGAAAGAGTGAGAGATGATAATTTGTTTTTTCTTTTCTTTGGTGTTCTTGTGATGGGTTTGAGTTCTTAGATGCTGGGTTTGATTTGGGAAGAACGGGAAGAAAAAGCTGTAAAATGAAGAACAAGTTGAAGAACATGAAGAAATTTTTGATCTCTGTTTCTTTTTTCTTTTCTTTTTTTCATTCGTGTTGTTGTGATCTGGGTTTGTGTTTGTGTTAGATCTTTGTTTTTTCTTTTTTCGTTTGTGTTGTTGTAATCTGGGTTTGAGTTCTTTGTTGCTGGGTTTGATTGGGAAGAACAAGAAGAACAAGTTGTAATGTTCTTATGAAAATTAATAATGATAAGTAATATTTTTCTTAAAAATTAAATTAGATCTAAGGTTTTTTTTTAAATTTAATTTCTTTTTTATATAAAATTTTTGACGTGGCTTTGTTTAAAAAAATTAAAATGCTGGCGTGGTATTTAAAAATACTAAATAATTATTTTTAATAATATTTTAATGGTCACGTCAGCAAGTAGGGCACTCCGTCTGCCACGTAGAAGGTTTCCGTCAGTGGATTGACGGCAGGGACTATTTTAAAAACAATTTTCTTTTTTTAGAGATAAAATTTACAATAAAATCAATTTTGAGACTAAAATGAGAATTGACCTAAAATATAAGAACGAAAAGTGAATTAAAAAAAATAAAAAAAAAATAAGAAGCATGCTTGGGTCAATCACCTGCCCCAAAGAATCTATCCATAAGTACTACTCTGGCTCGATTGTTACTTGTCCCACGTACTGAAGCAAATCGAGAAACAGTTATATCATGACCTGCACGTCAACTGCACCTATAGATCTAATCTAATCATGATGCATGTGCCAATCAATGCACAGCCATATCATACAGGTTTGAAGTTTCCTTCGTGGAGTACTTGCATAGTGATATTCGCCACCCCAGTACGAGACAATGATTCTTAACTAGAATTACTTTCATGTTATACGTTAAATTCCCGAATTAAAGTCAACGATACAACTGTATTGAGCAAGAGCTTCCACGTTGGTAGAACACATATTTAACAATTTGTTATCACAAAAACTATTTTATCTATGTGCATGGTAGCTCAACAGCCAAATTTTTTTACTTTTTCTCCACTATTGCAGCATGCTTTTTGGTGCTGGTGGTACTAAAAATAATAATATGACTTTTTAGCACCACAAATACTAATGCTCTTACAAAAAATTATTAATCCAACTAGTGGATGTCTTGTGCGATGCGCAAGTATATTACAAGTTCAAATAAAAATATTTTATAAACAAACATCTTTATAGTTCATTAAGTAATACTATTATATTTGATAATTGATTATATTACATGTTTAAGAAAGGAAATGTAAATTTTTACGAGTGATATAATTTATTGTACGAATAGATTGTTTGAATGAACTCATAAATATTTGATTATTTTTACTAACATAATTGCATGTATTATAACTCTTTTTTTCAATTTTTTTTTTTATCAATACAAGGTCCAAGTGATAGTCCGCTAGTACTAGTACACCGTGTGGTACCTAATGTGTCTGATTCAAACTCCATCTCCCCCCTCCTCCACTATTTACTCTCTCTTTTTTTCAAAAATGTCTATTGGTCAGTCTAATCATATGTTTAAATTATGAGTTTCAAAACTCGAATGTGTAAAGCTATAGGAAATTGCAATTTTAAGAATTGGTACAAGATAGTAGTTAAACGGTTCAAGTTTGACTAAGATTGTGTCGGTTGTAATTTTTCATTTTTGTTGTCTTCAATTTCTAAGATGTGGAGTGTTTAATGCCCTAGTGAGACATCATGATCCTTGTCACAACAAAATTAAGCTCTTCGACATCCTCTCTAATTTAAATTGATAAGAAAATGATGATAATCAATATTTGTTTAAATGTTGATGATGCGGCAAAATACAAATCACTCTTTCAAAATAGATAAATGAGTAGAATTTTAAAAATTCTAGAATATCTTTAATTCAATCAAAACAATAAAGTCTCTCATTAATCATTAGTAACTAAGAATCACTCAAGGACAATCATTTCATTCACTTACAGAAATTATTCAGTTGTTCCCTCTAACTACTATAAGACTTTTGCTTCAGAGTAAAAGACCTATGGTTAGGAATTGGGATATATGGTAACTTTGTAATGACAATAAGAGAAATTTTAACTGGAAACTTTGTGAAAACTCTTTTAAGTTATTAGGCTTTACATGTATAGGTTGTAGCTTTTAAAGGCATAATTTGTTTTCGAGGCTAGGTGCATTATGTTAGTCCCAAACTAAATTATGCACAGTGTTGGTTTCTTTAGCTAGCTAATGTTTTATTATAGTGATTAATACTTAGTAGTATTCAATATCCATTAAATTATTTATCATAATAGCTCAATGTACACTAAACCAACAAAAATAATTGTCATAGGTATACTATTCGTACCCGCAGTGACAAACAATGAGCCTTATTGCATGAGAAATTGGGTTGATTTCTGGAGAGGAGTGGGTCCAGCAAGCCTATAATTGAATTTGGGACTGTCAGGCCCAAGAGCTAGCCCCTAAAGGCTCCAAAGTAGGATTTCAGTACTGGCCCATGAGCCTTGAGGCTGGACCAGCAGGATCCACACCCAGGTTGAACACCGTTATAAATTTTGAAACTACCTTACCGGTGCTCCGCTTCTAGTACCCTCTTGAGTGATCGGCCACGTCCCCTCATGACGAACTATATGACTGGAATAACTCAACATGGTGCTTGATAGGTCCAAGAAATAGGATAGATCGTCCATATATGTAAGGACGATGTCATTACCATCACTGCACGAATAGAGCTGCCCGAACAACCCAACCAAGGACAGCCGTTACGGCTAGCTGCAATAAATGCCGAGTCCGTTGAAGGCGTGCCGGTCAATTCAACACCTGGCACATGCGTTACAAAATCAAGCCATAATAACCTCATAATGACGAGGCCAACGGCTAGAAGGACATCGAAATAGCCTATATATATCCTTAAACAAGGTACAGAAAGGGTATGAAAAATCACTTAACCTTACTCTCACTTTTGCTTTCTCTACACTCTATTTTCTTGTTAATCTGCTTCTGACTTAATCATCGGAGGCGTTGTGGGGAGCACCCCACTAGCGATTCTTCCATTTTGACTATTCTTCAGGGTTAGCGCAAGCAGTGGACGGTCTTTGCTCTGGACGAACGAATCGACTGACGATTTTAGCATCATCAGTTTGGCGCCGTCTGTGGGGACTTTCCATACTTTTCATCCGATATTCGTTGTTCCAGAGCATTCAGCCTAGGAATATCCTCCTATCCTAACGAGATGGAATCCTGTTCTGACCAGGACCCTGCTGCATTGGCCCTGCAAATTCAAGCACTTGCAGCCACAGTGGAAGAGCTCACTAAACAGAACCAAGAAATGAAGCAACAATTACAACAGGGAAATAGCAACACAGAAGTCAACAGAGATGGGGACGAGGACAGCCACAGAAAGAAGGCCAACACTCCAGAGGAAGAAAGCTCGAGTTTCCTCAAGGAGATGAGGAAAGAGATGGACGAATTAAGAAACGCTATTAAAGGAAAAACAGATCAAGGACTGGAGAGGATTATCAGGAAAACTGATTCTCCTTTCACTGTGGCAGTTCAAGAGTGTCCGGTACCCTCTAAATTCCGTTTACCGCAGCTTGAACCTTTCGACGGACTGAAGGATCCGTTAGACCACTTGAATACATTCAAGACCACACTGGGCCTCCAGCAGCCCCCTGATGAGATTCTATGCCGGTCCTTCCCAACAACCCTAAAAGGGGCGGCCAGGGAGTGGTTCACCAAGTTGCCAACGTCATCCATTGACAACTTTGAGCAACTAAGCAGTTCTTTCATTCGTCATTTCGTAGGAGGTCAACGTCCAAAAAGGACAGCCGACCACTTGCTCACAATCAAGCAAGGGGAAAGGGAAACCTTGAGGTCCTATGTGACGCGCTTCACTCGAGGAATGTTGGAGGTTGACGAATCCGACGATAAGGTGCAACTCACGACCTTCAAAGCCGGGCTAAAATCCAGAGACTTTGTGGCTTCATTGGCGAAAAATCCTCCCAAATCAATGGCGGAAGCATTGTTGAAAGCACAGAAATACATGAACGCTGAAGAGGCGCTTGCTGCCATAGATGGGACAGGAAAAACAAAGGAGAAGAAGAAAGAAGGAGAGGACGACAGGAGAGGACAGAAGAGGGATAGAGCAGAACGACGTAGTGACGATGGGAACAGACGAAGAGACGATAAAAACTCTCGACGAACGAAATTCACACCACTGGCAATGCCTGTTGATCAGATTCTGGCGGAAATAAGGGACGAACATAGCCTAAGATGGCCCAGGCCACTCCAATCGCCGCCCAGTGTACGCGATAAGAGAAAGTATTGCCGTTTCCACAAGGATCACGGGCATTACACAGAAGATTGTCGAGACCTGAAGGAGCAAATAGAAGAACTCATCCAGAAAGGGAAACTTCAGAAATACGTAAAAAGGGGGGAAGCTAGCAGATTTGGTAAAAGAGAACAACAAGGGGATTTCCAAAGAAACGAAGGTCAACCACCCCACCCACAGAATGCAAGAGGAGAAATAAAGACAATTGCGGGAGGACCGTCTGTAGGAGGGTCGACCAGGTCTCTCAGGAAATCATATCAAAGGCAAGTAAACAGTGTTCACAGCTTACCCCCGTCCAAGCAACGACGGACGATTCAAGATATGTATTTTTCAGAAGAAGATGCCAGGGGAATAAAGCAGCCTCATGACGACCCACTGGTTATCATGGTCATGGTTGAGGGCTTCAACACGAGGAGAGTTTTGGTAGACAATGGGAGTTCAGCGGATATCATTTACCTATCTGCCTTCCAGCAATTAAAGGTAGACCCAAATAGACTTCAACCCTTTGAATCACCCCTCGTCAGCT
Organism: Quercus aquifolioides; assembly: GCA_019022515.1. Classification (NCBI taxonomy): domain Eukaryota; kingdom Viridiplantae; phylum Streptophyta; class Magnoliopsida; order Fagales; family Fagaceae; genus Quercus; species Quercus aquifolioides. The sequence goes on from CM032328.1 coordinate 16,381,773, forward strand.
TCAGCGGGGATAAGGTGTACCCCCGAGGTATTGTGACATTGACTGTAACTGCCGGATCGTACCCCTTACAAGTAACCAACAGGCATAATTTTTTGGTCGTAGATTCCCCTTCGTCCTACAATATGATCATTGGACGACCTACACTTAATCGGTGGAAGGCTGCCACTTCCACATACTGCCTGAAGGTAAAGTTTCCAACGGAGCAGGGGGTTGGAGAAATAAGAGGGGATCAAGTCTTGGCAAGGGAGTGTTACCAGGCGGTTCTGGCATCCAGAGAGAATCATACATGGGTGATCGAGTATAAATCACCTGAGATCATGGAGAAGTTAGAAACAGTAAAGTTGGTCGAAGACGATCCGCTGAAAACGACTCAAGTAGGGACGGATTTGAGCCCGGGAACGAAAGAATTAATCATTCGATTCTTGAAAAGTAACCTCGATGTATTCGCATGGAGCCACGAAGATATGCCAGGGATTCCTGCAAATATCATCCAGCACCGCCTGAATGTAGACCCGGAGAAAAAGCCCGTCCAACAGAAGCGAAGGGTTTTCGCTCCCGAAAGAAACAAAGCAGTGATGGACGAAGTGAACAAGCTACTTGCTGCCAACTTCATTCGAGAAGTTTATTATCCCGAATGGTTGGCCAATGTCGTCATGGTCAAAAAAGCGAACGGCAAATGGAGGATGTGCGTTGACTTCACCAATCTAAACCAAGCCTGTCCAAAGGATAGCTTCCCCCTGCCCAGGATTGATCAGCTCGTCGACTCTACCGCCGGGCACAAGCTCTTGACATTTATGGACGCATTTTCAGGATACAACCAGATACAGATGGCAGAGGAGGATCAGGAAAAAACAGCCTTTATCACCAGCCAAGGGCTTTATTGCTACAAAGTCATGCCGTTTGGCTTAAAAAATGCAGGGGCCACGTACCAGAGGTTGGTAAATCAAATGTTCAAGAAACAGATCGGGAGAAACGTAGAAGTATACGTTGACGATATGCTCGTCAAGAGCAAAGAAGAGGACGATCACCTAGACGACCTCAGAGAAACCTTCAACACACTCAGACAGTACTGCATGAAGTTGAATCCCTCCAAGTGTGCTTTTGGAGTTTCCTCAGGGAAGTTCCTTGGATTCATGGTATCGCAAAGAGGAATTGAAGCAAACCCGGAAAAAGTTAAAGCCATCCTTGAAATGACGTCACCAAGGACGATTAAAGAAGTACAATCACTCACAGGCCGGGTAGCGGCCCTCAACAGATTCGTCTCTAGGGCGACGGATAAGTGCCTCCCTTTCTTCAAAACCCTGAAGAAGGCGTTCGTCTGGACGGAGGAATGCGAGGCAGCATTCCAAGACCTGAAGCAGTACCTGAGTAATCCCCCACTATTAAGTCCGTCCAAAGAAGGTGAAGATCTGTTCTTGTACCTGGCAGTATCTGCCACGGCTGTAAGTGCAGCCTTAATAAGGGAAGAAGAAAAGAGACAACTCCCTGTGTATTATGTCAGTCAGGCCTTCCAAGGAGCTGAAGCACGTTATCCACGAATAGAGAAGATCACCTTCGCCCTAATAGTGGCATCGAGAAAACTTCGCCCCTACTTCCAGGCAAATCCAATTAAGGTAATGACGGACCAACCTATCAAGAAAGCCATGAATAAACCCGAGGCAGCCGGACGAATGGTGCAATGGGCAATTGAGCTTAGCCAGTTCGATATTGAGTACTGCCCACGAACAGCCATAAAAGCCCAGGCACTAGCAGATTTTATAGCCGAGTTCACCATCAACGAACAGGGAGAAGGTCGAGAAGACATCTGGACGATTAATACAGATGGATCGTCCACACAGAAATTAGGAGGGGCAGGCGTTGTCATTGTTTCCCCCCAGAAAGATGTTCTCAAATATGGGGTTCAGCTGAAATTCCCCGTAACCAATAACGAAGCAGAATATGAGGCCTTACTGACAGGGCTCAGGCTGGCTCGGGCACTAGGAGCTGAAAATGTTGTGATCAAGAGTGATTCGCAACTCGTCGTTGGACAAGCCAGGGGAGACTTCGAAGCAAAGGAAGCAAGAATGCAAAAATATCTCCAATTGACGAACCAGCTCGTTAGCAACTTTAATCATGTAGAGTTCATTCAAATCCCGCGCGAGCAGAACGTAGAAGCTGACGAAGTGGCACGGAGCGCCTCAACAGATGTTCTAGGCACGACCTGCAGATGGAAATTGGAAGAACAAGACCTCCCCAGCATTGAGGGCCTACAAAACTTCTCTGTACACACCGCTCAAGGGTGGACGATACCAATCCTATCCTTTCTCAAGGATGGACGATTACCATCGGACGCTGAAGAGGCCAGAAAAGTCCGTAAACGAGCTGCCCGATTTACCATATTGAACGACCAACTTTATAGAAGAGGTTTCTCCCAACCATACTTGAAATGCCTAGAAGAGGAAGAGGCCAGGTACGTCCTGGAGGAGGTGCACGGAGGAATTTGTGGAGATCATATGGGGTCAAGGTCTCTCGTCAAAAAAATAGTCCAAGCAGGTTACTTCTGGCCAACAATGCAGAAGGACGCATCAGATTTTGTGAAGAAATGTGACAGCTGCCAAAGATATGGGAATATCCAACGAGTTCCAGGAGAAAGAATGACGACTATCTCCTCGCCTTGGCCATTCGCACAATGGGGAATCGATATCATGGGTCCCCTACCTCAAGGAAAGAGACAAGTGAAGTTCCTCCTGGTCGCAATTGATTATTTTACAAAATGGGTCGAGGCAGAAGCTCTTGCAACGATCACAGAGGCTCAGGTACAAAATTTTGTTTGGAAAAATATTATTTGCAGGTTTGGGATCCCGAGGACGATTATATCGGACAATGGCCGTCAGTTCGACAGCCAGAAGTTCAGATCATTCTGCTCAGGCCTAGGTATCAAGAACAAATACTCCTCGCCAGGACATCCTCAGGCCAACGGACAGACGGAAGTAACTAACCGAACCTTACTCAAGTCCATAAAGTCCCGGTTAGTGGGGGCAAAAGGAGCGTGGCCAGAGGAACTGCCTGGCGTCTTATGGGCCTACAGGACGACGACAAGAACCCCCACCGGAGAGACCCCTTTCAACCTAACCTACGGCACGGAGGCAGTCATCCCAGTTGAAGTAGGCCTCACTAGCACCAGAAGGGAGTTTTTTGACGAAGGAGGCAATGAAAACCAGTTAAGGTTGAACCTGGATTGCCTTGACGAAGTCAGAGACCAGGCCTCCCAAAGAATGGCCAGGTACCAGCAAAAAATGGCACGATACTACAATCAAAGGGTGAAGTTGAAAAGGTTCAACATCGGTGACCTCGTCCTCCGGAAAGTGACTACAGCAACAAAGGACCCCGCGCAAGGAAAGTTGAACCCAACCTGGGAAGGACCTTACCGGGTCGTCGACTATACACGACAAGGGAGCTACCATCTGGAGGGTTTGAACGGAAACAAGCTACCTCGTCCATGGAACGTCGAACACCTAAAAAGGTATTACAGGAAATAATCCGTGGCTCCATTGTAAGAAATTACCACAGTTTAGTGCCATACTTTCCATTAAAACCAGTAATTTATATGCGTTGTTTTTCTGCAAGTTATGCATTTATAAAAAGTGTATAAGAGGTTATTCAGGATTCTATCAGCAATTGTCCAAACATCTCAATCGTCTCATTCAAAGAAATCATCATATTCTGACTGCCTTTAAGTTAAACGAACATTCGTCCAGATCAAAAAGACGATGATATCCTTCGATAGGATACACATCGTCCAGATCAAAAAGACGAATTTAGCGGAAAAGCCCGCAAGAGGAATAAAAACTCCTCCAAGAAAAATACACATTGTCCAGATCGAAAAGACGATGAAACCCACACCGGGAATAAAACATTGTCCAGATCTAAAAAGATGATGAAATCCATTCAAAAGGGCACACATCGTCCTAAATAATGAAAGTTAGAGTCTTTCAAGCAGACATACACTGTCCGGGTAATCAGTCGCTAAAATTACCCAAGTCCACAGAGAGACGAAGGGAATTTTCCAAGCGACGAAGAGTTAATCCCAAGCTGAATTTCTCTAAGTATAAAGAAAAGAAAATTCACCACAAATATGAAAGAAAGCCGCAGACTTAAATATATGCAACGAGAAACACAGACCGTTCAAAGGAAAGAAAAAAGACAACCCCAAAACAAACGGGGACCAAAATAATTGTTTTAATTATGGCAGCCCAAAACACACAGGGCTTATAAAAAAAAAAAAAACAAAAAAAGAGAAGAAGTGATCTTGATCACTGAGCTGGAGCGTCGTTTCCACCTTCGTCAGCCGCCGGGGGGTCTCCACCTGAAGCCTGAGCATTCGAAGCAGCCTCATCCGCCTCAATTTCCTTATCAACAGCTTCAAAGTCAAGATCGTCCAAATTGACCCCCTGCCCGTGTTTGACCAAGTACCTCCTCAGCAACTCGAAACCTTTGAAATACCATTGAAAAAGAATGGTATTGTACTCGTCGGTCGTTTGAAAGGCGAGGACGGCCTTGGCCACGGCCGCTTTCATTTTCTGACTTGCGGCAGCAAGAAGCTCGTCCTTTTGTTTCACATGAGATTTCTCGGCCTCGAGCTGCCCGGTCAGGACTTTGACTTGCTCCGCGGAAGAGTTATGGGCGTCCATCGCGGCAATCAAGTCTTTCCTCAGGACTGAAGCCTCTGCCTCCAAAGCCTCCACTTTCGAGGCAGCCATGACGGCCTTCTCTTCACTCGCCAAAAGTTGGGAGGTAAGATGCATAGTTTCCCCCAGTACCTAAAATGAAAGACTTGAGTAAAAAAAAAAAAAAAAAACAACAACAAAAAAAGAAGGGAGAAAAAGGAGTATACATCCCTTTTCCTGACAAAGACAGCTTAAACAGTACCTGAACGAGCTTGTGCACGTGCTGGTTTACCAATTGATGAGAAGGCACGAGAGAAGCCTCCCTTTTCTCCTCGGGAGTAAAAAAATCATTCGCCCTGGCAATGGCGGTGTCAGCATCTTCCCAGATAGAAGAGCCCACTTTCTCCTTACCTTTCTTCCCGGTCTTCTGCCTTTTTGGAGCAGGGACCTCCTCCAGAGAAACTGCAGGAGAAGCTGTCCTCTCTTCGTCCAGAGTTGGGGTAGACGAACCCCTCTCCGTCGTTTCTTTTTCTTTCTCCTTCTCTCTGTCCCTATCAGTAAACTTCAGGGTCCTTTGCCCGATGCTTGATAAAGGTTCGTTCTTCTTTGACTTGACCTTAGCATAAAGGTCCTTGTTAAATTTACTCGTCATCTCTGCAAAAATATATATATAGAAGGACGAGAAAGAGTTAGGACAACGGAAAAAAGGGAACAACGCTGAGTGTCAAAATCACTTACTTTTTCGTTCCTCTCGATCAATTGCCTGAAGGACGTAAAGCGAAGGTTCAGGCCCTAGACAGTGACAAGCCAAAGTTCGCGGATCGACGAGCTCGTCGAAGTCGTCTATCGTCTTAACGTACCTAGTGGCCCCTTCAACTCTCTCCTTGAAGCGACTCTCCAAGTCAGGACGCTCTTTCACTGCACAAGGAGGAAATCATTCAAAGATGTAAAAGTCAGATAAAAAGGAAAATATTCAGGACAATAGAAGAAAAGGGGGCATTAGAGACGAACGCACCAAGGCGAGGGATCTCCCACCGTCGCAGCAATCTGGGAATATTCCCCCAAAAATCATCCGACAAAGTCTCCCAACCGTCCCCCGACACAAAAAAGTATCTCGATTTCCAATAGCGGAACGACGAAGGAAGATCAACTATTAAACGGGATCTCCTATCCCAAGGAACGAATTCATAATACCCAAATTCCCTAGATTCTTTCAAACGGTAAAGGTGGGTAAACTCGTTCACGGTTATCATTTCCCCTTCAGCTATGACCGTCCAGATCACCATACAACTCACGACGATCCTCCAAGAATTAGGCATAAGTTGCCCAGGAGCAATCTGCACTCGATTTAGGAGCTCCATGATAAACGGATGGACGGGAAACCTTAAGCCACACAGGAAGGCCGCCTCGTAAAAACAAATTTCACCATGGGCAAAGGAGCAAGCCTTTTCACCTTTCCTGGGAAGACGAACCTTGGTCTCTACAGGGAATTGGAACCTATCCCTAAATTTACTGAAGACATCTACACTCAAATGACACTTTTCCTTAAGGGCATGGAAGGACGGAGGTACGGCGACGGAAGTGGAAGGTAGCGACGAAGGAGGGGGCACGGAGGTGGCCGTGTCCATCACAGCCCCGTCCGGGACCACTCCAGAGGACGAACCCCCCTCGAAACCTCTGGATCTTGCAACAGAACTCATTTTTTCCCTCCTACGGCCCCCACGAGTGGATTTGAACCAAGAAAGAGACTGCTGCAACAGTGGGTACAAATCCCTCAGAACTAAACCTAAACCACTCCCCTCTCCCACGAAATCACCAGATTGTGGGTACCGGTCACCGGAAAGTTCCAGGTATCCCCCCAATCGAGTAAAAAAGAAAGTAATAGAGGGGGAGATGTTCTCAAAATCCGTATAATCTACCATTAAAAAAGGGGCATGTGCGGTTCGAAAAAGGAAAGCAAACCAAAAATATAGAGAGCAAAAGGAAAGAAGCAAAGAAGAGGGGATACACACCTTAAAAAGGAAAGAAGGAAAATCTGAAATCGGAAAGGCAAAGCAGCAGCAGCAGAAAACGCAGAAGAAAGAAGAAAAAGAAAACACCAGAAATAAAGACAAAAATGTTTTATGAAAAGTAGAAGTTAAAAAGCTTACCTTGGAAATAGCGGGAAATCAAAAAGACACCCGCCGGAAACAAGGCCTCCCCACTGCTGAAATCCTGACACGTGGCCACAAAGTACGCCACGCCGCCACAAGACAGTTAATGCAAAGAACGCATTCCCAAGCGTAAAAAAAAAAAAAAAAAAAAAAAATCGTTTTGTATTCCCAAGATCGTCCAAGGTTACAGACGACCTCGGAATAGGGGGGCAACTGATAGGTCCAAGAAATAGGATAGATCGTCCATATATGTAAGGACGATGTCATTACCATCACTGCACGAATAGAGCTGCCCGAACAACCCAACCAAGGACAGCCGTTACGGTTAGCTGCAATAAATGCCGAGTCCGTTGAAGGCGTGCCGGTCAATTCAACACCTGGCACATGCGTTACAAAATCAAGCCATAATAACCTCATAATGACGAGGCCAACGGCTAGAAGGACATCGAAATAGCCTATATATATCCTTAAACAAGGTACAGAAAGGGTATGAAAAATCACTTAACCTTACTCTCACTTTTGCTTTCTCTATACTCTATTTTCTTGTTAATCTGCTTCTGACTTAATCATCGGAGGCGTTGTGGGGAGCACCCCACTAGCGATTCTTCCATTTTGACTATTCTTCAGGGTTAGCGCAAGCAGTGGACGGTCTTTGCTCTGGACGAACGAATCGACTGACGATTTTAGCATCATCAGTGCTCAAGAGAATCTTCTCCTTAATCGGTGAGAGCCAGTTGTGCACTGATATCCTCTATTTGCAATTTTAGACACATCACTTTAAAATACATCCCATCAACCAACCAAAGAAGGCAACCTTTGGCACACTCGAAAGCTTGATTTTTGGGGCATGATTCCCTCAAAAATCAATCCCATACTACCTTAAAAAATGCAATCAATCCTACTGACTAAGGTACGCCATGTCTGATCACCATTACTTTGATATTTTGAGTTTAGAATTCTATAACTAATTTAACCATCAAAGCACCTTTAGTCAACCCCATCTTGAATTGGCCTAAGTTGCTAGAGTTTGCAATAAAGAAAAATCAATCAATAACAATATAATAGATAAATGAAAACAAAATTCAAATTATTGGTGGTTTTAATTAATTCCTTTACGTTTACGTTAACAGTTATTCTTTTTTCCTGTAAATTCCAACTTGAGTAAGGGTTATACAACTTATACTTATAAATACCATTAATTTTAATATAAAAATTTCTATAAAATTATAAATGCCTCACAGTGTAATTTAAATTGATCCACGCAATTGGTTCTCACGCAAGATTTCCAATGGGTTCTAAAGAAGGTGGTTATTTATATACATCCATCCCATGTAAGAGAGTAGATACATGTATCCGATACATGATAGATTTTCTCGTTATAAGAAAAGCGGTACCTTAAAACAATCAAAAAGCTTATTTATTTATTGAAAAGAACTAATGCTTTATTTTTTTCATAAATTGATAGTGGGGTAGGGCAGAGGTGGGGGTCCAACTATATTGGTCTGGCACCACAAAGTATATCACTAATACAGGCTATCAATCAGTTAAACCTCAAAGAGAACTATTACTAATGGACAAAGAATTTGCAGATTGATAAAATCCGATGGAAAATTTTCCATATCCAAGGAAAACCACTCGGAAAAAGGCATCAGAAATAACTAGTGGTTTCATCAATCATCCCCCACATATATAGTCCTCATGTTGAAGCATGCTTCGGTCAATCACCTGCCTCAAAGAATCATCCGTAAGTATTAAGTACTACTCTGCCTCGATTGTTAACTTGTCCCACGTATTGAAGCAAATCCGAAATAGTTATATCATGACCTGCAAGTCATCTGCACAGACTGCACTGCACCTATAGATCTAATAATAATGATGCATATGCCAATCAATGCACAGCCATATCACACAAGTTTCAAGTTTCCTTCATGGAGAACTTGCAGAGTGATATTTGCCACCCTTATACAAGACAAAGATTCTTAGGTAGAATTACTTTGATGTTTATATGTTAAATTCTCAAATTAAAGGCAACACTATAACTGTATTTACCAATGTAATACAAATATCATTGATTCAACTAGCGGATGTCCTGCGTGATGCACAAGTATATTACAAGTTCATATATATAAAAATACCTTATAACAATCATTTTTATAGTTCATATATAATACACATTAAGTAGTAGTATTATATTTTAGAATTGAGTATATTACATGTCTAAGAAAGGAAATGTGAATTTTTACGAGTGATATAATTTACTATACAGATAGATTGTTCAAATGAACTCATAAATATTTGATTATTTTGACAAATTTAATTGCCTGTATTATAACATTTGTTTTTGTGTTTTGTTGGTCAACATGAGGTCCAAGTGATAGCTCGCTAGTACTAGAACACTGTGGTACCTGATGTGTCTGATTCAAATTCCATCCCCCCACCCCTCCCTTACTATTTACTTACTTTTTTTAATAAATAAAAAAAAAATTCTATTGGTCAATCTAACCATTATGAGTTTCGAAGCTCAAATGTATAAAGCTATAGGAAATTGCAGTTTTAGGAATTGTTACAAGGTAGTGGTTAAACAGCTCAAGTTTCACTAGGATTGTATCGGTTGTAATTTTTCATTTTTGTTGTCTTCAATTTCTAAAGATGTGGAGTGTTTAACTCCTTAGCGAGACATGATGATCCTTGTCACAACAAAATTAAGCTCCTCTGGATTTTTTTTTTTGGGTAATTTCACCATTAAGTTTCCAAAATTATGTTTGTCCACTTTGCAATAAGTGGACATCATCTTTAATTTAAATTGATAAGGATATAATGATAATCAATGTTTGTTTAAATGTTGATGACATGACAAAATACAATTCACTTTTTCAAAATAGATAGGTAGAATTTTAAGAATTTTTAAATATCTTTAATTCATCAAAACAATAGTCTCTCTTTAGTAACTAAGAATCTCTCAAGAACAATTATTTCATTCGCTTACGGAAATTATTCAGTTATTTTCTTTGACTACTATAATACTTTAGCTTCAAATCTTAACCATAGGTCTTATTAGCCTCAGGCTAAAAAAACCTTTGGTTTAGATTTGGGATATACAGGAACTTTATAATGAAAATACAAGGAATTGGTGACTAGAAACTTTGTGAAAGCTATTTAAGTTGTTCGGCTTTACATGTATAGGATGTAACTTTTTAAAGGCATAATTTTTTTTTCGAGGCTAGGTGCATTATGTTAGTCCCAATCCCAATTACGCACTGTGCCTGTTTCTTTAGCTAGCTAATGTTTTATGGTGATTTCTTTTTCTTTTTCTTTTTCTTTTTCTTCTTTTTTTGAATCCAGATCCCAAGGTCAAGTTTATTTTATAAGAACTCAAAGATTACACAGTGTCGAGCTACTAAGGGAGCTATTTCATTAGGAGAAGATTCAATCCACGTACACCTGTAGCTCACCGCCAGAAACAGCCATATGTATATTAGTACCATTCAACATCCATTTAATTATTTATCATGATAGGTCAACGTACACTAAACCATCAAATTAAAGTGAACTAATTGTCATAGGTATACTATTCATACCAGCAGTGACAAACAATTAGCCTTACTGCACGAGAAATTGGGTTGCTCCCAAGTAGGACTTCAGTACTGGCCCATGAGTTGAACACCATTATAATATTTGAGACTACCTTACCGGTGCTTGGGTCCTAGTACCCTCTTGACCGACCGGCCGCGTCACCTCACAACAACTATATGACCTATAGAACTGAACATGATGCTTAAGGGAATCCTCCCGTTAGTCAGTCCATAGTTCATACAGGTTTTCTTAAAATGATTAAATGAAAGCCAATTCGTGTGGGCAGTGGACATGGAATTGATGTGTGGAAGCATAGATGGCTCCCAAACCTGAACTACAACAAAATTGTTTCTCCAAGAAGAGAGTCCTCTGTGTCTCGGGTTAGTGATTTGTTCTATCCGGATACTCGGATATGGGATCCGGGTAAGCTTGAGGAGAATTTCTATCCGTGGGAGGCAGAGCTGATAAGTAGGATTCAAGTCAGTGATGGTAATGCCGAAGACCTCCTTGTTTGGCCCCTGACTTCTGATGGTTCCTTCAGTGTTCGTAGTGCTTATAGATTCCTGGCTTTGGCAGATTTTAGCTCTCAACCAAGCTCTTCTTCAGGTATTGAGCAGCAGAATTTTTGGAAAAATATCTGGAAGATCCGTGCCCCAAATAGGATAAAACACTTCATTTGGCGTGCGGCAAAGGATGCGCTTCCTACTAAACAGAATTTGCGTGCTAGACATATTCCCATTGATGAAACCTGTGATCTTTGGGGCATGATTCCCGCCAAAATCAATCACATACTACCTTAAAAAATGCAATCAAACCTACTGACTATGGTATGCCATGTCTGATCACTTGATAGTTTAAGTTTAGAATTCTATTACTAATTCAACAATAAGAGCACCACGTAATTGTTTCCCATGCAAGACTCCCAATGGGTTTTAAGGGAAGTGATTATTTATATGTCTACATCTCATGTAAGAGGGTGGATACATGTATCCGATACATGATAGATTTTCTCATTCTAAAGAAAGTGGCATCCAAAAACAATCAAAAAGCTTATTGATTTATTGAAAAAAGCTAATGTTTTTTTAGTAAATTGATAGTGGGGTAGGACAGAGTTGGGGCTCGAACAATATTGGTGTGGCACCACAAAGTATATCACTAATGCCATGCATACTATCACTTAAACCTCAAAGAGAACTATTCCTAATGGACAAAGAATTTGCAAATTGATAAAACCAGTGACAGAAAACCCAGCTGAAATAACTAATGATTCCAACTTTCAACCCCAACAATACATAATGTTGAAGAAAGCCTCGGTCCATCACCTGCCTCAAAGAATCATCCATAAGTACTACTCTCTGTCTCGACGATGGTTACTTGTCCCACGTATTGAAGTAAATTTGAAACAGTTGATATCATGCTCTGCACGTCATCTAATAATGATGATGCATGTGCCAATCAATGCACAGCCAGATCACAGATGTTTCCTTCATAGAGTAGTTGCATACTGATATTTGCTACCCTTATACGAGACAATAAGATCAGTTTTATTTTCTCCAAGTCACCCACAAGCAGGACAAGGCTTACATCAAGATTTAGATCATGGCCTAGCCAGCTAAACTATCTGCTTCCACAGTTCTTCTTAACTTAAGGAAAAGTTTCTTATTCGGTGGTGTTACTTAGATGTTAACCATAAATGTAATACAAAAAGAGTTGTTGATTCATCTTTATAGTTCATTATATAATACTCATTGATTAATACCATTATATCTTAGAATTGATTATACTACACGACCAAAGAAAGGAAATGTGAATTATTATGATTAATATGATTTACTATACGATTTTTTTTTTTTTATACAAAATAAAAATTCTACTCTAATTTAATTTAAGTGTATATGTATATGAAACTCCCTCCTAAAGACTTAAATCCCGACCCTTATCCCCCCACACCCTACAAGCACTTATACTTGTGGAGTGACCATTGCACCAAGAGTGTGCAGTGATTTACTATACAAATATAATTTACTATACAAATAGACTGTTTAAATGAATTCACAAATATTTGATTGATAACATTTATTTTTGTATTTTGTTAGCTAATATGAGGTTTGAGTGATGGCACAATAGTACTAGTACACTCTATAGGGATTGTTATTGGGTAGTCCCTCTCTCTCACATAGAGGTAGGTCCCACCCACCATACGATCCACCTCTATGTGAGAGAGAGGAAGTATACTCCAGACTACCCAATAATTTTCCCACTTTGTGGTACCTATGTGTGTGACTCAAACTCCATCTCCCCCATCCTTCACTATTTACCTAATAAAGAAAGGGAGTATATTGGTCAATTTAACCATACGAATTATGATTGAACTTAATTGAAAAACCCAAGATATAACACCTAGAGAACTGACTAATTTTATCCAACATGAAAACATGAGAGAGAGAGAGAGAGAGACAGTACATTCCTGAGAGCTGCTATCTTGACATTTAACTAAAAACGTATTTCACTGAAGATATGAGCATGGCCATTTTGGTGTTTTAACTTCCCTTCATTTCCCAAAGAATTACAAAACCTTGCTATTTCCTACTACCCTTCCTACTGTACAGAAGCAAAATCTAGATGTCATTGGACAAAAATATGAGTGGGAGAAGAAAAATACAAAAAGGGCAAAGTACATGTTTAGCATACTAAGCATGTAATTCTAAATGGGTGAGACTTTTTTACAAATCATCAGCACATGAAGTCCTCCTTGCCTTGTCCCTTTCCCAATAAGATTGCCTTGAATTTTCAAGAGACAGCTTCCCACTAAACCCTTCAATTGCCTCATTTAATAGGGGACCACTGTAATGTTGTTGCTGCTGCTGCTCTGCCCAAATCCGACTACTCCTGCTTCCCACATCATACCCAGGTGTTGAAATGTAATTTGCATCCATGACCATATCACCTTCTAGTATGCGGAGCACCTTCACCAGAACATGGGTAAGCAAAAGCAGGTCCAAATGTCAGTGACAATTGACTAATTAAACAAGTATGTTGTGCAAAATAAGAAAAAGAATGTGATGTGCAAGATCATTAAGCCCATAGGCATGACTATTTTCACAAATTTCTTCACAAACTCTGAGGAGGCAAGTTGTCAATGACAAACAATACATTGGTGTTAGTAGTGAAAAAGGTGTAAATCATGCAAGATATTAAGAGCAGGTTTCAACCATTCCACAGTAAAACTGATCCCCAAACCCATGAATCCTATTTGTAAGGTTTAGAACCCCTTTCCCATCATAAGACTAAACAAAACAAAAAAATTTCCAGAAACAGGCTGGAAGCGTTTGCATTTTGGGATTTTGTTTTTTTTCCTCAATTAGACATCTTCAGGAAAATGTCTCACATATTTCCACTTTGTCTCCTAAGTCCCATACTACAGCAATCTAGCATTATCCTTTCTAATCTTACGTCCAGTAGTTTACCAAAATGGTAATAAAGACTTGAGGAATTCAAAAATACCTGCAGAGAACAGAAATTTTCCATACCATCATACTGGCCCTCAGAATTTTACTGGAGTTTTCTAACCTTTCCTAGTGATGTATAAATTAAAATCCCCGATTTATTTAGTGCTTTGTAAGACATCTTAATTATTGTACAGTGTCCTGTAAGAAGAGAAATTATTATTCTTTTAATTTTCCCCTAACCTGTGACATGCGAGGCCTGGAATGAGGATCCCGTTGTATGCATAAGGATGCAGCGTTCAGCATGCAAAAGACCTCTTGTTCTGAATAGTGATTCCCTAACTGTGGATCAACCAGTTCCTCAATGGCGCAATCTTCCAATAACGGGCGTGCCTGCTCCAGATCAAAAAGGCACATGTAAATCAAGAAAACTAAAGAACCTACACTAGGAGGAAACAACAAAAGCTACTATAACTTGTTTTGCTTTTCTGTTGATTTTGTCAAGAGTTTGTCATGTTTCTGATCAGTATCATTTATTTCATAAGAGTACTGAATATGTTCTCAATACCAAACATTAATAGGCCTTCAGATGTATAATTAGAGTCTAATAAGTCATACCCATTCAGTGAGACACTGCTGGCCCTTGGGCCGGTTAAGGTCCACTGCTTTTCTTCCTGTAACAAGCTCCACCAGTACAACCCCAAAGGAGTAAACATCAGCTTTTTCTGTGATTTGGCCACTTTGAGCATATTCTGGAGCCAAATATCTACAGCACAGCCCAAAGGCATATCGGATTCTGTAATGTCATGGGGAAAGCAGACCATAAAAACAAAAGCTGTCATACTTACCCAAACGTTCCAATTACTCTTGTGTCCACACCCATATCTCCATCAGGCTGCCACCTTGCTAGGCCAAAATCACCAACCTTGGAAAACAAATATTGAATCAAGATCGCAACACTAGATACATTCTCTACACACCATAAGTAAAATAACAAATTCATCATGCACTTTGAAAAACAGATACAGATCCATCTCAATATCCAGAGGATCAATAAAATTTGGAAAACTTGTAATATCCACATACTATGCTGTAGTATAATTATCTAGAAAAATTAACATTCAGACCATTTTACTTTTAAAAAATGAGGATCAAGAAAAGAGGCCCTGATTAATATCAATGAAGGCTGCAACAATGAAGCCATCATAATTAACTTGGACATTTGAATTTTCCCAATTTAGGTAGGATTTATAAGATATTGCCATACCAGTGGTTCAAAATCATGGGTGATGAGGATGTTGTTTGGCCGCATGTCACGGTGTACAATGCAACCCACTCTGCATTCTTCATGAAGATACCGAAGCCCCCGTGCAGCTCCCACGGCAATCTTTTGACGTGCAGCCCATTCTAATGGCTCCTGATGTCGTCCTAAAACAGACCAAAATCCTCGGTGAGCTCACAACCAGAGTTCCTACCCAGAATATTAGCATCTCAATTTAATTTCAATCAATATATTTAAAAAGAATGACAAGGATGATGATCAGTGAGGACACTGTCAATGTAAAAGTAAGCGTGAGTAAAAGTCTCTTCACTGTTGTCTAAGTACGGAAATAATCAATAACTGAAATAGCATAAACGGGATTTATGTTGCCAATCCCAATTCCAAACAAATTACCATATAGATGAGAATCCAGTGACCCATTGCATATATATTCATAAACCAGCAACCTTCGTCTGTCCTCGATACAGAACCCAATCAGCATAACAACATTTCGGTGCTGAGCACAACTCAAAACTTCTACTTCCGAGCAAAATTCAACATCCCCCTGGGAACTAGCCAATTTGTGTTGCTTGACAGCAACTACCTGACCATCTGGTAGAACACCTCTGTGAACAGATCCAAACCCTCCTTCAGCCAAGAAATTGGCTTTTGAAAATCCACCAGTAGCAAGCTCCAATTCAGCATAGCTAAACCACCTTGGAGGTTTTCCAAAGACAGGTGCCTTGTGTTGACAGATTGAACACAATGGAGGGGGGCCAGGAGGTGCATTTCTCGATAGTGAAACTGCTTCTCTAACATTTCCATTGAAGTCCATATCAGTTCTGTAGTGCTGCATTCCAATTCCAGCTTCTCCATCATGTTTTGAGTACTTCTCTACCAAAGTTTTGGATGTTAATGCTTGAGGCTTATGATTAGGTCTCTGTGAGCTTCCATCCGTATCTTGTGAGGACCGAAAATTAGAAGTTATAAATTCACCCATCCATGGTTGGCACCTCAAACTTCTTGAAGATGAAGATAAGTGCTCACTGTCTGCATCGGAACTAGTATTATCAGGATCCTCATTCTCTTCAATGACTAATGAATCATCTTTCTTAAGATCCCCATTCATCTTTGAGATGAAAAAAGGTGAAGTTCCTGGATCTGAGCTTGAAACTGATGAAGTTCCAGCTTCAGTGGCTGTAAATGGTGTCCCTAGCTCTGGACTACTAGTTGGAGTCACTACTGGCCCTTGAATAGAACTTAAAGAATCATTCTTCTTTTTCAGATTCTTTTCAGATTCTTTGTCTATCTCTGAGGGTAATGGGCAGGCTACTTCAGAATGCTTCTTAGATGAACCAACCAAATTCAAGCGGAGAACTTTTGGCTGGGAACGCTTCATAACAACAATGTTGCACTGCAACTCTTCCATACATCGTTTTTCCTCATGTTTGAGCTGTCTGTAGAAAAGGTCAGTAAGATGATCAAAACATGTATAAAATTAAAAGACAAAAACATGATTTCTAGATCAAGAAATTAAAAAATAGGAACTTGACAAGGCATCATGTCCCTGCAGAACCTTAAACATACACTTTGCATTTGAAAGCGGATAAGAAAACGAAATGAAGTATTACTTGTCTAGCACAACCCAACTAGCTTGAGCTCTCTTGGCCTCTGCAGCCACTGCACCACAAGGTGATCCAGAAACAATTTTTATCTTGACATTTATCTGCAAATCAGAACCAGCATGAGAAGCAGATGAAACACAAATGGAGATTGCACATATAAGAAAATATATAAGACACTTACCTTATTTGGATCATAAACATCATGTAGTTGAAGAATCATTTGGGAGCAAGTATCTGTAATCTCACATTTCTGCTCTGAACTTGATCCTGAATGAGACTTCCGGTGACCACTGGCACAGTCACCAGCAAATCTTGGGAAAACCCAAAGTTTTCTTCCTGAAGAATTGTTACAAAACTGAATGTCAGTTGGCATTAATCTACAAGTCAGCAAAATCGGAGATGGAAAAGGAGTCATGGGAGCTTTTGTTTTTTTGGATAATTTGATAGTTGAGGGAGGAGAGTTTTGAAACCTGGACGTCTCTCTATTGGGAACACCTAGAGGTGCCAATTGAGCAAAATGGCTCTTGGTGAGTCACAGGACTTTTAAAGCTTAAAAATCAGGGCTTCATCGTGCTAATGGTCTTTTAAAATTTTAAGGTTTCAACCAAACACAATGAATGACACAGTTGTAAAATATTTATATTTACAAAAACCAGAAATATTACAATGTAGAAGACCCAGGGTTCATATGCTTGTCTTAAATTCAATTAAAGACTGGGCTAGCATATCAATCCAGCCCCAACAACCCAAGAAACAGAAGAAGAAAAGATCAAGTGCATTCCTTATCATTAGAGATGATACATTCAATCAATACTAACTCAACTGTTAGTGATCAAACTGTAGCAATATTGACATAAGGCAAAATTAACATAACAATTAACCTCCTCAGAGAATTAGACACAGAAGGGATTAAAAGAAAGTGATCAATGTTGAAAAGGTACCATTAACTTGTATATCACTACCAGTTGATTAATATTTGAGCAGTAAAGGAGAAAAAATCAACATGGGACAAGGGCAAAAAAATACCTGAACCTTGTGAAGGAACAACCACAAGCAATGTAATGCAATCCCCAGGTTGAACAACATGGGTCAAGGCCCACACCAGAGCAGTCTTGGGAATTTCCTTCGATGCCTTAACAGCAACGACAACCTTCTCAGCATCATCAGAGCCTTTCTCCTGCTTCCCTCGCTTCTGTTCTTGACTCATGGGAGCACCCACAAATTCAAACCAAAAGCTCCTTCTTCAACAGATTCAATTCTAGAAACCCATGAAACCCAATTCAATTTAGAGGCTAAAACACATGCCTAAAGACACACACAATCAAATACACTTGCATTATTACTAGGCCCCCACCTTGTTCGACTCCAAGACATGTACAACCGACATGCTCACAATTCTATTCATCACTAGCAGAGCAGGCCCAACAATGACAAGACCCTTTTCACCAATTCACTCAAAAGAATCACCCTCTTCTTGAAAGCAAGCCCCTCACTTTTCCTGT
The DNA here is from genome assembly GCA_019022515.1 of Quercus aquifolioides. NCBI lineage: Eukaryota > Viridiplantae > Streptophyta > Magnoliopsida > Fagales > Fagaceae > Quercus > Quercus aquifolioides. Next base: position 16,399,979 of record CM032328.1, read on the forward strand.
TTTGAAAAACCCAGGGTGAATATTCTCAATATTTGCAAGGTGCAACAACTTTATTTGTTCTACTAACCCATGATTTGGCTCAAAAAGCAATACATACATCCATCTATCTTAGTTTCAATTTTCAATACATGACTAGAGAGAATCCCCAACCACTGTTATGCCAGCACTAATAAAATTGCAAAACGACACAAAAACAAAAGGTAGACCCTCACTACGAAACTTCAAATCAAATGGGTCAAAGCTGTGAAAAGCAAGCAGGTTTCAGAATGGTAAAAAAGTGAATCAGTCATAATAAAAAAATTTGGATCCAACCCAGATGTTTTTTTCTTCTTGTTGTTGTATATACTTGTTATTAATTTTACCATATCCCCAGAAAAAGAAACTGAGGCAAAGATTCCACGACCAAACATAGTATAACTCAGACTATAAGAAACCAAAAAACAATCAAATCATTGAGATGATGAGTGTTAAAAGGAACCGTACACAGGTTTTTTTGTTCTGTATAGTTGTTTATGACAGTGAATCTCTGCTCCAATCAAAGTTTGTAAAGCTTTATAGCCAGTTAGCTCAATCAACCTCAAATAAAAACAGAGCTAGTAACCTGCACAAAATACAGATTCAAATCAGGTCAGCACTCAGCACCAACCAACTACAAAATCAACTCTGTTTGGTTGCTCAGAAGAACTGTAGGAAATTTCAGAAGCAGAATTAAAAAAAAAAATAAAAAAAACATAGTTTCAAGTTTCAACAATTTTATAAATTGTCATTTTCGAGTCAAATAATAATTTTTTTCACGAAAAAAAGGAAAAAACAAAAAACAACATTGGCTCCACAACTTGTATAGGTTTCTTCCTTTTCACCTAAGCTTTCCCGACAACCAAACAGTCGCTAACAAATGAAACAAATAAAAAAAACTGAACAATTTTCCATATATATAAATTTAAAAAAAAAAAAAAAAAAAAAAACCAAAAAAAAGAGGAAAAGCAAGGTATAGATTGAAGAAGAAGAAGAAGAGCATTTACAGCAATCAATTTGATTCACGTGAAATCGCACAAAAACAAAAAACAAAAAATATACTTATCTCTATAACAATATGCTTTTTTTTTTCAAAACTATCAAAAACAACAACAATACCAACAAAGTGAGAGAGAGAGATGAGAGATACTATTTCTTGTTCTTGTTCTTGCCGTTGTTGATGATTCAAATCAGAGCAGAGCAGAAAGTCAATAAAAAAAAAAAACGAGTAGTACGAACAGAGGAAATGGGATTTCGAAAGCTAAAAAAGAAGATCAAAATAGAGAGCGCCAAAAGGCTGAAACAGATTTTCTTAGGGTCTTTCAACCCACGAAAATTTTACAGCGCTAGAGAGTAGAGAGTAGAGAGAGAAAAAGAAAAACGAGTGCGTAGTGTAGTGGTTTTGTATAAATGTTCATTTGAGAGTGAAATGGAGCGATAACTCTAGTGTTTTAGTTTTTACGGTAAAAATAAAAGAGTGTATACAGAAGAATACATTAATGCAATGCAAATGGTGGTACAGTTTATGTATTAATTACAGCTACAAACATACGCTCTCACCTCTTTCTCTTTCTCTGTCTATCTATTTCTGAGTGCTATAGATACTAGAGAGAGACTCGAGGATTGTTTTGCGGTTTCCTTTGCTGCTGGCTGTAAATGCTACTGATAGCTATATGGATATCGCCGTCGACTATTCAAGTACACAAATGCCCTTCTTTTTCCACTTTTATTACTATATACCAGAGAAAGCTTTTTTTTTTTAATATCTAATAATAAAATAGATAATTACCACCGTCGCATTCCAACACTCTTGCTTTCTTGATTTTTCTTTCTTTTTTTTATTTTTTTTTATCCAATAAAATCAAGTCATGCAGTTTTTTTTTTTTTTTTTTTTACAATTTTGGCCAAGTTGTATGGAGATTTTTTTATAATTTTTTCTTATACTTGCTTATGTAATTTGCCACTCTATTTGTAATTTGTATAAGTGATTGTGTATGTAAGAGTATTTACAATAGTATAGCTAAAGGCAAAATATTCTCTATAATAGAGAATGAGACCCAAAAAATGGTCTCCAATAGATTCTCTAAACTCTAAAAAAAAATTTGCTCATGAATAGTAGCTCATCAAATCTGATGGGCTACTGTTCATTTTTCAAATGTTTTTTTCTATTATAATAATTAGGTGTTGAATAAAAAAATATTGAAATATGTGTAGTTATTAAAAAAAAAATAATGAATGAAGAAATAATATTTAAATTAGATAGAAAATGTGATAGAAAATCTGTTGGAAATTGTATTTGAAAAAGTTAGTAGATAAAAGGTAAAAGTCACTGTTCATTCTTCAAATAGTATAAAAATTTGATGAATTTGTTGGAGATGCTCTAAATGATGGTGCTATAATTGTAATTTTTTTTTTCACTCATTAGAAATATTTCTAAATAAATATCACATCCCTACTTCAAAGAAGAAAGTATCTCTTATGCCAAACATATAAGGCATGAGTCGTGTACAACCTAATCTAGCTTATAAAATATTTGTTTTCCTTCCGAGACTTTCATGTTTCACCATATACTCAAGGTATTGAGAGGTACCATTTGGCATAAATATTTTATACCTCTTTTTGTGCTCTACTTTATATTCTACTAATTATAATTTATCATTTGTTTATTTTTATTTTTATTTTCATTTTAAACTTTAGCTAATTTATAAGGAAATTCAAACAAATGTATGACAAGTTTTGATTGGTGTAACACAAAAAATGGTACAAAAGATTTGTATTAAACTCAACTCACTTGGTGGTTACAAATGCAACTTCACACCTTAACAAATTGGATTCAGATCCTCTAGATTTCTTAGGGTACTCTACCAATAGATTTCCTTAAATCCTAACCACTCTTTAAAAATATCATAACAAATTAATAATGTTCCAAGGTATAATTTAAGAAAGATTACATATTTAATTATGACTCTAATGCATATTCCATTAAAAATTCATGCATATTTTTTTAAAATGATAAAACGTACATTCCCTTACTTAAAATATTGTATACAGAAATAATATTAATTAATACAATATAAATAATGTTATCTTTTTAACAATTAAATCTATTTATGTCTCTCTCAAAAAAAAAATCTATTTATGTGATTCATTGGTAAATAAAACTATATAATTAAATTCAATTAGAAAATCTAACATATATATTCTAAAAAATTGTACCTACTTAAAAAAAAAAGAAAAAAAGAAAAAAAAAAGACTTATGAATATAATTTACGTCCGTAACACAAATTCAAGATGTTTATATTTGTATTTGTTTTTTTAATGTTGCGTAAGTTGACTATATAAGTCTGTATTGATAGAAATAGTTTGCAAGTTCATGCACATTGATTTGTGTGCTTAAAGCATGATCACTAGTATATATTTTTTTTGATAAGTAATCGCTAGTATATTTATATACAATTTAACTTTACAAGATAATATATAACCATTGTTGACTCAGCTACTATAGTACCATATTTTGCAATTATAATCTAATTTCAAAAGATCACCAACTTCCCCTAGTTCCTATTGTTGTCTATAAATTTGGTGCATTTAAAAAAAATTATATCTTTTTTACTTTAGCAATTTGAACTTCACCAGTTTATGTCTTTTAAATATAGTCATTTTTATTTTTTACCATTTAATAATGATTTATATTGTCAAATCAAAAGATGAAACCATCAAACTGGGTTATCTTTATAATAGCATGATAGACTCTGATATTTTATTTTTAAATGTTTACCAAAGACCTCTTGAAAAGTTTAGTAATCAACCACCAAAATTGATCAATTTTATAACTAGTAAAAAAAAAAGTATAAAAACAAATAATGAACAATTGTACATCATCAAGTATCAACTTCAAAAGTTACATCCATAAAGAATTCTAAAGAAACTCAACCAAAAGTAACAAAAATGATTTCACTGACAACCAGGTAAAAAGTGTAGGTAAGAACTTAATATTGTTATTACTTTTTCAAGGGCAGCTGGTTTACCCCGCTTGCCTCAGAACACGGCGTCGTTTAAGAAGGGTGAGTTTTCGAGATTTGAAAATTTTTGTGTGCGCGGCCTTTGGGAGAAAAAGGTTAAGTTTGGATTATGGCCTCTTTGTCCTAAATGCAACATAGTCGGCGCGGCAAAATCCACAGCCTTGGTTTTCAAAGGATAAAGGGTAAAATGCCTGTGGGACCCACAAAATTTATTTTCCTTTTTTTAAAAAATTCAAATTAAAGGTTGATTAAATTTAAAGGGCAAAGTTAAGAGAATCTACTATATCTATGAGGGCACGGGGTATCTTTTGTTTAGTTTGAGTGATTAATGCCCTAGAATAATTTTTGAATTTTGAGTAGTAGTACTAGTTAGTAACTAACATTAACCAATTTTTTATTCCATCAAATAAAAAAAACATTAACCAATTTTCAACAAAACACCACTTTTTATTATAACCCATTTTCAAAGTCATGTCAATAGTGGTATAAAAAAATCAGAAAAATGTTATTTGATTTATTGCTTTTGCTGCAAGGTGGGTAATATCTAAGAATTTTTCATAATAAAGTAGTTTTGTTTCATTTGATTTTTTATTTTTATTTTTAAGAACTTATGGGAAATAAATTTCAACCATTTTTGTTATCAAAAATCACTGAAAATGAAAGTAATTAACTTTTGGGGTGTTTAACAATACAATCTAGACAAACAGGGATGGATGTACGTGAACAAAAATTGTCCAAGGATGGATCTACATGAACAAGAACTAAATTTATAGAATTGAAATGAATGAATCAAAAGTTACAAAATTGAATTGAATTTTTAAGCAAACTTAGAGGGTGTAATCTTTAATTTAGCCTCTCACTTTTTTTGCTAGAGAGGGGCTTTATTAGTTAATGATATGAGTTCAAATCAACCAAATAGTGTTGGAAAATGAAATGGGATCGAAATATTCTAAGATTCTATATATTAAATATTTATTTACACATTGATTCTTGACAATTACCTTAAGTTTCAAAATGGTCTCTAACCTTTCAAATGTTTCACTTTAATCCTTACACTTTTGATTGTGTATGAAAAAGTCCCCTACCATCAACAGGTGGATGGAAAAGTACGATGTAACAAAAACATTAAAATCAAGTACTTTCTCAATACATCTTTCTTAGATGCTCCATCACCAAATTCAGGGAGTTTTGCATGGAAAAGAATAGTGGCAGCCAGATCTGTCTTGGACAGTGGATTGAGATGGCGAGTAGGAACTGGAAATAAAATTCAAATTTGGCAAGACCGTGCTCCACAATGTCAACAATGGCCACAGTGGATAACCTCATTGATCCAACTACAAGATCATGGCGAGTATCCATGATTGATCATGTATTCCTCCCACATGAAGTTGAGGTTATTAAATCCATCCCATTGAGCAATAGAGCGGTGCAAGACATCCAAACTTGGCCATACACAAACACGGGTGAATATTCGGTAAAAAGTGCATATAAGATGATCCAAACTCAACAACTAAGATCTTCTCATGGCCAATCATCCAATTACTCATAGTGCAATAAAATTTGGAAAGCGATTTGGGCGGCCAAGGTATGTAATAAAATCAAAACTTTCATTTGGAGAGCTTGTAGAGATATACTGCCTACTAAAGCAAATCTAGCTAGAAGAAATTTTTTGTTTAATGCTGGATGTGAATGTTGTGAGGATGGGGTGGAGTCAACAAACCATATCCTGTTAAGTTGTACATATTCTGATAAGGTTTGGAAGTCCATGTGCTTAAGGGAGATCATGTCTCATTGCACAAATCTTTGACTGATCAAATTATGCAAAGGAAAAATGACCCAGAGATTGTAATATTTTTCATAACCAGCTGGATGATTTGGAATAAGCGGAATGAGGCTTGCTACGGTACTCCACGTCCTGACCCCCCTTTTCTAGCCAGGTTTGCTGTAGCCCATGCTTTAGAATATTTGGAAGCTAATTATAGAAGCTTGTCTTGAGTAATTATAAGATAGTCTTGTTTTTTCTTTGGCATTCCTTGGTGTAACTTTGCATATAGTTGCTGTTTTTTGATGGGTAAAGAGAAAGCCCTGTAGCTAGTATAGTTTTTTTTTTTATTTGGCATTCCTTGATGTTGCCTTGTTTTTGTATAAATTTATTCTTTCTTTGAATAAAATTCTCCCGTTTATTCTCAAAAAAAAAAAAAAAAAAGTACTACTATTGACATGGAGCCCATATGGAAGAATATAGACCAAAAAAAAAAAACACGCATGCACATGAATTTTAAGATTTTTATTTTTATTTATATTTATTTTTATCCAAAATATCTAGCCCAAAGATTGATTTTCTCTGATGAAGGAACAATCATCTCTCAAACGACATCGTATTCAATATCCTAGCTAGAGTATTGTAAGATTTAGGGGCGTTTGCAAATTTTGGTACCTTTCCATCTCCATGCCTCAATTTCATTTCCACCCACCTTAAACTCAATAACTACCATAGTAGTCGGCTCTTATACTTTGACAACTTTTGTTTCTTTTAACCAACAAGTCTATAGATCACCTGCGAACACATATGTTTGATAGGATTTGTAAATTTGATGTCCCATTATTCTTTTCTCTAATAGTGGGTTCTTACAATGGTATACTTTGTATTGTAATGGGCATGCTTGTAATTATGTATTTCTGTAGAACCCTAGCATTGGGAAATTTTAGGATGGTGGAGGACACTCCCTCAACACCAACAATATTCGTTGGTAGGAATTTTTTTTTGTTCATGTCAAGCCCATCAAATAGTGTATCCGTCTCAGATTGAGATGCACAAATTAAGTTTTGGTTCATAGAGAACGCTTCAATGATCGTTAATGTCAATATTTTTGGGTAGGGATTTAAAATGAAAAATCTCTTAATTGGTTGTGTTTTTGTTTCACTGTTGATGATTTCCTCTCTTGCTGTTTTTTTTCCCTGCTACTTGGGCTCCATGTTAGTATCAGTGCTTATTTTAGTATGTTCGTTTGACACACACTTGAAAGTATAAGAACTAAATTGTAATATTCGAATGGTCCTAGGTGGTCTTGGCATCTTTCAAATGAGGGCTAGGAATGTTGCCATCCTTGCTAAGCTTTGTTGGAGGATTCTTCGAGCCCGAATGCACCTTGGGCACTTATGCTCACCTCTAAATACCTTACCCCTGCCAGGTTAGGTGAAAGGAGAAGAAGATTACCTGCCTCAAGTAACTGGACAGCTTGCAAAGTTGGGGGTATAATATTCAACAAAGGATTAAAGTGGTCTATCTCAAATGGAAAGGCTGTGAGTGCTTGGGATGATTTTTGGCTTGCCTCAGGCCCTCTTAGGAAGCTTATACAAGGTCCTCTTTTAGAAGGGGAAGGGAAGAAATCAGCTAAAGAGTTCCTTGCTAATGTGTTTGACTCTTCCTTTGTTTTCCCTGATTCAATCCTTAAGGAAATACAAGGAGTGCCGCTTGCTACCAACCCCCTCCAAGATGATATACTTATTTGGGGCTTCTCCAAGGATGGAAGCTTCAATCTTCAATCGGCTTACCTTCTTGCTAAGGGTTTAAACCCTTTGAACCTGAACACTCAAAAACTTTGGGTCTGGAAGGCAAAAACCTCTCCAAGAATCAAATTCTTTCTTTGGCTTTGCTTCCACTCTAGCATTCCTACAAAGGAAGTGCTGGGTTCAAGGGGTTTTAACCTGGATAATACTTGTGATTTGTGTGGAGGTAGTATGGAGTCTATTATCCATGTTTTGCGTGATTGTAGTGTGGCTAGGGAAGTTTGGAGGAATTTGGGTTTTGATGATACTAGACAAGATTTTTACGGAACCACACTGGTGGATTGGCTTAAAAACAATTGTGAATCCTGTGAGTATTTGGCTCAACCGCGTGCACCTTGGAAATATGTGTTTCCCCAAGCTGTTTGGCAGATTTGGCTGCATAGGAATCAATTTATATTTAAGACAGGGAGGAAAGAACACAATATTCACGTGCAAAGCATTAAAAGGGGTGCTGAGTTTTTTGCACTAGTACCAGATTGCTCTAACAAACCGCCTAGAGTGCAAGTTCAGATTAGTTGGAAGAAGCCACTGGCTGGTTGGATGAAGCTTAATACTGATGGTGCTGTTTTTGGTAACCCGATTCAAGTGGGGGGAGGAGGTGTGATTCGGGACAGTAATGGTGAATGGGTGGCTGGTTTTGTGAGGAAGCTTGGGAGTATGTCCAGTGTCTTGGCTAAGCTTTGGGCCCTCAAAGATGGCCTCTTACTTGCTCGGCAACTTGATATTCTTAATGTTAATATAGAACTTGATGCTGATTTGATTGTTCACTTACTTAATAACCCCTCCTCTCATAATCTCATGCTAGAACCCCTTCTAAATTACTGCAGGAACCTGATCAAAACCTTCACTGGCTGTATAGTGGCCCACATCTTTAGGGAAGCTAATTGGTTAACCAAAAAAAATAAATAAATATTGGAATGGTTAAAACCCATTTTGAAATATGAGATAAAAATTGAGAACTAAATGTGTAAGTACCTATCTTTTAGAGTACAATGAACTGAATGAAGTATATACTATGGGGCATAGACTCGTAGCTATATGCATATATGGGTATAAAAAATTGTCCTAGGACTAGGTATATTGAATGAACTACGTTTGAAGTTACTTTTGTGTCTTTTACAATAGTGCAATGAGGAACTAAGGTCTAAGATGGAGGCATAGACTCATAGCCATATGCATGGGTTACTATCACTGGCCGAAAAAACAGAATATGCCATAAAATAATTGAATAACTCCAACAATTTTGCACGATCTAAGAAATTATTTATGTTTTTACCTTAAATTAGTTATATATATTATATGGATAATGCTAATATAACTACGATAGACCAATTCTTTTTTTGGAGAAAGGACAGACCAATTCATTTAGTAATAAAAAGATAAAACGGCAACAGACCAATTCGTATAATCATCCAAATCAAGAGTCATAATATACATTATCTAGTGAAAAAAAAAAAAACAAAAACAATAAGTCTTTTATCACAGATATTATTATCAAAATGATAGAAAACGATTGCACTAATTACTAAAACTCGTGCGGTAGAATATGCTTCTCTCCAATTGGTCTAAACTCAAGAGAGGCCAAATGACACCATGGTCGGTTTATTTATAAAATGTCTAAAATTGTAGTATTTACACATTTTCTCTTGAACAATGTTAGAATCACAACAATTTATACAATTTTCACCATAATTTGCTACGTGATAAGTTATGAGTGATAAAAAAAATGTTAGGTCTATATTTCTACCACACATAACTTGTCACGTGATAAATTGTGATAAAAATTGTGTAAATTATTGTGGCCTTTAACATATTTCTTTTCTCTCCCATTGGTTTAACTCAAGAGAGGCCCCAAATTCACACCAACATCGTGTAACATTGAAAAAGACAACATATTTTACCTAAACCAAGTAGCCAACTTGGATATACATTAATACATATGTAGCACTTGCCCCTTTGAAGTTTGAAGCTGCCAAAAAGAAAATCAGATGGTAAAATCATTTGCCAATTAGTTAATTAATCATAATCTTTTCGAGCATGTAACCGGGTTGATGATTTATTAGTAATCCCAATTCCCCAATCCAAAGGCTGTTGTTGTTGTAGTGATTTTTACACAAACTATCAGTCTATGGTCAATTTTCCTAGAAGAAACAAAACACACACATTGCTCAATGGATGAATTTTCTGCACTCAATCCCATCTGCCACGTGTAAAAAAACCAAATTTTAGCACACATAAAGAGAAAACTCCCAACTTCCCATAATCGTAAATAATCATTCAAACTTGGCTTATTCTCCAACCCTTTTCTGATCCATTCAATTCTTTTAGTATTTTTTTTTGAACTCCCACCATAAATGCCAAATCGTATACTTATCAAACTTAACCACACGTTCACGTTATGGCATTGAGTTTTTGATAGTACCAAGTTTGGATTCTGGGACCAGAGGATTTAAAATTTTTTAAAAATGGTTACGTTAATGCTCTTTAAGCCTGTTAATAAATCAGGAAAGTGTTGATATCTTTGTTATGCGAAATATAAATTCTTTCACCCATCTTTATTATTTTATCATTCTAACAATAAAATATTTCTAAAAATATATAAGTTAACAATTTTACACATTTTAAGTTCTAAAATCACCGATATCAATTAAGAGTGTGTTTGAATATCGTTTATTTTACTGAAAACAATAAAAAGAAATTTTCAAGCTACTGTTCGCGTTAAAAACACTATTCTTTTTCATTAATGCACTGTTCAACATGAACAGTGCAAGAGGCGTTGGTAAAAAAAAAAAAAAAAAGGCAAAAGGCAAAACGTTAAACGTGGACGTGGGATCCAAACAGTCACTAAGTTTAAAAAGTGTAAATTTAACTATCGCACACATTTGGTGTGATGGTCATTCCACAAAGTATAAGTGCTTATGGGGTGTAGGAGGTAACGGCCGGGGTTCAAGTTTTCAAAAAGAAACTTTACATACATATACACTTAAATTAAATTAAAGTATAATTTCTATTTTGTATAACTAAAAAATGTGTAAATTTACAAAGTTGTTAGTTTTTTATTATTTCTTTATGTATCTTGAAAACAAAGGAGAAGAGTGAATAGTAGTTGTAATATGTGAAAAATAAGAAACAACTAAAAAAATAAAATATACGATCCCTTAAATGTTCTGGCCCATATACATGCTACACTGATTTATTTTTTAATATAATATAGTATAAAATAGATAATCATGATTTTGAAAAGCCACTACTTAAAAAAAAAAAAAAAAAAAAACCTAATATTGAATAGAAATAGATTTTTGTACGTATTAATGTGAGTGTGACACAAAAAATGGGGGGACCCACTCGCCGTTACACATCGCCGTCAACTGTCAAGGTTGGCTTAGTTGGCACTGCCTCCCTCACCAGTCATGAACCTTATCAATCAGAGGTGTCAGCATCGTATGGCACCCATTTCCCGATGCATTTTATAAAACGTTATTTTCTCACGCTGTTAGCTCACGGAGCCAAGTGTCCTTGATTACTACTGCTGCTGCATGGGGTGGGGGGACCGCGTGAATTAACGACGGCGTTTCGGCGTGCTGACGTAGTAACTCAGTTTTTGATGCCACGTATCCCGGATCGTGTCTCACAGGTTTCGAACCTGCGGAACTTATTTTTTTTGTATTACTATTACTCAATCTGTTGATTCTACTTCGAGGAGTACTTTATTAGTATTTTTTTTTTGGGGTAATAATTTATTAGTATATTCTTTTTATGAAAAACCTACTAGATCAAGTTGATCAATCAACCGTTTGAGTTAACAATTTATATAAGGCCAGGTTTCCAAGTTTTAGACATAAAAAAAATAAGGGTTTTATTCTCAGCAAAAATAAATAAAGGTTTTAATAACTTGGACATATATTAATAAGTATAAAGTTTAATTCCAAAATTGATTGTAATTTAAGACTACAACTTTATTTAATAAAATAAACATTATTATATATTTTGAAAATCTAATTATTGAATAATATGTTCTTTACACTCTTAATACACATGTTAAATTTTATGTCAATTGGATATTATTTACTATATGATCTATAAGCTCATATTTTATGTATAATTTTAAACTACAAAAACTTGTAATTTAAAAAATTTATTGACGACATAGCTATTGATCTTTAATTTTCTAGAAATTTTGCAAGCATGGAGGATATTAGAAAAAGATGTCATCCAATAGTAGATTTGTCAAAATTCACCTTCAATAAAAAGATATTGAATAAGGTCGTAGCCTTAGGCTACAACAAATTATGTAGCTAAACTTTGTTCTATTTGTAAACCATTTTAATAATTTTTTTATATAAAAAAAATGAAAAAGGTGATTAAATTTTTTGTTTTCACAGTTTTTTTAATTTCCTATAAAAGGTTTCTTAGAATGAATGATTAATGTATGCTCTAAAATGGATAGTTAATCAAATCAATGACAATGCATTAAGGGTTAAAAGTGATTAACAACTAATTAAAAACACGATTCTCAAAAGGAAGGGGAAAAAAAAAAAAAACTAAGAACATGAATCAAATTAAATAAAATTGGATAAACAAGATTGATAAAAGTAATCGAATAAAAGGAAATCCACTTACTAGTACAAACGCCTTTCGAGCCCTACAAACTAGTAGAAATTACCAAGGAACTACAATCACAAGAGAACAATATATATGCACGAACAAGTTTGCTAGTGGAGAGTAGTTTCTTTTGTCAATAATGAGATCTCTATTTATACTTGAGACGTTTTACGATTACCAATGATTGTTCGTTTTGCGTGTCTCTCTTTCTCTTGACTGGAGTGACACTTGTTGTGGTGTTAAATGTTGTTTGTAACTTCTTAAAAATGCATCATGCCACTTGTCTTCAATGTACGCACTATTACATGAATTAATAACTACAAAGGAATTGTCACATCTGCTTTCCATGACTTTTTACACATTATTTTTGTGCTTTTATAGGTCTGATATCCATGTTGTCCCACTTGTTGTGTCCTTTAAAAAGTTAGGAAATTCTAAATTTATACAGCGACAATAGCAACAATAGCATTCTCATCCGAAAATTAGTCATGTGCTCGTAAAAATGCAAAATAAATTGTGTAATTTATTACTCGATGCTCACCTTATGGTTTCAAGTCTTATATAATCCATGAGGTATGAGTGTAGCTTTCTTAACCAATACATTGGATTACTCTAAAGGATTCTTCTTATAATTATTATGCGTGTAAGATAACGAGATTTCATTCATCTAAAAATTCGTCAAATACTCTAAAAGACTTGAACATTCACATTAAAAAAAAAGAAAAAAAAAAGTTTCTTTGTCTTTTTTATAAATAATTTGTTTATTTGTCTTATACAATCAGAAAGTTAATCATCGCATAAGACAAAGGCATGTATAGGAAAAGCACGAGAATTAGAACGTGTTAATCAAAGTATTCTTGTCCATTACAGTGGTTTTTAATTATTAAAATTTGTGTTTTTTAAAACTGAAGGACAACCGTAAAATTAGCTACAAAACTATTAACATGACAAAAAGGAAGAACAAACAGAGAAATGAGGTTTAAAATAATGCATGTTTGGTACGTGTTATTTAGTTTGTCACATTAAACATTGTGATGCAGTTGAACTAAGTACCCTTGAGTCATTTTCTAGAAATTGGGGTATCTTGATTCTTGGCTACAGTTTTTTATTATAATAATAACAGTAATTTAACTGTTTAACACACATATCAAAGCAAGGGGTATGCCTAATCTCTTACTTTAATGTAAGATTTAAGTCATAAAAGCAATTAAATTTGGTCGATTTGTATTGAGAATACGATAAAAGATGTGCCATGCAAGTCCAAAAGGTCTTTTTGTTTTACTTGGAGTTTAATAATTAAGCACACCAAAAGTGATCAAGGACCCTCAATTTCATAAGCTAGACAATATAATTTTTTAAGCACAAGATAGATTAAAGTTTTAAACATAAGGTTTTGATAATTTTTTAAAGCAATAGGAGTAAATCTAATACAGTAACCGTCAGCCCCTGTGGTTGGCTTCTAGCTTTTTTTTTTTTTTGATGGGAGCTTCTAGCTTTTAATTAATATATTCCATGTTCACCAAAAAAAAATCTAATACAGTAATACTACGCAAAACATACAAAAAAGGCGTTGTTTGTTGACCAGAGTAAAAGAGGACAATAGAGATAAGAGAGTAGAGACAGTACTTCGGTCTTTGTGTGTCAATGGACCAAGACCAATAGTTATTTTTTAATTATTCTTCTCAAATTTTTTTGATTAATTATAAAATATTTTGATAATACAATAAATAAACACAGGATCACTTCTCTTACATAGATTTCATTAATAAATTTTTTTAGTGAGATCTATTATTCATGTAAGAGCATCCGTAGTAGCTCTCTCAAATGTGTCAAATGCCAAATATTAGGCACATTTGGCACACCAAACACAAAAACGGAGCTTTATCAGATGTTCCAAATCTCAAAAATTATGCCACATTGCTACAGTATCGTCTCAAATATGAGACGATACAGACAACAATGGCAAAATGGGATATTATTATTTTATTGCATTTTTCTCTCTCCTCTTCCACAGATATCTCTCTCTGTCACTCTCTATCTCTTCCCTCTCCTCCTTACTCAAGAAAGTTGCTCACCATCGATCTCGCAGCCTCACTTTCCAATCCTTGCTGCCGATCTCACCAGTCCTTGCCATTGATCTCGCCGCCTCATGCTCCGATTTTGGTTGATTTGGTGGGTTTTGGGTTTGTGATTAGGTTTTGATTTGGGTTGAGGTTGTGGGTGGTGAGTCAAGTGGCTTCGATGGGTTGGGTTGAAGTTGTGGGTTGTGGTTTCGATGGGTTGATTCAGGTGATTTGGTTTGAGGTTGTGGGTTGTGGCCGGATCATGAATCGCGTTTGAGATTGGGTTTTGATTTGGATTGAGGTTTAGGGTTGAGCTTCGATGGCTTGATTTCGGTGAGAAGTGAGTCACGGTGACTGTGCTGTGTTTGTGGTTGTGGTTGAGAGGTGGAAGAGGAAGGTTAGTGGTGGCTGGATTGTGGGGGTCTTTTTTTTTTTTTTTTTTTGCTGTGGTTGGTGGTTGCCGGTTGAGAAGTGGCAGAAGAGGAGGGTTGTTGGGGCCTGGATTGTGTTTTTTTTTTTCCTTCTTCCTACTGCCGTAGTTTGTGGTTGTGGATGGTGGGGCAACGGTGGAAGTGGCTATTGCTGCTGTGTTGTGATGGCTGTTGTGATGGTTTGGTACGGTTTTCTTTTGTTTTTTTTTTTGTTTTGTTGAGGTTTTTGGATTTGGAATTTGTTGGTGTTGTTGTTGTTGTTGATGTTGTAGCTGTTGTTGATCGGCGTTGATGTTGTTGCTGTTGTTGATGATAATGAAGAGGAGATAATATATTATTTTAATGTGTAGTAAATATTATTTTAATGTATAGAATTGAATGATAAAACATCTGATAAATGGGATGTTGTAAAATGACGTGGAAAAATAATAAAGTAGGTTTTTGGTGTGCCAAAATGACATTTTTTATACCACATCTGCTGTGAATGCTCTAAGAATGAGTACTCATTTATTGTACTTATAATATTCTACTACAATTTTTTATAATTATTTCATTTATAGGATTGATGTATTTCCATTGAAAAAAGAGAGATATATTTTCCTTATAAAAACGAGAAATGTTCCCATAAAAAAAGAAGAAAAAAGAAGAAGTGTAATTTGCCCATTACGAGGAGGATGCATATATGATACATGAAATAACCCCTCTATCAACAAATAAACCTTGAAAGACATAATATTAAATGATGTTATTTTAAAAAGTTAGATTTTCTAAACATGACAAAAAATTTGAGACAATTTGAGTCATAATTGAATATGTATTAAGGGTTTTACTAACATGTGCCCTTAAAACATACATTAGTAAGCCATTTTAAAAAATCTTTAATGAAAAAAATAAAAAAAGTGACTAATTTTTTTGACAAATTTTTTAAGTTTCTATAAAAAAATATCTTATCATGAATGATTACCTTAAAGGCATACATTAAATGGATCCATTTATTAATTTTTATTATATAACTTAAAATTTTAAAATAATTCAACATTTTTCACGATAATTAAGTTGACAAATTTTTAATACTTCTCGTATAAGTTTTCCATTGAAAAGATTTTTGTCTCTAATAAAATAATTATGAAATTTGTGGTGTGTTTCTACTTATAGATACTTGTTAGTTGTTACCCTCCATTACCATATCCAAGGACAAATAAGTAAAACAATTTAAGGGTCTGTTTGGTAATATTGTTCTAGTAACGATGTTTGTATTTTTTAAAAATATATGTAGGTAAAAAAGTGTATAAAAATACATGTAATGTTATTTAAAAACTAAAAACATATGTTTAAACACATGTACTCAACGAGCCCTAAGTTATCGCAATCCTGCCATAATCAACTTCTCTTTACAACATGTTTTCCTTCCCAACTATGTTGCATTTTTATCCTCTCAACAAAAAAAAAAAAAAGAAAGATAAAAAATGCTATCCATCTGATGTGGGTGGGGATACCCGCAAGGGGTACACTAAAGTTGACTCCACAAAAAAGTTGAAAGTTGACTCTATAATAAAGTTGACTCCACGATGAATAAATTTAGAGTAAACACATTTATTTTAATTAACCATAACATATATTCAACCACTTTAATACCCTTACAAGTTCACGTTTTAAAGAACTTTATAACTAGACAATTGGTGATGAGTTTTAATCCCTACAGTACGCCAAACAAAAAAAGCATTAACTTCTATAATGTTCGTATTTTTATTTTTTACTAATTTTTTTATTATGATTGTTGGACAATGAGTACAGTAGTGCACAATACACAGTACAATATGTCAAACTTCCAAATGATTTTATTATTATTTATTTAAATATCACAACATGAACCTTTTCATTTTAGAGAAATTGCAACCAGCAAAAAAGTTTGAGAAAAGAAATGGAAAAATTAGATACTTTCTCACTTAAGTATTTTTTATTTATTTTTATATATAAGATAGAAATATTATTATAATTTAATTTAAGTGTATATGTGTGTAAAATTTCTTTCTAAAAATTTGAATTTCGGCTCTTGTGAATCTTGGCCCCACAAGAGGAAACATAACATGCATAATTAATTAATTAATAATAAAAAAGACTAACATGCATAAATAAAATTTTCAATTAATATTTGAGTTTAATACAAGCGATCTATTATATTTAAGTGAGAGCACCAAGAAAGGATTTTTAGGCAATTATTGCGGATTGTTGAAATTCAAGCTAAATTCAATTAACAGTTACCCAAAACCAGACTCTTGATTTTAAACATTGGCCCTAGTTTGAAGTTTTTTGTTTTGTTATATCTCATTAAATGCAGCTGGGCCTTTCTTGTCTCCAAAGTAATAGACCTACAGCTAAGAGTGTGACCAATTAGTACGAAGTCTCTGACATGCCCATGGGTGAACAACTTGGGAACTTGTTTCTTGCTTTCAAAATGAATCAAATCTCGTAGCTTTAAATTAAGTAATAAATTTTTATACCCCTAGTTTCCTCATTTGGTTTATAAGCAAACTAGGTGACAAAATTAGCTTGGAATTGAATTTTGTAGGTGTCACTCATTCCTCATAGCTCAATGTTATGCCCAACTGTATTACATTAAGTGTTAACACATGCTTTGTATGGAGCTGGTTTGTCATTTCATGGTGGAGTCCATTGGATTGTGATAGCAATGGTGGTCATGAAGATGATTTCATTCACAATTTTCATCATTTCAACTTATGGGATTTTGTGTTCATGTTCTTTCTGTAACTATGAGCATATCCTGGTAAGATTTCAAGTTGTTCTCTTTATTCCTTTTTATGTTTAAATCAAAATTTATGTCATTCTTTTTATGGCAATCTCATTTATTCATGGACAAGTCTAACTGGAAATAGCCTAGACCATATCCAAGGAAATCATGAATATTACTTGTCGCTTGGTTGAAGTTGGTATTATGATCATTATTATAAAGGAAATCGAGTGAAAATTTTATCAAAAAAAGAAAAAGAAAAAGAAAAAGAAATTGAGTGCAAATATACCAACATAAAGATAAAACAAAAAAGGGGAAATAGAAAATAGTTATCAATTTAGCTTGGTTGAAGTTGGTACTATCTGAAGCTAACTTTTGAGTCTTTTTTTTCCCCACCTGAAAAGATGAATACTATACAAAGAAAAGTGTACTTCCAGATGAATAAACATTTTCATGGTCCAATGGGTTCTATCAATATCTTGGAAGGATTCCATTGGATCCACTTCTAATCATTTGCATGCATGCCAACCACTTTTCCTACCAATACTAAAGCTTGCTTATTCCAATGAAATAGAAAATGGGATAAAGAGATAAAAGAGGTTTAAGACCCTAGCTAATTAAGCATATACGTGTAATAGTGTTGTCCTTTTTATTATTTATTTATTTATTTAAATAAACACAAATATTCAATTCATATTATCATCTATATTTGCACCTAAACACATGAGGCAATAGTGATTTGTATGAAAACAAGGTTAAAAATTCTTATACATATGACAAACTCATGAAATGTAGGGTCAGTTTGGTGAAGTGTTTTGGAGATTAAAAGGGCATTTTTAAAACTTAAAACTCTATTTTACAATTGCAATTCTTCATAACTTTCTTACAAAAGTTCATTTTAAACCCAAAACGCAACCGTAATCTAAGAAAACATGATACAGATCATAGTTTCCTAACATTTTTTTATTACTCTACTGGATAAAAAGAAAAAAAGAAAAAAAGAAGAGTGAATACAATAAATCATTTAATACAGGAAGGCTGATAAGGAACAATTGTTGGGTGAACTAAGAACATGTGAAACCATTCATAGGTCACTTTCCTACCATGAGAACCATGTCATACAAGCCCAGTACATGTATCTCTTAATGATGACATTGTGGGCCTAATCTTTGTTGCACATGTGATTGTAAGTCTTCTATATGACTATTACTCAATCAGTATTCAGTAGCACACTTTTTATCATTCTTCCATCGTTTTTTCTTTTCCTTTTTTAGTGCTTATGGTATTGACAACCAAAGACAAATGAATAAAGACACAATTATACAGACCCAGCAAAAGGTATTCTAAATTATGGGATATTTGTAATGTACTCCATAGACTTCAAGATTTTGTAATTTAATGCCCTATTTTAATGTTAATATGCAATGTCTGACCCAACATCTAATTAATTAGTGTCAAAATTAATGATTGAGTGGGATACTAACTTACTAACCATCCTAAACTATGAAAGCATTTGTAATGTGGCTCACTAATTTGGATACTAATGTAGATGGATATAGTTAATTATTAATAGATTTGGTGTGGATTGCATTCATTTATTTATTTCTTTATTGTGTGGCAACCCTTAGGGAACAGCAAGCAATGCAATATTGATTTTTTTTTTTTGGGCTGTTCTGATTTTTGAGGTTATGTTTCTATGTCTACTAGAGATAAAATCCTTTCATGTTTGAAACTGCTTTTTTTATTTTATTTTTTCTGGGTAAGTAACTGAAGATTTTATTAAGAAGGCCCAAAAGAGAACAAAGGCTGGTAGAAAAACCAGCCCATTATCATCCTCTGAAAGGACCCAAGAGGAGATGGATGACATGGGTTGGGTTCTAATGCCAAACAAAGAAAAGCCCAACGGGCAACATTATGGGCTGAAGAGTTACATAAATGGGGACATTGATTTGTACAACTGTACAAGTAGATCATCATAATCTACAGAACATTATAAAATGAACACTTTTTATTTTTAATTGACTTTTTATTTTTTTTAAATTCTGTCACAAGAGTTTTTAACACCTACACTTTTTCATGTCATCATTCTAATACTAGTAGTTTGAACTTTCGATGTACTTAGTAGTTAAAAAATATATGTTACAGAAAGAAAATACTTTACAAATATGATTGAAACTATCTTTATAATTAATAATTAATTAGTCACTTAAAAATTTAATAGAGTTTTATATAAAGTAAATTAACTATTGTAATACATACATATATTGAGCTACTTGGTAAATATACAGTATGCAGTGTGTTAGTTTTAATATATTAAAATAGAAAAATATTTAGATGATCAAAATATATTCATGATATATTGAACCTTAGTGGGTCCAATAGTTCAAGAATGGAACCAAAATTTGGACAACAGTCTAATCCACTCCATTTAAATTTAAATGAGCTGTGCCCAATTGAATCTAAAAAAAAAAAAAAAAAAAACATGTGACCCAATTGGCATTATTCGATTTCAATGGATCTGTGAGGACTAACATTGGTCATAGGCTCATAGCAACAAAACCAAATTCTTGTAATTAGCCCAATCTTCTATTTTGGGCCAGGGTCTCTGGGCCTAATTGAATCCAACACTTCCTCATAAATGCCTTAAAATAAACGAGGATGTTTCTTAAATTAATATGATTGCTGCACGTCAAGTCGGCAATGGTGTTGCCGAAATTTTAACAAAAGTATGAGAGAGAAAGAGAAAAAGTGGGAGAGAGAAGATTTTGAATTTCGGCAATGACATTACCGAAATTCCTGCTGCCCAAACAGGCTGATCGAGTGGGTGTGAAGTGCTCGAAGTGTGCTAGTGTTAGGTGCCCAAAGTGAAACCAATTGTGGCAATGCCATTGTCGAAAATGGGAGGGGAAAAAAAAAGTGGTTGCCGAAATCTAGGGAGGAATTAAAAAAAAAAGTGCTACGTCCATAATATTTTTACAACAAATCACAAGTGATTTGTTATTATTAGTTCAAATTTGAATTTAACACTGAGATTATTTTTTTAATCCAACAATAACAACAAGTAATAACCTGCCACTTAGGATTTGTTGTAAAAATTGTGTGCACTTATCATTTCTAAAAAAAAAAAATGTGGAATAGATTTGTGGCAATGGCATTGCCGAAATAAGAGGGGAAAAAAAATTTGTTGCAATTGGTTTGTGGTAATGACAATGCCGAAATAGGGGAAAAAAAATTTGTGGCAATTGTGGCAATGCCATTACCGAGAATGGGAGGGAAAAAAAACGTTAAAAAAAAATTATTGGCCAAAAAAAGGACTACTTCATGTGCAAAGAACACAAAGAAGTCTAAAGAATTACAATACGTAATCATGTACAGAAGTAATCGTGCTGTGTCCATGCTTGATGCCAAAAGTTGGGTGCTTCCCTAGGCAAGGTTGTGCTTTTAGATATGTTTATGATGAATTTGTTTTACTTCATGTCCATATATATTTTTTTTTAACGTTTTTTTTCCCTCCCATTTTCGGCACAAATTTTTTTTTCCCTATTTCGGCAATGCCATTGCCACAAACTAATTGCAACAATTTTTTGTCCCTCCTATTTCGGCAATGTTATTGCCACAAATCCATTCTACAATTTTTTTTTTTAGAAATGATATGTGCACATAATTTTTACAACAAATCCTAAGTGGCAGGTTATTACTGGTTGTTATTGTTGGATTAAAAAAGTAATCTCAGTGTTAAATTCAAATTTGAACTAATAATAACTAATCACAAGTGATTTGTTGTGAAAATGTTGTAAAAATATTGTGAACGTAGCACATTTTTTTTAATTCCTCTCCAGATTTCGGCAACCACTATTTTTTTCCCCCTCCCATTTTCGGCAATGGCATTGCCACAAATTTTTTTCCCCTATTTCGGCAATGCCATTGCCACAAACCAATTGCAACAATTTTTTTTTTTTGAGAAATGATATGTGCACATAATTTTTACAATATTTTTACAACAAATCCTAAGTGGCAGGTTACTGATTGTTATTGTTGGATTAAAAAAGTAATCTCAGTGTTAAATTCAAATTTGAACTGATAATAACTAATCACCTGTGATTTGTTGTGAAAATGTTGTAAAAAATATTGTGGATGTAGTACATTTTTTTTTTAATTCCTCCCCAGATTTCAGCAACAACTATTTTTTTTTTCCTCCCATTTTCGGCAATGGCATTGCCACAAATTTTTTTTTCCCCTATTTCGGCAATGGCATTGCCACAATTGGTTTCCCTTTGGGCACCCCTGAGACTATCACACTTCGAGCACTTCACACCCACTCGGTTAGCCTGTTTGGGCAGTAGGAATTTCGGTAATGCCATTGCCGAAATTCAAAATTTTCTCTCTCCCACATTTTCTCTTTCTCTCTTATACTTTTGTTAGAATTTCGGCAACACCGTTGCCAAAATTCACTCTCTTTCCTCAATTCCCTAAATAACTTGGAACAGTGTCCATAGCGCAAATAAACTCGAGATTCAGTAATATTAAGCCAAAAGACTCGTTGCACATCCTTACAACAATTTTTTTTTTTTTTTCATTTTCCTGTTAGTAATTTTTTCCCCGAAAGAATTAGAAGTAAAAATGTAATTGGAAAAAAGAAAGAAAGGCAACAACCTTGACAAAAGGAAAAGAGACAAAATCTTTGCAATTGTCTCTTGAAATAGGGGAGAATAATGTTTGGTAGACCCGAGGAGAAAACACATCAACCTCACCAAAACTACAACATAAATTCAAATATTCACTAGAGTGAAAAGAGTTTGTAAAATATTCTACGATTCTATCACCATCCTGGTACCATGCCTGATGCCTCCAAAGATTAGCCAAGTGAGACAAAGTGAGAGGAACCAAATTAATAGAAACAAACAAAGCAAGTGAGTGCACCTTCTTGTATTCATTCTTCTCACTTGATTTGTGCTTGAACTATAATGTCAACAAAGTACTGCAATTACTATCATCATCAGTGACGCATCTTATTAACATCTCCTTTATATATATATATATCTCCATTTTCACACACTTCATCATTCATCACCACCCATTAATGCCTCACCTTATCAACTTATCCCCATCTTTCACCAGTTCACAATCTTCAATACCGACGGAAACCATTATCCAATTTTAAATCAGCCAAACAATTATATGGTCTATGAAATTTACGACAAAGTTCAGTTCAATTCATATTCTCTATTTGTAGTTGGAGGGTCAATTTTTGTAGCCCAAGTTCAAGAAGGTATGGATTTTGAGCCCACTGAACCCAAGACAATAAATTTGTAGAGAGTGGGTGAAAGAGCTAGGCTAACAATGAAATAACAGTATTAGACAGCAATGTTTGTGGATGAATTTGTATTAAAATGTGCTCGGACAGATGTAAATGCAACGTCTGAAGAGGTGTTTTTATTTCCTAAACTTTGGGTTACAATTCTTGGAGCTACAGTAATGGAGTATCCTCCTTTTTCCTTTTGATTTTTCGATCCCCCTCTATCAGAGGCATACCTATCTTATATAGCACTCCCTTCCTACATCTTTACCGTCCACTTGTTCATCATCCAGACGCCCACTTGAGTGCATGTCCCATCATACTCCCCCTTTAGCCTTGTGTGAGTGACGGTAGCTGAGAATGCACTGTTCAGGGGTCTTTTCCACATAAATGCGGCCAGGAAGGTAGGTGCAGTGCATTTAATGCGGTGGTTGAAGCTTGTCTCTTAGATATTTCTCTGTTCCTGTTATCCTCATGCGTGTCTGAGGTTCATTTCCCTCCTTACATTTGTCAGAAGGATCACTTGAGCTTCCCATACACCTGTCAGGCCAAGCTTCTTCGGATCCGAGGATATTGGACTCCTCGGACAAATGAACATCTCCTCGGATATTGCACATGCTCCTCTCCAGACATGCTCCTTTTACATGGGCCTCAAATTGAGTGTTTTCATCTCCTCGGACGAACAGTGTTCCTCAAATAGGGCATTGGGCCTAATACGTTAGGTTAGGCTTTTCACCCCCCACAGTAGTCAAAATTAATTATATTGAAGTCATAAATATCGAGCCTTCTTCATAATTGTTGGTTATAACACAAATTCTATAAATGTTCTTTTTATTATTTTTTATACAATATAAAATCTTTCCTCTAACATAATTTAAGTGTATATGTGTGTGAACTGTGAAGTTCCCATCTGGAGACTTGAACTCCGGCCCTTACCCCCCACACCTCACAAGCATTTATACTTGTGCAGTGACCATCGTACCAAAAGTGCGCAGTGGTTATAAATGTTCTTCATACAACCACATATATTTATTTACTCCATTAGAATTTTGTCATAACATATTTTCTTTAAATAGTAGAGTATATAATACAATATACAGCACAATCATATATCCCTATTAATAACTACCATAATTATCAAAATCTTTATTTAGAAAAAAAAAAAGTAAAAAACAAAGAGGAGATCATATTTTGTTGAACTTTCCTTTGTTAAATAAGACAATATTCTATTTCATAATTAAGATTAAAAAAGTATGGTGCATAAAAGAAAGTGTGTCCGGTAAAATTCTTCCTCATTTGTAAAGTAATTTCTTAAAAATTTATTTTTAAAAGGCAATTGGGGGTAAGGGTTACATTGAATTAATTTCAAAATTTCCAAAACTAAATAAATATATACATGCAAATTCAAGTGATAGTCCAATAGTAATGTCATATTTTGTGGTGCTCTATATCTATTGTTCGAATCCCACCACTTTCCCAAATTATTGACCTATCTCAAAATTAAACATATTTCTTGATAGTTAAGAGCCAAAATTAAACCCATAAACCAAAATCATAGTTTATCTTTTCATAATAGTAGTAGCCTGTCTGGCTGCCACCAAGATTAATGCCATTTAAATTATGGCCTGCATCAACTCAACACACCTTGGAATATTTTTTTTTTTTTCGTTTTTCTATGCACTCATGTTGGAGGTTGATTCCCAACTAACCTTACCTTCGGCAAGCTACAAATAAATTGTTAAAGAAAAAAAGAAAAAGAAAAAGAAAACAACATATGAGATTATATATATATATATATATATATTATGAGAAGGCTAATTATAATATTTTACTTATTTAGTAATGAATATGGGAAAATTATTAGGTACTTCCGGAGTACCATAAATGCGTACTCCCCTCTCTCATACGAATGCTGGGTCCCACTATAAATTTAATTAGTGGGACCCACCATCATGTGAAAGGAGGAAGTACGCATTTATGGTACTCCGGGAGTACACAATAATTTCCCATGAATATGATGATTTTATGCATTTGTATAAGCGGTAGCATTGGGTAGCATTCAATAGGCCATGTATCTAGGGGAGGAATAAGATTTATGGCTAACATATAAAAAATTACTTTTTTTGAGAAACGACATATAAAAATTCTTATTCTTCAGTCAAGGCGGGACATTTTATTTATTTTTTTAATTCTACAACTGCACTTTTATTCAATTTATATTCTTAAAAAAGCTGATACATTATTCACAAAAACTTAAATTATTAGAAAATAATGAATTTAATTATTTAATTTAACACTAATCAATTGCCCCAAAACTTAAGCAATAAAGAAAGGATAGAATCATTAAATTTAACAAAAACAGACGAGAAAATTCCATACAAAGTTACAAACACAGTTCATTTCCATGTTTTTATTAGTAGCAGCCCGACCAATTGTCATAGCTTTTCAACCTCTACCTTTTCTTTGACCTCTATTTTTTTTTTCAACGGATTCTTTTCATTTTTAATTAATATCTGTGCCACATTTTTTTGCAGCCAGTATCTTCCATGTAGTTAGTATCTATATCATTATTACAGTTTTTTATTTTTATTTTTTTATATATAATTTATTTTTATTTTTTCATAATTTCATTTCACATGCTCACTTGTCAGGCCAAATATTTCTTTATCTTACATTGTAGTTTTTTCCCCCTAGCATTATACTTTTCATTCATATAAGACTTGAAAGATTTGAGAACAACATGATTCTCAACATAAAAAATATTAGACAACAACATTTATTGTCATTTACTCTTGTACATGTACTACAAAGATTCTGACCATTTCTTCCCATAAAAAATCAAGAGTAGATGTAAATAAGCGTTGGAAAATCCATAATCCATATTTTTTTTCATATTATGTTTTAATTTACATTTCTTAATTGAGTTTAAATTCTATAAAGGTTCTTCATAAAACCTCTGCTCATATATTTATCTCCTCCATTAGAATATTGTCACATCATATTTTCTTTAAATAGTAGAATATATAATACAAGATATTATAACACAATCATATATCCCTATTAATAACTACCACAATTATCAAATTGTTTATTTAGATTAAAAAACAAAGAAGAGATCAAATTTTGTTGAATTTTGTTTTTTTGTTAAATAAGACAATATTCTATTTCATGATTATGATTAAAAAAAGTATGGTACATAAAAAGGAAGTGTGTATGGTAAAATTCTTCCTCATTTGTAAAGTAATTTCATAAAACTTTTTTTCTTTTGAAAAGGCAAAGTGGGGGTAAGGATTACATTGAATTAATTTCAAAATTTCCAAAACTAAATAAATGTATTCATGGAATTCAAGTGATAGTCCATTAGTAATGTAGGGACCAAAAGAACCTACGGCCCAGGCCCACTAAGAATTGTGGCTAGGTTGGTCCAACTGTGACCCTAAACAATGAATTTATAAGAAAGGGAAACAAACAACCAAAGGGGAACTCCGCTCAAGGAGAAAAATAAGGAAGAAAATGCTGATCTTATAATTGGGATGAACCACTTTCTCAATACTGATTGGCCCGAGGAGACCACAATTACATAAGAATTATTACTATTCGCTCTTCTCTCTCTAGATCCTTTGAGTATTCTTGTTTCTTTCTTTGTCCTTAGATATTTTTGTTCAGATCCCCTTTTTCCTGTAAACCCCTCTTTTCTTATATACTTCTCCTTTCTTCATATCTCAACCATCCATCCCTACCTAACTAACTTTCTCTCATGACACTTGTCTCTTTCTACCTCTGAAGAAGGTGGTGGAAGGAGTTTGCTTAGCTGTGATTTACACTGTTCAGGTCACTTCCTCATCAATGCAGCTGATAAAGCTGTTGCCCACCATTTAATGTGGAGGCGACAGGCTACTCCAAATTAGAAACTTCCCCTATGACCACTGACTCTCTCAGATTCTCATTCCCACTTGGAATGCCTCAGAGTACTTTAACTCATCCCTTCCTCTCCTCAGGTGACATTCCTCCTTGGGCCCGTGGCATTCCCACACCAATGTTGCAACTCTCCAACTTCCTCCTCGGGCCTCGGGCACCCACAGGTAATATAAGGGTTACTGTAAAGTTGTGATTTACAACTATGTGTTTTGTTGGCTTTTATTCCGTGCCAAATTTGATTGTAATTACTTTCAATTGTTTATACCCTGTATTTGTTGTGGGAATTGATGTAAGGGGTGTGTGATAGAGAGTGTGTGAAGACTCAAGCAAAGTGGAAGCTGATGGAATCTCGCGGGTATGTCGCGACTAAGCTTCCCGCGAAGTGAAGCATGTGCCCTGCACATGCTGGAATGCGAAGAGTCAGGCCAGGTGGAGACAGCTGTCTCTCGCGAGTATCTCGCGGGTAAGGCCTTCCCGCGAGACACCCGCGAGACATGCTGTTCTGCCAGCCTGTACTGACTGACTCACACATTCTGCACCTATCCTATATAAACCCCCATTACCCACAAATGTTGAGGAATGCTTCAGAGAGAAAACCCTAGCCAAACACATTTGCAATTAGAGATTGTCATCCCCACCTTTCTCTATACACTTGCTTGTGGTATCTCCTCAACCCTTCCCTCTCCATTTCCACACCATTGAGAGGTTGATAGCCCAAACACTTACCACACCTTTTGAGAGTGTTGAGTGACGTTTTGGTGCTGCTGGGAAGCATTGGAAGAAGCCAAGGATGGCAGATGCAACATGGAGCTTGTTGCGGGATCCGGAGAACTAGACAAGACACGGTTCCGAGAAGCCTTGTTGGAGTAGGAGCTTGGAGGGCTTAGGTGCATCGGGTAGATTAGGCTTGGAGGGTCTTTTGCTCACTCATGTATCCCAACTGATTGTCTAGTGGATCGATTTCCGCTTGGAGGGCGGCGGAGAGGTTTTTCGCCGAGTTCTTCGGTTTCCTCTTCGAAAACACGTCTTGGTGTTTTCTGTGTTTGCATTTTTCTTCCCTACTCTTTTATATTCCATTATACTGCTGTGTTGCTTAGTTTATGGATTAGAGTAGCTTATTGATTATACGCTTGTGTTTACACGTTTCCGCACTTAGTATTAAGTTTGTGTAAAATCAACCAAGCCGTAATTTTAATTGGGGGTCTAAACAGCTCTTGTGTTTTTCAACACATTTTAGAGCTTTCAATTGGTATCAGAGCGGGTACACTTGCTTGGTTTAAACACCTTAGTGTGATCCTTGACCCTATTTGAGATGGACCGGTCTCAATCGCTCAATGTTCCACCATTTTTTGATGGGAACAATTACGCATTCTGGAAAGTCAGAATGAGAGCATTTCTATGCTCTATAGAAGATACCGTTTGGGATGCGGTAGAGCTCGGCTGGACTAAGCCGGAAGCTCCTAAGGTTAATTGGGATAAGGCGGCTCTTGCAGCAGCCAATGCTAATAGTAAAGCTTTAAATGCTATATTTTGTGCTGTGTCTCCTGATGAATTCCACAGGATTTCTCACATGACGGTAGCCAAAGAAGCTTGGGAGATTTTGGAGACCACTTATGAGGGTACAAAGAAAGTTAAGGACACAAAGCTTCAGATGCTTACCACCAAATTTGAAGAGCTCAAGATGGGTGATGATGAACCGTTTGATTCATTCTATGGGAAGCTCAATGAAATTGTGATTGCTAAACTCAATCTTGGGGAGAAGATTGAAGATGCTAAGGTGGTGAGAAAAGTGTTGAGGTCCTTGCCTGAAAGTTTTAGAGCAAAAGTTACAGCCATAGAGGAAAGCAAGGATTTGGATGAGATTAAAATTCAAGAATTAGTTGGGTCTCTCCAAACATATCAGATGGGACTGCCTTCTCATAAGATGAGTAAATCACTTGCTCTTAAAACCATCACCGAAAGGATGGGTGATTCCTCCGAAGAAGATGGGGTGGAGAAGGAAGTAGCATTTCTTGCGAAAAACTTCCGGAAATTTCTGAAGATGAAAAACAGTGGGAAACCATTCAACAAAGGAAAATTTTCATCTTCAAGAGGTGATAGGAAAGAGTTTCCAAGAAAAGAAGGGAGGGAGTTTCAACCTTCTTCAGAAATTATATGCTATGAGTGCAATGGCCATGGACATCTAAAGAAGGAGTGTCCAAATTTTCTAAGGGGAAAAGGCAAAGCTTATGCCACAACACTCAGTGATTCAGAATCCTCTGATTTTGACTCGGAAGAGAGCTGTGACGGAGAGGGAAACTACTCCGCATTCATGACCATTGCTCATGTGGAGTCATCGGATGATTTGGGTACTCTTGTGAAGGAGCTTGGTGAGCATTCAGATTCAGAGTCTATTGGGAATGTGGATGAATCAGATGCTGAAGAAGAAGAAGAGAATACAGCTAATCTTCAAGAAAATTATTCTTTACTTCTTGAGAAGTCTGGAGAGTATACCAGAATAGCCAAGGCAGCTGTGAGGAAAATGAAGAAGGCTGAGGAAGATTACAGAAGTCTCATGGTCAGATATAAAGAGGCTAAGTGCGAAATTGAGACATTAAATGGCGAGTTGTCTGAAGCCTATACGAAGGTGAGGTTTCTTGAGCAAGAGGTAGTACAAGCTCATGCCAAGATAGAGAGAGTCTCCTCCCAGAAGTTAGATGATGTTATCTCATCTCAAAAACCTTCTTCAGACAAGTCCGGGTTGGGATACACCGGAGGAAGCAGCTCATCAGCCAAAGCTACCAAAGAAGTGAAGTTTGTGAAGGCCGCAGTGTCTATTGTAGAAGAAACCATCCCTGAGAATGTGAAGGTTGAGAAGAAGAATGTGAGTGAGCAACGAATGGTGAATAAGCCCCGAAATCACTCCATGGGTAGACATGAAACCAGAGGAAGGTCTCTCCCAAGATCACAACGGAATCCTAGAACGGACTATGTGTGTCATTACTGCGGAATGCAAGGACATACCAGACCCAACTGTCAAAAGCTGAGATCAGACAACAATTCAAGCGCACCTCGGTCACGAGGAAGGAGAAATGACATGAGGTCTTGGGGTGGTGAACAACCGAGAAGTCAGAATCGTGATCCTGGCATGATGGACGTGATGAAAATGATTGGTGCCTTCACCACCTGCTTGGAGAGTTTCACCAGAAGGTTTGATAGTCCAAATTCTCGTACCCAATCCGTTAAGGATATCACCCCAAACGCACGTGACGTGTGGGTGAAAAGGGGTTCTCATGCATAAGCATTATAACATGTCCACGCATAAATTCTTTCAATTTTTAGGGACATTTGCTGTTGCATCTTTATCATGCATCTTTTATTGTGTCCGGTTGATTTGTACCGGTTGTCTTTGTTATTTTTTTTCGTTGTTCTGTTTTGGGTGTGTTCAAAAATTCAAAATCACATAAAAAAAATAGAAAATCCAAAAAGTTTGATCACTTTGTTGAGTTTTGTCTCAAAGCATGTTTTGCCCTGTACCTTTGTACTTATGGCTTTGTGCATTTAACGAGCTTAGCTTGTCTCTCATGCACTCATATCATTATGGAAGAAATTCTGAAATCTATGTGACTGTTGTAAATAGATCTTCAACCTTGTCATGAATGATTAGTGAATGTTTTTGTTGATCTTGAGACATGCATAGACTCATGCCTATATATCTTCCCACTTTTATTTTTTTTGCTTAAAAGAGCTCTCTAATTGTAAATCTCCAAATGAAAAGAGATATAGACCTGCAAAAGTCTGTCGCACAAACTAGTATTCGACTAGGAAAAAGGGAAAGCGACCAAAATAAAATGTATGATGCCCAACAAGCCAAAGGCTAACACATCAATTGAAATATCAAAAATTTCAGGCATCTTTCTCTAAATGAGATTCTCTTTGCTCAAAAGTTGCAAATGATATGTTAAAAATGGAGCCAAATGAAAAGCTTCAATGAATTATTGTCAAGTACATGTGGGAGGTCATATATGCATGTTTCTATAATTGAGATAGATCACATAATCTAGTGCTAGTTGTGTATGCCTTGATTGAATTGATCATTGAAGCTTCACATTGGACTAAGGACTATCTCATTTTTGATATTCACACACAACACACAAGTCTATGTTCAATGAATGCCTTATTCATTTGTGTGATTGTACTTGATTAAATGTGTTTTCACATGCTCAATCTCTGTTGATCAAACCCAAAAAGATTTTTGAGTGTTTTATTTGTTTTTGAAAGAGATTTTATACTTTCTTGTCTTTTGTTTTTCATTAAAAAGCATGTTTTTGTGTGTCTTCAAAAACTGGTTCAGGGGTTGTTTCGCGAGAAGCTCGCGACTTAGAGCTTCCCGCGAAAAGGTGTTGAGGGAATTTTTTATCTTATCATGTCACACAGAAACTTTCGCGACTGTATCGCGACTGTCTCGCGACCAAAAGCTACTCGCGAAATACTGTTTGGCTAAAAATTGGATTTTTCCAATTTCAGACAGAAGTTACCGCGACTGTCTCGCGACTGTTTCGCGACCTATTGCTTCTCGCGAAAATTTTTATGCTTCAGTGGCTCTTCTCGCGACTGTTTCGCGACTGTGTCGCCACTCTCTAACCCGCGAAAAACGCGTGTTTTCAGTTTTTATATAGCTGATGTGACAGTTTTTCAAAACCATCAAACTTCCCTCGCTCAACCTCTCTCAAAGTTTTTTCAACCCAAAATCACTATTCCATTCATTTCCCTTCAATCCAAGCACTTTTTCTGCATTTTTCTTCTTCAAGGTATGTTTCTTAACTATTTCCTTTCAAGTTTTACTTAGATTATGCAGAATTTTTGTTAGGGTTTTGATAATTGGGGTTTTTCGAAACTTTGGGTTGGTTTTCAAAATTGGGTGAATTCTTTTCATTTTTTTTTGATTGGGCTGTGTCCCTTTAGTTGTTTCTGCACTTGTGTTGGCCCCTTGTGGCATTCTATCATGTATTGAGGGTAGATTTTCACATGTTCATGCATTATTCATGTAGTTTTTGTTTTTGTGCACACTAAGTGTTTGTCAAAATGTCCGAATGACATTTTTGTGCTATTTTGAAATCAAGTGATTTCAATCAATGGATTCTCACTTGTATGATCTTATTTTACTTGATTTGGTCATTGATTTTGTGTTTCATTCACTTTGTTCATGTTGCACATTTTTGACTCACAACTAAGCACACTTAGGCACCCTCTTGCTTCTCTTGCCGCACACACTCATCAGCACATGCTCACAGACACACACTCTTACACTATTTTTTTGTTGCATTGTAGTTATCCCTTATAAGTTGGAGTCTCTTACCATGATGTTTGGTGTTTATCATGCTATGTTTTTCAGTTAGTATATGTTTGATTTAGCACTAACTTGAATCTAATGAAGTTTGTCTTCTGGTTGGTGTTTGTGCATTGTTGTTTCCATCTTTGCTTTGTGCAATTGTGCAGATGTCTCCCACCAAGCATGCAGCTAGGAAGAAATCGACTTCAAAGAGAGCCCGAACTGATTCAGATCATTTCCGGTCTATAGATGCTGATATGAAGTACAATGACTGCTACAAGACCAAGACGATCATCATGGAACGGGTAGTCCAGTTAGAGACTCTTGAGGGCACTTTCATCCCTATAGTGTTCAAAGATAGAACTTGGACCAAGCTGCTGAACCTAACTGGAGTGGTCTATTCAGAGATCATCAAAGAGTTCTTCTCGAATGCCATTGTCAACGGAGATTGTATTGAGGGCTGGGTGAGACACAAGGAGTTTCAGATTACTAGAGAGAGCATCCAAGACTTTTTGGAGACTCGTCCTCCATCTCAGCAAATCACAGTTGCTTATGAGGACAGATTGGGTAAGATTGATGAGATGATCAAAATCCTTGGTTGTGTATCGAAGAAATCATCCATGGACACTCTCAAGTTCTCTCCAGAAATGAGGACATTAAGCTATGTGATGATTCACAATCTATATCCAGTCACCAATCTCACCACTCTATCTGCTCCGAGAACAAGATTTCTGTATGATCTCTTCACACATAAGGAGATTGACATTTGTGGTCACATCATGCATGTCTTCAAGAAGAGCATCACAAAGCAGAATTCACGGACTGTGATGCCGTTCCCCTCTTTGATCATGGGTTTGATTGCCAAGACAAAGCTCAAGCTACCCAGTGGTCTCACAGTTGTTCCGAGGGATTATCCCATTGGTGGTCATACGTTGACTCGGAGCACTGCACACATTCGAGGATCCAAGACTGGTGTGCATACCATACCACCACCACGACAAGTTCAACAGGAGGAAGCTGAAGATACAGAGGAAGAGATTGAGAGGTTCACCTCGGCTCCAGAGCCCTCTGCACAGCCATCATCTTCTGCTCCACCATCAGGCTTAAGCAAACTTGATCAGTTGCTTGCTAAAATGGACCAGATGTCGACAGTGCTTGACTCCCATGTGCAGCACACAGCAGATCAGTTCGCATATCTTCAGGGACAGATCACAGCATTAGCATCGCAAGTTCAGGAGTTGTCTTCCACTCATGGCTCTGATTCGGAGTCCGAACCGTTCTAGTCCTTTGGCCATTCCGGTCAAAAAGGGGGAGAAATTTCTGAGGGGGAGCTGGAGAAGAGCTTGCACAGTGTTAGGGGGAGCATAGCCTAGATACACAATAGCATTAGTTATTGGTTTTAAAGACGGTTTTTATTCAGTATTTTTAGTGTTTATAACTGTTTTACTGCTTTTGGTTTAAAGCTTTGATACTACACTTTATTTAAGTATTATTTCAGAAGTTTTCTTTTGTGTTAGTCTCTTTGCTTTGTAGCATACTTAGCATGTACCCATGTTGCTTTTGTAAGCTTTAAGGGTTGTTTTGTTTCATTGCATGATTTGTAGGCTTTTATGGTTTGTGCCATGTGTTTGCAATACTTTGCTTATGCAGCCTTTATGCTTGTGTTTTTGAAGTTTAATGTCATACATTTACTTCAATACATCACTCTTGTGCCCTAGTAGGATTGTTCCTAGATGCATATACGTTCTATGCATTGGTTGAGTGATGAACACTCTTGTGCCCATGTAGGATTGTTCCTAGATGCAAATACTTTGAGTATTTTGCATTGGTTGAGTGTTGGATTTGCAAATGGTACTCTTCATATGAGCTTATCATCTTGCATATCCGGATGTTCATTCCTTGTGTGAATGAGCATAGTAATTGCTTGTGTATAGTGATTACTTGTTTGATCTTGCCATGATCTAGTGTTTTCTATTTCATCTTGCTTGATCATGCTATTGATGCTCCATATGCTTTTCAAGTTTTTCTGCATACAATGATAATATTTTGTTGTTGTGTTTCAGGAGTTACTTGTTCATATGTTTCAAGAGCTTATCAGAATCTAGAATTAAGTGTGAGTGAGTTTTGCCTGTGTTCCCAAACTCACGGTTAAGTCTAGAGTCTGTTTTAGGGTTTTGTCACGGAATAGCCAAAGGGGGAGATTGTAAAGTTGTGATTTACAACTATGTGTTTTGTTGGCTTTTATTCCGTGCCAAATTTGATTGTAATTACTTTCAATTGTTTATACCCTGTATTTGTTGTGGGAATTGATGTAAGGGGTGTGTGATAGAGAGTGTGTGAAGACTCAAGCAAAGTGGAAGCTGATGGAATCTCGCGGGTATGTCGCGACTAAGCTTCCCGCGAAGTGAAGCATGTGCCCTGCACATGCTGGAATGCGAAGAGTCAGGCCAGGTGGAGACAGCTGTCTCTCGCGAGTATCTCGCGGGTAAGGCCTTCCCGCGAGACACCCGCGAGACATGCTGTTCTGCCAGCCTGTACTGACTGACTCACACATTCTGCACCTATCCTATATAAACCCCCATTACCCACAAATGTTGAGGAATGCTTCAGAGAGAAAACCCTAGCCAAACACATTTGCAATTAGAGATTGTCATCCCCACCTTTCTCTATACACTTGCTTGTGGTATCTCCTCAACCCTTCCCTCTCCATTTCCACACCATTGAGAGGTTGATAGCCCAAACACTTACCACACCTTTTGAGAGTGTTGAGTGACGTTTTGGTGCTGCTGGGAAGCATTGGAAGAAGCCAAGGATGGCAGATGCAACATGGAGCTTGTTGCGGGATCCGGAGAACTAGACAAGACACGGTTCCGAGAAGCCTTGTTGGAGTAGGAGCTTGGAGGGCTTAGGTGCATCGGGTAGATTAGGCTTGGAGGGTCTTTTGCTCACTCATGTATCCCAACTGATTGTCTAGTGGATCGATTTCCACTTGGAGGGCGGCGGAGAGGTTTTTCGCCGAGTTCTTCGGTTTCCTCTTCGAAAACACGTCTTGGTGTTTTCTGTGTTTGCATTTTTCTTCCCTACTCTTTTATATTCCATTATACTGCTGTGTTGCTTAGTTTATGGATTAGAGTAGCTTATTGATTATACGCTTGTGTTTACACGTTTCCGCACTTAGTATTAAGTTTGTGTAAAATCAACCGAGCCGTAATTTTAATTGGGGGTCTAAACAGCTCTTGTGTTTTTCAACACATTTTAGAGCTTTCAGTTACATTGAATTAATTTCAAAATTCCCAAAACTAAATAAATATATTCATGGAATTCAAGTGATAGTCCATTGGTAAATTGGTAATAGCATCTTTTGTGGTGCTCCATATCTATTGTTCAAACCCTTCTTTTCCCATTATTGACCTATCTCAAAAATAAACATATTTATTGATAGTTCAAAACTAAAATTAAACCCATAAACCAAAATCATGGTTTATCCTTTCATTTTTAAATAGTAGCAGTCTGGCAGGCTATCA
Organism: Quercus aquifolioides; assembly: GCA_019022515.1. Classification (NCBI taxonomy): domain Eukaryota; kingdom Viridiplantae; phylum Streptophyta; class Magnoliopsida; order Fagales; family Fagaceae; genus Quercus; species Quercus aquifolioides. The sequence continues at coordinate 16,435,480 of CM032328.1, forward strand.
CTAAGATTAATGCTACTTAAGTTATGGCATGCATCAACTCAACACACCTTGGATTTTTTATTTTATTTATTTTTAAACTCATGTTGGAGGTTGATTCCCATCTTACCTTGGGCAAGCTACAATTAGGGACGAACCTAGGATTTTAAGTTGGGGGGGGCGGCGGAGTATAAGCAAAAAAAAATTTTGGTTACTAAGTAGTTGATTTTCCCATGATCTACAAATCAAATAAGAATTACATATATTATCTCTCACAAAAAGACTAATTGTATTAATTATAAATTTAACATTTTTCAATTTATAGATTTATAGGTTTTCAATTATAAATTTAGCTAATTTAAAATTGTTAGTTATAGTATGAGTTAGTAGTGTGAGCAAGCGATATTTTTATTTTATTATGTATTTGTCTCTGTCTCTTTATCTCCATCTTTTCGTCTCTTTATCTTTGTCACTTACCTACTACCCCAAACACACTATTACCCAATGGGCCAATATTATAACTTTATTCACAAATCACAACTCGCATCTCACAAATTTTTTTGATAGAACCATAGGTTATAAACTTGAAATGGGTAATGTGTTTTAATTTTTTTGGATTGAGCTGGGCTGTATAGGCTAATATCTTAGGGAAGGGGGCTTAAAATTTTTTAACAGGGGGACCCAACTATAAAAAAACCCAGAATATACCTAATAATTATTTTTTGGGCAAGGGGGGGGGGGCGAGCCCCCTTGGGTCCATCCCTGACTACAACCAAGTTGTTAAAGAAAAAGAAGAAGAAGAAAATAAAATAACATATGACACACACACACACACACACACACATTCGACTTATTTACTAATGAATCTTGTCAAAATTAGGTTTCGCATCACAATGAAAAATGATTTTTTAATGGACTCTTTAATTTTGTACATCAATTGTAGACAATTTTTGAGATTTAAAATAATGACTAATTTTGACTTTTGATAGATAACTAGCAGGTTGCCCGCGTGATGCGCGGATAATGCTATAAGCTTTTATGTAAGATGGTCTTGAAAAATGTTGTATATATATTATAACACAAACGGTGGATATTTTCATTGCTAAAATCACCTAAAATTATAGCTGAAACTTCAGAGCAAATAGGCATATTTTGTTCCCTAACATCAGTTGATCATGAACCCAATTAACTGCAAGTGTATGTTGTACATATCAGACTCGTTGAACCTATCACTTTTCATATGAAATTTCTAACTTAGGCATTGATCTCATCAAGCATCCTTGATAATATTTTAACTATATAAAGTAGTATCAAGGTCGTATAGTGAGTCATGTCTAGGCAAAAGCACTTAGCCCATTATCCATCTCTTTGGTTGTGCGAAACGGGGTTTTTCTCCAACTATTAGAAGTAATGACCCAATTTTGTGGTGGTTTTGGACATTCAATCGAAAGATGTAAGGACTTCGTCCTTCATTAAATGGGCATCGACACTCTCTCTCTCATAGAAGTCATTCAAACATGGAGTTGAGCCTCCTTATATTAGCCTTATAATGTCAATTTAGGATGCTTTGAGTATCAGCAATTCTGATCAACAAAAATATAATTCCACCTATTTTAAATGAATATAATTAGATATAATTATCCCATAACCTGGTCCAAAAACTTGTTCTTAACCCACAATCCATCTTTAATACAGGTATGACAATAAACTAATTACTGAGTATAGTCACTCAATTAATTACTTAAATTTGAAAACAATTTATAGGAAAGCAAAAGTACAAATACAGTATTTAGAAAGTTAATGTTTGATTTATGATAAAAAGAAGTGGCAAAGTGCAGATAGAAGACCAAAAGAGTTTGTATTTCAAACAATTGGCAGATTTTGCTATATACCTTTCTATAAAATTCATGCTTATAGTATTGTTGGAATAAATAACAGTCACACTAATAAAAATAAAAATGAAAAGAATTGACTTGTAATATATATATATATATATCAGAAAGAATTGAAAAAAAAAACATTAAAGAGTTAAACATACATGGCAGTCACATCTAAATTGATGCACAACATCTATTCCCAATTGTCACCACAATGATTAGCGCCCACTCAATTAGGTGATACATTCTTCAGCTTTTACAAATTCCTACTGAAAGTTCACTTGGTGTGTAAAACACTAGTGAATGACCCCCAATTTCAAAAATACTAACACAAGCTTATACTCAAATAATAGATGTGCAGAAAGATAAGTACAAGCAATACCCAAATAAAAAAAACTACTCTAAACCATAATTAATCACAACACAGTAGCAATTAAAAGGCAAGAGTAAGGGTTAGAGAGATGCAAACACAAAGATAACACTGACACGTGTTATCGAAGAGGAAACTGAAGAACTCGGTGAAAAACCTCTTCGCCGCCCTCCAAGCGGTAAAATGATCTACTAAAGAATAAAGTTGGGATACACGAATAGCAATAGACCCTCCAAGCCTAATCTACCCAATGTACCTAAGCCTTATAAGCTTCTTGCTTCAACAATGTTAAGCCTAACTGTGTCTTCTTTAGCTTTCCGGATCCCGATATAAGCCCATTACATCAATCAAATGAATTGATCCTCTCTAAACTGCTTCCCAAACACATAAACCTCCTCATTGATATGGGTATGGTGAGATAAAGATTTGGCTAATGAACCTCTCAAGGGTATGTCAATGGAGAGGGTGAGAGTAGAGAAATTTAAGAATCAAGGTATAAGGTTGTGGATGAGTCAATCTTGTTGTTCTCTAGGGTTTTTCTCTCAAAATTCTCTTTAGAAGCTCTCTACATTTCGTGGGTATAAGGGTATTTATAGTAGGGTATGTGAGGAATGTGAAAAGACATTTTTTTGCAAAACAGGGTGTTCTAGCGACTACCTTGTGATTGGGATGAGTCGCGAGTTTAAGTCACGAAATAACTGACTGGCCAGACTGTCCTATTTTGTCCTATAATGCTCCAGCTGTCGTGACCCTTCAGCTTCCTACATGCTTCACACGTGTGGCATTTTGGCGAGTCATCAATTGCGAGCCACTTGCGAGTTCCAGTCATGAGAATGGTCTTGAATGCATACACACTTGAATTCTTCACACTTTCTCACACACAACCCTTACATGATTCCCACCTAAATACAAGGTCTCTAATTGCTGAAATACAAGCAAATTTGGCACGGAATAAAGCCAACACATAATTGAATAAATTCAACCTTACACTTACAAAAGTAAAAAAAGAAAAAAACTAAAATTAGTGAGCTTTGTCTATCAATTTTTTGTTTAAATATAATTAGTCAAAGAATGATAATTGAAAGATAGAGACCTATTTGAATGAGACTATTCCACTCCCATAACCTTGAAACAATCATTTTACTATCTTCATAGTTGCAATAAATCTGTTAAAACACAAATGAATGGTTTTTCTCAGTCCTGAAAACTCATTTATCAATTAGATTTACCTTCAAAGTAATAAATATTCAACAAACATGACCATCTTTTTTCTTGTCAACCCTTTTCATGGGTGTGTCCATCGAACACATGAAAACATAGAGATACAATTATTGGGATTAAAGTTATCAACAAAATAGGGAGCAACGCACTTTGCTCAATGACAATCCATTGTAAAAGATTTTTTCATACATATAGTGTTGTTTTAGTCTATCATAATACATATCTAGGCAACATACATACAATATCTATTTCCTAACATCATCCACTTGTATTACCTACATATAATCATAAATTAAAATAAAATTGAAAAAGGAAAGGAAAGAAAAAAAATGTGATGAGAATAAATCAAAATATTAATTCAAAGGTCAAAGTGGAATCTTTACCTTTTCCTATTGAGACTAACAGGAAATTCGGCAGCAATCAAGGCCATCAAACTATCAAAGCCATGTGGCACATAGGATGAACGATTAACTCGTGACCCTTTATGTCATGATTGATCTCTCATTTCCTTTTTGTAGTCTACAACCAACCAATTTACTTTTAAATGTTTTGAATTATTCTAATATCACTCACACGTACACAAAAAAAAAAAAAAGATATTGCAAAATGGGCATCATTTAAGATAAATTTCATAGCTGTAGAATTCTTTTGCCTTGTTTTTTTATTTTGTTCATGGTCTAATGACAAAATTATCAAGTTAAGCAAACCATAGATGTTATAGAAAAGAAAGCAAAACCAAAATAGTGTTATTTGAAGCAATTTACAACGTTACCTCTAGCACAGACTATATTTATTGTGTATAGCTACAATTTACAATATGAGCACATGAAAAATAGTTTGTCGATTCTGCATTAACTGTTGCCTACAGCAAAACACTCAGCTATTTTATCAAACAATTTGCATGCATGTAACTAAAAGACAGTTGTGCCCAAACCAAAATTATAAAGTAAAAATTAAAGAGATTAAAGTAATAAAGCAAAAATTTAAGAGACTGACAGAGAAAGGGTTGCTTTTTTGAGATTATATACCCACCTTTTAGTGGAAGAATTACCTTATAATTCAATTTGGGATCCAAAGTACAGCTCCAAGAAGAAGATATAACGGTTGAAGCAAATTGGCATCAATGGAGCAAAAAAGGGCAGAGGTGTCTAATGGGATTTGGGTTATTATCCAAAGAACTATTACATTGATTTATTTTCCTCAGTGTCCAGCAAGCTCTAAGGTCTATATATATATATATATAAAGAAATACATTAGTTTGCATTAAATTTAAAGGGGAACTGAAGAGTTAAGAAAGAGAAAGAGGAAGAGGTGAACTGGATTTTGCTGAAGCAATAAGTAATGTGTGTCTTTTCAATTTTTAAAAGGACGTTCGAATTTATTTTTCAAGTGAAGGTGATTTGGAAGGTCAAATGCAATAATTGCTCTAATAGAGCTCAAATAGAGCGCCACATGGCAGGACCTCATGCTTTCCCGCATGAGGTCTCTGCTTTTATATATATATATATATATATATATATATATTAATTTAATAGAAATGTATTAAAAACAATTATTTTGTGTATTTATTTTATTTTATATTTTGGTATTTTTTTTTTAGAATACTAATAATTTTTAACACACACACGGGGAGAGGGGAGAATGTCTTAAAGAAACTAACAATGGTGTATATTCAGGTTTGGATTTTATATATTAGTTTAGTTATGAAATATAGTATGTTCCTTTTTTTTTTAGAAAGAAATATAGTATGTTCCTCATTCCTGAATGATGACAACTTTTTGGTTCAAATTTGACACCCCAAAGATGAAATCCTCTTTTCCTCCCTAGATTGTTTTATTTGAAAGTGACATTATCCTAATCATATTTTGCTATCTAAAGATTTTAAACAAATTGCGAAAATTTTATATCATTAATATTGTTTAATAACAGAATATATGACGCAAAAGAAGGAATGTATATATGATGATTTTATGTGTTTGGCATTGGGAAGCATTTAATAGGCCATGCATCTAGGGGAGGAATAAGATCTATGGCTATCATATTAAAATCTTTATTTTTAAGTCAAGTACAAACGAGACTAGATTTTGAGAGTAAGGCGGGACATTTTATTTATTTATTTTTGATAAGATTTTATTTATTTATTAATTCTACAATTCAATTTATATTCTTAAACTGATACGTTATTATTTATTGTCACAAAAACTTAAATTATTAAGTGTAGAGATGACAGGTCCGAATAAGGATATTGGGCCGTAGGCCACACCCGAGGACGTCAAAGAGTCTGAGGACAGACAAGTATTAATGAAAACAAGCAGATTGTTGGGCCGAGGAAGAGATCTGGTCATAATAAACAAGTGACGTTGTTCGAGGAGCCACCCCTCCTCGGCCAACAGAGTGAAAGCCTAAAATCTGACCACCCATCAAGTACTGGGCAGTGGGCAGCCGTGCTTGGGAGGATAAGTTTCAGAGAGAGGTGAGTCAACAGAAAATTGAGAAATATCTGGGAAGAAAGCTGCTACCACTGCATTGAATGCTCTGCACCTAACCAACTGGCCGCATTAATGTGGAAGTGATACCTGAACAGTGATTTCTAGCCTTACAGCTACCTACAAAAATTTTAGGAAGGTGCTGATAGGACAAGTATCAAGGAGATTAGCAATCTGATCTACATGTGGAAGGCTAAGATAAAAGAAGGGAATGAAGTATAAAAAGGGAAGGATTCTATTACAGAAAAGGGGATGAGAAACAAGAAAGAAAACTATTCTGTAACCAAGAACTTGAATATTTGTATAAGTCTAAGAGAAATATATATAAGAACATACCATCCTTGGACTTGACCGAGGAGTGTTTTTCTTTTCAGCTTGTTTGCTTTAGTCATTCCAACACCAACTAGCCTATGGTGATATGCATTTTAACTCATAGAATGTTCAGTAACAAATCCACTCTCTAACAAATTTATTGTTTTGGGCTTATTGGGTCATTGTCTAAATCTTTTTGGCCGTGGATCAAATCGGGTCCTTACATTAAGAAATGATAAATTTAATAATTTAATTTATCATTAATCAATTGCTCCTAAACTTAAACATTTGAGAAATGATAAAATTTAATCATTAAATCTAAAGAAGTGCTATGTTCATAATATTTTTTATAATACTTTTACAATAAATTATAAGTAGTAAGTTGTCACTCGTTTTAATTTGAATCCACAACTTAATTTATTTTTTTATCCACCAATAATAACTAATAATAATTTACTATTTAAAATTTATTATAAAAATATTATAAAAATATTGTGAGGATCTTATTTCTCTTGATTCTAATGAAAACAAACAGGAGAAAATTCCATACAAAGGTACAAACAGTCAAACAACAGTGTCCATTTCCATGTTTTTAATAAGCAGCAGCCAGACCGATGCAAATCATGCAATAGCTTTTCTGTTTCTTTTATAGGAGAGTCCATGGATTGGTTCATCAAAAAGAAAAAGAAAAAAAAGAAAAGGAGAGTGCATGTATTTCATCGTTCTCTTTTCTCTCTCTCTTCCGGTTATGTCTATAATATTTTTATATTATTTTTATAATAAATTATAAATAATAAATTATTATTTATTTTAATTTAAATTTATAATTTAATTTATTTTTTATTTATTAATAATAAATAATAATTTATTATAAAAATATTATGAGCGGCTCATTTCTCTGGACTCTAACGAAAACAAACAGGAGGATATTCCATACAAAGTTACAAACAGTCAAACAACAGTGTCCATTTCCATGTTTTTAATAAGTAGCAGCCAGACCGATGCAAATCATGCAATAGCTTTTCTGTCTCTTTAATAGGAGAGTCCATGTATTTCATCGTTCTCTTCTCTCTCTCTCTGTTTTTGTTTTTCGTTTTTCAATAAATTCTTTTCATTTTTAATTAATATCCGTGTCACATTTTTTGCAGCCAGTAATCTTCCACGTAGTTAGTATCCATATCACTATCACGTATTTACAGTTTTTTTGTATTAAATAAATTATTTATTTTCATTTCACTTGCTCAAATAGTCACATGTCAGACCAAATAATTCTTTATCTTACATTATTGTAGTTTTCCCTCCTTAGCATTATACTTTTCATTCATATAAGACACGAAGGGATAGAGAACAACATGACTCTCAACAACAAAAAAATATTAGACATTAACATTTATTGTCATTTACTCATGTACATGTACTACAAAGATTCTGACCATTACTTCCCATAAAAAATCAAGAGTAACATAGGTTCGGAGAAAAAAAAAAATTCCTATTTTTTATTTATTTATGAACATGCTTTTTATCTTTAAGACAATATTTATCTATCTAATAATTTTTTATGCTCGCCTCTTTTATTGATTTTGTATCTTTTCCATTATACTTCATTTATTTTTAATTAATTAAATCTTCTTTAGGATTCAACAAAACCTGAATTCTACATTCAACAATTTGGAATAGGGATGGCAATTTAGATCCGACCCGTAGATACCCGGCCCGACCCGACCCTAATGGGCCGGATTTTACCCAGCCCGATAAAGAATAGGGTCGGGTATGGGTTTTTAAAAAAAAATCCGAAGCGGGTCCGGGTTTTATTAAAAAACCCTAAAACCCGACCCGAAACCCGACCCGGATAAGACCCGGTTATATATATAATTACTAAATTACCCTCACATATATATAGATAAAAACCCTAAACTTTCCTATTCCTCTCCTCATTTCAGCTCAGACCTCTGCCTCTCCCTCTTCATCTCTCAGCTCTCTCACACACACGGCCACAAGCCCACAACCAGCCCCTCTCATCTTCCTCATGCCGCCGCCGCACGAAGCCATGTTTCGCCATCTTTCTGGCCATATCCTTGGCTGCCTCGAGATGGCCAACGTTTAACAGGCCTTCCATGAGGAGATCGCGGTCGCGGACCGGCGGATTGAGGCCTTTTCGGCTCATTTCCTCGAGAAAGTCTTGCGCCTTTCTCAATTTCCCAGCCAAACACCAGGCATTGACGAGGACGGCGTAGGTTCGCTTGTTCGGAGTGAGGTTTTTCCGAACCATGCGGCGGATGAAGGCGTAGGCGCCATGGAAGAGTTTCACTTTGCAGAGAGAGAAGAGAAGGGAGTTGTGGATTTCAATAGTTTGTGGACAATTTTTTTTTTCTTTTTTTTTTCTTTCTTTTTTTTTTCTGGGTTCAGTTCGCCTCAATGAAAATCATAGATCTGAAATTTGTGTTTGGTTTTTGATTTTGAAAGGGAAAATCGTAGATCTGAACTCTGTGTTTGTGATTTCTGTGTTTATGTTTGTGATTGTGTTTGGGATTTAGGACTGAAAAATCATAAATTAAAACTTTCATTTCTGATTTTGGGCTGGGTTGTTCATGAGGGACGGGCCCCGCGGAGCCCGGCGGGGGCAGGTCAGGGTCCCGAAAAAAAAATCCATTTAGTAAACGGGCCGGGTCCGGGCCGCGGGTCTTGGCCCGCGGGTCGGGTCCGGGTATGAAAAAACCTGGCCCGAACCCGACCCGTTGCCATTCCTAATTTGGAAGAATTCTAGAATTTTAATATATTGGGTTATGTGCAGTCTAATTGTGTTTGATCTTGATTATGATCTGACTCGATATAAAAGTGTTATGATTTTAATGAGAGTTTTTCTGAGACTTAGTTCATGAAGCGGAGGCTTAGACTAGAAAATATTTGGCCCATTTTTTAGCCCATTGTAGATCCTTTGTGTAGGATATAAATACCGTTATTTCAGATTAGGGTTTGTTGTGTTGTTGAGAGAGAAAAAATTGTACCACCTCATCTTGTATTTTTTTCCTTTGTAAATAGTGAAATCATTGCAACTCCATGGACGTAGACAAATTACCAATTCATATAAATATTGTTTTGTGTGATTGTTTTCTTTAGAATATATTTTCTCTATTTTTACATATCACGGATCGAAAAATTCGTGTATATTCCCAACACAATGCATGCGTGTATGATAGAAAAAAACTGAATATGGAACATGTTAATAAACAATGAAGAGACACCATCAAAAGGTCACTATTGAAGAGTCACAACCTTCAAAATGTTGCTAATAATGGTGGAGCCAAAATTTAGTACGAGGACAAGGGCCAAAATGGGCAAATGCCCTTTTCGCGCAAAATATACAGCATTCTGCTCTCTTTCCCAAACTAATTAGGAAAACACCCCTCTTTTGTAGCTTGATTTTCTCAAAATTGAGTTCCAATGTAAAACTCGATTTGTAGAAAATCGAGTACGGGGCGATCAAACTTAAAAAAAAAAAAAAAAAAAAAAAAAAAAAAAAAATTGCATGGAACTCGAGTTCCATAAAAAACGCCACTATAGGCCTCCATGAAACGCAGTTATAGGTAAAACTTAAAAAAAAAAATGCATGGAACTCGAGTTCCATAAAAAATGCCACTATGAGGATTTAAAATGCCACTATAGGGCTCCATATGGAGCGATCAAACTTAAAAAACTTGCATATTTTAAAACGCCACTATAGGGCTTTAAAACACCGCTATAGGGCTACCTATGAAGCGATCAAACTTAACAAAAAACTTGCATGTTTTAAAACGCCACTATAGGGCTTTAAAAAATTGCATGGAACTCGAGCTCCATGAACTCGAGTTCCATGCAAATTTTTATTTTATTTTTATAATTGTCAGTTTGTTATAACTCGATTGTCCAAAAATTGAGTTTTAAATTGAAATTCGATTTTTAGAAAATCAAGTTTCAAAATAGGAGCATTTTTCTAATTAGTTTGAGAAAAGGAGCAAAATGCTAAATTTTTTGCACGAAAAGGGCATTTGCCCATTTTGGCCCGAGGACAAGTTAAAAAAGCAAGATTGAGCAAAATTAATTCTAAAAAAATAAAATTTGATATAAAAAACAAAAAAACAAAAAAATATAGTTGTTCTACAGTATAAAGTAAAAAATAAAAATAAAACACACCCGCCTGTTAGCTAGATGGAATGGTGTACTTTCAAGCCATAAGGTTTTGGGATTTGGGATGATGGGGCCCCCGAGTGGTAGCCAAGGCCAGTGGGGTCGATTAAGTCATTTTCTAACCACAGATAAAAAAAAAAAAAAATAAAGTTTGCATTTTGCAATATCTTTTATAATACTATATTCCAATCAACATGTTCCAATCTTCACCTATAAAAAGTGTACGTTGTTGTTTCTTCTTGAATCAATTTCAGATATTATAGAGCATTTGAGATGTGATATGGGGGATTGGTAGATGTTACTAGAAGACACTTCCCACATGAGAATGAACCTGTACATCAATAAAGTTTGGCTTATTATAGTCAGTTGCGTTTCTTATTTGAGTGGTTTGCTAACACAGTCGTGTACTATTTTAGTTGGAATTCTTAGTGTGTCTTGCGGGATCTTTTTGGCTTGTTATGTTAGTCAATTTGTATCTATACTTTGTGTTTAATTTTATTAAAGTCCACAATTAGAGCTAATAATTCCAGTCTTCTAGCAGTTAATACATTAGATGGTTTGGAAAAGCTGTCTGTTTTTTTATTTATTTATTTTTATTTTTAAATTAACAAATTTTATTAACAAAGGAACCAAACACTACATACAAGAACCAAAAAATTAACTTGATCAAGAGCTAATATATCACAAAAAACCGAAGGGGGAGAGTAAAAATCAAAACAACTTGAATACTTATTTTTAAAAGATGGAATGTCGTATGTTCTACACATGCAGTTGCCAAGAGATTTCATATGGCAACAGGCATGGGCTATTTTTGTATTAGACTTTTTGTGACAAAAAAAAAAAAAAAGAACCACTAAATGTGACAAAAGTGCAGTCAGTTGTGATATTGGTACTGCCTAATTTGACGATGAAATCGTCAAATGTAAAAAAAAAGAAAAAAAAAAAGGGAATTGCCAAATGTGACAAAAGTTCAGTCATATGTGATGTTGGTACTACTTAATGGAATAATGAAATTGTCAAATGTGAGAAAAATAAGAGAATTACTGAATGTGACAAGTACGATTATATGTGATGTTGGTACCACCTAATGTTATTATAGAACTGTCAAATGTGAATAAAAAATAATGGAACCACCGAATATAACAAAAGTTCGATCATATGTGATGTTGGTACTGTCCAATGTGACCATGTAATTGTCAAATGTGAGAAAGAAAATTAGGGTATTACTGAATGTGACAATGGAGCCATCAAATGTGAGTAAAAATGAAAAGAGAACCATTGAATGTGACAAAAGTACGGTTAGTTTTAATGGTACCAACAAATGTGACAAAAGTATGGTCAGAAGTGATATTGGTACTGCCCAATGTGACAATGAAATTGTCAAATGTGTAGAAAAAAAAATAGGGTACACCAAATGTGATAAAAGTACGGTTAGAAGTGATATTGGTACTTCCCAATGTGACAATGGAATTGTCAAATGTGAGAAAAAAAATAGAGTACTACCGAATGTGACAAAAGTACAGTTAGAAGTGATGTTGGTACTTCCTAATATGACAATAGAATCATCAAATGTGAAAAAAAAAAAAAAAAAAGGAACTACCGAATGTAACAAGAGTATAGTCACATCTAATGTTGTTACTGCGCAATGTGAGGATGAAACTGTCACATGTGAGGAAAAAAAAAAATGGGAACCACCAAATGTGACAAAAGTACTATAAAATGTTTTGTTGGTACTGTCGAATGTGACAATGGAACCATCAAATGTGAGAAAAAAAAAGTGAATCACCAAATGTGACAAAAGAACAATCACATGTGATGTTGGAACTGCACAATGTGAGGATGAAACCATCAAATGTGAGGAAAAAAATAAGGGAACTACCAAATATGACAAAAGAACAGTCACATGTGATGTTGGTATTACACAATATGAGAATAGAACCGTCAAATGTGAGAAAAAAAAAATAACCATAAAATGTGACAAAAGAATTGTCAAATGTGATGTTGGAACTGCACAATATGAGGATGAAACCATCAAATGTGAGAAAAAAGAAGAAGAAGGGAACCACAAAATGTGACAAAAAAAGGGTCACATGTGATGTTGGTACTACACAATGTGAAAATGAATTCGTCAAATGTGAGAAAAAAAAAAGGAACCATCAAATGTGACAAAAGAACAATCAAATGTGATGTTGGAACTGCACAATGTAAGGGTGAAATTGTGAAACTGTTTGCAAAAAAATGTGATTAATTGGTTGACTTGTTTCTTTTATAGATAAACTCTTCGAGTTTGCTGTATGTCAATCACAAGAAGATTCACAAAATCTATCTTAACAGGGGTTCATCTAAAATTTAATTTTGAGTTATTATTATTCTTAAGCTTCATAATCACTCTTAATTATAACTATCCAACAAAAACACTATAATTTGAATAATCTTTTCTGTTTTTTAGGTTAAAGATTAACTCAAAATGTCCCTTTATATTTCTATTATCTAACTTATGTATGGTGTTTTAAAGCATCATTTTTTTAATAAAAAAATTTTGTTTTTATTTTATTAATACTATACTTTTTTATTTTATTTTATATGAAACTGGATACAAGAAAAATGAAAAGTGAGTACAACAGAGAACATATAGGACAAAGAAAGCCCCAAGCTAACTACAATCTGTTAAGATTAGCTTTTGAACTGTGGGAGGGGACACCCTTATCCAGCTTTGAGAAGCTTCATTCCTCCTAGCAAGTTGGGGGAGCTCATGAGCTACCCTATTGTATTCCCTTTTCACATGCTTAATTTCCCACCTGCTAAAGAACTCAAGGACTTGACTAATACCAGAATACAAATGGCCTAGACTTGCATCAGATTCTCTATCAGCTATACTCTACACCACTGACAGAGCATCCGATTCTATGATTACCTGTGAGAGCTCTAATTTTAGGGCAAAAGGGATGCCACACTCATCAGCAAGCACTTCCACTTTAGAAGCAGTGAATTGGCTAGATAGGTACCTTGAGCATGTTGCCACCACCAAACCTTGAGAGTCTCTTATGATCACCCCCACACTTGAGTTCCTTCCATTTTTTGATGTAGCTTCGTACACATTGATTTTAAACATACCAGCTGGGGGAGCTACCCATTTATTGCCCTTATAGGACCTATAATGGCCTAAAGGTGTGACTGCCTCCTTGTAGTCCTGTAAATACCTTCTAGTAAAGCTCCAAATTTGATTGGGGGACTGGCAAGCCGACTCATGCATTACCTGGTTCCTATTATACCAAGTTGATCAGGTGTAGACACTCGATTTTGCATCCATGATTTAATCAAGGAAGATGACTGGAATGACCATTCATGTACTCCAAAAAATCATGATTGCATTATATTCATTAATTCATTCAATGCATATCATAAAAATGATCTTGAAATTCTAATGGTCGCGATAGTATGTCCGGTTTTCAAATCGGATCGTCGGATTGAAAATATCGCATGATCAAGTTTGCTCGGTCAGCATGCATTGTGTCTAGGTAGAGTCGACCACATATGATTAATTTAAATTAATTTTGATTGATTAAACAATTAAAATTAATTAGATAATTTTGTGATTGGTTGACAATTAGTGTTTACAATAGAATTGCTTGCATAGGATTAAGGGGATAATTGGATAACAATAAAATTGTGGATAATCTGAACTTTATCAAGATTTATTTTAGAGAATTTATCTACAAGATAATTGTTGCTGAAGAGACCTTAATTATCCCGAAAAGAGATAAAAATCTTAGAATACGGGTTGAAAACACGTCTAAGTGCAAGGCCCTGCTCAAGAAAACCTAAAAAAAGAGTCCAAAACGCACCTGAACACTAAAGTGCGATCAGTACCCAAGAGTACCATTTGGCACTTTTGGAGTGCCGATTGGCACTTTTAAAGTGCCAAATGGCCCCCTTTTGGGCTTTGGCCTAACTCACTTCGGGTGCCGATAAGGCACATCCTTTTCGACTTTTTCGCAGAAAGACGCGTCCCGATTCGCATTCTACCCGTTGTTGTTTATTTTTTAAGCATTCTAGCCTTTATAAATAGAGACTGGATCTCAAAAATTCTGCACACTCTTTTATGCTCTGAGAACACACTCTTTGACGCTTTAGGAGAGACACCTTTTCACACCCCCAAATTTCTCACCCCCTTTCTGGTATTCTCTCTTAAAGTAGGGTTTTTAGGTTTCAAAGATAATTGCATAAATTTCTTTGAACCCTAAAACATCCTCTCAAGAAGAAGAAGTGCTCCATGCAAGAGGTTGTTTCCGATTACCCTTTTCTTTTCTTTATGCTTCTCTTGTAGTGATGATGCATGTTTATATATTTTTTAGTTTGGTTGTTTCAAGTATTCATAACATGAATTGTTAATTTATATTTTTAAAGCATGTTCTTGATTTTTTTTATTATTGTTGTGATCTCTTTCTTAATTTCAAAGATCTGCAAAATAATAACGGATCTGCATCTTCCTTAGATGTAGATATGAATTTTTCTTAAAATAAAAACGGATCTGCATCTTCCTTTGATGCAGATCTGAATTTTTTTTAAATCAAAAACTGGTCTGCATTTTTCTTAGATGTAGATCTAATTTTTTTCTTAAATTAAAAACTGATTTGTATCTTCCTTAGATACAGATCTGATTTTTTTTTAGCAAATTTTGAAATAAAGAAAAAGATCATGAATGGTTGTATTTGTTGTGTTTGTTTTATTCAATACATGTAGCATAAATTTATTTCATGAATGAAATCCTCTTCTCAAGCAATCCTTTTTATATTTTTTTGAACATAAAACAGATCTAATTTTTCTGTCATAAAAAAAAAATAATTTTTTTTTAAGTTCTTAAAAACAGATTTGATCTTTTACAAATCAAAAACCTTTTTCTCTAAGTTTTTAAAAACAGATCTGATTTTTTTTCAAATTAAAAGACTTTGTTTTTAAATAAAAACAGATTTGAATTTTCCCTCCAGAAACCTTTTTTTTTTTACACAACAAAAACAGATCTGATTTTTTTTATAAACCAAATCAATTTTTTTATTCACAACAACAAATCTGAATTAAAAAAAAAAAAAAAAAAAAAAAAAAAAAAACAAAGAAGAGGATACATTCATAAATAAATTTGTGATTTAGTTTATTTCACATGTGCAACATATCATTCATAGCTTGCATAAAGGGGTACATTGGTCACAAGAATCTAGAAGACCAGACTCTGTTTAGGTGGAATAGGTTTCTAACACCTTCCCATTCTGTAACCTAGCCTCTGAATTTAGTATCTTTGGATAGGTAGACTTAGGTCTTATCTTTGATTTATTTTGGGTAGATTGTAACTAGGACCCAAAGCCATGTAATTTTCAATTTTTCAAACATGTATTTTCTTTTATTCAATCAATGAAATGAAACAATTCAGCCATGTAAAGTGGTGTGGTGACTCTACATCACTTACCCAAAAAGAGAGGTGCCCCTTTTAAGCACCCGAATCTCTTTTTTGAGAGCACCCAATTTTGGCGGTCTCTCACACTAGGCCGTGACAAAAAAGAATTCAATGTCCTGAGATGTCCCTTGTGTTGTGATCTCTATAGCTAAGTCAGAAAAATCCAAGGGGCTTGAAGGGATTTCAACAGGGCGGTCTGACTAGCAATCCCAAACTTTCCTCGCGATGTCTCAATTAATTAGGGAATGAGAGATTGACTCAGGTTCTTTTCCACAGCATAGACATAGCTCATCAATATTAATCCCCCTCTTTTTTAAGTTTACTACCGTTGGGAGACCATCCATACATGCTTTCCATGCAAAGAATTTTGTCTTTGCAAGGATTTAAAGATGCCACATCCTTTTAAAAGAGCATTCTTGCAGTCCCCAATGGAACTTTTTCCCTCATCCTTTGCTCTAATCACCATGAGGGCAATATAGTGAGCACTTTTAACTGTAAATTCCCCCTTTCTATTACCAACCCATATAATCTTGTCCTATGGCATATTGTAGCTTAGTGGAATATTAAGAATGGTGTTTGCCTCAAAGGGAAGGAAAATAGATCTGACAATGTCAACTTTCCATCTTTTGGTATCTCTATCAATAAGCGAGGAGACCATGGGAAAGTCATCAAACAGTTTTGGGGGAGAAATTACCTTGTAGGTTGTGGGCATGGGCATCCATTTGTTGTCCCAAATATGGATCAGATTTCTGTTACCAACTCGCCATCGGGTTCCTTGCTTAATCACTTCCAGCCCATTCAGAATACTTCTCCAGGTGTACAAGGGATTTGACCCAAGTTTTGCTTGGAGGACATCTCCATGGGGATAGTATTGGGCTTTGTAAATTCGGGCCACAAGGGAGTCCTGTTTTGTTAGCAATCTCCAGCCTTGCTTTGCTAGCATTGCAAGGTTAAAGGCTTGAAGGTTTCGAAATCTCATTCCTCCTTTAAGCTTTGATTTACATAGCTTCTTCTAGCTCACCTAGGCTATCTTTGTTTCTTGTTTACGCTGTCCCCACCAGAATCTTCGCATCATCCCTTCCATCTCATCATACAAACCCTTTGGTAGTTGAAATCAGCTTATTGTATATGTTGGAATTGCTTGGGTAACTACTTTTATGAGGTCTCCTTGCCACCTATTGATAGCATTTTTTCCTTCCATCCTGACAGCTTTTTCCCCACTATCTCTTTGATTTCTGCAAAGACTTCAGTTTTTGACTTGCCAATAATAGATGGTAGGCCAAGATACTGGGAGTGCTGAGAATCACTCATAGGTCCAAGGATACTCATTACCTCACTCTTCACTTCTTCAGGGGTATTATGACTAAAAAATACTGATGATTTATCAGTATTAACCTTTTGGCCAGATGCAGCTTCATAGAGTTGGAGGATATCAATGAGTTGTTGGCACTCATGGATGCTTGCTTTACAAAACAGCAGGCTGTCATTGCAAAGAAAAGATGGGTGAGTATTGGGCAGCCTCTACTAATGGTTATACCATTCAACATCTGATTCCGGACATCATTATTGATTAGAGAGGAAAAACCATTTGCACATAATAAGAATAAATATGAGGATAAGGGGCCTCCTTGACGGAGACCTCTAGTGGGGATTACGCTTCCATAAGCCACGCCATTTATCAGTACAAAGTAGGAAATAGTGGTTATGCAATACATTATAAGACTTATCCATCTTTCATGAAAACCCATTTTTTCCATAACCTTGTCAATAAAGGCCCATTCGACTCTATTGTAAGCCTTGTTCATGTCCAATTTGACTGTCATGTAGCCATCTTTGCCATCTTTTTTTTTTTTTTTTTTTATTTGACTTTACCATCTTTTTTATGTTCCAAATAATGCATAAGTTTGAAGGCTAGCAGGACATTGTTCGTGATTAGCCTTTCAGAGAGAAAGGCACTTTGATTTTCTATTATAAGGTAGGGCGGGATTGCCTTTAGCCGATTGGTAAGGATCTTTGATATGAGCTTATAGGCGACATTACTTAGGCTAATAGGTCTATATTCAATCATTTTGGATGGACTATTTGTTTTTAGGACCAGAGTGATGTTGGTTTTATTAATTTCAGTAATGGATATGTTACAATTCAAATATTTTTGGAAGAAGTTAGCAGACATACCATCTGGGCCAAGGACTTTGGTTGGGTGCATCTGCTTGAGGGTTGTCTCCACTTCCTCCTTGGTGAATTGCTTGATGAGACTTTAATTCATTTCAGGAGTGACTCTAGCTGGGATTGCTCCAGTGACCTCTAAGATACGGCTGGGATGGGAGGTGGTATACAGTTTTTCAAAGTAGGATACAACAATGTCTACAATACCCTCAATGGATTCACACCAATTCCCATTTTCATCCAAGATTCTATAAATGGTATTTTTCTTCCTTTGATCTAAGGCTTTAAAGTGAAAATACTTGGTGTTACGATCCCCTAAGTTCATCCACTGTACTTTTGCTCGCTGATGCCACATTATTTCCTTATTATCCAAGAGGTCATTAATCTCTTTCCTTAACTTGTTGATTTCACTACCTAGGTTTCCATCTCTGTCTCTAAGGACTAGATCATTGAGAGCCCTTCTCTTGTTTTGTATTTGTTTTGGCACATGTCCAAAAATTGATTTGTTCCATCTTGACAGATTAGCAGCACATCGCTTAAGCCCATTAGCTATACCATTTGGAGTGTTCATCTGCAAACACCCTTCCCAAGAAGCTTTAATAACAGCTTTGCAATCTTCCCTTTCAGTCCACATAGCCTCAAAATGGAATCTTCGCTTTCTAGGAGGCTTCTATGGTAGAGTATTAGTAACTAATAAGGCGCAATGGTCTGATGTGGAATCCACCAGATGGTACACTCTTATTTCTCTGTAGTGATCAATCCAATCAGTCGTGGCCAATGCTCTATCCAACCTTAAATATACTTTATCATCCTCTTCTTGCATATTACACCATGTAAAATCTTGTCCACAATACCCCAAATCCTTGAATCCACATTCATGTATCGCTTCCCGAAAGTCTTCCATTTGTATTTAAGGTCTCATTTCCCCTTCTCTTTTTTCTTCCATGGATACTATCTCATTGAAGTCTCCAAAACACATCCACGACATTCTGTATCTTTTGTTTAGAGTCCAGAGTAAGTTCCAACACTCCTTTCTTCGGTGGGTTTCTGGGTGCCCATAAAACCCAGTAATTTACCACTTGAAACCAGATGAAGATCAGTAATGATTGCATCAATGTAATTATCTAAATACCCTTATACTCCCACCAAAATGTCCTTCTTCCAAAGTAACGCTATTCCACCACTTCTATATGAGCTTGGAACGATCAACCCATTAGCAAAGCCTGCTTTCTCCTTTGGAACGATCAACCCATTAGCAAAGCCTATTTTCTCCTTTTCTTTTTCCATAGCTTTCTTCTTTAGTTTTGTCTCTGACAGGAAGACAATTTTGGGATCCCACCGTTGCACAAATTCGCACAACACTCTAATTGACCAGGGGTTCCTAAGCCTTCGGCAGTTCCACCCAAAGGCTATCATTGTTCTCGGTAGTGCTGCACTGCAGCCATCGCCGTTTCATCAGAAAAGAAAGGACTCCCATCAACACTTCTATCACAAACTCTTTTTTGACTCCTTCCTTCTATTAAAATTAGATTTTATACATTATCAAGCCTTTTTTTTACCTGTCTTAAGGGATAGTGTGGCCATCTTTACATCCTGGGCCTTACCCATTTCTTTGGCTATTTTCTTCCATTTAGCTTTAGTATCGGCCTTTTTTTCTTTTTTCTGGGCCGACTTTATGTTCTTTTGCTTCCCCACTTGCTTCTACCTCTATCCTGGGCTTTATTGGGCTGGACATTTCCTGATTTTCTTCATTGGGCCCATCTGACTTACCAACCCCTGACTGGGTGTCCTGGTTGCCTTTGAACAGTTCCCAGACCAGATCTTTTCTAGTTACAATTTGCTTGTCACGTGTTCCACTTTCTGACATCGTCCCATGCCCCATCTTTTCATCGCCGTCCCATTTGTTCAGGTCGTTCAGTGCCATTGGACTTGCTGCATCTATTCTTGTCCTTTCCCCTGAATTCTGTTCTCCGATCAAATTTAAATTTAAACTACCACTTGGCCCGCCGCTCCTTCCTTCCTTCACTTGTACGGATGGCCCAATGTTTTCTGTCTCCAATTGGGATTTTGATCTTGTATCTTCACTTCCCATGGTTTCCCAACTTCTGTTACTTGTTGTTTTTGCCTTGTCACTTCCACTTTTGGTGGTTCCCCCTGCTCTTAGCCACTCTCCATACTACCTTACTTGTTGTTGCTCAATTGCTCCCTTTAGGCAATGTTTATCATCATGCCCCAGCCTCCCACAAATGAAACAAAATGTGGGGAGTTGTTCATACTTAAATGTAATCCAGCACCTACCTCCATCCTCAATGTTAACATATCCCCATCTTCTCAATGGCTTATCAATGGGCAAATCAACCCTTATTCTTATGAATTTTGCTTGATTCGTTTGCAAGGAGCGTTTATCTACCTCCAAGACTTCCCTAAGTTTGCCTCCAATATTCTTCCCAACCTCTTTAGACATATGCTTAAAAGGAAGACCCCAAACCTGTACCCAGAAGGGAGAGTGAGAAAAATGATATTCGTCAAAGTCATACCTTTCTTCCATCGACAGAGGAGGTGGAGGAGGTTGTTATCGAAGTTCCATGGACCACTCTTTTCAACCCACTCAAGCTGAAACATGGAATTAAACTTGAATTGTATGATATTGTTCCCCACCTTTATAATCCTTAAATCTGATCCCATCTTCCATGCTGCCCTTAAGGTGTTCTTTAGAGCATGTAGATTTTGATGACGTTCTGTAAGAAGACGCCCAAAGAGACTAAGCGAACACTCATCGATTAGATCTGGTCTGCTAAGATTTGCAATGAGAATATCTTCTTCCTCCTCTTTGGTAAGCTGTAGATTTTGTAACTGATTGACTACTTCGTGTCAAATGGGGTAGTTCTAACGGACCACTACCACACAGATTTGATGGGTATGCCAAGAGAAATCCCTAGCAAGAACTAAGAGAGAGCTCCTACGAGGGAGAGAGAAATTCTAATCTATTAATACTATACTTTCATTTAAAGAGAACAAAGAAATGGAAATGAGTTTCATACCAACACTACTTGATGCGAACCTCAATCGACACGCTTTGAGACCCAAAAAAATATTGGAATACTTGCCCAAGAAAACTAAAATTCAGATTTTTGATAGAACCCTGACCCAACGTTTATAATCGAAACGCGAACCAAAGGTATAAGTGTAGCACCTTGACCCAATGATTATAATTGAATCACGAACCAAAGGTATAAAGTTTGAACGCCACAAGGAAGAATCCCTGATAAGTTCACAGTTCTTGAAGAACTTAAAGAAGAGCAAAGCCTCACTTTTTCTGATTTTTATTCAATAATTCTGAAAAACGTTTACAGACTTAAGAGTCTATTTAAGGGCTCCATAAGACTTGATAGACAAGAAAATATATTCTAAAATAACTCCTAATTGATACCTAACCATATCAGGAATCAAATTTGACCTAAAAAGCATTAAATGCGCCTAAAAACAAGGAAATAAATCACCTAAACCTAAAATAACGTTTTTTACATAAAAATACTAAAAATAATAAATTACAATAATTAAATAGTAAATTGTGTCGTACATCACTACTAGTTTTCACTCAACAAACAATAACCCAACCAATAATGTCATGTCTTTTCAATCCAGGTCTTTTTGTTTGTCAATAATTTGTTCCCTTTAAGGGTTGTGTTTGGTTGGCAAGAATTTGATGTGAGAATTTAAAATTTTTGGGAGTTATTAAAATTAAGAATGTTTGGTTGATTAATATTGTGAGAGTTTAAAAAATTTAAGATATCTAAATTCCTAAAATTTATGCGTTTCTAAAGTCTCATCTAAAAGTTAAGAATTTGAATCTCTCCCATTTTGCACTTAATCTAATTGATTAGAACTGTAGCAAATCATGCCTAAAACTAGTTAAAATTCCTTATCAAGTCTCACGTATTATCTTTGCAAAAAAGGAAAAAGAAAAAGAAAAAAAAAAAAAAACTCTCGGTCTCTCCTACTATAATGGTCAAGTGAGTTTTTTTTTTTTTTTTTTTATAAATTTTTTTTTTATAATTTAACTATTTTTTATTTTATTTTATTACAACTAAACTTTCATTTAAGGAGATCAAACAAATGAAAATGAGTTTCATACCAATTCTACTAGTTTTCACTCAACATAACCCAACCAATAATATCTTGTCTTTTCTTTCAATTCATGTCTTTTTGTTTGTCAATAATTTGTTCCCCTTTAAGGGTTGTATTTGGTTGGCAAGAATTTGAAGTGAGAATTTAAAATTTTTGGGAGTTATTAAAATTAAGAATGTTTGGTTGATTAATATTGTGAGAAATTAAAAAATTTGAGATATCTCAATTCTTAAAATTTATGCGTTTCTAAAGTCTCACCTAAAAATTTAGAATTTGAATCTCTCCCGTTTTGCACTTAATCTAATTGATTAGAACTGTAGCAAATCTTACCTAAAACTATAGTTAAATTTTCTTATCAAGTTTGTTTCGATAGTAATGTTTTCTAGAAAATGAATCATTTTCCAAAAGGTTTTTTCTATATAACTATCTCATTTTCCTATGATTGGTAGTAACCTTAAATGAGTCGAAAAATAATCTCCTAACTTCCTTTATTTAGCTTGCTGTGAGATAGAGTTGTTTTCCAAAAAAAAAAAAAAAAAAAATGGAAAGCAATCTTTAAAAATAAGTGATACAGAGACGAATCATTGAGGATGGGATGTGTGAATTATGTAAACAAGAAACAGAGACGGTGTTGCATGTATTGTGGGGCTGCGGGGTAGCACAAGACGTGTGGGCTGGTTGTAAGGGAAGAATACAAAAAAGGGTGGGAGGCCAAGCAAACTTCATCCATTTATTTGAGGAGATGATGGACAAGCTGGAGGTGGAGGAGCTCGAATTGTTTCTGGTACAATGCTGGGTTATCTGGGGTCAAAGAAATTCGGTCATACATGGTGGGATGCTTCAAGACCCGACTCGGCTGGTCAAGCGTGCATCAAATGTGCTGCAGGAGTACCGTGGGTCAATGGAGCTCTTGGCTATTCAAAGAAGCGCTGGGTTGGTGTTGAAGTGGGAACCGCCAGTTGGATCAAGTTACAAGATCAACTTTGATGCAGCGGTATTTGCCGAGATAGATGCATCCGGAATAGGAGTGATTGTGCGGAACGACAAAGGAGAAGCCATGGTAGCTTTGTCAGCTAGAGGGCCACCGGTGCAGGATAGCGAGGAAGTGGAGGTGTTGGCTTGCCGGAGAGCAATGGAGTTCGCAGTAGAAGCGGGGTTCACGGAGCTGGTTCTTGAAGGAGACAATAGCACAGTCATGAAGTCTATTAATTCTCTTCAACCAAATATGTCTCGTCTGGGTCATGTATATCAGGATATAAAGTGTATTGCTGCTAGTCTTCGTAGGCTGGAGGTTAGCTGTGTAAAACGTACTGCGAACGCCGTGGCCCATGCGTTGGCTAAATATGCTAGGCAAATAGACGAGGAGGTTGTTTGGCTTGAGGAAGATCCTCTCCCTGCAGCAGAAGCTATGTACTGTGATTCTCTATATTTAAATGAATGAATAGCAGCTGGTTCACTCTCAAAAAAAAAAAAAAAAAAAAAAAGAAAAAAAAAGTGATACATTTTATGTTGATCAAAGATAATTTTTCTTTAACTCATTTTTTCTAATGCTATCAAACACTGGAAAACGTGAAAAACTATTTTTACACAATGTTTTCTATCAAATCAAACAAAGCGTCTCACCAATTATCTCTGCAAAGAAAGGAAAAAAAGAAGAAGAAGATCTCTCGGTCTCTCCTATTATAATGGTCAAGTGAGTTGTTTAGAATCTAATAAAAAAAAAATTAGGAATTTAAACAGTTCATTTAAAAAAAAAGGAGTTTAAATTGAAAATAATCTTAAATTCTTAATTTTTTTTTGAGATAAAGATAGAAATTGTATTGATATGTCAAGAAAATAATGATACAAGAGAACAAAAAATTAGGGTATGTTTGGTAACTGTTTTTTCCTTTTATTTTCTTTTTTCAAAAACAATTTTCTATTTTTGAGACTAAAAAACTTGTTTGGCAACCAAATATAGACAGAAAATAAAAATTGTTCTCAAAACTCAATTTGTGAATGAAATTGAAAACATGCAAAAGACTGTTTTCAGTTTCTAATTTTCAAAAGTTAATGAAACATGCATTTAATTTAATGAATCTGTCTCATTTAATGAGTTAGTATTAGAATTTAAATTCTAGTAACAACATATTTTAATATTTTCTATTTTTTCTTCAAAGAACTATATTTTTAATTTCAACTAACTAAACATGTTTTTTATTTAAATTTTTTTTTTATATTTCCAAAAACAAGTTTTTAAAAATAGAAAATAAAAACTGTTATCAAACATAACCCTAATATTTGAGCAACCCTACGGAATTTTTGTTACCATTAAAGTGAGTCTGTGTCACGTAATCTCTCTCTCTTTTTTTTGTTTTTGTTTTTTTGGTAGTTGTTTTTCTTAAATTCATTTCATTCTTAATTAATATTTGTTTCACATTTTCTGTAGTGAGTCAATATCAATATCGTTATCACGTGCTGACAATTTTTTTATTATAAATTATTTGATTTTATTTTACGTGTTCACACGCGCTCACCTTCACGTTCACATGTCATGCCAAATACAGTATATCTTTTTATCTTTAGCATTTTTTATCTTTAGCATTGATGATTGAACCATTTTGTATTTTGGTTTAACTTTATACTTTTAATTCATATAAGACACGAAACGAAAGACAATGCATTAAAACAACATTTTTTTTTTGTCACTTACTCATCATGTACTAATCAACAATTCTGACCATTTATTCATAATTTTGATCTTGTTCCACACATCAAAAATCAAAACGCAAAATACTTGCTAAGTTTGGTGATTTGAGGAAAAATCCATCTTATTGATGTGCAATGCTTGTCTCATAGTGACCAACCTTATTCAGATGCTTGTGAGTCGACTAAATGAATAATAATAGTATAGAAAGTAATATTTCTATATTCAAGTTGTTTGATTGATATATTGAGTATTGACCACCATGCGATTGTCAAAAAAATAGCATAGTGGACAATACTCAATATATCAATCAAACATCATGAATAGAAAATACATTACTTTCTGAACTTAAAAGTTAAAACACTTTTGGGATTACTATATTAATTGCAGCAACAGAAATTGACTTCACTTTGTTTTAGAACCTTAATTGAGCCACAATAACGAACAAAAAATCACAGTAAATCATATAATTCACCCTTTAGTTTAGTCATATATAGTGCACTATGACGTCTAAACTAAACTTTATGACAAAACTTTATGCTTTATTCTTTATTTTCAAATTTAAAAAATGAACCTTTTAACACCCCCCCCCTCCCCCCAAACCTTCCACGTGAATCTTGAGTAATTATATTAATATTGTGAGAGTATGATAGTTTCATATTCCATCATCTTACATAATAATGAGTTTTATTAATTAAATTAATAGTAAGAAACAATATTCATGTGAAAGGGATGAGGGAGTACAATATTATTACCCTCCAGAGCAATGTTTAATTTTCTTTGAATTACATATTGCAATTTGGCACTAAAGAATTCTAATTGATAAACACAATTTAATAAGCATGTGAATATTTATTATTTTGTTGATATAAGTTTCATGTGCAATTTACTTTATTTTTGTTTGCTTTTAGTTAACAAGAGGACTCTTTAAGGAGACAAATTGAAACAATTTAAAAAATTTAGGTTTTAATTGAAACTTTTAAAATCTAAGATTTAATTTAGAACACCTTTTAAACTACAAAGAAAAAAAGAAGAAGTAATTTGCCTCATTTTTATCCAACAAATTTAAACCTAGGCGTAGGGGTGTGCAGAAAACCCACTGACCCGCAAAATCCGACCCGTTGGGTTGGGTCGGTTTTTAAGGCTTGGTGGGTTGGGTTGGGTTACAAAATTTTTTTTTATAGCGGGTCGAGTTGGGTTTGGGTCATAAAATTACAAACCCGCCAAACCTGACCCAACCCACCCATATTTAATATATATTTAAAATATATTATATATTTAATAATTTTTTTTTTAAAATCAGCTGTAGGGAACTTATATATATATATATATATATATATATTATATTTAATAATTAAAAAAAAAACCAATGGTAGAGCAGCACTTCCTCGGTTCCTCCTACTAATACTAATTTAATATATATATATATATATATATATAATATTATATAATTAATAAAATTTTTAAAATAACCAGTTCTTCCTATCCTATATAAAAGCCAATTAGTTCACACAAACCCTAATAAATTATTATTGTTGTTTAGTCGTTAGTGTTATTTGTCTTTAAGGAGTTATATAATACTAATCTTTAGGTTTTTTTAATATATTAATATTTATATTTTTTTTCTACTCAATTTAATAATAATTTGTCAAACCCATGGGTTCAACCCGACCCATGTGAGTTGGGTTGAGTTGGGTTAGATTTATGTGATAGGTTGTGTTGGGTTGAATTTTTTTGATCTACTATGGTGGGTTAGGTCAAAAAATCCTCTCAACCCGACCTATGCACACCCATACCTAGGCGTGCAGCAGCCATATATGCACAACAGCTAGCTGGAATCTGTATCCTTTTTTGTCTTCTATTGAAAAACAAAATCATATCTTCAAACAGATGCTCATGAATTCTCTATCCAAATAATGTGTGAGGAGCCGTGTGTAGCTTTTTTTTCTTAAAAAAAATAAAGAAGAAAAAGTGCCGTGTTAAAATGTTTAACAGAGAAAAAGTGTATAATAAACATGGCCTTACCAGTTAGAACATGTATAAGAACTGTAAAGGGATTAACATAATTAAAAAAGTTGAAAATGACAGTATTTGTCTTTTTCCACTCTTGAAAAGCTTTTCCAAAGGGGAAAAATGATCTCATGCAATACATCACGATTCACGTTACAAAGTCCTAATGGAATCAAAACTAAAATTTTCACAGTCCGACTATGTTTTGAGCTTCATCTTGTTCTTTCAAAGTTTGCATATACAGGAGACTTTTTACTTTTTTTCAATGATTATTATTATTATTTTTAAATAAGTAGATAGTAGAGGAGAGAGAGATCGATGATGTTTGAACTTTGAATGACAAACATTGAACACCATAAAAAAAAAAATGTTATTACTATTGAGCTATTATTTAAATAAGGTGAAGAATCAATCATACAAACATTTATATACCGAGAGAAAATGATGTAGTGTATATATACACTCCCTTAGTCTCTACCGCCCATGTGGTCCATAAACGCAATGAGAGTCTGAACCATTAAAGAATGGAAGAGAGAAAATAATAATAATAATAATAATAATAGTGAATTTTAGGGACAGAAGGGTACCGCTGTGATCGAGATGTGCACGAACGTATGCATGGGTTCAAACTTCAAAAACAGTCAAATGACTCATATGGTCCAAGAGCTTTGCGATTGGGGGATTCAGATTTTCTTCACATCTCGAAAGAAATGGACCATGTTCATTTCATGGGGTTAGTTCAAACTATTTAGTGGCTGTTTGGTGGAGCATTTTAAAGATAGAGCATTTTAAATATATATTTTTAGTTTTTAAATAACATTACACATATTTTTATACACTTTTTTATCTATATATTTTTCAAAAAAATACAAATAACATTACTCAAATTTTTCTACCAAATAGGTCCTTAAAGTCTGTTTGTTATAAACATTCTCGCTTATTTTATTTATGTATAACTTTTTAAAAACTTACTATTTTAAATATAAGAGTAAATACACTTTTAGTCCCTACATTTTTGTTTTTTTCCATTTTAGTCTCTACATTTTAATTTTACCACTATTAGTCCCTAAATCAATTATCGCATTCCATTTTGGTCCTTTCCGGTAGTGGGCTACCGGAACTAGCTTAGGTGGCAGACTGAACTATTAAAATAATAATAAAAAATTATTTTGCTATTAAAAATGCCACGTCAGCTATAAATTAAAAAAAATTATTTATTAATTTTAACTAAATAAAAAAAATTAAAAACAAATCGTTTAATTTAGTTCAAATCAACAAAGAACAAACAATCACATGCAAGCAAAACCCACCATTGATTTCCATTTGCAATGCCAACGCACAATCTGACCACAACCCATTTTCCAAAAAACAACAATTTAGCTAAACAAAAAGCTGAGATACCTCAAAAGCCCATATGGGTCAGAAGGAAACCAAGTCTCCCTCAAAGCCAAGCGACGATCGGAGGATCCAAACCCGGTGTGAATACCAACGAACCCAAGTAGCTTAGGCCGCTCCACCAAGCCCCCACCATTGTCACCTTTCGAGTAGAAAGCCCGGAAAGTGTCTTCAGATTTGCCACATTGGAGGTTGGGTGAAGAGAGAGAGATCGTAGATCTGGGTTTTCTTACCCAAACGAAAATCTCTAAAGATCTCTTCCTCAGACCAAAATCTCCCTCTCTCTTTCATCTTTCTAAAGCTCTAAAGGTCTAAAGTCTCTCTCTCAGATTGTGGATTTAAAAAAATCTCTAAAGCTCTCTCTCGGTTCAATGGTTGTGAAGTGGTGGTTGGTCCGGCGGTCGGTGGGGGTGGATTGTTGGATGGGTTTGACGTTGGTGTGGGTTGCAGTGGCTTGATGGATTGATCGGTGACAGTGAAGGGGCTGAGGTCGGTGGTGGTTTGGATTTGGGTTTAAAGTGTATTTACCTCCAGTCTCTCACTGATCAGTAGGTCTCTATTAGATTAGTGGGTTTAAAATTTCTGGGTTTGTTTACAGATTTCTTGAATTTGGGTTTGAAATTTATGGGTTTGTTTATGGGTTTGATGTTTGTATGGAGGGTTTGATTTTTAGTGATGTTTTGGGTTTGCTAGAGATTGAGGGTTGGGTTTGGGTTTGTGTTCTTTGTGTTTTGAATCTTTGAAGGTCTTTGTATTTGTAGATCTGTGCCCTTTGATTTTACATGTTCCATGTTGGCATGTTCTTGATTTTTTTAATTTCCTCGGCAACCAAAATTTG
Organism: Quercus aquifolioides; assembly: GCA_019022515.1. NCBI lineage: Eukaryota > Viridiplantae > Streptophyta > Magnoliopsida > Fagales > Fagaceae > Quercus > Quercus aquifolioides. The sequence goes on from CM032328.1 coordinate 16,464,558, forward strand.
AGGAAGAACATGAACATGTTTTTCATGATGATTGGGAAGAACATGAACATGTTCTTCATGATAATGTAAAGAATTTTTTTTTTAATTTAACTAATTTAATTTCTTTTTTAAACGATCTGTTTTTAATTTTTTTTATTTAGTTAAAATTAATAAATAATTTTTTAATTTATAAGCTGACGTGGCATTTTTAATAGTAAAATAATTTTTTTTATTATTATTTTAATAGTTCCGTTTGCCACCTAAGCAAATTCCAGTAGCCTATTATCAGAAAGGACCAAAATGGAACGCGATAATTGATTTAGGGACTAAAAGTGGTTTAAAATGTAGGGATTAAAATGAAAAAAAGTCAAAATATATAGACTAAAAGTGCATTTACGCTGTAAATATATTGTAACTCACTTTTAATGAAAAGCAATTAACAAAAAGTTAAACAAGTTAGTGTCAAACAGATTTCAAATAATACCGAGCATAAGGTTGAATTCAGAATGATCAAAGAAAATCGTTTAGTGGCTTTTCTAGAGCCATCAGGATGGAAATGGAAGTGATATAATGTTTAACGACTATATGTAATATCACTCTTATTACAAACGCGATACGCATTTTTTTTTTGATGAACAAACATGATCCATATATATGGCTATATGAGTCTAACATTGCATGTGACATATCTAAGTATTTGCCCCCCGTCTGAGAAAAAAAGAAAAGAAAAAAAGGACTCCCATTATTATGAAACAGATTTGACACCATAAAAAAAGAAGGGAAAAATTTTTCCTCACTTTTTAGTTTTTTTGTGTATGCATCATTGCTCTTCTTAAATAACATTTATTCAAAATTTTGATCTTGTCCTACCCATTCTTCCTCATTTTATTTTTTCTCCTTTTCTCATGGTAATTATAATGTTATGAACATAATTTTTTTCATAATAAATTTCACAAATTAGAAAATAGTTTATTTTTTATTTTATACAAGATAAAAATTCTACTCTCGTGAAGCTCTTTCCTAGAGACTTGAACTCCGACTCTTACCCCATGTACCCCGAAAGTATTTATACTTATAGAGTAACTATTGCACCAAGAGTATGCGATGATAAAAATAGTTAATTATGAATGATTGACGCAACCAACATTCATGGTCCCGTCACAATGTTTAAATTTATTGTGAAAGAGTATTGTTGCATTAATGAATGATAATTCAATTAGTGGGTCCTATATTTTACTCAAAATAATAAAGAAAAAATTATTTATTGTCCTTGTATGGTACTAAACCCCTAAAAGCCTCCACCGTCTTCTTTTCTTTTAAAATTTATATTATATATTTTTTAAAACTCCTCTGTCTTATAACTCTTTCACTGTATTAAATTATGAGTTTGTTTGGTAAGAGATTTCTAATAACGTTGTTATTGTTTTATAAAAATAAATGTAATTAAAAAAATGTGTAGAATTATATGTAATGTTGTTTAAAAACTGAAAATTGTTATTTAAAAAAAAAAAAACACACCCTATATGTTTTTTTTTTTATAAACCCAAATTTTAAATACTTAGAATGATAAAAGAAAGTAATGTTGCCTTCAATATATCTTTTAAAAGCAATTGTAGTGTGACATGTATCCAGCTTTGCAAGTATATTGCTATAATCTTAAAAATTTTAGATTGATTTATTTTAATAAATTAAATTAGATGTCTAAATTTTATGTATTTAGATTAACTTCTTACCTTGATTTTAGTAACTATGATTGATTATTTTTGTTTCTTTGTTTAAATAACATGACATTTATACTTGTAGTTACATTTGTTTACAATTGCCTTTTAATTTTGTTATTAATCATTATTGACTAATATTTTTAGATTAATTTTGCTTCTCGTATTCTATTTTAATCTTGTTTTCCCTAGATTGGAATTCTGACTCTGTCAAGGCATGTGATAAGAACGTAACAACTAATTGTACCTGTTGCATAAGATAATTTTGTTCATTATTAATAGAATAACAGGTATTGTCCTAGTTGAGTTACGGGACTTTAAGGGATAGGTTACATCTGGCGATTTTTTTTTTTTTTTGATGAGATAGTTTGCGATTTCTTTAGTTGTTGTTAACATCATGAGTAGAGAGATATGCTGATGCTCTGACAACTTCTGGCCGGTTGCCCACTTGGATGACAACTCACTGATGAATTCAATTCATTGCTCCACAGGCCAATGAATGATGCTCTGACACAAGTGTTTCACAATTAAGAAGACACTTGCCACCTCAGCTTATGGAGAGGCCGATAAATGCCGATAAATGCCTAGAATCTTGTAGCGCGTTCAACTTGCCACCTAAGATTTCGGATTCAATTTCCTCTCTCCTAACTTTGAAATTATTAATATTAATATTAGTTTTTAAAAGGCCAATAAAGTTTGACTAATTGTTTAGTAATTCAGGGTAATATTTTCTCCTTCTTAACTAATAAAGGATTTCATTAAACAATTTTATGGTGAGATTTATTATTCATGCAGGAAGAAAAAACATAGCACATTTACACTAGTATTGAATAAATGGTAAAACTTAGATATAGTTTTTTTTAGGCGTAATATATTAGATTCTCTAATTAAATTCAAACTTGTATTGAATTTATTTTTGTTCTTGAAAAAGATAACATTATTTGTGCTTTATTAGTCAATGCAATAATGTGTTGAATTTAATTGGGACCTAATGTATGCATAAGTCTTTGAAATAATTTCCCATAGATGTGGTTGTGTTCAACAAGAAGACTTCAATCCTTTGACAGTTCTAATTGTTTGGTTAATGATTTCCCTTTCTACCCAAAAACCTTGAAGTATTAAATAATTTTTCATAAACCTTTTTTGTTCAATAAGAAGGCTTTAATTTCCTTAGACAGTTCCAATTGTTTGGTTAATGATTTCCCTTCCTACCCAAACAAGAAAAAGAAAACAAAGGGTTGGAGATTTATATGGACTTGTATTTTTTTTTTTATTGCTAGGTTATAGACGTATTGAATTGGTCTTGAACAGCCTCATCCGTCATGTTTTCCACAAAAGAAAATATTTTTAAATGTTTGGATGCATTTTGAAAAATATACTCTAGAAAATAATTTCAAGTATTTGGTTGCATTCAGCAATGCAATGAAAAATTGGTGGTGATGAAGACTAGTGGCGGCTGGCAACCGATGGTGGTAGAAATCAACGGCCACCGGCAATGGCAAAGACCAAAGACAAATAGTGATGGCAAAGACTGGTTGACAACGGTGGTGGTGGTTGGTGAATGACGGTGGCTGGCGACTAGAGACATTAGCGAGGGTAGTGGTTGGATAGCTGACAGTGATAGAAATTGGGTTGATGAGTTTTGGATAAAGTGGAAAATGGTTTACCAAATAAAAAATGTAAACCAATATTCGCCACAAATGTTATAATTTTACGGTGAACCAAAAATTGATTTTTGGTTGACTAACATTTTTAGTTGCCCCAAAAATCAGCAAATGTTAAAAAAATTTTTCGGAAATCAATTTCCTTTGAACCAAAAAAAAAAAAAAAAAAAAAAAGATTAATAGAAGGAAATGACACACAACCAGACAAAGACATAAATGTGACAAACATGAAAAAAATTATGAGAAGGGAGTGACTGGTTGAGCTTTGAGAATTCTGACAGCATATATGGGGATAAGCCAGGAGGAAGTTACGTGGGGCACTTCTTATTGTTGAGCTCATACATATAAGTAAGCTTGTGCATTACTAGCGGTGCCAAGTGAACCATAAAAATTCTTCCAGCAATGATTTCCTTGGGGAGCTCAGTTGGTACATGCAATCATTCCCTCTCTGTGTGAATGTTTTTTTTTTTCTTTTCTTAGAAAAGTTGGGTTATAGATTTTATTCTTCTACTATTAAGTAAAGAATTTATGCTGTTTGTTGTAAGACTTTTAATACTGTTGCCTAGTATGCATGTACAATAATTTGTAAAGCAATAAATGAAATGCCATTTTGAATATTCTTTCTACTTTTTATTTTTATTTTTCAGTTTGTTCTCTTGTTTTGTTATCAATGATTTGCAGTTAATGTGTTCTTGGCAAACTCATTGGCTTTTACTTTTGCATCACTATTTTATTTCATTGACTTTTCCAACTTTCCTGTGTTTCTAGCATGAATCTTTGTTGTTCTTACGGTTTCTCTTTTGATGTATATGCAGGGGGTTTCTCATGGATTTGTGAAGAACTTTATTTGGGTTCTTACTGCCTTCCAAGAACAATTGTAGACAGTGTAAACCTATTCTTCCTCTTTGCTTTCTACCTATTTTTGCTCATAGCTATCATAGGAAAATGTTCTACAAGAAGTATTAGAAAAGATTGGGTCTTGGTGGTAGTTTCACTATGTTGTGCTCTTTCTAGCATTGCTTATTTTAGTGTGGCTTTATGGAATCTCATGGCCAAAAATGATGAACTCAATCATATGAGCTGGTTGGTTTTCTTTGTTAGAGGACTGGTTTGGATCTCTTTTACAGTTTCTTTGCATATTCAACGGTCCAAATGGATCAGTGTTCTAAACTCTTTTTGGTGGACATCCTCTTTTATATTTATTTCAGTTCTGAATGTCCAAATTCTACTAAAGACACATAGCATTGAAATTTTGGACATGGTACCTTGGCCTATTAGCTTTTTGCTTTTCCTCTGTGCTCTTAGGAACCTAATTCACTTTGGTTCTCAGCATAATATAGACAACAATCTAAATGAACCTCTATTAGCCAAAAAGGCTGATAAATGCCAAAAAGAATTAGGCCAGGCTAGTTTTCTTGGAAAATTAACATTTTCTTGGATTAATAGTTTACTTAGCTTGGGCTACTCCAAACGATTGGCTCTTGAAGACATTCCCTCGCTGGTTCCTGAAGATGAAGCCAAATTTGCATACCAAAAGTTTGCTCATGCATGGGATTCTCTTTTAAGGGAAACAAACTCAAACAATACCCGGAACTTGGTTCTTCGGGCCATTGCAAAAGTTTCCCTGAAAGAGAATATATTCATAGGCATTTGTGCATTTCTTAGGACAATCGCTGTAGTAGTTTCTCCTCTGATACTCTACGCTTTTGTAAATTACGCAAATGGCAATGAGAGGAACCTGGATGAAGGTCTCTCTATTGTGGGGTGTCTAGTTGTTACCAAGTTAGTTGAGTCTTTGTCTCAAAGGCACTGGTTCTTCGATTCAAGGAGGTCAGGAATGAGAATGAGATCAGCGTTAATGGTGGCAGTCTACCAAAAGCAGTTAAAGCTTTCTAGTTTAGGAAGGAGAAGGCACTCAACTGGGGAGATAGTGAATTATATTGCGGCTGATGCCTATAGAATGGGTGAATTTCCTTGGTGGTTCCATTCTTCATGGAGCTTTGTACTTCAACTTTTCCTAGCCATTGGCATTCTTTTCTGGGTTGTGGGTCTAGGTGCACTTACAGGCCTAGTTCCTCTTCTCATATGTGGAATCCTTAATGTGCCTTTCGCAAATATGCTACAGAAGTGTCAAACTCAGTTTATGATTGCCCAAGATGAGCGATTGAGATCCACTTCTGAGATCCTGAACAATATGAAGATCATAAAGTTGCAATCATGGGAAGAGAAATTCAAGAATTTGATTGAATCCCGCCGCGAAAATGAGTTCAAATGGTTGGCTAAAGCACAGATTGCAAAGGCTCATGGCACACTGTTGTATTGGATGTCTCCAACCATCATTTCTTCATTTGTCTTCTTGGGATGTATTATTTTTGGAAGTGCCCCTCTAAATGCTAGCACCATCTTCACAGTTCTTGCATCAATGAGGACTATGGGAGAGCCTGTGAGAATGATACCAGAAGCTCTTTCTTCTTTGATCCAAGTGAAGGTATCTTTTGATCGTCTCAATGCTTTCCTGCTTGATGATGAGCTAGAAAATGATGAAATAAGGAGAATCCCCTTTCAGAAGTCAGATAAGAGTGTACTGATACAATCAGGAAATTTCAGTTGGGATCCTGAAATAATGATTCCGACTCTAAAAGAAGTGAACTTGGAAATAAGATGGGGGCAGAAAGTTGCTATCTGTGGGCCAGTTGGAGCTGGGAAATCATCACTTCTATATGCTGTACTAGGGGAGATACCAAAAATTTCCGGAATAGTGAGTCAAAAACTGAATGATATTTTATAGTTTTGCTTTTTTATTTTTTTTAATCACTAATTTTGGTCTTTGATACTTACAAACAGGTTAATGTATTTGGATCCATTGCCCATGTTTCTCAAACTTCTTGGATACAAAGTGGGACTATTCGAGATAACATACTGTATGGAAAGCCTATGGACAAGACTAGATATGAGAAAGCCATAAAAGCAAGTGCTCTGGACAAGGACATCAATAATTTCAACCATGGTGATCTCACAGAAATAGGTCAGAGAGGGCTTAACATGAGTGGGGGACAGAAACAAAGGATTCAACTAGCTCGAGCTGTATATAACGATGCTGATATCTATCTCCTTGACGATCCATTCAGTGCAGTAGATGCTCATACAGCTGCAATTTTATTTAATGTAAGAGAAACTTGCTTCAAGTTTTTTCATGAATGTGAAATCTAGGATCAAGAAAGAATCCTCATCTTTGATGTAGTTTTTTAAACAAGTAAAAAAATATTAAATTGCAGGATTGTGTCATGGCTGCTCTTGAAAACAAAACTGTCATTCTAGTGACTCACCAAGTGGAGTTTCTCTCAGAAGTTGATAAAATTTTGGCAAGTATTTACTAAATTCTAAAAGTTAAGATTATTTTTAAATTTTGTATGCATAAGTTTTTGTTACCCATATCTAATAGTATTCTGTTTCTTAACTTTCCAGGTTATGAATGGTGGTCAAATTACACAATCAGGAAGCTATGAGGAGCTCTTGACAGCTGGGACAGCATTTGAACAGCTTGTGAATGCTCATAGAGATGCAATAACAGGACTGGGTCCTTCAAATAACGGAACTAAAGAAGAATCTCAGAGGTTAGATACGGTTCAGCCAGAGGTGTCTCAAGGGTCTTACCTCACTAAGGAAAACAGCGAGGGGGAGATTGCGGTGAAGGGTCTACCAGGAGTACAGCTAACAGAAGAAGAAGAAACAGAGATTAATGATGTTGGATGGAAGCCATTCTGGGATTATATCATTGTCTCAAAGGGATTGCTTCTTTTTTTCTTAGGCATAGTAGGTCAGGCTGGTTTTATTGGTCTTCAGGCTGCTGCAACATATTGGCTAGCTCTGGGCATTCAAATTCCTAAAATCACTAGTGTCATTTTGATTGGAGTCTATACTGCAATTTCAACACTCAGTGCTGTCTTTGTATATGCAAGGTCTTTCCTTGCAGCCTATCTTGGATTAAAAGCTTCCAGAGCCTTTTTCTCTGGTTTTACCAATGCTGTCTTTAAAGCTCCCATGTTATTCTTTGACTCAACCCCCGTTGGCCGGATTTTGACCCGAGTAAGATTATTTATTTCTCGACCATGAATAAAAAAAAAAAAAATCTATACTCTATTATGTATCTTGAAAGGGTATTTTATAATCAGAGCCAGTACTCAATTTGTACATTCATCTTATTGTTTCTCTTGCAGGCTTCATCAGATTTGAGTATTTTGGATTATGACATACCTTTCTCCACAATATTTGTAGTGGCAGCAAGTATTGAACTTCTGACTACAATTGGAATTATGGCTTCTGTCACATGGGAAGTTCTTATTGTAGCCATTCTTGCTATGGTAGCTGCAAAATATGTTCAGGTAGACCTAATGATTCATATTTAGTCTTAATTTCTTTAACCTCATTCATCAATAACGGAATGACAAAGCTCTCTCATTTGCTTTTTCTCAAAGGGGTATTATCAACCCTCTGCGAGGGAACTAATAAGGATAAATGGAACTACAAAAGCACCGGTTATGAATTATGCAGCTGAGACTTCACTTGGAGTGGTCACAATTAGAGCTTTTAACATGGCGGACAAGTTTTTTGAGAACTATCTAAAGCTCATTGATTCTGATGCTCGGCTTTTCTTCTATTCAAATGCAGCCATGGAGTGGTTAGTTTTAAGAATAGAAGTACTTCAGAATTTGACCCTCTTTACTGCAGCTTTCCTTCTTGTGTTGCTTCCCAAGGGTTTTATAGCTCCAGGTAACATAACTTCATTAGAACTGTCCATTTCTTGTAGCAAGGAGTTTTCAGACCGTCAAAAGATATTACTTATAGTTCTTCCTTTCTTGGGTGGTCTGCAGGACTTGTGGGACTCTCTCTTTCTTATGCTCTATCACTAACAGGAACCCAAATTTTTCTGACTCGATGGTATAGCAGCTTATCAAACTACATCATCTCAGTTGAACGGATCAAACAATTCATGCACATACCATCAGAGCCTCCTGCTATTGTGGAGGACATGAGGCCACCATCTTCATGGCCTTCAAAGGGTAGGATAGAGTTGCAAGCTTTGAAGGTAAGGAAGCATGTCATACATACCCCCATTTAGCTTTATCTACTTAAGTTTTCTTAGTGTTCTTCACATTGCTACCTCAATCATTTCAACTTCTAATCGATCAAATTGACTCCAATTATTATTTTTGTTGGGTTTCAGATAAGATATCGTCCAAATTCTCCATTAGTTCTCAAGGATATCACCTGCACTTTCAAAGAAGGGGCTAGAGTCGGAGTTGTGGGAAGAACAGGAAGTGGAAAAACTACACTTATTAGTGCTTTATTTCGTTTAGTAGAGCCTGCAAGCGGGAAAATTCTTGTAGATGGGCTTGACATATGCTCCATTGGTTTGAAGGATTTAAGGATGAAACTCAGTATCATCCCTCAAGAGCCAACTCTTTTCAAGGGTAGCGTGCGGACTAACTTGGATCCTCTAGGTCTTTACTCTGATGATGATATATGGAAGGTAAGCCTGCTGATTCTCATCTTGAAAAAATTCTTTTGTAATATTTTGTCTTCTTTTCTTTGCAAGTTTGGAGCAACCCAACTCACCTTTTCATTTATAGGCTCTTGAGAAGTGTCAGCTTAAGGCAACAATCAGCAGCCTACCTAATCTGCTCGACTCTTCAGGTCAGTTTATGATTCTTTTTTAGAACTAACTAGAAGAATGAAACATGTCAATTTCTATAGAGTGGTGTTAAAGCAATAATATGGATAATATTGCTCATTAACTTTGATATATTCAACAGTGAGTGATGAAGGTGAAAATTGGAGTGCTGGGCAACGCCAACTCTTCTGCCTCGGTAGAGTCCTCCTTAAAAGGAATAAAATTCTAGTTCTTGATGAAGCTACTGCTTCCATTGATTCTGCAACAGATGCCATTCTACAAAGAATTATCAGGCAGGAATTCTCAAAATGCACGGTGATAACAGTAGCACATAGAGTTCCTACTGTTATTGATAGTGATATGGTCATGGTCCTCTCTTATGGTATGTTTATTCACTTTCCAACTTTCTTTTATACATATAGAAGGAATCCAGTTCAAAAAGTTTTCCTCTTTCCCTTTTCTTTTTCGCCATATCAATAAGTATGTACATAAACAAGATTCCTGAGAAACAGTTAAAATGGTTAAATAAATGCAAGGGAAAGTATCGTTTTGGAATATGTCTAAACATGATGGCAATTATACCTGGCAATTATCTTATAATGCTAAAAGAATTGCTTAGCTTAAGGGCTCCCTTGGCTTTATGGGTTTGTGTGAATCGATAATGGATCAAAGGTAATTATGTGCTTGGATGAGCAAATTTTCAATGGCTAATTTTACTTGGAAAATAAGCTGTATAAAGACAGAGAGAGGTTTTAAAACTTTAGATAAGTCAATAAACTGAAAAATAAGCTCATCATAAGTGGAAATATCCTGAAGAAAAGAGAATTTACAGTAAGAACAATTGTAAGTACCTAGGGATATATGTGAAAGCTAGTTTTGCGTCCAAAAGGCCCCAAAGAGTCCCCATCCAAACTATTTCACTAAATTGTAATGATGTTGAGGCAGCTTATGCTAATCTGAGTTGGTTTGGTCTTGCAGGGAAACTTATAGAATATGATGAGCCTTCGAAGCTTCTTGAGACTAACTCCTCCTTTGCTAAGCTTGTAGCTGAATACTGGTCCAGCAGCAGGAGGAACTCCTACCAGGATTTCAACAAATATCAATAATAATATAGATAATGATAAAGAAAGTAAATAAAGCACACATTCGGCATGAAAATGAGTGATTTTTATGTAACTTTAAAGCACACTTAGGTGAATACATGTAACACATGTTATCCTAAGGTGTCGTCACAAAATAGGACTTTGTGAAAGTATTTGAATATTTGATTAGTATATAGAATCCTGGGCTGCTTTGTATTTTGTAAGCGGATTTGCCTATGGGCTATGGGAAAAGATGCAATATTTTACCATTTGGATAATACCATCATTATTGTTTATAGGTGTGCAACTACTGTAGTGTGTTTCACCTTAGAATAATGTTAAAGATGTAAACTATTTTACAAATTTTTTTATAAACTGCTGATGTGGTGAGTGATTATTGATAAATAAAAATGTGATATTAATGGTGGGTTTAGATGATAACCAATAAGAGGTTGATCACATCAACATTTTGTAAAAATGTTGTAAAATAGTTTGTCTCTGTAGCATTACTTTTCACCTTATTACCAACATACTCTTATACATGAATATTTTTCTTCTTGTCCATTGTAGGCTCATTATGCCTATAAACTATACAAAGGAAGGTAAAATAATTTGACACTTTTGATCAACATTGAAAAACACATTTAAAAAAAAAAAAGAAAAAAAAAAAGGAAAAGTAGCTTCACTAATCTACACAATGGAAAGAGTAATAGTCATAGTTCTACTATAAATAGTTTCAAGGAAATTAGAACTCTGGTATTGAGCCTGCACTCTCTCCAATTGGGGAGAGAGACAGAGGCACCACTCGAATTGTATGGCTCGACGGTAGGTAATAGTCAATTAGTTAACACTTAACATAAAGATATATATTAACATCATGATAAGTACAACACTAGCATGAAGTGGCTTGTTCTAGTCTAATATTGTCATCATGTAATAAGCTCTACTTGTTCCTCTCATTCCTTAACACCAGTGAGCTTAATTTAGAATAAAGAAATAGAAATTCATGTTCCAATATGCCAATTCCTAATTTGGTCCAATATTATACACATATACAAAGTTACAAACTATCCTCAGAGGGCTAGAAGTTTTGTGAGTCATTGACTATTGTAATTGTTTATGATTTAATGGATTGTGTGTGTCCAGAATCTCTGCAATCTTTCAATAGTGATTTACTCCGCGAATTCCTTGCTCATAAAAGCTACAACTTCTAGAAGATCCAAAGATCCTCCATGATTGGAAAAAATGTTACCTGGTTTTAATCTCTCAAATACAGTATGTGGTATTGAAATTAAAGTGATAATAAAAATGGGTATTTTTTATCAAGCACTTGGCATGAGTTTTTTTAATGATCTTCTTGACTATGACATGGGGATACTAAAGAAGCTCTATCATTCAAATCTCAAGTCTGCTTGCCCAAAAACAATGGCTGGACTGCTTACTCACAAAGCCACACCTTGCCTCTTCCTCTCTCATATTCTCTGCTTGGCTCTACAGCTGCTAAGCTCTACTGTAATGGCTCTAATAGCACACACTTCGATAGCTCTTCCTTGATACTCTTTGTTTTATAAAATGAGTTCTTCTTACGGGTTCGTGGGCTTAATTTCTTGCTCGAGAGAGATTCTTGCTCGAATATTGAAAAACATACGAGAGTGAAATTGGTGTCAAGTATCTCTTGCGCATGTGGAACCCCACGTGCCAGTGAGACACGAATCTCATAATGTTGCATACAAGATTTTTCCCTCACGAAGGTGTTCAAAAAATAAATCAATGTCTCATGTCTGTGGTTCTAACCTTGAACTCCACTTAGTTGTTTTATGGTTATAATAAAGAGATATACTATATCCATAACATTCCGACAACACTTTCACAACAAATCTTAAGTTTTAGGTGCAAAAAAAGTAATTTCCATGATAAATTCAAATTAGAATTAATAATAACTTACTACTTATGATTTGTTAATGTCTCACATTTTACAAGAGTTGAGGTGTTAGCTTATTATAGGTCAAATAAAATAAAATAAAATAATATACTAAAACCCTTCACAACTAAAACATTTTGCTGTATTATTAGATTTTCCCTCCTCTCCTCACTATCTAAAGAATACTTTAAACCTCTTTCTCTCTCTCTCTCTCTCTCTCTCTCTCTCTCTCTTGTGTGTATGTTTGTTTTAAAAAAAAAAAAAAATAAATAAATAAAGAACACTTTAATCCTCGCTTGAGTAGACTTTTAAACCCCATTCGGTTGGAGTGATTATTGGAGGGATGAAATATAAAGGAGAAAAAAGAGGAGAAAAAAAATGAGGTTTGTGCTTATTTGGTTGACAGTAAAAAATGGAAAGGATGTGGTGGGATCTAAGAGTTTTCTCCCTGGGCCCACCAAAACACAATATCCCCAAATTGGAGAGAAAATTATTGAAAAATATTTTGACAAAATGCCTAAGTCAGGTTTCTTCAAACTCCACTATGTTAGGTGCTACCTTTGATTTTGTTTTATTTATTCATTTTCTGGGTTTTCTGTTCTTTTTTTTTTTTAATTTATTAACTGAGCATGATTGGGTTTTTATTTTTTATTTTTTATTTTATAACTGGGCATGTTGAATCAGATTGATTGGGTATTTGCCTTTTTTTTTTTTTTTTTTTTAAATTGGGCAAGATTTTTGTTTTAATAAACTTGGTGTGATTGTTTTTTTGTTTTTTGTTTTTTTTTGGTTTTTGTTTTTGTTTTTGTTTTTTTGTTTGTTTTTGTTTTTTTTTTCTCTAATTGGGATAATTTTTTAATAAGGACATATGAGTCAATTTATATAAATTGCATTTTTTATCCTCCCACTTTTCTCCTCAACCAAATGAAAGAGTTATTCATCTCTCTACTTTGCCATCTTCCCACTAAATACTATGAGAGAAAACTAAAATCTATTTTATCCTCCTATTTTTTCAGCCCCACCCTATTTTCTATTTTCTCACTTTTCGATTCCCCCCACCAAACAAAGTGGGAATATTTAAAGGTGTGGTCTTATAAAAATAGGATTGGAATTGGCAAATTAGGGTTGGAGATGCCACACAAAAAGGCATAGGGATTAGTCAACAAATGAATCATTGCAATAACAAATGAATCATTGCAATTAGATAGAGTATAAGGATTTGTGATATTGGAAAGAGAGTAAGGAATTGACCAATTATAAACAAATGAGATTAATTAGCAAAAGAATCATTGCAATCAGAAATTTAAAGGAGTCTTAGCTTTTGATTACTTCGAAAAATTAGATATTTCTTAGATAATTTAATATGGGTTATGTTAATGGGTGCTTTAGGGAAATTGTTTTTTTTTTTTTTTGATGGGAGCTTTAGGGCAATTGTTAATAAGCTATTTTAGAAAAATTTAAACACCACTTTCATGAAAAATATAAAAGCGAAAAACATTTCTTAAATAAATGCTCTTAGGGCATCCGTTAACCTTTTCAATTTAATAATATTCATATAAGTGGTTTGTGGCGTTATTTATTTATAGGTTTGGTTAATGGATGCCCTTAGAATATTTATTATTAAAAAAATTTAGGAAAATTTTGATAAGAAATATAAAAAAATATTTAAAAAAATTCAAAATTTTTTTTCTTTTTTCATAAAAAGTTTTTTTTTTTTTATAAAAATACTAAGTATTTTTAACACACACAGGGATACTGGAAAAGGTTTTGAAAGTAATCCTTTATTTTTTATTATTATTTTTTTAATCTTATCTTATATAGACTATTAGATCTTTTGATAGCATTTTAGTAAAGACATTGGCTTACTTCCAGTACTTTTTTTAACTAGAATATTATTTTATTTTAATGAAAAACTGCCACATCACCCAGTAACTAAATGAAATGTGGAGATTAAAACCCACTAACACTTGCCATTGTATATTTAAAACAACAGGAAATGTCTAGTTAAAAAAGTACTGGAGGTAAGTTAAACCCTTTAGCAAAATAATTTTTTTTATAGCATTAATTGGATAGTCATTAGTAAGTGGACAACATAAATATGTAAGTGTTATCCATTATGGTTCAAGATAAAGTTGTCATAACCAACATCCGGATGGCCTAGTTGGTAAGATACTGGGCCATCAAGTCTTAGGACTTGAGTTCGAGACTTAAACAACTAGCTGTGTGTTGGTGCTCCTTATATCCCATCTCTATCCAAAACGGTCTAAAGAATAAAGAATAAAAAGTGAGTTTCTTACAGATCGGGAATATGGGGTCTTGCCTAAGAGTGGGTAGGGTATTATTATGGTCATGCTTAGGTAGGGAAGCCACACGAGGTGTCCTCCTCTACCCATTTTTCGGCTACCAAAAAAAAGAATATAGTTGTCATCATCTCTCGCTTTCAAGGTGTTTCCTTTAGTTGGGTCTCTAGAGTTGAGAACGGTGCAGCTCATTGTTTTGCAAAATGGTCTTTTGAATTATAATTTCGTGGGGTCCTTTGGTGAAGGAGCCTGTTATGTGTAATCTGGTTTGTCGTTAATAAAGTCTTTTTTCTCATAAAAAAATTAACTGACAAGTCACAGTTGATAAATTAAATGAAAAACACGGTATTGAATCTTGTTTATAATTTTTTTAAACATATAGTGGGGAAAGAGAGAACTCTAGATATTTTTACTAAAAATATTATAAAATATTTTAAGATTCAAGCAAGAGGATAAATTTTGCTCTTCAAGTATTGAATTTAAGTTAAGACTTAGGTATAAATTTTTTAGGTGCAATATGTTAGATTCTCCAATTAAATTCAAAGACAGTTGTATTGAATTCAATTGTTTTACAAACGATAATCTTGTTTATGCTTTATTAGTCCATGCAACAATGTGTTGAATTTATTCCCTAATATAGTCAAAAGGAACTTTGTTGTCTTTGAAATAATTTCCCAAAGATGTAGTTGTGTTCAAAAAGAAGACTTCAATCCTTTCACAGTTCTAATTGTTTGTTTAATGATTTCCCTTTCTACCCAAAAAAGCTTGAAGTATTAAATAACTTTTCATAAACGTTTTTTGTTCAATAAGAAGGCTTAAAGTACCTTAGACAGTTCCAATTATTTGGTTAATGATTTCTCTCTCTACCCAAACAGAAAAAGAAAACGAAGAGTTGGAGATTTATATGGACTTATATATATATATATATATTTTTTTTTTTTTAATTTATTTATTGAAGTTATAGACGTATTGAACTGGTCATGAATAACCTCATCCTCCACGTTTTATTAGAATGATTAATGAAAGGAAATGACACACAATCAGACAAAGAAATAAATGTGCCAAACATGAAAAAAAAAATGATGACAATTGACAAGGGAGTGACTGGTTGAACTTTGATGGTTCTGACAGCATTAATTAGATGGGAATATGCTACGAGGAAGCTACGTGGGGGCACTTCTTATTCTTGACTTCATACATGATAAGTAGGCTGGTGCGCTACTAGAGGTGCCAAGTGAACCATAGAAGTTCTTCCAGCAATGATTTCCTTGGGGAGCTCACTTGGTACATGCAATCTTCCTTCTCTGTGTGAATGTTTTTTTGTTTCCTTTCCCCTTAATAACCATTAAGTAAGCATGTGTTGCAGTGAGTTGGGTTATAGAAGGTTTTATTTTTTATTTTTTATTTTTTAAGATGGAAAAGTTGGGTTATAGATTTTATTCTTCTACAATTAAGTAAAGAATTTATGTTGTTTGCTGTAAGACATTTCAGATTGATACCAACCGCTAGTAGTTCCTAAGGTCTTATGATATAGATGAGATCTTTGGTCCGAACCATCATACTAGCACGTTAGGGCCACCCTGATCGGATTCTTCCTTGTAATAACCTAGTGCATGTGAGATGAGGGGACTACATACACCCAAGAGAATAATTAGAAAGATGAAGAGGTTTAGACATGCTTGTTTGTAAAAAATTAAAAATAAATGGTTGCCTATTATGGCATGTACAATAATTTTTCAAGCAATAAATGAATTACCATTTTGAATATTCTTTTGAATTTTTTTCTTCAGTTGTTTGTTCTATTGCTTCAAATTTTTTTTTCTTCAATTGTTTGTTCTCCCTTGCTTTGTTATCAATGAATTGCAGTTAATGTGTTCTTGGCAAACTCATTAGCTTTTACTTTTGCATCACTATTTTATTTGTCTTGATTTTTCCAACTTTCCTGTGTTTCTAGCATGAATCTTTGCTGTTCTTATGGTTTCTCTTTTGATGTATATGCAGGGGGCATCTCATGGATTTGTGAAGAACTTTATTTGGGTTCTTACTGCCTTCAAAGAACAATTGTAGATGGTGTAAACCTATTCTTCCTATGTGCTTTCTACCTATTTTTGATCATAGCTATCATAGGAAAATGTTCTACAAGAAGTAGCAGAAAAGATTGGGTCCTGGTGGTAGTTTCACTGTGTTGTGCTCTTTGTAGCATTGGTTATTTTAGTGTGGGTTTATGGAATCTAATGGCCAAAAATGACGAATTCAATCATATGAGCTGGTTGGTTTACTTTGTTAGAGGAATGGTTTGGATCTCTTTTACTGTTTCCCTGCTTTCTCAATGGTCCAAATGGATCAGTCTTCTAAACTCTTTTTGGTGGGCCTTCTCTTTTGTATTGATTTCAATTCTGAATGTCCAAATTCTACTAATAACACATAGCATTGAAATTTTGGACATAGTACCTTGGTCAATTAACTTTCTACTTTTCCTCTGTGCCCTTAGGAACCTAATTCACTTTGTTTCTCAACATAATCTAGAAAACAATCTATCTGAACCTCTATTAGCCAAAAAGGCTGAAAAAAGGCAAATAGAATTAGACCAGGCTAGTTTTCTTGGAAAATTGACATTTTCTTGGATTAATAGTTTACTTAGCTTGGGCTACTCAAAACGATTGGCTCTTCAAGACATCCCCCCCGTAGTTCCTGAAGATGAAGCCAAATTTGCCTACAAAAAGTTTGCACATGCATGGGATTCTCTTTTAAGGGAAACAAACTCGAACAATACCGGGAACTTGGTTCTTCGGGCCATTGCAAAAGTTTACCTGAAGGAGAATATATTCATAGGCATTTGTGCATTTCTTAGGACAATTGCTGTAGTAGTTTCTCCTCTAATACTTTATGCTTTTGTAAATTATGCAAATGGCAATGAGAGGAACCTGGATGAAGGTCTCTCTATTGTGGGGTGTCTAGTTGTTACCAAGTTAGTTGAGTCTTTGTCTCAAAGGCACTGGTTCTTCGATGCAAGGAGGTCAGGAATGAGAATGAGATCAGCGTTAATGGTGGCAGTCTACCAAAAGCAGTTAAAGCTTTCTAGTTTAGGAAGGAGAAGGCACTCAACTGGGGAGATAGTGAATTATATTGCAGTTGATGCCTATAGAATGGGTGAATTTCCTTGGTGGTTCCATTCTTCATGGAGCTTTGTACTTCAACTTTTCCTAGCCATTGGCATTCTTTTCTGGGTTGTGGGTCTAGGTGCACTTACAGGCCTAGTTCCTCTTCTCATATGTGGAATCCTTAATGTGCCTTTCGCAAATATGATACAGAAGTGTCAAACTCAGTTTATGATTGCCCAAGATGAAAGATTGAGATCCACTTCCGAGATCCTAAACAGTATGAAGATCATAAAGTTGCAATCATGGGAAGACAAATTTAAGAATTTGATTGAATCCCTCCGCGAAAGTGAGTTCAAATGGTTGGCTGAAACTCAGTTTGCAAAGGCTTTTGGCACATTTTTGTATTGGATGTCTCCAACCATCATTTCTTCAGTAGTCTTCTTGGGATGTATTATTTTTGGAAGTGCCCCTCTAAATGCAAGCACCATCTTCACAGTGATTGCATCATTGAGGACTATGGGAGATCCTGTGAGAATGATACCAGAAGCTCTTTCTTCTTTGGTCCAAGTGAAGGTATCTTTCAGTCGTCTCAATGCTTTTCTTCTTGATGATGAGCTGAAAAATGATGAATTATTTAGAATCCCCTTTCAGAAGTCGGATAAGAGTGTAAAGATACAATCAGGCAATTTCAGTTGGGATCCTGAACTAATGATTCCAACTCTAAGAGATGTGAACCTGGAAATAAGATGTGGGCAGAAAGTTGCAGTTTGTGGTCCAGTTGGGGCTGGGAAATCATCACTTCTCTATGCTGTACTAGGCGAGATACCAAATATTTCGGGAACAGTGAGTAAAAAACTGATTGATTGCTTATAATTTTGCAACTGAATTTTTTGTCACTGATTTTGGTCTTTATTGCTCACTAACAGGTTAATGCATTTGGATCCATTGCCTATGTTTCTCAAACTTCTTGGATCCAAGGTGGGACTATTCGCGATAACATATTATATGGAAAGCCTATGGACAAGACTAAATATGAGAAGGCCATAAAAGCATGTGCTCTGGACAAGGACATCAATAATTTCAACCATGGTGATCTCACAGAAATAGGTCAGAGAGGGCTTAACATGAGTGGAGGACAGAAACAAAGGATTCAGTTAGCTCGAGCTGTATATAACGATGCTGATATCTATCTCCTTGATGATCCATTTAGTGCAGTAGATGCTCATACAGCTGCAATTTTATTTAATGTAAAATAAACTTGCTTCAAGTTTCTTCATGCGTGTGAAATCTAGGATCAAGCAAGAATTCTCAGCATTGATGTAGTTCACTTAACCAAGTAAAAATTTGAATTTGCAGGATTGTGTCATGGCTGCTCTTGAAAAGAAAACTGTCATTCTAGTGACTCATCAAGTGGAGTTTCTCTCAGAAGTTGATAAAATTCTGGTTAAGTGTTTACCAAAAACTTAGTTCTAATAAATCAGCTTAATTTTAAATTTTTTATGCATAAATTTGTTACCCATATCTATATACTTTTCTTGTAAGTCATATAATTCTGTTTCTTAACTTTATAGGTTATGAAGGATGGACAAATTACTCAATCAGGAAGCCATGAGGAGCTCTTGACAGCTGGGACAGCGTTTGAACAGCTTGTGAATGCTCATAGAGATGTAATAACAGGACTGGGTCCTTCAAATGATGAAACTCAAGAAGAAACTCAGATGTTAGATAGGGTTCAGCCGGAGATGTCTCAAGGGTCTAGCTTCACTAAGGAAAACAGTGAGGGGGAAATTGCTGTGAATGGTCTACCAGGAGTACAACTAACAGAAGAAGAAGAAACAGAGATTAATGATGTTGGATGGCAGCCATTCTGGGATTATATCATTGTCCCAAAAGGATTGCCTCTTTTTTTCTTAGGCATAGTAACTCAGTCTGGTTTTGTTGCTCTTCAGGCTGCTGCAACTTACTGGCTAGCTCTGGGGATTCAAATTCCTAAAATCACTAGTGGCATTTTGATTGGAGTCTACACTGTAATTTCAACACTCAGCGCTGTCTTTGTATACCTAAGGGCTCTCTTTGCAGCCCATCTTGGATTAAAAGCTTCCAAAGCTTTTTTTACCGGATTTACCAATGCCGTCTTTAAAGCTCCCATGTTATTCTTCGACTCAACCCCTGTCGGGCGTATTTTGACCCGAGTAAGATTATTTATTTCTCGACCATAATAAATAAATAAAAAAACAAAAAAAAAAAAACTATACCGTATTTTGTATCCTTGAAAGGGTATTTATATTAAGAGCCAGTTCTCATTTTGCACTTTTATCTTATTGTTTCTCGTGCAGGCTTCATCAGATTTGAGTATTTTGGATTTCGACATACCTTTCTCCACTATATTTGTTGTGGCAGCTACTATTGAAATTCTCACAACAATAGGAATTATGGCTTCTGTCACATGGCAAGTTCTTATTGTCGCCATTCTTGGTTTGGTAGCTGCAAAATATGTTCAGGTAGGTAGATATAAGTAATCATTTTTAGTCTTTGATTTGTTAAACCTCTTTCATCAACAACATAATGACAAAGCTTTCTCTTTTGATTTTGCTCAAAGGGGTATTATCAACCCTCTGCGAGGGAACTAATAAGGATAAATGGAACTACAAAAGCACCAGTTATGAATTATGCAGCTGAGACTTCACTTGGAGTGGTCACTATTAGAGCTTTTAACAGGGAGGACAAGTTTTTTGAGAACTATCTTAAGCTCATTGATACTGATGCTCGGCTTTTCTTCTATTCAAATGCAGCCATGGAGTGGTTAGTTTTAAGGATAGAAGTACTTCAGAATTTGAACCTCTTCACTGCAGCTTTTCTTCTTGTGTTGCTTCCCAAGAGTTTTGTATCTCCAGGTTCATAAATTCATTAGAACTGTCCATTTCTGTAGCTAGGAATTTTCAGACCTTCAAAAAATATTACTCAATAGTTCCTCCTTTCTTGGGTGGTTTGCAGGACTTGTGGGACTCTCTCTTTCTTATGCTCTATCACTAACAAACATCCAATTTTATTTCACTCGATGGTATTGCAACTTATCAAACTACCTCATCTCAGTTGAACGGATCAAACAATTCATGCACATACCATCAGAGCCTCCTGCTATTGTGGAGGACAACAGGCCACCATCTTCCTGGCCTTCAATGGGTAGGATAGAGTTGCAAGCTTTGAAGGTAAGGAAGCATGTCAGACATAAGTTTCTTAATGTTCTTCACACGGCTACCTCAATCATTTTGACTTGTAAGTGATGAAATTGACTCCAACTATTCATTCTTTTGGTCGGTTTTCAGATAAGATATCGTCCAAATGCTCCATTAGTTCTCAAGGAAATCACTTGCACTTTCAATGAAGGGACTAAAGTAGGAGTTGTGGGAAGAACAGGAAGTGGAAAAACTACACTAATTAGTGCTTTATTTCGTTTGGTAGAGCCTGCAAGTGGTAAAATTCTTGTAGATGGGCTTGACATATGCTCCATTGGTTTGAAGGATTTAAGGATGAAACTTAGCATCATCCCTCAAGAGCCAACTCTTTTCAAGGGTAGTGTGCGAACAAACTTGGATCCTCTAGGTCTTTACTCTGATGATGAAATATGGAAGGTAAGCCTACTGATTCTCATCTTGAACAAATTCTTCTGTATTGTTTTGTCTTCTTTTCTTTGCAAGTTTGGAGCAACCCAACTAACATTTTCATTTATAGGCTCTTGAGAAGTGTCAGCTTAAGGCAACAATCAGTAGCCTACCCAATCTGCTAGACTCTTCAGGTCAGTTTATGATTCTTTTTATAACTAACTATAAGAATTATACATGCCAATTTCTCTAAAGTGATTTTAAAGCAATATGGATAGTAATATTCATTAACTCTGGTATATTCAACAGTAAGTGATGAAGGAGAAAATTGGAGTGTCGGGCAACGCCAACTCTTTTGCCTTGGTAGAGTCCTTCTTAAAAGGAATAAAATTCTAGTTCTTGATGAAGCTACTGCTTCCATTGATTCTGCAACAGATGCCATTCTACAAAGAATTATCAGGCAGGAATTCTCAGAATGCACGGTGATAACAGTAGCTCATAGAGTTCCTACTGTTATTGATAGTGATATGGTCATGGTCCTCTCTTATGGTATGTTTTTTTACTTTCCAACTTTCTTTTTATACATACAGATGAATCCAATTCAATTTTTTCCCCTTTCCTTTTTCTTTTAGCCATGTAGATAAATATGTATATAAACAAGATTCTTGAGAAACAGTTAAAAAAATGGTTAAATAAATGCAAGGGAAAGTATAATTTTGGATTTTGCATAAACATGATGGCAATTGTATCTGAGAACTATCTTATAAAATGCTAAAAGAATTGCTTAGCTTAACGGCTTCCTTTGCAATTTATGGGTTTGTGTGATTCAGTAACGGTTCAATGCTAATAATGTGCTTGGATGTGCAAATTTTCAATGGTTTGTTTTACTTAAAAAATATGATAGGTAAATTAAGTTGTATCTAGAAAGAGTGAGGTTTTAAAGATCTGTAGATAAGTCAATATATTGAAAAATAGGCTTATCATAAGTGGAAATATAATGAATGAAAAAGAAATTACAATAAGATCAATTGTAAGTACCTAGGGATATATGTGAAAGCTAGTTTTGAGTCCAAAATGCCCAAGAGTGTCCATCCAAGCTGGTTCACAAAGTTGTATTGATCTTGAGGTAGTTTATGCTACTCTGAATTGGTTTGGTCTTGCAGGGAAACTTATAGAATATGATAAGCCTTCGAAGCTTCTTGAGACTAACTCCTCCTTTGCCAAGCTTGTAGCTGAATACTGGTCCAGCTGCAGGAGGAACTCCTACTAGGATTTCAACAAGTATCAATAATAATGTAGATAATGATAAATAAAGCACACATTTAGCATGAAAATGAGAGATTTTTATGTGACTTTATAACACACTAAGGTGATTACACGTAATGCATGTTATCCTAAGGTGCCATCACAAAAAAGGACTCTCTAAAAGTATTGGAATATTTGATTAGCATGTAGAATTCTGGGCTATCTTGTATTTTCTAAGCGGATTTGCCTATGGGCTATGAGAAAAGATGCAATGCCATATTTTGCCATTTGGGTACCATCATTATTGTTTACAGGTGTGAGAGTACTGAAGTGTGTTTCACCTTATTACCGACACACTCTTTTACATAAATATTTTTCTTCTTGTCCATTGGAGGCTCATTGTGCCTATAAACTATACAAAGGAAGGTAAAATAATTTTACACTTTTGATCAACATTGAAAAACACATTTAGAAAAATAAAAAAATAAAAAAAAAGAAGAAAAAGAAGAAGAAGGAAAAATAGCTTCACTAATCTACACAATGGAAATGGTAATGGTTATAGTTCTGCTCTAAATAGTGAAAGCTTGAAAATGTGTCGAAAACACAAGACCTATTTAGACCCCCAAATTAAAGTTACGGCTTGGTTGATTTTACACTAACTTAATACTAAGTGCGGAATAGTGTAAACACAAGTGTATAAGCAAGATAACTACTCTAATCCATATTTAAAGCAACATAGCAGTAAAAATGAAATGAACAAGAGTAGGGAAGAGAGATGCAAACACAGATAACACCCAGATGTGTTATCGAAGAGGAAACCGAAGAACTCGGTGAAAAACCTCTCCGCCACCCTTTAAGTGGAAATCAATCTACTAGACAATCAGTTGGGATACAAGGGTGAGCAAGAGACCATCCAAGCCTAATCTACCCTTTATACCTAAGCCCTCCAAGCTCCTGCTCCAACAAGGTTTCTCGGAATCGTGTCTTGTCTAGTTCTCCGGATCCCGTAACAAGCTCCATGTTGCATCTGCCATTCTAGACTTCTTCCAATACTTCCCAGTAGAACCAAAACTCCACTTGATACTCTGAAAGGGTGTGGTAAGTGTTTGGGCTATCAACCTCTCAATGGTATGGAAATGGAAAGGTAGGAGATGAAGAAATTCCCAAAATAAATGTGTAGAGGATTGGGGGTATGACAATCTCTAACTCTCAAGGCGTTTGGCTAGGGTTTTCTCTCAGAAGCTCTCCTTTACATTTGTGGGTAATATGAGTATAAATAGTGTAGGCACAAAAAGTGTGTATCAGGCTGGACAGGCTGGCAGAACAAAGTGCCTCACGGGTGTCTCGCGAGAAAGCCTTACCCACGATATACTTGCGAGACACAGTTGTCTCCATTTGGCCTGACTCTTTGCATTCCAGCATGTGCAGGGCACATGATATACTTCGCGGGATGCTAAGTCGCGAGATACTCGCGAAACCTTCTTCAGTCTTCAAATGCTTAAGTCTTCACACCACTCTCTCTATCACACAACCCTTACAATGGAATCCCACAATAAATACAGGGTACATAAGATTGAATAAAATTATAATCAAATTTGGCACAAAATATAAGCCAACAAAACATATAGTTGTAAATAGCAACTTTACAAATAGTTTCAAAGAAATTAGAACTCTGGTATTGAACCTGCACTCTCTCCAATTGGAGAGAGAGGGAGAGAGACAGAGGTACCACTCAGTCACTATGGCTCGACTGTAGGTAATAGTCAATTAGTTAACACTTAATATAAAGATATATATTAACATCATGATAAGTACATCACTAGCATGAAGTGGCTTGTTCTAGTATATTATTGTCATCATACAATAAGTTCTACTTGTTCCTCCCATTCCCTAACACCAGTGAGCTTAATTTAGAATAAAGAGACAGAAATTCATGTTCCAATATGTATCAAGGAAGTGCTGTTGAAGTGAGTGCTATTAGAGCCATTACAGTAGAGCTTGGTAGCTGTAGAGCCAAGCTAAAAATATGAGAGAGGAAGAGGCAAGGTGTGGCTTTGTGAGTAAGCAGTCCAGCCATTGTTTTTGGGCAAGCAAATTTAAGATTTGAATGATGGGGCTTCATTAGTATCCCCATGACATAGTCAAGAAGATCATTAAAAAACTCATGCCAAGTGCTTGATAAAAAATACCCATTTTTATTATCACTTTAATTTCAATACCATATACTGTATTTGAGAGATTAAAACCAGGTAACATTTTTCCAATCATGGAGGATCTTTGGATCTTCTAGAAGTTCTGGCTTTTGTGAGCACGGAATTCATGGAGTAAATCACTATTGAAAGATTGCAGAGATTCTGGACACACAAAATCTATTAAATCATAAATAATTACAATAGTCAATGACTCACAAAACTTCTAGCCCTCCAAGGACAATTTGTAACTTTGTTTTAAAAACGAGTTCTTCTTATGGGTTCATGGGCTTAATTTCTTGCTCGAGCAAGATTCTTGCTTGAATATTGAAAAACATACGAGAGTGAAATCAGTGTCAAGTATCTCTTGCGCATGTGGAACCCCACGTGCCACATGGATCTCATAACGTTGCATACAAGATTTTTCCCTCGTGAAGGTGTTTAAAAAATAAATCAATGTCTCATGTCTGTGGTTCTAACCTTGAACTCCACTTTGTTGTTTTATGGTTATAATAAAGAGGAATACTGTATCCATAATATTCCCACAACGTTTTCACAACAAATTTTAAGTTTTAGGTGCAAAAAGTAATTTTAGTAATAGGTTTAAATTAGAATTAATAATAACTTACTACTTATGATTTGTTAATGTCTCACATTTTTACAAGAGTTGAGGTGCTAGCTTATTATAGGTGAAATAAAATAAAATAAAATATTATACTAAAACCCTTCACAACTAAAACATTTTGTTGTATTACTAGATTTTCCCTCCTCTCCTCACTATCTAAAGAACACTTTAAAACTCTTTCTCTCTCTCTTGTGTGTGTGTGTTTGTTTTTCAAATAAATAAATAAATAAATAAAGAACACTTTAATCCTCGCTTGAGTAGACTTTAAACCCCATTTGGTTAGAGTGATTATTGGAGGGATGAAAATTTAAGGAGAAAAAAGAGGAGAGAAAAAAATGAGGTTTGTGGTTGTTTGGTTAATAGTGGAAAATGGAAAGGATTGGGTGGGGCCTAAAAGTTTTCTCCTTGGGCCCATCAAAACACAATATCCCCGAATTGGAGAGAAACTTATTGAAAAATATTTGGACAAAAATGCCTAAGTCAGGTTTCTTCAAACCCCACTATGTTAGGTGCTACCTTTTATTTATTTATTTTTTGGGTTTTTTGTTTTTTGTTTTTATTTTTTATTTTTTTTATTATATTAACCGAGCATGATTGTTTTTCCCCCCCTCTAATTGGGATAATTTTTTTAATAAGGACATATGAGTCAATTTATATAAATTGCATTTTTCATCCTCCCACTTTTCTCATCAACCAAATGAAAGAGTTTTTCATCTCTCTACTTTTCCATTCTCCCACTAAATACCATGAGAGAAAACTAAAATCTCTTCTATCTCCCTATTTTTTCAGCCCCTTCCTATTTTCTATTTTCTCACTTTTCAATTCCCCCCACCAAACAAAGTGGGAGTATTTAAAGGTGTGGTATTATAAAAATAGGATTGGAATTGGCAAATTAGGTTTGGAGATGCCACACAAAAAGGCATAGGGATTAGTCAACAAATGAATCATTGCAATAACAAATGAATCAATGCAATTAGATAGAGTATAAGGATTTGTGATATTGGAAAGAGCGTAAGGAATTGACCAATTATAAACAAATGAGATTAATTAGCAAAAGAATCATTGCAATCAGAAATTTGAAGGAGTCTTGTTACTTTGAAAAATTAGATATTTCTTAGATAATTTAATAAGGGTTATGTTAATGGGTGCTTTAGGGCAATTGTCAATAAGCTATTTTAGAAAAATTAAAACACCACTTTCATGGAAAATATAAAGAGTCAAAAAAATTAATTACTTTTTTCATAAAAAAATTTCAAAAAATATTTCTTAAACCAATACTCTTAGGGCATCCGTTAACATTTTCAATTTAATAATATTCATATAAGTGGTTCGTGGCATTATTTATTTATAGGTCTGGTTAACGGGTGCCCTTATAACATTTATTACTAAACAATTTTAGGAAAGTTTTGATAAGAAATATAAGAAATATTTAAAAAAATTCAATTTTCTTTTTCTTCTTTTGTAAAAAGTTTTTTTTTTTTTTTGGAGAATACTAATGGCACGTTTGATAGATTATAACGGTAATTATATAGGAATAGGAATAGATATAGATATTACAAGGAATACAAAATGATGTAATGTAATGCTTATTACTATTCATTTGTGTGATGACAACACAATAATAGAACCCTATAGACAATAGAATGAAAGCATTTTGAATCAAACTTAAGATATATTTTAGGAAATATCTTACTTATATAATTATATTTCCTAAAAAATAATATTTTTTAAATTTGAAAGAGAGATTAGTTATTTTTTATGATTTTTTTATTTTCATAATTGTTATATGCATATGGAAAGTTTGTTTATTTAGAAAAAACATATTAATTGTAGAAACTAATACACCTACTAAGGAATAACTATTACATCCCTTTTAGAGATGCATAATTATTCCTCATTTTAAAAAAAAAACTATTTATAAGGAATGACTATTCCTTATAATAATAACATAACCAAATTATTGAATAGCTAAACTATATGAATAATTATTATATTATAGTGCCTCTTACAGCCTATCAAACATGCCCTAAGTATTTTTAACACACACACACGGGGAGAGGGAAGAAGGTTTTGAAAGTAATCCTTTATTTATTACTATTACTTTTTTAATCTTACCTTATATAGACTATTGAATCTTTTGATAGCATTTTAGCAAAAACGATTTTTTTTTTTTTGATAGCATTAATTGGAATCATTGGATAGTCATTAGTAAGAGGACAACATAAATATGTAAGTGGTATCCATTATGGTTCAGGTTATAATTGTCATTTGGTAAGATACTGGGCCATCAAGTCTCAGGACTTGAGTTCGAGCCTCAAACAACTCTGTGTGTTAGTGCTCTTTATATCTCATTTCCATCCCAAACGGTTTAAAGAATAATAAGTAAGTTTCTCACGAATCGGGAGTATGGGTCCTTGCTCGGGAGCGGGTAGGGTACTACTATGGTCTCACTCAGGTAGGGAAGCCACACGGGTCATTCCCCTTTACCCATTTTTTAGTTACCAAAAAAAAAAAAAAAAAAAAAAAAAACGAATATAGTTGTCATCATCTCTCGCTTTCAAGGTGTTTCCTTCAGTTGGGTCCCTAGAGCTGAGAACGGTGCAGCTCATTGTTTTGCAAAACGGTCTTTTGAATTATAATTTTTTGGGGTCCTTTAGTGTTGGTTGTTGTCCTCCTTGTTTAGAGGCTGCTTTGGTTAAGGAGTTTGTTCTGTGTAATTTGGTTTGTTATTAATAAAGTCTTTTTTCTCATAAAAAAAATTAACTCACAAGTCACAATTGATAAATTAAATGAAAAACATAGTATTGAGTTTTGTTCACAATTTAAAAAATATATAGTGGGGAAAGAGAGAACTCTAGATATTTTCATTGAAAATATTATAAGGTTCAAGCAAGAGGATAAAGCATTGCTCTTCAAGTATTGAATTTAAGTTAAGACTTAGGTATAAATTTTTTAGGTGTAATATGTTAGATTCTCCGATTAAATTCAAAGACAGTTGTATTGAATTCAATTGTTTTATAAACGATAATCATGTTATATTAGTCAATGCACTAATGTGTTGAATTTATTCCCTAATATAGTCAAAAGGAACTTTGTTGTCTTTGAAACAATTTCCCAAAGATGCGGTTGTGTTAAACAAGAAGACTTCAATCCTTTCACGGTTCTAATTGTTTGTTTAATGATTTCCCTTTCTACCCAAAAAAGCTTGAAGTATTAAATAACTTTTCATAAACGTTTTTTGTTCAATAATGAAAGCTTAATTAGTGTGAAAACATTAAAGATTCTTCAGACCCCAAGTTTAAATTACGGCTAAATGACTTTTACTCTAACTTATCAAAGTGCGGAATAAGAGTAAATGAGCGCAATAAACTGGTAATGCTACTCTAAGCTATATTCAACCACAATGAATAATAAAAGAAAAACTTAAAGAGTAGGAAAGAGAGATGCAAACACAAGATAACACCAAGACGAGTTATCGAAGAGAAAATCGAAGAACTCGGTGAAAAATCTCTCCGTGATCCTCCAAGTCGAAATCGATCCACTAGTGAATAAATTGGAGTACACGAATAACAAAAGACCATCTAAGCCTAGTTTACCTAATGTACTTGAGCCCTCCAAGCTCCTGCTACCAACGGACTTCTCGAAGTCTTATTTTCACTAGCTTTTCGGATCTCGTAATTTAGCCCGATTGCAGCCGTCACTCAATAGCTCATTCCAATGCTTCCTAAAGGCACCAAAACTTGACTCAACACTCTGATTGAGTGAGGTAAGTGTTTGGGCTAAAAACTTCTTAAGGATATAGAGATGGAGAGGTAGGAGCAAAAGAAAACCAAGAGAAAATGTGTAGATGATTGTGAGTATATAACAATCTCTAACTCTCAAGTGTTTTTGTTAGAGTTTTCTCTGTGAAAAGCACTGCTTACATTTCGTGGATAATGAAGGTATATATAGTGTGAGTAAAAAATAAGGTAAAACACTTTTTCCTTTTGCCAAACAGAGAGTTTCACAGGTATCTCGCGAGATGGCCTTTCTTGCGAAGTACTTGCGAATTTGACAGTCTAGCATGACTCTTCAGTTTCTAGTCATGTACTTCACACGTGGCCTTTCGCGAGTTGCTCTACTTGCAAGCTTCTAGCGAGCTAATTGCAAACTGCACTGATTATTCTTTTGATGCTTGATACTTCATCAATCTCTCACACTCATCCCTTACAAATAAACCCACATAAATACAAGAAAATAATTAAAAAAACTACAATTAAATTTGTCAAGGAATTAAAGCCAACAAAGGCTTGAAAATCACAACTTTACAAATAAGAAGGCTTAAAGTACCTTGGACGGTTCCAATTATTTAGTTAATGATTTCTCTTCCCACCCAAATAGAAAAAGAAAACGAAGAGTTGGAGATTTATATGGACTAATATATATATTTTTAAATTTATTTATTGAAGTTATAGACGTATTGAACTGCCACCACGTTTTATTAGAATGACTAATGAAAGGAAATGACACACAATCAGACAAAGAAATAAATGCGCCGACACGAAAAAAAAAATGATAATAAGGGAGTGACTGGTTGAGCTTTGATGATTCTGACAGCATTTATTTGATGGGAATATGCTACGAGGAAGCTACGTGGGGCACTACTTATTCTTGACTTCATGCAGGCTGGTGCGCTACTAGAGGTGCCAAGTGAACCATAAAAGTTCTTCCAGCAATGATTTCCTTGGGGAGCTCACTTGGTACATGCAATCTTCCTTCTCTGTGCGAATGTTTTTTTGTTTCCTTTCCCCTTAATAACCATTACGTAAGCATGTGTTGCAGTGAGTTGGGTTATAGAATTTTTTTTCTTTATAAAAGATGGAAAATTTGGGTTATAGACTTTATTCTTCTACAATTAAGTAAAGAATTTATATTGTTCGTTGTAAGACATTTTAGATTGATGCCAACTGCTAGTAGTTCTTAAGGTCTCATAATATTTATGAGATCTTGGGTTTGAAACGTTATACCAATGTCTTAGGGCTACTTTTATGGAATTCTTCTTTGTAATAACTTGGTGTGTAACGCCCCAGTTAAAAAAAATAAAAAAAATGTTGGTCAGATTTTTTTTTATTTGCATTCACACGTGCCCATCTACCCCCACCCATTTCCTCACCACACAATTATCATTCATATCTCTCCCTCTTTGGTCGGTCAACTAAGGTCTTCTACTCACACTTCTTTTTCTTTTTCTCTCAACACAATACAAACATTTCCCTCATCCTCTCTCACCGGTGCTCATCCTCCACCATCTTTACCATCTTTTCACGGCATGATCACCACAAGCTCTCTAGGAACCTCTAAGGCATATTCATTTCTTTTGATTTAAGGTAAAATTTCAAGTCTTTTGGTGGGTTTTATACTTTTGCTTAAGGTTATTTCAATCTAAGCTTTGATAATGATGTTCATGAGATTTATGAGCTTCTTGGGTGATATTCTTGTAATTATGTATATGGGTTTTGTTTGGTGGACTACTTTGATGAGTGGGATTATGGTTTTACCAGTGGTGGCAAACTAAGGTTTATGAATGGTGAAAATTTAGGGGTTTTGAGGTATAAATTGCAAATATAATTTTCTATGGTTTATTTGGAGCTAGTTAAAGATTTAAATTGTTTGTTTGGAAGGATATTGTGATTTTGATGTCATGGGTCTCTTGATGATGTTGTGAAAATCTTGTGAAAACTATTCGTAAATTATTGAGGTTTTGATGTTAGAGATAATACCCTGAATGATTCATGAGTATAATGGGAGTTTATGCCTTGTAAAGTAATTAGTAGAGAAACTTTGGAAGGGGAAAATATTATTTGTGAGGCTAAACCTAGGCTTGCCTAATTTAGTGCTTATTTGGAAATTCCTAAAATGTAGCTAGATACAATTTCAAGTTTTATGCTTATTGTGATAGGTTTGCTTGGCATTGTTTAGGTTCTAGCTAAATTTTCATTGGAGCTTGGAAAATTAGGATATTGCGGATTGTGAGGTAAGTAGCTTTTTAATGGGATTTTTGGAAAATAATCATGTTGTATAAACTTTGTTTTTGGGTCAAACACATTTTAGAAAATTAATGGTGGAACCATGTTTTTCTATAGAGTATTGTGTTGTGACCCTACTATATATGATGATATATGAAAGTGCATATTCTTATTGCATATGGGGAATTGCATGATTTGTTAGCATGGAAAAGATATTCATCTTTTATAAAATTCTTGGGAATGGATTTTATGAATTTAATGCATTATTTGCAAATTCTAAAGATGCTTTATCTTAGCTTGTATTATTTGGGAAATTTATGCAAAATATTTATGACAAGAAATAGTTTAGAGGACTTTGAGAATATTGTGGCTATTTGGTTATTGAAATATTTAATGAAACTACTTGGAAGTGAACTGTGTATTTCAAATACATTAACTTGTAAGCTTTTGACATGGTTTTGTCATTGTGCCATGATATTGGTGATTACCCCGTTTGTCTGTGTGACGACCCGTCTGTGTGACGACCTCGTCTGTGTGACGACCCGTCTATGTGACGACTCCATCTGTGTGACTACCCCGTCTGTGTGACGACCCTGTTACGTGGCCTTGGGTGAGGTTTCTGGATTTGAAATGGTATTAGATATTTTATGGCTCACAATGAATAATATGTAGTTTCATAGTTACTTTGGGAAACTTGGTGCTACAATATGTCTATCATTCTTGTCATGATGTTAATGAAATTATTTTGCAGAATTTAAATGAAAATTCTCAAATTTTAGCATGTCTGTAAAATGTTTATTGTTATGAAACTTGCATTTCCCCCATCCTCATTAAATATTCTACTTACTGGGCTCTGTCTCACCCCATTATTTTATAACCTTTTCAGAGTAGGCAACAGTCTTTTGAGACAGCTTTTTGGTG
Source organism: Quercus aquifolioides (assembly GCA_019022515.1). Classification (NCBI taxonomy): domain Eukaryota; kingdom Viridiplantae; phylum Streptophyta; class Magnoliopsida; order Fagales; family Fagaceae; genus Quercus; species Quercus aquifolioides. The sequence goes on from CM032328.1 coordinate 16,496,581, forward strand.
GCTAATAGTAGTTAGACTAACTACTGATGGAGGCTGAACTTTTGTAATGGGTATATTAGATGGTGTAAATCTTAGAATAGGCTTGACTCATTCTTTTGTATATTAAAGTGGTTGTGATGTTATTTCCACTGATGGGACAAGCTGTGATATGTAATTAATTATTCAGACCTCTATTCTTTTGTGGCCAATGGTCCTTGTAATTATTGCTTAGAGCTCTGACTTACTTTGAGAGTATATTCAATGAAATTATTATGATAATTCTTAATGTTGGTTTTGATATGATTTATGTGGATTGGATTGTCAAAAAAAGGAAAATCTACAGGTTCTTTGAGATGTCTTTTTCATGCCTTGGACCCTTTGTGGTTTGGGGTGTGACAGTTATGGTATCAGAGCTTAGGTTATGATTCTGTAGACTTTGGAAATAGGAATTGATTTTGATCTAAGTCAGAGCATTAGGGGTTTGATGAATTCTTTATTTTGTACCTTTGTTTCAGCTTCCACCTGCTATTCCTTTTTCCTTATTTATCTTTTCTATGTTAACCTTCTATGTTGCCTTGTGATTTACTTGCTTGTTTCTTGGGTATAGGTATAAGTACTTTGGTACACTATGCCCCCTAAAAAGAAAGCACGTAAAGTAAGGCATGTGGATGAGGTTATAGCTCCAGAGCATGGCCATAGGCAACGCCAAGAGCGTGAGAGACCTGTCACTCCTGATGGTGGTGTGATTGATGAGGTGGCAGTGGCTGACAGGATCTATGCTAGGATTGCTAGGGCAGTCCAGGGTGGTGAACGTAGGAGGGAGGATTTCCTTTTTGGGGAGTTCCGTAAGCAAAATCCTCCAACTTTTGATGGGGGACCTGATCCTATGGCAGCAGAGAATTGGCTGCTAAAGATGGAAAAATTACTAAGAGCCCTTGAATGTACTGATGCTCAGAAGGTGTTGTATGCCACTTATGCTCTTCAGGGTCCTGCTGATAGATGGTGGTCAAGCACTGAGAAATTATTGGAGACGGAGTTGGGAAGGGACACTCCCATTACTTGGGAGAAGTTTAAGGAAGTTTTCAATAGGACATATTTCCCCGATGTAGTGAGGGACCGTAAGGCAAGAGAATTTTTTGATTTGGTTTAGGGGGCTATGACAGTGGAGGAGTATGTTGCTAAGTTTGTTGAGCTCTCTTGCTTTGCTCCTTACTTGATTCCGGATGAGTCCAAGAAAGTGAAAAAGTTTCGAGAAGGCCTTAATGATAGGATTCGCCCTTTCATTATAGCCTCTGGAGTGGATACTTTTACTGAGGCTGTGAAGCGAGCAATGAGTCTTGAAGAAGACTCTAAGTACAACCCTAGTTCCAAGGAGAGTGAAAAGAAGCAAGAACCCTCTGTTTTTCAGCATGTAGAAGGTCAAGGGCAAAATTCAAAGAAGGGGTTCTTTAAGAAGTCGGGTAATGGGGATCATTCTAATGGGCAAGACAAAGGTGCCTCTCTTCAGTCAAGTGGAAAGAAGCCTTGCTCCCGTTGTGATAGATTTCATAATGGTTATGCTTGTGGTGGAGTTAAGTTGTGCTACAATTTTAAGAAACCCGGTCACTTTGCTAAAGAATGCCCAATTGCTAGGGGCTCAGGTTCCTCTTCTTTGCCTCAAACTTTTAAGGGTAATAACAATGGGAAGAAGGTGGAAGGTAGAGTGTATGCGTTGACTGCTTAGGATGCTCAGGCCACGGATATAGTGGTGACAGGTATACTTCCTTTGTTCTCCACAGATATTAGAGTGCTTTTGATATTGGTTCCATGCATTATTTTGTTCGTAGTGCTTTACTAAAAGTTGTGACAAGAGCTTGGAACTACTTGATTTTAAGTTGTTAGCTTCTACCCCAATCGGTGATATTATATGGAATAATCTCGTTCTCAAGTCTTGTATCTTTTTGGGGGTAGAGAGTTATTAGCTAAAATGGTGTTACTAGATAAGCATGATTTTTATGTTATCCTAGGCATGGATCTATAAGGTTATGTACCAATTACCATGATCTAAATTGAGTTACTGTCAAGAGTAAATACCCTTTTTGCTTTGCGTTGATGACTTGTTGGGCTAGTTGCAAAGAGCACAAGTATTTTCTAAGATTGATCTTGTTTTGGTTACCGCTAGTCAAAAATTTGGGAAATACCAAAGATGGTATTTTGGGCTAGGTATGGTCATTATGAGTTCTTAATGATGCTATTTGGATTAATTAATGCCCCTACTACTTTTAAGGATTTGATTAATGTGGCATTTCATGATTAACTAGATCATTCTATCATTGTGTTCATTGATAATATTTTGACTCATTCTAAGAGTCTAGAAGAGATGAGGAACACTTGAGGATTATTAAAAGAAAATAATAATACTAAGAGAGAGTAAGTGGTTTGTTAAATTGAGGAAGTGTGAATTTTGGTTGGATCAAGTAGTGATGTTAAGTTATGTGATCTCTAAGGATGGAATTACATTGGATCTTAGTGGGATGTAAGAATCATGAGAAAGATTTCCCCACATGACTTGGAGTTAGTTGCAGTTGTGTTTGCTTGAAAATTTGGAGACATGATTCGTATGAGAGATATGATATTTGCATGGATCATAAAAGTTTAGGGCAATTATTTAACCAGAATGAGCTATACATGAGACCATGAAATGATTTGAATTGTTTAAGTACTATGATTGCATTATTAACTATCATCTCCGCAAGGCTATGTCATTATTGGTGCGCTTAGTAGAAAGCCTTCGGTTATTTTTTTCAGCTACTTTGCATACCACTTAGAGGAAGATTCTTATTAATTTAGAAAGGTTGGGAGTTGAGGTTGAATAGGCCATTCAGAGGCCTCCTTGGCTAGTTGAAAGTTCAATCAACTCTAGTAAAGAGAATGGAAGTGTTGCAAGGCAGTGACTCTTATTTGATATGGATAAGGTGCTTAATGAAAAGAGATCAAAGTTTACTATGTACAATTTCGAGGACGAAATTTTTATAAGAGGGGAAGTTTGTAACGCCCCAGTTAAAAAAAAAAAAAAAAAGTGTTGGTCAAATTTTTTTTTTTTATTTGCATTCACACGTGCCCATCTACCCCCACTCATTTCCTCACCACACAAATATCACTCATATCTCTCCCTCTTTGGCTGGTCAACTAAGGTCTTCTACTCACACTTCTTTTTCTTTTTCTCTCAACACAATACAAACATTTCCCTCATCCTCTCTCACCGGTGCTCATCCTCCACCATCTTTACCATCTTTTCACGGCATGATCACCACCAGCTCTCTAGGAACCTCTAAGGCATATTCATTTCTTTTGATTTAAGGTAAAACTTCAAGTCTTTTGGTGGGTTTTATACTTTTGCTTAAGGTTATTTCAATCTAAGCTTTGATAATGATGTTCATGAGATTTATGAGCTTCTTGGGTGATATTCTTGTAATTATGTATATGGGTTTTATTTGGTGGACTAATTTGATGAGTGGGATTATGGTTTTACCAGTGGTGGCAAACTAAGGTTTATGAATGGTGAAAATTTAGGGGTTTTGAGGTATAAATTGCAAATATAATTTTCTATGGTTTATTTGGAGCTAGTTAAAGATTTAAATTGTTTGTTTGGAAGGATATTGTGATTTTGATGTCATGGGTCTCTTGATGATGTTGTGAAAATCTTGTGAAAACTATTCGTAAATTATTGAGGTTTTGATGTTAGAGATAATACCCTAAATGATTCATGAGTATAATGGGAGTTTATGCCTTGTAAAGTAATTAGTTGAGAAACTTTGGAAGGGGAAAATATTATTTGTGAGGCTAAACCTAGGCTTGCCTAATTTAGTGCTTATTTGGAAATTCCTAAAATGTAGCTAGATACAATTTCAAGTTTTATGCTTATTGTGATAGGTTTGCTTGGCATTGTTTAGGTTCTAGCTAAATTTTCATTGGAGCTTGGAAAATTAGGATATTGCGGATTGTGAGGTAAGTAGCTTTTTAATGGGATTTTTGGAAAATAATCATGTTGTATAAACTTTGTTTTTGGGTCAAACACATTTTGGAAAATTAATGGTGGAACCATGTTTTTCTATAGAGTATTGTGTTGTGACCCTACTATATATGATGATATATGAAAGTGCATATTCTTATTGCATATGGGGAATTGCATGATTTGTTAGCATGGAAAAGATATGCATCTTTTATAAAATTCTTGGGAATGGATTTTATGAATTTATTGCATTATTTGCAAATTCTAAAGATGCTTTATCTTAGCTTATATTATTTGGGAAATTTATGCAAAATATTTATGACAAGAAATAGTTTAGAGGACTTTGAGAATATTGTGGCTATTTGGTTATTTCAAATACATTAACTTGTAAGCTTTTGACATGGTTTTGTCATTGTGCCATGATATTGGTGATTACCCCGTCTGTCTGTGTGACAACCTCTTCTGTGTGACGACCCGTCTATGTGACGACTCCGTCTGTGTGACGACCCCGTCTGTGTGACGACCCTGTTACGTGGCCTTGGGTGAGGTTTCTGGATTTGAAATGGTATTAGATATTTTATGGCTCACAATGAATAATATGTAGTTTCATAGTTACTTTGGGAAACTTGGTGCTACAATATGTCTATCATTCTTGTCATGATGTTAATGAAATTATTTTGCAGAATTTAAATGAAAATTCTCAAATTTTAGCATGTCTGTAAAATGTTTATTGTTATGAAACTTGCATTTCCCCCACCCCCATTAAATATGCTACTTACTGGGCTCTGCCTCACCCCATTATTTTATAACCTTTTCAGAGTAGGCAACAGTCTTTTGAGACAGCTTTTTGGTGGCTAATAGTAGTTAGACTAACTACTAATGGAGGCTGAACTTTTGTAATGAGTATATTAGATGGTATAAATCTTAGAATAGGCTTGACTCGTTCTTTTGTATATTAAAGTGGTTGTGATGTTATTTCCACTGATGGGACAAGTTGTGATATGTAATTAATTATTCAGACCTCTATTCTTTTGTAGCCAATGGTCCTTGTAATTATTGCTTAGAGCTCTGACTTACTTTGGGAGTATATTCAATGAAATTATTATGATAATTCTTAATGTTGGTTTTGATATGATTTATGTGGATTGGATTGTCAAAAAAAGGAAAATCTACAGGTTCTTTGAGATGTCTTTTTCATGCCTTGGACCCTTTGTGGTTTGGGGTGTGACATGGTGCATGTGGGATGAGAGGACTACATACACCCGAGAGAATAATTAGAAAGGTGAAAAGGTCTGGATATGCTCATCCGTAAAAAAAAAAAAAAAAAAAAAAAAAATGGTTGCCTATTATGGCATGTACAATAATTTTTCAAGCAATAAATGAGTTACCATTTTGAATATTCTTTTAAAATTTTTTCTTCAGTTGTTTGTTCTTTCGCATTAAATTTTTTTTTTCTTCAATTGTTTGTTCTCTCTTGCTTTGTTATCAATGAATTGCAGTTAATGCGTTCTTGGCAAACTCAGTAGCTTTTACTTTTGCATCACTATTTTATTTGTTTTGATTTTTCCAACTTTCCTGTGTTTCTAGCATGAATCTTTGCTGTTCTTATGGTTTCTCTTTTGATGTTTATGCAGGGGGCATCTCATGGATTTGTGAAAAAATTTATTTGGGTTCTTACTGCCTTCAAAGAACAATTGTAGATGGCGTCAACCTGTTCTTCCTATGTGCTTTCTACCTATTTTTGATCATAGCTATCATAGGAAAATGTTCTACAAGAAGTAGCAGAAAAGATTGGGTCTTGGTGGTAGTTTCACTGTGTTGTGCTCTTTGTAGCATTGGTCATTTTAGCGTGGGTTTATGGAATCTAATGGCCAAAAATGAGGAATTCAACCATATGAGCTGGTTGGTTTACTTTGTTAGAGGAATGGTTTGGATCTCTTTTACAGTTTCCTTGCTTTCTCAATGGTCCAAATGGATCAATCTTCTAAACTCTTTTTGGTGGGCATTCTCTTTTGTTTTGATTTCAATTCTTAATGTCCAAATTCTACTAAGAGCCTAAGAAGCACGGGTGCGTTTCGGGATTCGGGTGCGGGTGCGGGTACGGGTGCGGGACTCGGCAATTTTTGAAAAAGGTGGGTGCGGGTGCGGCGGGATTCGGCGATTAAAAAATTATTAAAAATATTTTTATTTATATTTTTAATATATTGCTAAGCATAATTTTTCACATTATATAAACATATACCAAATTTAATAACTAAAACATGATGTTCATAAATTAAATACAACCCACAAGATTAAAACTAAAGAGAGAGACGAGCAATGGAGATTGGAGTGAGGGAGGGAGTGAGCACTGAGCAGCCCAGCAACCAGAGAGCACAGTGAGAAGAGAGAGACGAGCGATGGAGATGGAGTGAGGGACGGAGGGTCTTTGGGAGCACATAGCAATGAAATTTTGGACATAGGACCTTGGTCTATTAATTTTCTACTTTTCCTCTGTGCCCTTAGGAACCTAATTCACTTTGTTTCTCAACATAATCTAGAAAACAATCTATCTGAACCTCTATTAGCCAAAAAGACTGAAAAAAGGCAAATAGAATTAGACCAGGCTAGTTTTCTTGGAAAATTGACATTTTCTTGGATTAATAGTTTACTTAGCTTGGGCTACTCAAAACGATTGGCTCTTGAAGACATCCCCCCCGTAGTTCCTGAAGATGAAGCCAAATTTGCCTACAAAAAGTTTGCTCATGCATGGGATTCTCTTTTAAGGGAAACAAACTCGAACAATACCGGGAACTTGGTTCATCGGGCCATTGCAAAAGTTTACCTGAAAGAGAATATATTCATAGGTATTTGTGCATTTCTTAGGACAATTGCTGTTGTAGTTTCTCCTCTAATACTCTATGCTTTTGTAAATTATGCAAATGGCAATGAGAGGAACCTGGATGAAGGTCTCTCTATTGTGGGGTGTCTAGTTGTAACCAAGTTAGTTGAGTCTTTGTCTCAAAGGCACTGGTTCTTTGATTCAAGGAGGTCAGGAATGAGAATGAGATCAGCCTTAATGGTGGCAGTCTACCAAAAGCAGTTAAAGCTTTCTAGTTTAGGAAGGAGAAGGCACTCAACTGGGGAGATAGTGAATTATATTGCAGTTGATGCTTATAGAATGGGTGAATTCCCATGGTGGTTCCATTCATCATGGAGCTTTGTACTGCAACCTTTCCTAGCCATCGGCATTCTTTTATGGGTTGTGGGTCTTGGTGCACTTATAGGTCTAGTTCCTCTTCTCATATGTGGACTCATTAATGTGCCTTTTGCAAATATGCTACAAAAGTGTCAAACTCAGTTTATGATTGCCCAGGATGAACGATTGAGATCCACTTCTGAGATCCTAAACAGTATGAAGATCATAAAGTTGCAATTATGGGAAGACAAATTCAAGAATTTGATTGAATCCCTCCGCGAAAATGAGTTCAAATGGTTGGCTGAAACTCAGTTTGCAAAGGCTTACGGCACATTGTTGTATTGGATGTCTCCAACCATCATTTCTTCGGTGGTCTTCTTGGGATGTATTATTTTTGGAAGTGCCCCTCTAAATGCTAGCACCATCTTCACAGTCCTTGCATCATTGAGGTATGGGAGATCCTGTGAGAATGATACCAGAAGCTCTTTCTTCTTTGGTCCAAGTGAAGGTATCTTTCGATCGTCTCAATGCTTTTCTGCTTGATGATGAGCTGAAAAATGATGAGTTAAGGAGAATCCCCTTTCAGAAGTTGGATAAGAGTGTAAAGATACAACCAGGCAATTTCAGTTGGGATCCTGAAATAATGATTCCAACTCTAAGAGATGTGAACTTGGAAATAAGATGTGGGCAGAAAGTTGCTGTTTGTGGTCCTGTTGGGGCTGGAAAATCATTACTTCTCTATGCTGTACTAGGGGAGATACCAAAATTTTTTGGAACAGTGAGTAAAAATTTGACTAATTGCTTATAATTTTGCAACTGAATTTTTTGTCACTGATTTTGGTCTTTATTGCTCACTAACAGGTTAATGTATTTGGATCCATTGCCTATGTTTCTCAAACTGAACGGTTTTAGACCCCTTAAAACACAACCAGATTGAGTCGCCTAGTTAATTAGCCAAGTTGTTACTTAGTCAAATTATGCAATTCTAGGTTAAAACAATCAAACAATCATATCAAGAATATAAAGCAGCGGAATAATAAAAAACACAATGATATGATCACCCAGGAAATCACACGGTAAAAATCTGGGGAGGATTTGACCTAGCTATCCTCAAGGTAAACCTGAATCCACTATGTGAAAGAATCGAAGTTCATACAGAAGGACTACAAGCTCCCTGCTTGACTTCCTAATGCTACCCACCAGTAGAACTTACTGACACGACCACGTGCAAGCTCCGAATCCACGGACTCCTTCTTTCTTGGATTCTCCAATCAGCTACAAGCACCCACACTTGATATTCTTTAAGCTTCAATGGTAGCAACCGAGTTGATCATCAAGATGTTGAATTAATCTCTACCTTGAAAACCCTAAGTTTTGTGTAAAGGAAACCTCCTCTAGATTTTACAAGAGATTTACACAAAACAGAAAAGTATGAGCAACAATACAACTGGAGCAACTCTAAAAACGTGGCTAGGGTTTTTCTTTATATACCTAGGGTAAAAACAGAAAATTCAAAACGTTTAATGAGTTAGGGCTGAGCTGGAATATTCTGCAGAAAAACATTCTACCCGAGATTCGATCGATCGAGCCTTTCCTTCGATTGATCGAGCCAGGCCGAAATGCACCAATGCATCTTGCAGCCACTCGATTCCAACTTTACATGAAAGACCAACTTTGAGCAAGTCTAAACAAGACTAAATAACCTGTTTTGATCATGGTTTGCCAACAATACAAATTAGAGTTCTAAATACATAAATTCCTAAATCTTTAGAATCTAACAAACTCCCCCTTTGACAATCCGTGACAAAACACACACTAAGCTCAAAGTTTATAATTAAACAGCCCTTTACAAAATAATGCTCATAAAAACTAAAATCCAATCCTAACTACTATCCATCAGTTGCAAGTGTAGACAGCAGCTCAATTGAATCAACCTGTATATTCCTGAAATACTCAACAAACGCATGTGTGACAGAAAATAGTATATAAACAAGTATAACATTCTTGTATGATTCACACAACACATAATAAAGACATATATCAATGAATAACTCATAGAATATAACTCAATAAACAGTGAATCCAAAGAAACAAGAATCAACAAAAAAATCATGTATATCAATCAATGTTACTCCCCATAACATGAATATCCAAAAAAAATGATATACAAGGTGAAGCGCCTAAATACAATCTACTCCACAAAACAAAAAAATCTCCCCCACTACAAAAACTCCTCTACAAACTCTACTCCCCCATTTTGTGACGGAATACCAAAGGGCAATCACAATCCATCATCAAAAGAAGGTGGTGATGGTGATCGAAGACGCGCCAGATCAGCTGGTAAAGCTCGGATCTCGTCAAAAATGTCCACCAAAAGCTGACCATGAGCCGCCTGGACGATCATGACAGTCTGCAAAGTACGACGGATATCAAAGTCATCCGATGGAGGTGGAGGAACAGCAGCAGCATCAGGATCAGGAACATCCTCACCAGTAGGACCTGTAGAAGAAGAGGGAGGAAGTGTGGACCCAGAAGGCTCAGACCTAGGGTGTTTAGAGCCAGCTCGAAGATGAGCAGCCCTCTGTCTAAGAAAAGACGCACCTATGGGACCGATGACATGCACAGGCTCTGAGGAAGGGAGATCCTCTAGACCTAAGTAAAGAAGAATCCTATAAATAAAAATAGGATGAACCAGTGCATGAGCAGAAGATGAACTCCTATACACTTCGTTCAAAGAGTGAAGGAACAAGTGGGGAAAACTGATAGGAGCATCAGTAACAAGAGCGTACAGAAATACACACCTCTCGAGAGGAATGGTGTGCAGATGAGAAATGGGCCAAAAATAATGACACGCTATCCTAAAAATAAGATAGTGTAGCTCAGAAAGCTCAGCAGTGGTGATCTGAGGATCAGAACCCCACTGGATAGATGACCCAGTGATGTAAGACATAACATCACTCAAAACAGGAGACTCATCATAGGGATAGACAGGGTGCTGGACCAACGGTACCCCAAGAGCATCAGCCACTACTGTAGGAGTAATGGTGAACTCTATGCCTCGTATCCAACTCTTTACTAAAGTGTTGGAATCATAGACGCGGATCGAGATGTTCGAATAGAACTCTCGGATCAAGGTAGTAGGTGGAGGAGGATCAGAAATATCCACCAAAGGTAACCAGCCCCGACGCTCTATGTTTTCCCTAATGGCAAGATCTAACTCATCTAAAATAACAGATCGCACAGACCAGATCTTACGCCTAAGATTCAGCTTCTCATAAATTTCCTGGTTTTTCTCACTAGGAAATTTCACTCGGTCAAAAGATGGAGGAGAAGGGGTAGGTGAGGGGATGGACGTACGGGCTCTAGTCTTCCTAGGCATGATGCTAAGGAAAGGACAAAGACACAAAAAAGAGAAAAAAAAATAAAAACCAAGGGCAGACTGCAAATTAGCACAAAAAAATATAGAGCAAAATCTATATGATGCATGAACAGTTAAAATGGCATGATGCATGTACTAATGCAGTAAACACAGTTCAAAATTAAGTTCAATTGAAGAAAAATGGCTTGAGCATAGAGTTTCTAACAAAAACCCCAAAAAATTTTAAAACCACTTGAAATTTTTTGAAACACATGGATGAATTAAGCATTCCACAACATAACACATAGATAATAATGCCTAATTACATCCAAACAACAAGCCAATTTCATCAATTTCAACCTAATTGAACAAAATCCCCAATTCGGAACCAAACATAAACCCTAGAAATTTCAATTTCTTACAAAACTCAAAATTGATCAAATTAATCAATCACAATCAAGTTTATAACATGTCCCCATAAAAACCCATTGATCAATTGCACAAAATTTGGCATGAATCATCAAAAATCCCAATTTTAGAGAGGTCCGAAATTTAGAGAGAAATTGCATGAAAAATGCAATTAAAACCAAAAATGAGGGGCAAAAGAGACTTACCGGCTAGAGGGAAGAGAAATCTTGCAAAAAATTTGGAGGAAAACGACAAAAAATCCGCTGTAGATCCGTGCCAACTTGGAGAGAGAAAAGAAAGTTTGAAAAAGCTTTTGAAAAGTGAAAAGATTCAGTCAAAGAACACTATTTGAAAAAGCTGATTCACGACTTTCGATTGATCGAAAATTACTTTCGATCGATCGAGTCACTCAGAGATTTTTAAAAAGAAGTTTTAAAATTTTCGATCGATCGAAAAATAGACTAGATCGATCGAAATTGGCAGCGAATCACAGTGTTTTGGGAAAAATTCCAGTGTTGAAAAATCACACCAATTTTTTTTGAAAAAATAGCTCCTCAAAGCATTAAAAGCAAAGAAACACAATGCATGAGTATGAATTGAAATGAAATGCTTTTTCAAAAACCCAAAATTGTAATCCCAATTTCTCCAAAGACAGTTTTAGCCAGTTCTTCGTTTAATTTCACAGCCAAAAATAATGTTTTGCATAATTTTCAAGATATTTTTAAACTTGGTTGGTCAAAACAAAAACACACACAATTACATGTACAGTGTTTAGCAAAGAGTAACTCGTGTAGTGTGTGCAAACTAGCAAAAACTTGAGATACATGTGAGGTGATATGCAAATAGAAATCAATCACAAAGTCTACAAAATTCATCACACAGAATTCAAAAGAGACTATCACCTAAAGAGTTACATCATATAACTCCCACATCTTCTAGAACATAAGCTTGCAATCATGTAAGTTTCTTGTATTTAGCCTCTTAATTATGTGAATTGGCATCAAGCCTAATAGTACACACCATTTTTAATTTAGTGAATTGGCATCAAGCCTAATAGTACATACCAATTTTAAGCATTAAGCAATTAAGCTGAGGCTACACCTTATGTTCTTTTTGTGCATGTGCTACACTTTCTCGAGCACAAAATCTTATGATATGCACTAAGGTGTTCATGATTAGCTAATGAACAGTGGTGAGATGGTTATTTATGCCTTTCTCAATAGGATCAAGTCCGACAATCAAACAATATGTGACTTCAAGATCAAGACAAAGTGATAAACATCATAAACATCTTTCCCACACAACATGCACTACAAAGCTTCAACTAGTCAAGTGCAATAAATAAGCTCATCAAAGCAAAACAAGGTATATAAGACATGTTATGTGAAAATAAATTGACCAACCTTGTTTTCAAAAACCAAGAAAACAATGTCAAACACATTTTTGCTTTCTTTTGCCTTTTTTTTTTTTTTTATTAAAAAGAAAACAAATAAATCCTAGAATGAAATGCATGAATGTAATGCAATGCAAGTCCTAGAAAAAAAAACAAAAAACACAAAAACCAAAAAACAATGGTCACAGAGGAATGAGCAATGAAGCACAAGAATCATGTCAGAAAAACTCAATTAGATCGAGTCTCTTGCATCCAAGACCTTTTAGATGCAACATAAGCATTGGAGTTCTTATTCACATTCGAGTGATTTCCAACTCCGGAATTGGAATAAAGGTTCAATGCCTTAACCAATTCACCAATAAGTGCCATAGGATCTTGTGCTTGAGGCACAGACACCTTTGGTTTGTTTGCTCTCTTAGCAGCTTGAAGCTTGTAATATTTTGGACGAATGTGTCCAGACTTTCCACAATAATGACAAACCCAAGCAGGTTTACCATGCATCTTGTCCTTAGAAAGAGTAGAATCCTTAGGTTTAGACTCTCCTAGATCAACCCTAATCTTCTTAGGAGGTGAAACTTCTACAGATTTGACAACCTCACTCACAGGGGGTTTGACAGTTTCACTCACAACCTCACTCATAGAAGGTTCAGAAGAAGAAGAATGAACAAAGTTCGTGGAATGTGGTGCAGAATCAAAGATGCTTTCAACATATCCTAAACCAGATTTATCAGAATGAAACTTTTGAACATTTAACATTTGATCAAGTTTAGAACTAGCAGATCTAGTAACAGATAAATCATGTTCCAAAGTTTTAACTTTATCAAGCAAAAGCAAGTTCTCAGATTTAACATTGTTCAAAAGATCATTAGCATCAAACAGTATAATAAGCAAATTCTTCTTTTCAAGCTCAAGAGATTGAATTTTCTTCAGGCCAAGTTCAACATTCATAGCATCCTTTGCAGCAATTTTGCAAAGTTTATTGTAGGCCTCTTGAAGATCTGCATCTTCAGAGAGTTCCCATTCATTCAGAAGGGTTCTCTTCAACAGATATACTTTCATTGACTACAGCAGTAGCAGTGAAAGCAATGAAGTTTCCATCCTCGTCACATCTGGACTCATCATCAGAAACCTCATTATCACTAAGGGTTACAGCCATAGCTTTACCCTTAGACCTCAAGAATGTAGGACATTCAGATTTCACATGACCATACCCTTGACAGCCAAAACACTGAGCATCCAATGGATTGTTTGAAGATTGACCAACTTTTTCTCTAGGTTTTTCAAAGTTATTAACCTTAGTGGGATCATTCTTCCTAAAGTTTCTAGGTTCAACAGTGTTTGTGCCTCTTGCCTTTCTATTGTTATTCCTAAGAAAGTTCTTAAAATTTTTGGCAAGGTACGCAATCTCTGTAGCAGAGAGCTCATCATCAAATCCACCACCATCAACTGACTTAAGAGCCATTGATTTGGATTTGTTCACTTTGGGTAGGTCAGACTTATAGGATTGAAGAGATCCTACAAGCTCATCAACAGGGATGGAGTCCATATCCTTGCTCTCAGTTATGGCAGTCACTTTGAGTCTAAAGTCCTCAGTTAAAGATCTAAGAATCTTCCTAACAATTTTAGGTTGATCATAGATTTCACCCAAATTAAAAGCAGAATTAACAATGTCATTTAATTTAGCATAGAATTCATCAAAAGATTCATCATCAGACATTCTAATGCTTTCAAATCTAGAAGTCAATTGTTGTAGTTTATTGATTTTAACTGCCTTTGCGCCTTCATGCACAGTTTGGAGGATTTTCCAAGCAGTATAAGCAACCTCAACATTAGAGATCCTCTTAAATTCCTCCATAGAAACAGCATTGAAGATGACATTCATAGCTTTGCTATTGAAGCCTGCTGCTTCTTTTTCAGAAGTTTGCCACTCACTCACAGGAGTAGTGGGCTTCTGCCATCCATACTTAACAGAATTCCAAACTCTCTCATCAATGGATTTCAAGAATGCTTTCATCCTTACTTTCCAATAAGTATAGTTATTCCCATCAAAATGAGGAGGAACAACAAGAGAGTGTCCATGCTCCATGACAACAGGGGTCAAGGATCAGCTCAGAAATAAAAAAATCTCTACCAAGAGAGCTACCAGCTTTGATACCACTTGAACGGTTTTAGACCCCTTAAAACACAACCAGATTGAGTAGCCTAGTTAATTAGCCAAGTTGTTACTAAGTCAAATTATGCAATTCTAGGTTAAAACAATCAAACAATCATATCAAGAATATAAAGCAGCGGAATAATAAAAAACACAATGATATGATCACCCAGGAAACCACACGGTAAAAACTTGGGGAGGATTTGACCTAGTTATCCTCAAGGTAAACTTGAATCCACTATGTGAAAGAATCGAAGTTCATACAGAAGGACTACAAGCTCCCCGCTTGACTTCCTAATGCTACCCACCAGTAGAACTTACTGACATGACCACGTGCAAGCTCCGAATCCACGGACACCTTCTTTCTTGGATTCTCCAATCAGCTACAAGCACCCATGCTTGATATTCTTTAAGCTTCAATGGTAGCAACCGAGTTGATCATCAAGATGTTGAATTAATCTCTATCTTGAAAACCCTAAGTTTTGTGTAAAGGAAACCTCCTCTAGATCTCATAAGAGATTTACACAAAACAGAAAAGTATGAGCAACAATACAACTAGAGCAACTCTAAAAACGTGGCTAGGGTTTTTCTTTATATACCTAGGATAAAAACAGAAAATTCAAAACGTTTAATGAGTTAGGGCTGAGTTGGAATATTCTGCAGAAAAACATTCTGCCCGAGATTCGATCGATCGAGCCTTTCCTTCGATCGATCGAGCCAGGCCGAAATGCACCAATGCATCTTGCAGCCACTCGATTCCAACTTTACATGAAAGACCAACTTTGAGCAAGTCTAAACAAGACTAAATAACCTGTTTTGATCATGGTTTGCCAACAATACAAATTAGAGTTCTAAATACATAAATTCCTAAATTTTTAGAACCTAACACAAACTTCTTGGATACAAAGTGGGACTATTCGAGATAACATACTGTATGGAAAGCCTATGGACAAGACTAGATATGAGAAGGCCATAAAAGCATGTGCATTGGACAAGGACATCAATAATTTCAACCATGGTGATCTCACAGAAATTGGTCAGAGAGGGCTTAACATGAGTGGAGGACAGAAACAAAGGATTCAACTAGCTTGAGCTGTATATAACGATGCTGATATCTATCTCCTTGATGATCCATTTAGTGCAGTAGATGCTCATACAGCTGCAATTTTATTTAAAGTAAAATAAACTTGCTTTAAGTTTCTTCATGCGTGTGAAATCTAGGATCAAGCAAGAATTCTCAGTTTTGATGTAGTTCACTTAACCAAGTAAAAATTTGAATTTGCAGGATTGTGTCATGGCTGCTGTTGAAAAGAAAACTGTGATTCTAGTGACTCATCAAGTGGAGTTTCTCTCAGAAGTTGATAAAATTCTGGTAAGTTTTTACCAAAAACTAAGTTCTAATAAATCAGCTTAATTTTAAATTTTGTATGCATAAATTTGTTACCCATATCTATGTACTTTTCTTGTAAGTCATATAATTCGGTTTCTTAACTTTATAGGTTATGAAGGATGGACAAATTACTCAATCAGGAAGCCATGAGGAGCTCTTGACAGCTGGGACAGCATTTGAACAGCTTGTGAATGCTCATAGAGATGTAATAACAGGACTGGGTCCTTCAAATGATGAAACTCAAGAAGAAACTCAGATGTTAGATACGGTTCAGCCAGAGATGTCTCAAGGGTCTAGCTTCACTAAGGAAAACAGTGAGGGGGAGATTGCTGTGAATGGTCTACCAGGAGTGCAACTAACTGAAGAAGAAGAAACAGAGATTAATGATGTTGGATGGAAGCCATTCTGGGATTATATCATTGTCTCAAAAGGATTGCCTCTTTTTTTCTTAGGCATAGTAACTCAGTCCGGTTTTGTTGCTCTTCAGGCTGCTGCAACTTACTGGCTAGCTCTGGGGATTCAAATTCCTAAAATCACTAGTGGCATTTTGATTGGAGTCTACACTGCAATTTCAACACTCAGTGCTGTCTTTGTATACCTAAGGTCTTTCTTTGCAGCCCACCTTGGATTAAAAGCTTCCAAAGCTTTTTTTACCGGATTTACCAATGCTGTCTTTAAAGCTCCCATGTTATTCTTCGACTCAACCCCTGTTGGGTGGATTTTGACCCGAGTAAGATTATTTATTTCTCGACCAAAAAAAAAAAAAAACTATACTGTATGTTGTATCCTTGAAAGGGTATTTTATATTCAGAGCCAGTTCTCATTTTGCACTTTTATCTTTTTGTTTCTCGTGCAGGCTTCATCAGATTTGAGTATTTTGGATTTCGACATACCTTTCTCCACTATATTTGTAGCGGCAGCAACTATTGAACTTCTGACTACAATAGGGATTATGGCTTCTATCACATGGGAAGTTCTTATTGTAGCCATTCTTGCTATGGTAGCTGCAAAATATGTTCAGGTAGATCTAATGATTCATATTTAGTCTTGGTTGCTTTAACCTCTTTCATCAATAACGGAATGACAAAGCTCTCTCTTTTGCTTTTGCTCAAAGGGGTATTATCAACTATCTGCGAGGGAACTAATAAGGATAAATGGAACTACAAAAGCACTGGTTATGAATTATGCAGCTGAGACTTCACTTGGAGTGGTCACAATTAGAGCTTTTAACATGGTGGACAAGTTTTTTGAGAACTATCTTAAGCTCATTGATACTGATGCTTGGCTTTTCTTCTATTCAAATGCAGCCATGGAGTGGTTAGTTTTAAGGATAGAAGTACTTCAGAATTTGACCCTTTTCATTGCAGCTTTCCTTCTTGTGTTGCTTCCTAAGGGTTTTATATCTCCAGGTAACATAACTTCATTAGAACTTTCCATTTCTTGTAGCAAGGAGTTTTCAGACCGTCAAAAAATGGTACTCAATAGTTCCTCCTTTCTTGGGTGGTTTGCAGGACTTGTAGGACTCTCTCTTTCTTATGCTCTATCACTAACAGGCACCCAAATATTTTTCACTCAATGGTATTGCTACTTATCAAACTACCTCATCTCAGTTGAACGGATCAAACAATTCACGCACATACCATCAGAGCCTCCTGCTATTGTGGAGGACAACAGGCCACCATCTTCATGGCCTTCAATGGGTAGGATAGAGTTGCAAGCTTTGAAGGTAAGGAAGCATGTCAGACATAAGTTTCTTAATGTTCTTCACACGGCTACCTCCATCATTTTGACTTGTAACTGATGAAATTGACTCCAACTATTCATTCTTTTGGTCGGTTTTCAGATAAGATATCGTCCAAATGCTCCATTAGTTCTCAAGGAAATCACTTGCACTTTCAAAGAAGGACTAAAGTAGGCGTTGTGGGAAGAACAGGAAGTGGAAAAACTACACTAATTAGTGCTTTATTTCGTTTGGTAGAGCCTGCAAGTGGTAAAATTCTTGTAGATGGGCTTGACATATGCTCCATTGGTTTGAAGGATTTAAGGATGAAACTCAGCATCATCCCTCAAGAGCCAACTCTTTTCAAGGGTAGTGTGCGAACAAACTTGGATCCTCTAGGTCTTTACTCTGATGATGAAACATGGAAGGTAAGCCTACTGATTCTCATCTTGAACAAATTTTTCTGTATTGTTTTGTCTTCTTTTCTTTGCAAGTTTGGAGCAACCCAACTAACATTTTCATTTATAGGCTCTTGAGAAGTGTCAGCTTAAGGCAACAATCAGTAGCCTCCCCAATTTTCTAGACTCTTCAGGTCAGTTTATGATTCTTTTTATAACTAACTATAAGAATTAAACATGCCAATTTCTCTAAAGTGATTTTAAAGCAATATGGATAATAATATTCATTAACTCTGGCATATTCAATAGTGAGTGATGAAGGAGAAAATTGGAGTGCCGGGCAACACCAACTCTTTTGCCTTGGTAGAGTCCTTCTTAAAGGTAATAAAATTCTAGTTCTTGATGAAGCTACTGCTTCCATTTATTCTACCACAGATGCCATTTTACAAAGAATTATCAGGCAGGAATTCTCAGAATGCACGGTGATAATAATAGCTCATAGAGTTCCTACTGTTATTGATAGTGATATGGTCATGGTCCTCTCTTATGGTATGTTTTTTTACTTTCCAACTTTCTTTTTATACATACAGATGGAATCCAATTCAATGTTTTCCCCTTTCCTTTTTCTTTTAGCCATGTAGATAAATATGTATATAAACAAGATTATTGAGAAACAGTTAAAAAAATGGTTGAATAAATGCAAGGGGAAGTATAATTTTAAATTATGTATAAACATGATGGCAATTGTATCTGAGAACTATCTTCTAAAATGCTGAAAGAATTGCTTAGCTTAAGGGCTTCCTTGGCAATTTATGGGTTTTTGTGTGATTCAGTAACGGATCAAAGCTAATAATGTGGTTGGATGAGCAAATTTTCAATGGTTTGTTTTACTTAAAGAATAAGATAGGTAAATTAAGTTGTATCTAGAAAGAGTGAGGTTTTAAAGAACTATAGATAAGTCAATAAATTGAAAAATAAGCTTATCATAAGTGGAAATATACTGAATGAAAAAGAAATTACAATAAGATCAATTGTAAGTACCTAGGGATATATGTGAAAGCTAGTTTTGAGTCCAAAATGCCTAAGAGTCTCCATCCAAACTGGTTCACAAAGTTGTATTGATCTTGAGGCAGCTTATGCTAATTTGAGTTGGTTTGGTCTTGCAGGGAAACTTATAGAATATGATAAGCCTTCAAATCTTCTTGAGACTAACTCCTCCTTTGCTAAGCTTGTAGCTGAATACTGGTCCAGCTGCAAGAGGAACTCCCACCAGGATTTCAACAAATATCAATAATAATGTAGATAATGATAAATAAAGCACACATTTAGCATGAAAATGAGAGATTTTTATGTGACTTTATAACACACTAAGGTGATTACATGTAATACATGTTATCCTAAGGTGCCATCACAAAAAAGGACTCTGTGAAAGTATTGGAATATTTGATTAGCATGTAGAATCCTGGGCTGTCTTGTATTTTCTAAGCGGATTTGCCTATGGGCTATGGGAAAAGATGCAATGCCATATTTTACCATTTGGGTACCATCATTATTGTTTACAGGTTTGCGACTACTGAAGTGTGTTTCACCTCATTACCAACATACTCTTTTACATAAATATTTTTCTTCTTGTCCATTGAAGGTTCATTATGCCTATGAACTATACAAAGGAAGGTAAAATGATTTGACACTTCTGATCAACATTGAAAAACAGGAAAAAAAAAAAAAAAAAAAAAAAAAGAGAGAGGAGGAAAAGCAGCTCTACTATTCTACACAATGGAAAGGGTGTTACTCATATCTGAACTCGGGTATTGAAATAGCACTCTATCTGTATGGCTTGATGGTGGCTAATGGTCAATCAATTAACACTTAAAGATATACATTAGCATCATGATACGTACAACACTAGCATGAAGTGGCTTGTTCTAGTGTAATAATGTCATCATGCTATAAGTTGTACATGCTCCTCCCATTCCCTAACACCGGTGAGCTTAATTCATGATTCAAGCAAGATGAGTTTAACTTTAATCACATAATTAGTCAATTTTCTTCCAATATGCCAATTCCTAATTTGGTCCATTATATATATACACATACTTAGATCACAAACTATCCTTTAGAGTGCTAGAAGTTTTGTAAGTTGATAATTATTGTAATTGTTTCAGATTTAGTGGATTTTCTATGGGATTATCTATGTCCCATTGTGGTTTTTTCATTTGAGAATTTTGCTTTGGTTTTCCACTTTCCACTTTCTGTCACTATCTTTAATGCTTTGATTGAGGAATTTTCAAATGCATAGATGTGAAAGAGTAAGTCAATTAAGGAAGTAATAGAGAGTATGACCTCAAATAGAATAAAATGACACTGCTTGCCTTCCTACCACGTTGGTCCATAACCTCTGCAATCTTTCAATGGTGATTTCCTTTGCGAATTCCCTCCTTGAAAAAGCCAGAACTTCTTGAATCTCATTGTAAAAATGCTATGTGCAATGCGATAATAAAAGGGGCATTTTATCGAGCACTTAGCATTAGCTATTTTTAATAATCTTGGCAATGACATGGGGGTACTAATGAAACTCTATCATTCAATCTCAATCTGCTTGCCTAAAAATAATTGCTGAAATGCGTCTCACAAAGCCACACCTTGCTTCTCCGGTCCCCAAAAGAACTCAAGCTCTACAAAGCAATAAAAGCTCCTCTCTGATATTTTCTTCTTGGCTCTACAGCAATGAAGCTCTACTGTAAATTGCACTATTCTCTAAACTTTTTGCCTTTCTAGCTGTGTTTTCTCGACACTCTTTTAATTCAACGAATGAAATCTGATGGGCTAGCGCAAGCTGGCTTGCTTGAGCAAGATTAAAAAATGGAAAAAAAAAAAAAAGGCGATTTAAAACACTACATACTACATATGTCATTCTTGCCACTCGAACCCACATCCTCCCCCTAGCTAGTATTTGGGGAGATTCCAACTCACTATGGTGTTCAATCAATAGTGATAAAAAGTGTCTCATATTTATGGTTCGAATCTTACCCCCTTCGCCTCTCTCTATCTAAACAACTTTAATCCTAAATTGAGTAAGCTTTAAAGTTTTGTGGGTGGTGTATTTAAAGGTGTGGTCTTATAAAATTGGATTGGGATTTAGGACATTAGGGTTGGAGAAGCCACACATAAAGGGATAGGATTATGCAACAAAAGAATTATTGCAATTAGATGGAGTGTAAGGATTTGTGATATGGGAAAGAGTGTAAAGAAATGTGAACTAGTGAGATTAATAGGAAAAGAATCATTGCAATTAGAAATGAGAGGGAGTTTTAACTTTTGATCGCTTTGAAAAATTATATATTTCTTAGATAATTTAATAATATTCATATAGGTGGTCTAGTTAGTAAGTAGGCATAAGTTACTCGTATTGTACATGTACGTTTGTAAAATTCAATAAAATTCTTGTCCCACACTTCCTTTCCAATTATACGAAAATGGGCACGTTTTTCTCAAACCAAAAGTACATATGTGTTTTATTAGTAATGCGTATCATTTAGCTAGCAAATGATAAATATTATAAGAGTCCAAGCAAACACAAAGACTCAAAATTAATCTTCTGCCATCCTTTCCCTACTCATTATTCTTTGAAAATTAAAATCAAACTAGTCGCAGACCCACACAATGCGTGGAAATATACAACTATTTTGTAAAGTAGTGTAATAAATGATTTATTCTATAAAACATATTAGAGATAGTATTTCTAAAATTATTTTTCATCTCTCCATCTCAACAAATATATCATTCTATTATTTTGATTTTTTTTTTGAAAAACTTAGGTGCATTCAATTGATATTATTCCATTATTATTATTTTTTTTTTTGAGAAAAAAGATAGAAATGCAAATTTTTTTTCAAGTGATCTATATTATTCAAACTTTTGCATAGTGTGTTATGGTTTTTTTTTTTCTACAACTAAAATTTTTAAGTTCCAAAATTAATTATTTGAATTTCTCATTCTCTTAAAAAGATTATCATGATAACCAAATCTCATCACAAATTTATAATGGATATTACTCAAATAATTTATAGAAACATTCAAATACATAATCATCTCACTTCTAAAATATCTAAAAATTAATTCAAACCAATACTGTAAGAGGGATAGAGAGTATATGTGATATTATTCCATTATTTGTTTTTGAGATAAAAGATAGAAATACTATTTTTTTTTCAATTGATCTATATTATTCAAACTTTTGTATAGTGTGTTATGGTTTTTTTTCTACAACTAAAATTTTTAAATTGCAAAATTAATTATTTGAATTTCTCATTCTCTTAAAAAGATTATCATGAAATTCATAATGGATGTTGCTCAAATGATTCATAGAAATATTCAAATATATAATCATCTCACTTCTAAAATATCTAAAAAATTAATTCAAACACACCATTAAAGTGTATCATCCAGAAGTAGAGACACGAAAAAAAAAATTCATCAATCTAAATTAGAGTTGCAAGAAAAAATTAATAATAGAGAGAGAGAGAGAGAGAGAGAGAGAGAGAGAGAGAGAGAGAGAACAATCACCTTTTTTGGAAGAGAATGTGAGACAAATAATAAAATTATATAAAAGAAGATGAGTAGAAGATTCAAAAGAAAATGAATAGTTGTAAACACCAAATTATCTAAGTCATGCTATGTAATAGAATAACATTAAATCATTTTGTAATTTCATAGGATAATATGCAACAAATAAAGAAAATAAAATTAAAAAGATAAAAAATTAAAATATAATCAAATCATATCAACCTAAAGTAGAGTTAAACATAAAAATTCACCAATCTAAAGAATTAAACATCCACCAAAAGAAAGAATATATATATATATATATATATATATATATATATAAAGAGAGAGAGAGATAGAGAGAGAGTATTCACCTTTTTGTGTGAGCAAAATATGGATTGAATGGAAGAGAAAATAACAATTTTTATAGTAAAAAAAAATGGGGAGAAGAAGAGTCAAAATAAAAAGAAGATGAATAGATAGAGAAATTGTAAGGTTAAGAAAATATTACAGTAAATGAACAACCAATGAAGATATAATTATGCTTGATGTTGAATATTTGGTGTAAATGTCTTCTTTTTTTTTTCTTTTTTTTGGGAAGGGAGGGCAGTTGGTTTTAATGGGTAGTTGCAGATGCATAATTGAATTCAGCCTGTAAAAGTGATTTTTATTTATTAAAAAAAGGGTATTTTTGTTTTTGTTTGTGGTTTTGTTGTGTAATGGATGGTTACGAATGTAGAATCATCCATGAAAATATGCTTATGCTTGGTGTTCAATGTTATCCTATTAAATTCTAGGATGGTTAATTGTGAATTCAAATAGTTAGCCAATTGGGTTTTAATGGAGTAAATGGAGAAGTTGAATGGGTTGTGGTTAGCTTAGTCATTATGGAGAGGATTCTACATAATTTATCAAAAAAAAAAAATGTGGAAGGTGAAAAATAAGAAAACATTCAATGGATTATTGAGAGCAATTGAAAATTTTTAGTGTTAAAAATAACATAGTTAATTGTAAGGGTGGCAATTGAAGGGTTTGAACTTGAAAATAGCTAATTGGGTTCAAAGGGGAAAATGAAGAGTTGAGAATTAGAAGATGGCTGAATCAATGATGAGTTGGATTTAGTAAGTTAGAGAATGTGTAAATTTACACTTTATATATATATATATATATATATTAATACTGTTTAAAAAAATGAAAAAGAAAAGAATGTGACATGGCCAATGATGTGACTCAACTGAAGCGTAACAACAATAAATACTACGCTTTAGCTTTTAGATATATATATACATATAGATAATAGGTCACACTTTTCAAAGACACAAAACTCATTGTTTAATGTACATTCTTCTTATTTATTTATTATTGTAACTCTATTTTATATGAATATTTCCCATAGAACTGATTATTCAATTGAATATCTTTTTGATATATAATATTTATGTTATAGTTTTTATACTTCCTCTGGTAAAAAATTTCATAAAAGTATTTTGAATATATTTTAATCTATTGAATATTCCATAATAAATACTCTAAATAGTTTTAGTAAGAATTATTCTATTGAATATATTTTTGATATAATCATATGATTATTTAAAATTAAAATCTAAGAATATTTCCTATTTAATACAAACATTACTGTATTTACTTTCAAAATAGTATATAATGTTAATGTATATTTGATTGCGAAGTTTTTAAAAACAAATGTCATATACCATTTTTTTTCTTGTTTCTGTATTTTTGTGCCGAATTTTTTAAACAAACTTTTCTTAAAGATACCGAATATCATACTCTACATGTACTGTATTTTACTAATTATCTAGGTCATGGTTTTTTTTTTTTTTTTTTTTTAATATTTTTACTTTGTATAGACAATTGAATTTTTTGATAGCATTAGTTGGATAGCCAAAAGATAACATAAAGATGTAATTTCCTCTTCATTATGAATGTCAATTAACTCACAATTGATAAAGTAAATAAAAAACATAATATAGTCTTGTTCATACTTTATATATATATATATATATATATAATTCAATAGTTGGGAAGGAGAAAATTTTAAATGAATTCATTAAAAATACTAGAAAATATACAAGGTTATTGATGAATCTAGTTTACAATTTGTTCTTTAGATAAGGAGAGAAAGTTACCAATGCGTACAATTAATCTTGTCATTGACCTCTAATGGACAACAACAAAAAATGAAAGAAAAAGATTATGTTATGTGTCGGGGGCGAAAAAGTTTTCCTTCCGACAAATGAGATTTATATTGGGTTGGGAGTCTAAACCGAAACTCGACGATGGGCTTGATGCACAGCCCAAAAGCTATCGATGAAGTCCAAAGAATTCACTGTATTTTATGCCTTGGGCCTAGATTGAGATTGACAAGAATGGCCCATAAATAATCCCTACAGCAGGCACGTCAGCATGGTGAAAAAAACATACTATAAGAAATAGCCCAGCAATAAAATGTTTCTGCAGAAAATAGCCCAGTGGTAAAATGTTTCTGCAGAAGATAGCCTAGCGGTAAAGTAAGATAAAACAGGATAAACCTCCAGCTGTTAGTTATTTCATAGATTAAGGGAAATATCTACATTTTCATACTCATCATCCATTAGCTCTGGAGTAGAGTCTTCTAATACAACAATATGAGGGAAAAATTCTATAGTAACAGTTACATCATAACCGTCAATAGTAAATGAATAAGTAAATATCATGAGTTCCATAATAACAAATAATGAGAAAAACTTAGTGTGAGATGAAAGGAGAGAGAGAAATCCCAGCTAGCGCAGCAAAATCATTATGGTGCCAAGGCATGCTCGTGAATATAGTACATGTAGTGAGTAGAGAGAGTCATTTGTGAGTAGTATGAGTAATGAGTGAGAGTGTATAGTAAGGTTGCTGGGGCTTTCTGCTGGGAGTAGATAAGTGTTTATGAGTAAAGCTATGAGGAGTGTTTGTGAGCTCGAAGCTGGGGATCTTAGTTTCTAAACTTGAAACTAAGAACTCAGTGACTTTTTTAGAGCTTAGAGAAGGCTTTTTATAGAGAGGTTAAGGAAGAGTTCCTCTTTCTTGGTGTATATCTTAGTGTGTTCTCCCCCTGAAGCATTAATGGAGAATTCCATTTATAGTTGGGTTTTAGGGGGGTAATTAGCAAATAATTTCTACTAAATCTCCCTCAATCTTCAGAAAATCCTTAGAGAATCGTTCCGAGGATTTTAGCTAAGAGTGGTAAGCTCAACTTTTAGAAGGTTCTTGCTGTTTTGGTCTTGAAGCCCTTGCTGGGAACTCTGCTAGGATTCCCTTGATACCCTCCAAACCACATTTCCCTAAGTTTTCCCATTTGGGGTTCATGTGCTTGGTCAATGAACTAGAGAGTACACGTTTTTAGTATGAAAATGAATTGATTTCAAGTTGTTTCAGGGGCTTTAATGGCCTAGTCATGGCTGCTCTTGGTTCTTGACTGAACGGGCTGGAGAAGAAAGAAGGGACAGCTAGCTGAAGCTTGCCAGCTTTCTGTCACGTTAGTTTTAGCTTTATGTCATATGAGAAATGATGAAATTTCAGCTTGTGAAGGAAGGGTTTGACCCCTGATGGACACGTGTCCTCTTCTAATCTGATTGAACAAGTTGGGACTTGATGGGAATGGGCTCCAGCTGTTTGGTTATGCTGAAATTTAGCTGGTCAATTCATGTGATCTTCAGTTGCTGGGATTTGTGTGTGGGCTGGGCCGACTCAGCTGGGCTTTGTAGTTAAGCTCCTTTGGGCTTGGTTGTCACTACAAAATGAAAAGTTTTGCCATGGGTGATATTCGTGGGCTTTTGTAGTTAGTTGATTATGGAAAATAAACATAATTCCCATAAATTTTGTGAAATAAATATTTTTTGAGAGATGATTAATTTATATTTCCCCATGAGTTAGGGACTTTAGTATATATTTTGCCAAGAAATAGTTTTGGGCTTTAATCATAAAGTAATTGTTTTTGCCAAAATGACATTTTGGGCTTTTATAAAATAAGTGCCAAATTAGTATTTGAGCTTTGTAAAATAAGTGCCAAATTAGTATTTGGGCTTCGTAAGATAAGTTCCAAATTAGTATTTAGGCTTTGTAAGATTTTGCAAAAATATTGCTGTATCGTAACGAGCTTTAGAGGTGCCGCATTGTAGCGGGCTTTAGAGATGCCGTATTGTAATGAGCTTTAGAGGTGCCGCATTGTAATGGGGTTTAAAGATGCTGCGTCGTAGCGGAGTTTAGAGATGTCGCATCGTAGCAAGGTTTAGAGAAGCCGCATCGTAACGGGTTTTAGAGATGCCGCATTGTATCGGGCTTTAGAGACACCATATTGTAGCAACTTTTAGAGATGCCGCATCGTAGCGGGTTTTAGAGATGCCGCATCGTAGCAGGCTTTGTAAGAAGGTTTGGTTGGGCTTTTGGGCTTTGTCCACAAGTTAAATGATTTTGGGCTTTTTGTGGAGATAGTGTAATTTTGTGGCCCAATTTTGGGAGTAATGTGATAAGTATTATTTGTGGAAAATCTCAGTTAGATAATATGTGGGATATAATGGGTAATATTTGTGAGAGGGTCCAAGGTAATTTATGAGGCTTTATATAGGAAAGATTTGTGGGAGTCCAATAACATGGAGAATATTTGAGTAATATGTGGAAAATATTTATGTGGGCTTGAGTGGGCTAATGAAATTAAGGCCCGAAAATTTATACCTCAACATTATGTTAAAGCTATGTTTGATATTTGGGTGGAAAGAATAAGGAAAATAATACTTTTTATACAAATTTACTTTTATATTCTTACGAGTGTTCAATTATAATCAAATATTTTAATGCGATCTCTAAAGTTATTTGGTACAACTTATTCAATTTTATTTTATTTTTTGAAAATAAGATTTGAAAATTTTTATTTATAAAAATGAGGATTTTATAAAAATTTATTTTGAAAAATTAATTAATAAATACATGTATTTGTATCGGAGATATCTAAGGTTTAAATTCTCTAGTCTTGACTATCAGATTATAAAAAAGAAAAAAAATTACTGGTCATTTGCAAGGAATCTGCTCAAACTCAAAAGAGCACTCAAGAAAATGTGGCTTTTATTAATGAGAAATGTTATGTCCACAACATTTTCATAACAAATCATAAGTGGTAGGTTGTTAAGTAATTTAAGTTGTGAATTCAAATTTGAATCAGTAACAACTTACCACATGTGATTTGTTGTAAAAATGTTGTGAAATTGTTGTGGACGTAAGAAAGATAAGCAAAAAAAAAAACTAATGAGAAGTACAAGAAAAGACAGGAAAAAAAAAGTAGAAAAAAAAAGGAAAAAAAAAAAAAAAGAAAAGAAGGGAAATGCAACTAGAAGGGAAAAAAAAAAAAAAAAAAAAAAAAGAAGAAGAAGAAGAAGAAGAAGCAACCGGACGAAACCCATGTGTAGGAGAAAACATTTTGGTGGGCCTAGGAGAAAACACCTGGGCCCTACCATATTTTTCCTCCCTCCTTCCAACCAAACACCCACTAAAAAGGTTCTCTCCTCTTTTCTCTCCTCAATTTTCTGTCTGCCCTAAAATCCCTGCAAAGAAACATATTGTCAGTGTTAATTTTTTTAGCTGGGCTTTAAAGAAAGATTTGGGCTAAATTGCATGTGAGCTTTAGTCCTGGGTGGTGTTTGTGGGTTTCTAAACGGACTAAGCTTTGGACTTGATGGTTGAGGTTCACTTGTTTGCTGATGGGTTGTTTTGTTTCAAAAATCTAAGGAGCAACTGGGTTTGAACAAATAAAGAATTTCTAATGGAGACATTGTATTTACCGACATTATAATATTAATGACTCTTTAACTAATGGCACTTCACCTTGTAATTTAGATTATCCTAGATTCAAATGGTAAAAGGAACTAGTAATGCTTTGCTTGTTTGGAGGTTAAAGTTTTCTAAAAATGAGTCATTTTTTAAATAGTATTTTTTAGAAAACTATTTCATTTTTCTATGTTTGATAGCAGACTGGAAGATAAATGGAAAATTTTTTTCTAGTGTTTGGTATGCACAAAAAAATTATTAACATTTTTTGAATAATTCAAAATATGAATCCGTGGTGTACTCTTCAAGGGTGGGTACAAAGTGCCCTACCTCAATAAGGTTACATGCCATTAAAAAAAAAAAAAAAAAATTGTATATTTTATAAATCAGCTAAAATAATCAAAATAAATTTAAAAATCATATATAAATTTTGTTGGGATTAAAGCTTTGTTGGGTTTGCTTTAAATTTTTCATATTAAGCATTTATTTGACATATCAAAACTTCTATTAGGATTTAGGCACCATAATTACGTTCCGTTTTGTTTTGTTTTTTTTTTTTTTTTAAGACACTATAATTACGTTTTCCAATGCTAAATCATATTAATTTTCTTATGTTACTACAAATCTAATGTAAACTGCTAGCTTGAATATTTGGATCACATTTTCATACGTTTTTCTCAAAAAAAAAAAAAAAAAAAAAATCACATCTTCATTTGGGACAAAATAAAATAAACTTTTAACGGTAAATATTATAATATGTTATTGTCTTATAGTGTTATACAATTTTTTTTTAATAAAATATGAAGTAAGAAAATCAAGTTTTAAAGTATTCAACAATATTGTGAGTAAGCATAAATATTATATGCAGGTCTTAATATATATATATATATATATTTATGTGGCGGGCAAAAAAAATAGCTAACGAAGTTAACGGGTTTCGATGTGTTACTTTTTGCTCACATAATTAATTTTTAGAGATGGGATGCGAGGTCAACCTTTAAATATCCGTTTTAAGATATAAGTTAAAAGGTAGCTAAATAGTATAATAGGGGGGAAAATAGCCAAATACTACGTTTTGGCGTGGAAAACTAGCACTATTTTGGAAATATTTAGCAATTTACCACTTTTTTTGTACTCGAGCTCCACAAAATTGAGTTCTAAATAGTACTCGAGATTAGTGAACTCGAGTTCCTAGTGAGTTGCCAGAGTGACACTACTGACCTGGAATTTGTGTAATTAAAAAAATAATGTGATACTCAATATTACTAAAATCGAGTACTTCTTTATAGTACTCGTGCTTTATACAGTCGAGTACCTTTTTTTTTTTTTTTTCATACAATCAAGTTCTTTTCTATCTCTCTGTCTCACGTAGAGGCATTCTTTCTTCTTTTCCTTTTATTTATTTATTTATTTTTAAATTTTTTTTTTATCTCTCATAGGAACTCACTCTTGCAAGTCAAAGAAGCTTGTCAAGTCAAAGAAAATGGCAAGAATTTATGGCCAAAGAAAAGAAGCATGAATTTGGTTTGCATGTCAGGTGTTGTTCATGGCCATCATTTTTGACAATTCATGAAGAACATTTAATGCAAGCTCTTGCATTTCTTCACGTATGAAACTTATTGAATATCATGCATGTTCCTGACATGGGCATGCAAGCCATTTAATGGTTTGTTGGCTAATGTCAAGCCACTAAGTCTGACTATTCAGAGCATCTCCGGCAGTTTATCTAAATTTTTGTATTGTTTAGACAATGAATAGTGACATTTAGCTTTTACTTACCTACTTTTTTAAATACACTTTTCAACAGATTCTCTATCCTTTTCTCCATCTCATTTAAATATTATTTCTTTATTTATTCTTTATTCTTTTTTTTATCATAATTTATTCTTCCTATATTCATTCCCAACAATTATATTTTTAATGAAAAATGTTATATCCACACCAGTTTTTGTAATACTTTCACAAGAATCACATCAAAATCTTATGTGGAAAGTTGTTATTAGTTCTAATTTGAACCCACCGCTGAAATTATTTTTTTACTTACCAATATTAGCTAATAATAATCTAGCACTTAAGATTTATTGTGAAAATATTGTGGTAGCATTTCTTAATTGCTATTTCTTATTTTTTATATTATTTTTCCTTTCTTAATTTCATCCATACGTTTCTTTTCTTTTTTTCTTTTTTTTTTTCTCTTGGTTTTTTCTCCACCACACATGTATCCCACTCCTATCTCTATCTACCCTTCTTTTTCTTTTTCTAGTTCATTCCGGATCACTTTCTCCAACTCTCTCTCTCTCTCTCTCTCTCTCTCTCTCTCTCTCTCTCTCTTTACTTTTTCTATTTCTACTTGATTCTAGAACACTCTCTAGCATGATCTTTTGACTTCTATTTTCTTTCCTCTTCGGCTCATTTCACACACATAGCCGACCGTGATCTTTTGATTTCTCCTCTATGTTTGCTTTTTTGTTTTTTATTTTCTTTCTTCTTCATCTCACTTCACTCACACACACAGCCGGCAGAGAGAGTTAACCTTTGTCTATCTTTGTTTTCTAATGAGAAGAGAGAGTGTTTTTTCTGATAAGAAGTGAAAGAGAGAGCAAGGAAGAAAGAGAAACAGAGGAAAGAGAAAAAAATTATTTTTTATTCAACCAGGTGATTATTTTAATAGATAAAATTTTTTGAAGGTGCTACAGTAAACATTATTGTGTTCTCTACTTTAAGAGAACAACTATAGCAACTCCATTCCAAAATATAGAGATGGAGAAGCCATTGGAGTGAATTTTTGGTGTGTTTGCTCTCTAAAATTGGCTTTAGGGAGCCTATTGGAGATGCTCTCAAGCCATTCCAACCGAAACAAAAAGTATAAAAAGGAAAAAAAAAAGGGTACTCGACTGCACTAAGTTGAGTGCTATAACGAGTGGTATTAGTGCAATCGAGTACCTTTTTTTTTTTTTTTTTTTTTGACATTAGCCAACAAACCATTAAATGGCTTGCATGCCCGTGTCAGGAAGATGCATGATATTCAAGAAGTTTCATGCGTGAAGAAATGCAAGAGCTTAAATTAAATGTTCTTCATGAATTGTCAAAGAAGATGGCCAGGAACAACACCTGACATGCAAACCAAATTCATGCTTCTTTTCTTTGGCCATAAATGCTTGCCATTTAGTTTCTTTGACTTGCAAGAGTGAGTTTCTATGGGAGATAAAAAAAAGAAAAAAGAAAAGAAAAACAAGGTACTTGAGTACTATAAAGAAGTACTCAATTTCAGTAATATCGAGTACTACATTATTTTTTTTAATTACACAAATTTTAGGTCAACAGTGCTACGTTAGTGACTTATTAGGAACTCGAGTTTACTAAACTCGAGTACTTAAAAAGTGATAGATTGCTAAATATTTCTGAAATAGTGCTAGTTTGCCATAAATTTTGCCAAAACGTAATATTTGACTATTTTTATTGTATAATAAGACTCATAAATAATACCAACAATACAATGAGATTCTTAAATAATACAAAAAAAAGAAGCTACAAAATTAAATAAATATCTTCCCAAACGGACTCTACAATACATGTCATCACCCTGAGTGGTTAGCGTTGATCATTGTGGGTCCTGGCTTAAAATAATATAAAAGCACTAACAAGTCCAGGTCTTGATTAAAATAATATAATAATAAGAAAATTGAGAAAGGGTTTGAAGAATCACTATATATAATGACGAGTTAATTACAACATACTCGCACTTCAGATTTTCTTCCTGCAAACTTTTCTTCCTTCATTACAATGGCTGCCTCTTTTGCAACTCATCATGTGCTTCTCTTAGTATGGTTCCTTTCCGTGTCAGGAAGATGCATGATATTCAAGAAGTTTCATGCGTGAAGAAATGCAAGAGCTTAAATTAAATGTTCTTCATGAATTGTCAAAGAAGATGGCCAAGAACAATACCTGACATGCAAACCAAATTCATGCTTCTTTTCTTTGGCCATAAATGCTTGCCATTTTCTTTGACTCGACAAGTTTCTTTGACTTGCAAAGAGTGAGTTCCCACAGGAGATAAAAAAGAAAAAAAAAAAAAAAAAGGAAAAAAAGAAAGAGTGCCTCTATGTGAGACAAAGAGATAGAAAAGAACTCGACTGTATGAAAAGTAGAAAAATGGGAAAAAAACAGGAAAAGAAAAAAAGAAAAAAGAAAAACAAGGTACTCGAGTACTATAAAGAAGTTCTCAATTTTAGTAATATCAAGTACTGCATTATTTTTTTAACTACACAAATTTCAGATCAGCAGTGTTACACTAGCGACTCATTAGGAACTTGAGTTCACTGAACTCAAGTACTAAAAAGGTAGTAGATTGCTAAACATTTTCGAAACAATGTTGGTTTGTCATAAATTTTGCCAAAACGTGATATTTGGCTATTTTCACGGTATAATAAGACTCATAAATAATATCATCAGTACAATAAAACTCTTAAATAATACAAAAAAAAAAGCTACAAAATTAAATAAATATCTTTCCAAACTGACTTTACATCTCATCACCCTGAGTGGTTAGCGTTGATCATTGTGGGTCTTGCCTTAAAATAATATAATAATAAGAAAATCGAGAAAGGGTTTGAAGAATCACTATTATATATTACGAGGAGTTAATTATAGTATACTCACACTTCAGATTTTCTTCCTTCAAACTTCTCTTCCTTCGTTACAATGGCTGCCTCTTTTGCAACTCATCATGTGCTTTTCTTAGTATGGTTGCTTTCCGTTACCTTCAGTTTAAGCTTCTTCTTCTTCAAAGCAGAGTCAATCTCAAGT
This sequence comes from Quercus aquifolioides, assembly GCA_019022515.1. Taxonomy (NCBI): domain Eukaryota; kingdom Viridiplantae; phylum Streptophyta; class Magnoliopsida; order Fagales; family Fagaceae; genus Quercus; species Quercus aquifolioides. The sequence continues at coordinate 16,529,701 of CM032328.1, forward strand.
GTCTCTTGCAATGAAAAAGACAAGCAAGCCCTTCGAACGCTCAAACGTGGTCTATCTGATCATGGACGCGTCCTCTCATCCTGGTCTGGCCATAAAGATTGCTGTATGTGGGACGGAGTTTTCTGTGACAATAAAACTGGCCGAGTCACTGAGCTCCACCTCAATTATCCAATGAGGTTAGGCGGTGAGATTAGTGGTTCGTTGCTCCAATTAGAACATTTGAATTACTTGAATTTGAGTTACAATGACTTTAATTGTACTCCGATCCCATCTTTCCTTGGTTCAATGTACAGTCTCACACATCTTGATCTCTCAGGCGCTAACTTCTGTGGACTCATTCCTCATCAGCTTGGGAACCTTTCAAGCCTTCGCTATCTGTCTCTTGGAAATAATTCTGACCTTAAAGTAGATAACCTTCGTTGGATGTCTGGTCTCTCTGCCATTCAATACCTTGAACTAAGTGATGCTGACCTTCACAGAGAAGTTGATTGGCTTCAAATAATGAGTAAGTTCCCATCTCTTTCGGAGCTATACTTGGAAAATTGTCAGCTTGATAGCCTGAATCCATCTCTTGGATTTGTCAATTTCACGTCTCTTCGAGTCCTTCATCTTTCTGAAAATCATTTCAATCATGAGATACCTAATTGGTTCTCTAATCTCAGTACAAGCCTCTTAAGGCTTAAACTGTACAACAGTTCTTTGAAAGGCAATATACCGCCTAGCATTTTCAATTTAGAGAAATTAGAATATCTATCCTTGTGTTTCAATAAGCTAACTGAACAAATTCCAGAGCCGTTAGGCCAACTTAAGCATCTAACATATCTTGATCTCGGAATTAATTCTTTAAATGGTCCTATACCTTCTTCCTTTGGGAATTTATCTCGTTTGAGAATGTTATGCCTCAACCAAAATCAGTTGAATGGAACCATTCCAAACAGTCTTTGGCTTCTCTCTGAGTTAGAGACGTTGTATGTCGGAAAAAATTATTTAACAGGTACCGTAGATGAAGGGCATTTCCAAAAACTCTCAAAATTAAAGTATCTCTATATGTCTAAAACACGTTTGTTCTTTAATGTCAATTCCAATTGGGATCCCCCCTTCCAACTTGACTATGCCTCCATGAGCTCAATCAAGATAGGTCCTAAATTTCCTTCATGGCTACAATCACAAAGATCCCTCACTTTTTTAGATATGTCCATGTCAGGAATTTCAGGCAAAGCTCCGGGTTGGTTTTGGAATTGGACTTCAAACATTACAGTTATCAATCTTTCTAACAACCACATAGAATGTGATGTATCAGACATTTTTTTGAGTTCTACTGCCAAAGTGCTCAATATAGCTAACAACTCATTTTATGGACCCATTTCTACTTTCTTATGCCAAAAGAAAATTAGAAAGAATAAATTAGAGGTTTTAGAAGCATCAAACAATCTCTGATCAGGAGAACTTTCTCACTGCTGGAAGTATTGGCAGTCTTTGATCCATTTAAACTTAGGGAGCAATAATCTAGTAGTAGAATTCCCTACTCCATGGGGGCTTTAGTTAACCTCCAATCATTGCATTTACAAAACAATAGCATCTATGGAGATATTCCTTCATCATTGAGAAAGTGCTCAAATCTGAATCTCATTGATATGGGTGATAATCATTTGTCCATCATACCACTATGGATTGGAGAAATGACAAATCTTATAGTTCTCCATCTAAGATCAAGTGAATTCAAGGGTTATATACCTCAACAAATATGCCAACTTTCTTCTCTTAGAGTATTGGATCTTGCCAATAATAGCCTATTAGGATCCATACCAATCTGTTTGAAAAATATTAGCGCCATGGCATTACAAGATTCCGATGTTATTTCATTTTATTATATTCCTTATAATACATGTCCGTATATACATGTATCCTATGTTGAGAATGTTCAGTTGATTCCCAAAGGGAAAGAAATGGAATACAAAGAGAACCTTGAATTAGTTAGGCTCATAGACCTTTCAAGTAACAACTTGTCTGGATTAATCCCTGTTGAAATTTTTGATATTTCCAAATTACGGTTTTTGAATTTGTCTCAAAATCATTTGATGGGAAAGATACCAAAAAAAATTGGGAGTATGAAAGAATTAGAGTCAGTTGATCTCTCACGAAATCATTTATCTGGTGAAATTCCTCCAAGCATGTCTAATATGACATTTCTTAGTCTCTTGGATTTGTCATACAACAACCTCTCGAGTAGAATTCCTTCAAGCATTCAGCTTCAATCATTTGATGCCCATAGTTACATTGGAAATCCTCAGTTATTTGGTGATCCTCTTCCAAAAAGTTGCACAATTGAGGAACAATCTTTAAATAGATCACCAATTGGCAGTGTTAAAGATGATTCTAAAAACTCCAGCTTCTACATTAGTATGGGAGTTGGATTTGCAACTGGCTTTTGGGCAATTTGTGGAGCTCTCTTCTTCAATAGGACTTGGAGGCATGCTTATTTTAGATTTGCCGATGAAATAAAAGATTGGATTCATGTGACTGCAATGAGAAAGATGAATTTATTGGAAAAGCTAAGAGTCTGCCTTAGTAAGTGAGGCATCGTTATCTAGCCAAAAGGTATTGCTTCAAGTTATATGTCCTTAATATTGTTTCTTTCATGTTGATGTTGTAGTCAACTACTTTGAATATACAATTTAATTCATAGCTAAATGTGATAGTCATTTGGATTTTATTTCACTAATATGACATAACTTTAGCCTTGGTTTATATTTCGTTTAAAGACATTTTTCTTTTAATAGGTAGATAGTAGGGGAGGGGGAGGTGTGGCTTGAGCCGTAGACATAGAGTACTACAATAGATACCATTACTGTTGGGCTACCACTAAACTTTGTTTAGAGACATTTGAAGTGGATAAAGAGGGAACTCATTGAAATACCCTAAATAGAAATAAAGTGGTACTCTGACAGAAGAAATTGTTTCTCATATACATAATACATCAAATATGTAGTGTAGAATTTTATTTATTTATTTATAATTATTATTATAAATAGGATGCATAGCATGAGTTATAACCTCATATGCTGTAAGCTTCAATTCAATTGGAGGATTTACTTGTAGAATATCAAAGAGGTGGACTTAACATGAATTCTTAGAATTTCAACATGACATATTTTGAATTGAGGTTAAAGAAGAATTATTATACTAACATCACTATTATTGAAAATTGCAATTCATTTAAAGAAGAATTATTTCTCCATCAGCATAAATTCAGAGTTTTGGTCACTAAACAAAAAATAGTGCTTCCTGGACTCATTGATTTATTTCGCAATGACTTTTCAATTCCACAAACTCCAAGAGTCCCTCTTTTGCTTTTGTTTTATAGTTTTACTAAAAATACTGTTCCCTATTTCAAAAGTGGGTTTCTCATTTTGGAACCAACAAACTCTACTCAATTGAGCCAAATCTATGACTGTTACTAAATTGAATTGGGTTTTTGATAACAATATTAATCATAAAGATTAAAACTTCCTTTCATTTATGCAATGTTTTCTTATCTTCTTCTTCTTCTTTTTTTCTTCTTTTTTTTCTTTGTGCTTTTGTATGACCCTTTTGCACTTTTGCAAACGATATTTACAGGTTGTGAAAACTATTGCAATCCAAGACATTTACAAGTTGAAGCAGACATAAATAAATTGTTTCTATATGACAGGTCAGTGTAACTATGACTTTGTCGTCTGAATAATCTCGTTTGCTACCTCTGCATACGAACTATATGTGGCTATTGCCTATTGGTACTGGCCAGTTTCACTAAGGATATTGTTTGTATTAATGTGCAAAGATAGGGACCATATCAGTAGTGTAGACCATTTGATTGGTTTTTATTAGCCTCTTGAATGAATTTTTTACCCAATTATGTTGATATACATGCTTATGGTTGAAGTAGTAACTATACGGAGTTCGATGTTATGGTCAAATTAATTAAAGCAAATTAATGAAAGGAAATGACATATGTGGACTCCTTAACGTGCCTTTAGTTCCTCTTCTCATATGTGGACTCCTTAACGTTCCTTTTGCAAATATGCTACAGAAGTGTCAAACTCAGCTTATGATAGCCCAGGATGAACTATTGAGATCCACTTCTGAGATCCTAAACAGTATGAAGATCATAAAGTTGCAATCATGGGAAGACAAATTCAAGAATTTGATTGAATCCCTCCGCGAAAATGAGTTCAAATGGTTGGCTGAAACTCAGTTTGCAAAGGCTTATGGCACATTGTTGTATTGGATGTCTTCAACCATCATTTCTTCAGTGGTCTTCTTGGGATGTATTATTTTTGGAAGTGCCCCTCTAAATGCTAGCACCATCTTCACAGTCCTTGCATCATTTAGGAGTATGGGAGATCTTGTTAGAATGATACCAGAAGCTCTTTCTTCTTTGGTCCAAGTGAAGGTATCTTTCGATTGTCTCAATGCTTTTCTGCTTGATGATGAGCTGAAAAATGATGATTAAGGAGAATCCCCTTTCAGAAGTCGGATAAGAGTGTGAAGATACACTCAGGCAATTTCAGTTGGGATCCTGAAATAATGATTCTAACTCTAACAGATGTGAACTTGGAAATAAGATGTGGGCAGAAAGTTGCTGTTTGTGGTCCAGTTGGGGCTGGGAAATCATCACTTCTCTATGCTGTACCAGGGGAGATACCAAAAATTTCTGGAACAGTGAGTAAAAAACTGACTGATTGCTTATAATTTTGCAACTGAATTTTTTGTCACTGATTTTGGTCTTTATTGCTCATTAACAGGTTAATGCATTTGGATCCATTGCCTATGTTTCTCAAACTTCTTGGATCCAAGGTGGGACTATTTGTGATAACATATTATATGGAAAGCCTATGGACAAGACTAAATATGGGAAGGCCATAAAAGCATGTGCTTTGGACAAGGACATCAATAATTTCAACCATGGTGATCTCACAGAAATAGGTCAGAGAGGGCTTAACATGAGTGGAGGACAAAAACAAAGGATTCAACTAGCTCAAGCTATCTATAATGATGCTGATATCTATCTCCTTGAGGATCCGTTCAGTGCTGTAGATGCTCATACAACTGCAATTTTATTTAACTAGTAAGTTTCCCGTGCAATGCACAGATAATATTATAATGTTTTATGTAAATTTGTTTTTGGAAAATATTATACATATATTATAGCATATTTATTATAAAACTTTGTTAGTAATGAGTTCATCATAAAAAGTAACAATTATAAATTGCACACATATATCTATTATAATTATTTTGTCGCTAAGATTTTTCATAGGTATTTGCATTTATATTAAATTTCAATGATGTGACAGTTTTTTGTAAATTTTTTATTTTTGTTAATTTTGGAATAGTGCAGCAAAAAGAACTAACATAGCATGTTGAATTGTGTTTTTTTTTTCTTCCATACCTTTTTATCATTTGAAGGCGCATCAAAAATCTTAGCAACTATATACTTTTCAAAACCATCTTTTAGATTGAATTCATTCAAATGAAGTGGAGAAATCCATTTTTTTCGTAATTTTTTTTTTCAAATAACGTGAGATTCCTTCTCCAATATCAATATTTTTACAAAAATTTAAATAAGTTGTACCTTAGTTTATTTCTCGATCTTGTAGATTTATTTAGGATTTTCTCGGCATCTCGATCAAATATCACAAACTTTGTTTTGTTAATTGCATTAAAAACTTCAATTTGAATCCTGTATCTAAAGTAGTTTGCAATTGTATATATATAGTAGTTATAGTGAGATAAATATATTATAAATATTTGGAGAGTATGTAGTTAATGTGAGTGCCTCTAACTTTGGGATAGAAAGATTTATTTTTATTTTACATTTTGCACACCAAAATTTGACATTCCTTTCACAAAGTATGCACAAAATGTAATACCAACCCATTGTTGTATCTATGTTACTTATTATTGCAATACCCTAGCAGTTCACATCTTGCAATGAACTTTGAAATTAATATGTATTTTTTTTTAATGTAAATAATATGATCTATTATTATTTTTATACATAAATGATGAGTATAATTTGAAATAATTAACAAACCTTTTTCGTAGGATCTCATTCAATGCATTTTATCTTTACTATTGTCTTCATATTATTTAAAGATAAATCCTCCTATGAAAATTGTTTTGCATGTATTTTTGATATTTCTTGTATAGGATCATGTTTTTTACCATTCCTATTATTGAATTTTTTTAAAGAAAATATTAAGTTAATTGCATTTTGTGAGATAGTATATGCTCTTTATTAGACTTTTTTGTTATTATAAATTTTAAAAATATGCACTTGTCAATTATTTCAGCAACCTGAGGGATCTCAAGATTTATATATATTTTTGTTGCATTGGTCGATGACAGAGAATTTGTCTGCATAAATTGCATAGAATATTATTAATAGACAAAAGCATATTGAATTGAAATTGGGGAAAAAATGAAGAGATATTTCATGAGAATGAGATTTTCTAGAAGTATCATCTATATGTGGGGGAGGAAGAAGAGAGTTTGTAAGAGGGTAAGAGGTTTTGCTTTGATTTACACGTGGGAATGGTCAAACTTGGGTCATAATATGTAAGGTAAGAACTGGGCCTGAGTTTTTCATAAGGTTTGGTTTACTTTTAAACAGTAATCAATTTTATAGTGAATAACTTTTGGTCTAATTAGTCTAATTGTCAAGAACAACTCGTATCAATATAATAGTAAAAATAAGTTACTATGATCTATTGGGTAACAGTAAAAAAAAACTTAATAAAAAGAGGTAAAAAATGCTAAATTTATATAATAGTAAAAATAAGTTACTATGATTTATTAGGTAATAGTAAAAAAAAACTTAATGCAAAAAGGTAAAAAAGGTTAAATGTAATAAGTTACTATGATCTATTGAGTAATAGTAAAAAAAAAACATAATAAAAAGAGATAAAAAATGCTAAATTTATATAATAGTAAAAATAAGTTACTATGATTTATTAGGTAACAGTAAAAAAAATACTTAATGAAAAAAGCTACTATGATCTATTGAGTAAGGTTTGGTCTACTTTTAAACGGTAATCAATTTTATAGTGAATAACTTTTGGTCTAATTGGTCTAATTGTCAAGAACAACTCGTATCAATATAATAGTAAAAATAAATTACTATGATCTATTGGGTAACAGTAAAAAAAAAAAAACTTAATAAAAAGAGGTAAAAAATGCTAAATTTATATAATAGTAAAAATAAGTTACTATGATTTATTAGGTAATAGTAAAAAAAACTTAATGAAAAAAGGTAAAAAAAGTTAAATGTAATAAGTTACAATGATCTATTGAGTAATAGTAAAAAAAACTTAATAAAAAGAGGTAAAAAATGCTAAATTTATATACTAGTAAAAATAAGTTACTATGATTTATTAGGTAACAGTAAAAAAAACTTAATGAAAAAAGGTAAAAAAAGTTAAATGCAATATTAGAGTGCCATGTGGCAGGACCTCATGCACTCTCACATGAGGTCTCTGCTTTTATATATATATATATTGATGTAAGAGAAACTTGCTTCAAGTTTTTTCATGAATGTGAAATCTAGGATCAAGAAAGAATCCTCATCTTTGATGTAGTTTTTTAACCAAGTAAAAAAATATGAAATTGCAGGATTGTGTCATGGCTGTTCTTGAAAACAAAACGGTCATTCTAGTGACTCACCAAGTGGAGTTCCTCTCAGAAGTTGATAAAATTTTGGCAAATTTTTACCAAGTTCTTAAAGTTAAGCTTAATTTCAAATTTTGTATGCATAAATTTTCGTTACCCATATCTAATAGTATTCTGTTTCTTAACTTTCCAGGTAATGAATGGTGGTCAAATTACTCAATCTGGAAGCTATGAGGAGCTCTTGACAGCTGGGACAGCATTTGAACAGCTTGTGAATGTTCATAGAGATGCAATAACAGGACTGGGTCCTTCAAATAACGAAACTAAAGAAGAATCTCAGAAGTTAGATACGGTTCAGCCAGAGGTGTCTCAAGGGTCTAACCTCACTAAGGAAAACAGTGAGGGTGAGATTGCTGTGAAGGATCTACCAGGAGTACAACTAACAGAAGAAGAAGAAACAGAGATTAATGATGTTGGATGGAAGCCATTCTGGGATTATATCGACTCAAAGGGATTGATTCTTTTTTTCTTAGGCATAGTAACTCAGGCTGGTTTTGTTGGTCTTCAGGCTGCTGCGGCATATTGGCTAGCTCTGGGCATTCAAATTCCGAAAATCACTAGTGTCATTTTGATTGGAGTCTACACTGCAATTTCAACACTCAGTGCTCTCTTTGTATATGTAAGGTCTTTCCTTGCAGCCTATCTTGGATTAAAAGCTTCCAGAGCCTTTTTCTCCGGGTTTACCAATGCTGTCTTTAAAGCTCCCATATTATTCTTTGACTCAACCCCCATTGGCCGGATTTTGACTCGAGTAAGATTATTTATTTCTCGACCAAGAATAAAAAATAAAAAATCTGTACTGTATTATGTATCTTGAAAGGGTATTTTATAATCAGAGCCTGTAGTCAATTTGTACATTCATCTTATTGTTTCTCTTGCAGGCTTCATCAGATTTGAGTATTTTGGATTATGACGTACCTTTCTCCACAATATTTGTAGTGGCAGCAAGTATTGAACTTCTGACTACAATAGGAATTATGGCTTCTGTCACATGGAAGTTCTTATTGTAGCCATTCTTGCTATGGTAGCTGCAAAATATGTTCAGGTAGATCTAATGATTCTTATTTAGTCTTGATTTTTTTAACCTCTTTCATCAATAACGGACTGACAAAGCTCTCTCTTTTGCTTTTGCTCAAAGGGGTATTATCAACCCTCTGCGAGGGAACTAATAAGGATAAATGGAACTACAAAAGCACCAGTTATGAATTATGCAGCTGAGACTACACTTGGAGTGGTCACAATTAGAGCTTTTAACATGGCGGATAAGTTTTTTGAGAACTATCTAAAGCTCATTGATTCTGATGCTTGGCTTTTCTTCTATTCAAATGCAGCCATGGAGTGGTTAGTTTTAAGAATAGAAGTACTTCAGAATTTGACCCTCTTCACTGCAGCTTTCCTTCTTGTGTTGCTTCCCAAGGGTTTTATAGCTCCAGGTAACATAACTTCATTAGAACTGTCCATTTCTTGTAGCAAGGAGTTTTCAGACAGTCAAAAAATATTACTCATAAATCCTCCTTTCTTGGGTGGTCTGCAGGACTTGTGGGACTCTCTCTTTCTTATGCTCTATTACTGACAGGAACCCAAATTTTTCTGACTCGATGGTAAAGCAGCTTATCAAACTACATCATCTCAGTTGAACGGATCAAACAATTCATGCACATACCATCAGAGCCTCCTGCTATTGTGGAGGACATGAAGCCACCATCTTTATCTACTTAAGTTTCTTAGTGTTCTTCACATCGCTACCTCAATCATTTCAACTTCTAATTGATCAAATTGACTCCAATTATCATTTTTGTTGGGTTTCAGATAAGATATCGTCCAAATTCTCCATTAGTTCTCAAGGATATCACCTGCATTTTTGAAGAAGGGGCTAGAGTAAGAGTTGTGGGAAGAACAGGATGTGGGAAAACTACACTTACTAGTGCTTTATTTCGTTTAGTAGAGCCTGCAAGCAGGAAAATTCTTGTAGATGGGCTTGACATATGCTCCATTGGTTTGAAGGATTTAAGGATGAAACTCAGCATCATCCTTCAAGAGCCAACTCTTTTCAAGGGTAGCGTGCGGACTAACTTGGATCCTCTAGGTCTTTAATCTGATGATGATATATGGAAGGTAAGCCTGCTGATTCTCATCTTGAACAAATTCTTTTGTAATATTTTGTATTCTTTTCTTTGCAAGTTTGGAGCAACCCAACTCACATTTTCATTTATAGGCTCTTGAGAAGGGTCAGCTTAAGGCAAAAATCAGCAGCCTACCTAATCTGCTTGATTCTTCAGGTCAGTTTATGATTCTTTTTTAGAACTAACTAGAAGAATGAAACATGTCAATTTCTATAGAGTGGTATTAAAGCAATACGGATAATATTGCTCATTAAGTTTGATATATTCAACAGTGAGTGATGAAGGTGAAAATTGGAGTGTTGGGCAATGCCAACTCTTCTGCCTTGGTAGAGTCCTCCTTAAAAGAAATAAAATTCTAGTTCTTGATGAAGCTACTGCTTCCATTGATTCTGCAACAGATGCTGTTCTACAAAGAATTAACAGGCAGGAACTCTCAAAAAGCACGGTGATAACAGTAGCACATAGAATTCCTACTGTTATTGATAGTGATGGTCATGGTCCTCTCTTATGGTATGTTTTTTCACTTTCCAACTTTCTTTTGTACATAAAGAAGGAATCCAGTTCAAAATATTTTCCTCTTTCCTCTTTTTTTTTTTTGCCATATAGATAAATATATACATAAAAAAGATTCTTGAGAAACAGTTAAAATGGTTAAATAAATGCAGGGGAAAGTATCGTTTTGGAATATGTCTAAACATGATGGTAATTATACCTGAAAATTATCTTATAATGCTAAAAGAATCGCTTTGCTTGAGGGCTCCCTTGGCTTTATGGGTTTGTGTGAATCTGTAATGGATCAAAGGTAATTATGTGCTTGGATAAGCAAATTTTCAATGGCTAATTTTACTTGGAAAAAAAGCTGTATATAGACACAGAGAGGTTTTAAAACTTCAGATAAGTCAATAAACTGAAAAATAAGCTCATCATAAGTGGAAATATCCTGAAGAAAAGAGAATTTACAGTAAGAACAATTGTAAGAACCTAGGGATATATGTGAAAGCTAGTTTTGTGTCCAAAAGGCCCCAAAGAGTCCCCTTCCAAACTATTTCACTAAATTGTAATCTGAGTTGGTTTGGTCTTGCAGGGAAACTTATAGAATATGATGAGCCTTCGAAGCTTCTTGAGACTAACTCCTCCTTCGCTAAGCTTGTAGCTGAATACTGGTCCAGCAGCAGGAGGAACTCCTACCAGGATTTCAACAAATATCAATAATAATATAGATAATGATAAATAAAGTAAATAAAGCACATATTCGGCATGAAAATGAGTGATTTTTATGTGACTTTAAAGCACACTTAGGTGAATACATGTAACACATGTTATCCTAAGGTGTCATCACAAAATAGGACTCTTTGTGAAAGTATTGGAATATTTGATTAGTATATAGAATCCCGGGCTGCTTTGTATTTTGTAAGCCGATTTGCCTATGGGCTATGGGAAAAGATGCAATGCCATATTTTACGATTTGGATAATACCATCATTATTGTTTATAGGTGTGCAACTACTGAAGTGTCACCTTAGAATAATGCTAGAGATACAAACTATTTTATAAATTTTTTTACAAACTGCTGATGTGGTGAGTGATTATTAGTAAATGAAAATGTGATATTAATGGTGGGCCTAGATGATAACCAATAAGAGGTTGATCACATCAACATTTTGTAAAAATGTTGTAAAATAGTTTGTGCCTGTAGCATTACTCTTCACCTTATTACCAGCATACTCTTATACATGAATATTTTTCTTCTTGTCCATTGTAGGCTCATTATACCTATAAACTATACAAAGGAAGGTAAAATAATTTGACACTTTTGATCAACATTGAAAAACACCTTTAAAAAAAAAAGAAAAAAAAAAGGAAAAATAGCTTCACTAATCTACATAATGGAAAGGGTAATAGTTATAGTTATGCTAGTTTCGAGGAAATTAGAACTCTGGTATTGAACCTACACTCTCTCCAATTGGGGAGAGAGACAGAGGTACCACTCGATTTGTATGGCTCAACGGTAGGTAATAGCATGAATTGGCTTGTTCTAGTATAATATTGTCATCATGCAATAAGTTTTACTTGTTCCTGCCATTCCCTAACACCAGTGAGCTTAATTTAGAATAAAGAAATAGAAATTCATTTTCCAATATGCCAATTCCTAATTTGGTCCAATATTATACACATATATACAAAGTTACAAACTGTCCTTGGAGGGATAGAAGTTTTATGAGTCATTGACTATTGTAATTGTTTCTGATTTAATGGATTTTGTGTGTCCAAAATCTCTGCAATCTTTCAATAGTGATTTACTCCGCGAATTCCTTGCTCGCAAAAGCCAGAACTTCTAAAAGATCCTCCATAATTGGAAAAAATATTACCTGGTTTTAATCTCTCAAATACAGTATGTGGTATTGAAATTAAAGTGATAATAAAAATGGGTATTTTTTATCAAGCACTTGGCATGAGTTTTTTTAATGATGATCTTCTTGACTATGACGTGGGGATACTAAAGAAGCTCTATCATTCAAATCTCAAATTTGCTTGACCAAAGCCAATGGCTGGACTGCTTACTCACAAAGCCACACCTTGCCTCTTCCTCTCTCATATTCTCTACTTGGCTCTATAGCTACCAAGCTCTACTGTAATGGCTCTAATAGCACACACTTCAACAACACTTCCTTGATACTCTTTGTTTTATAAAATGAGTTCTTCTTACAGGTTCGTGGGCTTAATTCTTGCTCGAGTGAGATTCTTGCTTGAATATTGAAAAACATATGAGAGTGAAATTAGTGTCAAGTATCTCCCGTGCATGTGGAACCCCACGTGCCAGTGAGACACGAATCTCATAATGTTGCATACAAGATTTTTCCCTCGCGAAGGTGTTTAAAAAATAAATCAATGTCTCATGTCTATGGTTCTAACCTTGAACTCCACTTAGTTGTTTTATGGTTATAATAAAGAGATATATTGTATCCATAACATTCCCACAACACTTTTACAACAAGTCTTAAGTTTTAGGTGCAAAAAAAGTAATTTCAGTGATAGATTCAAATTAGAATCAATAATAACTTACTACCTATGAGGTGTTAGCTTATTATAGGTCAAATAAAATAAAATAAAATAAAATAATATACTAAAACCCTTCACAACTAAAACATTTTGTTGTATTATTAGATTTTCCCTCCTCTCCTCACTATCTAAAGAATACTTTAAACCTCTTTCTCTCTCTCTCTTGTTTGTGTGTTTGTTTTTCAAAAATAAAAATAAAAAAATAAATAAAGAACACTTTAATCCTCGCTTGAGTAGACTTTAAACCCCATTTGGTTGGAGTGATTATTGGAGGGATGAAATATAAAGGAGAAAAATGAGGTTTGTCGTTATTTGGTTGACAATGAAAAATGGAAAGGATTTGGTGGGATCTAAGAGTTTACTCCTTGGACCCACCAAAACACAATATCCCCAAATTGGAGAGAAAATTATTGAAAAATATTTGGACAAAAATGCCTAAGTCAGGTTCAAACTCCACTATGTTAGGTGCTACCTTTGATTTTGTTTTATTTATTTATTTTCTAGGTTTTCTGTTCTTTAAAAAAAAAAAAAAAAAATTAACCGAGCATGATTGGTTTATTTATTTATTTTTTATAACTGGGCATGATTGAATCAGATTGATTGGGTCTTTGCCTTTTTTTTTTTTTTTTAATTGGGCAAGATTTTTGTTTTAATAAACTTAGTGTGATTGCTTTTTTTTTTCCTAATTGGGATTTTTTTTAATAAGGACATATGAGTCAATTTATATAAATTGCATTTTTTATCCTCCCACTTTTCTCCTCAACCAAATGAAAGAGTTTTTTTATCTCTCTACTTTGCCATCTTCCCACTACATACCATGAGAGAAAACTAAAATCTATTTTATCCTCCTATTTTTTCAGCCCCACCCTATTTTCTATTTTCTCACTTTTTGATTCCCCCCACCAAACAAAGTGGGAGTATTTAAAGGTGTGGTCTTATAAAAATAGGATTGGAATTGGCAAATTAGGGTTGGAGATGCCACACAAAAAGGCATAGGGATTAGTTAACAAATGAATCATTGCAATTAGATAGAGTATTAGGATTTGTGATATTGGAAAGAGCGTAAGGAATTGACCAATTATAAACAAATGAGATTAATTAGCAAAAGAATCATTGCAATCAGAAATTTGAAGGAGTCTTATTACTTTGAAAAATTAGATATTTCTTAGATAATTTAATAAGGGTTATGTTAATGGGTGCTTTAGGGAAATTTTTAATAAGTTATTTTAGAAAAATTTAATCATCACTTTCATGGAAAATATAAAAGCCGAAAAAAATTAATTACTTTTTTCATAAAAAATTTCTAAAAATATTTCTTAAATCAGTGCTCTTAGGGCATCCGTTAACCTTTTCAATTTAATAATATTCATATAAGTGGTTCGTGGCATTATTTATTTATAGGTCTGGTTAATGGGTGCCCTTAGAACATTTATTACTAAAAAAATTTAGGAGAATTTTGATAAGAAATATAAAAAAATGTGGGGCCAGAAAGAGTCGGGCAACCCCGGCCCACTTCGAACCAGGCCCAAAGGCCCACGCCGAGGAGGCGTCCAAGGTCCGAGGACGAAAGTGTAAAGCCCAGTTGCCCAGGAAACATTGCCGAGGATGATTACTTCCTCGGACGTCCGAGATCAGAAAGTGAGCAAACAGCACACCATCTAGGTGAGCCTCCCCGAGCATCCAAAGGGCAAATAGCAAGTACCAAACGCCGGACATGGAAGCATGGTGGAGGAGCAAGTCCCAGATGAACTATCACCTTCACATTAAATGCCCTCAACTAACGCCCTGGCCGCATTAATGAGGATAGGACCCCTGAACAGTGCTGTCTTGGGCGCTGCAACCCACATGAGGGATGGGAATGCGGCTGATGGGACAGGCTCTCAAGTGGTGGCCTGGCTGATCAACAAATGTAGGGCTAGGATCAACTGAGAGAGATGTATATAATGTAAGAAGTCCCTCTTGAAGGGGGGACGGACGGAAAAACCAGAATTAGGAAGTACTGTAGCGACCTGCATTCTCTCAAACCTTGTAACCATTCTTCAAAGAAATAATAAGAGCTCCAAGCCCTGAAGGGCCAGTCCGAGGAGCGTTATTGTGCATCCCAGTTAACGTTTAAGTTATTAAGCACTCACGTATAACCATGCATGGCCGCTGCATTCCTCACTAGGGCCTAGTTCTTGAACCCATTCTCTATAAATTCATTGCAGGGTTAGCTGGGCTTGGGTCCACTCTCTCAACCCGTAGAAGTGCCCAAAACCGGTCCCTACAATTGGCGCCGTCTGTGGGAAGAACTTGTGCGTTAGTAAGGACAACAGCCAAGCATGGTAGGATCAGGCCCTCACCAAGGAAATCCCCATCGACCTGAACCGGCTAAATCCCAGCACCAGGGTAACTATGGTGACCCCGGGGGCAGTCAGAACGAGAACGGACGATTTCGAGAGGGAAGTGTGCATACCTCAACAGCGAGCGGAAGCCAAACCTGCCGGGACGAGCACGTTCCCCAGAAGCGTGACAATGGCCACGCCACACGATCGGAAGAAGCCCATAGCCACGCTTCCCAGAGAAAGGATGATAAGGTGGCATGCAGCGCGAGATAGATGATCTGAAGAGGAAGCTGCGCTGTGCGCAGTGAAGACGGTCCAAACCCAGCCCTGACCTGCCCTCTGACGACGAAAGTGATGACGAATACAGGCAAAGGTCAAGAACACCCCCCAGCGAGACTTTCTCCCACGAGGAGGAGCGCTACCAGAGGCGTAGGCGTGCCAACCCAACCCCCAGGGGCTTAGGGGGTGACGCCATGAGCAAGGCGCTGGATCAGCTCTCCAAGTCGCCCTTCACGCGTCGTATAGAGGAGGCAGTGCTTCCTCGGCGGTTCCAGCAGCCAACCTTCATTGCTTACAACGGCAAAACGGATCCCGTGGAGCATGTGAGCCAGTTCAACCAAAGGATGGCTGTCCACTCCAAGAACGAGGCGCTGATGTGCAAAGTCTTCCCATCCAGCTTGGGACCTGTGGCAATGAGGTGGTTCAACGGTCTAAGGACGAATTCCATAGACTCGTACAGGCAGCTGACCCAGGCTTTTGGTTCCCGCTTTGTTACGAACAGCAGGCCTCCTCGGCCCATGAGCGCGTTACTGTCCCTATCCATGCGTGACGGGGAGACCCTCAAGGCTTACTCGGACAAGTACTGGGAGATTTACAACGAGCTGGACGACAAGTACGACACTGTCGCCATCAATACATTCCAGAATGGACTACCAATGGGGCACAGCCTGAGGAAGTTCTTAACCGGAAAGCCCGCCACCAGTGTGCGGCAATTGATGGATCGGATCGATAAATACAAGCGGGTAGAGGAAGACATGCTACAGGGCAAGGGGAAGGAGAAGGTTATCCCTCAGGAGAGGAGGGATTTCAGGTCGGACCGGTATAGCAACGCCCGCCCGAGGAGGGATTTCGGTGGGCAATCCGGGGCGACCAATGCCCAGACTGTCGGCGCCGTATTCCGAGAACCCGTACATAGGGTGCTGGAAAAGATAAAGAACGAACCATACTTCAGGTGGCCGAATAAGATGTCTGGGGAACCTGATAAGCGCAACCAGAACCGTTACTGCCAATACCACCAGGACCACGGACATGCCACGGAGGACTGCAGGAACCTCTGGAACCACCTGGACCAGCTAGTCCGGGAGGGAAAGCTGAAGCACCTTCTGCACCATTCCAGCGGCCAGCAAGGCCAGACCTACCAAGAGCCTCGGAGGGACACCGCCATGGGGCAGCCCGCTGGGACGATTAATGTAATCTTGGCGGCACTAGGAAGAACAGGCACACGCCCTTCGCGAGTGTTGTCTGTAGCCCAATGGCCTACCGAGGGGTCCCGGACTGAGCCGAAGAGGGCCAGGAGGAGTTTCCCCCCAGCCTTGAGTTTCTCGGAGGAGGACAAGATTGGGACCACCCAACCCCACGATGACGCTCTAATCGTCACCCTCAGAATCGGGGGCTACGACGTGAAAAGGGTGATGGTGGATGGTGGCAGCGCAGCCGAGGTCATGTATCCAGACCTCTACAAGGGGCTGGGGCTAAAATCGGAGGACCTGACACCTTATAGCTCCCCCCTAATGAGCTTCGACGAAAAGCTCGTCATCCCAAAAGGCATGATCAGGCTGCCTATACAGACAGGCCCAGAGGTGGTGGAGGTGAACTTTGTAGTGGTGGACACATACTCCCCCTACACGGCCATCGTAGGAAGACCCTGGCTACACACCCTGGGGGGCGTTGCCTCCTCCTTGCACCAGAAGGTAAAATTCCCATCAGGGGATCAGGTTCTAGAGATCCGAGGTTGCAAGCCCACAGTGAGGCAGTGCACGGTGGCTGCCATATCCTATCGGCTTGATGCACAGCCCTCGGCCCCTGCTGAGAAAGGTTTATAGCAATCAAAGACCCTGGTGGCGCCTCCTGATACAGCTACCGAGGATGCTAAATGTGAGGACCTGGAGAAGGTGGTAATTGACGATGACCCGGAGAAGTTCTTCCAGGTCGGGAGTTCCTCAAAAGGAACCTTGACGTGTTTGCATGGGACTCCTACGATGCCCCTGGGATTGATCCATCCTTCATCTGTCACCACCTTAACGTCAACCCATCCGTGATCCCCAAGAAGCAGCCACCCCGGCGCCCGTCAAAGGAGCATGTTGACGCAATCAGGGAAGAGGTCAATAAGTTTAAGCGCGCGGGGGCGATCAAAGAAGTCTTTTACCCCAAATGGTTGGCCAACACTGTGGTGGTCAAGAAGAAAAGTGGGAAGTGGAGGGTTTGTGTAGACTTCACAGACCTGAACAAAGCATGCCCAAAGGACCCCTTCCCAATGCCACGAATAGACCAGCTAGTAGATGCGACGGCAGGCCATCCTCGGATGAGCTTCCTAGATGCCTTTCAGGGCTATCATCAGATCCCACTAGCTTTGGAGGACCAAGAGAAGACAGCCTTTATGACACCCATTGGGAACTATCACTACAAGGTTATGCCATTTGGCCTGAAAAACGCCGGATCCACCTACCAGAGGATGATGACGAGAATGTTTGAGCCGATGTTGGGCAAGAGCATCGAGGTCTATGTTGACGATATGGTGGTGAAGAGCAAACTGGTGTCCGAGCACTTGGAGGACCTCGGCCGCACATTTGACATCCTGAGAAAGCACAAGCTCCGCCTTAATGCCTCAAAATGCTCGTTTGGCGTAGGCTCTGGCAAGTTTTTGGGATACATGATCACCCACCGTGGGATCGAAGTCGACCCTGACCAAATCAAGGCCATTCATAATTTGAAGCCTCCGCAGAACCCCAAAGAGGTCCAAAAGCTTACTAGGATGATCGCGACGCTGAACCGATTCATTTCCAGGTCGGCTGACAGGTGCAGGCCCTTCTACCTCCTGATCAACAAGTGGAAAGGATTTGAGTGGTCCGAGGATTATGCCGTAGCTTTCCAGCAACTCAAGGAGTATCTATCCTGGCCGCCGATCATGTCCAATCCCGAGGCCGACGAGGTCCTATACGCATACCTTGCTGTGGCGCCCCATGCAGTGAGCCTAGTACTAGTACGGGAAGACAATGGTGTTTAAAAGCCAGTTTACTACGTCAGCAAGTCGCTGCACGAAGCGGAGGTCAGATACCTACCCTTAGAGAAAGCCATACTGGCTATGGTCCACGCCACGAGAAAGCTCCCCCATTACTTCCAAGCTCACACGGTAGTTGTCCTAACCCGATTGCCCTTGAAGTCTGTACTCCGGACCGCTGACTACACAGGAAGAATCGCGAAGTGGAACACAATTCTGGGGGCTTTCGACGTCAAGTACATGCCTCGGACCTCCATAAAAGGCCAGGTTCTGGCGGATCTGACGGCCGAGTTTGCTGAACCAGTCGTAGAAGTGACAGCCGAGGAGAAGAGCTGTGATGAGAAATTAGTTGGGGCAATCTCTATCCCGGATTCACCATATTGGAGAGTATATGTCGATGGCGCGACAAACCAAAGGGGGTCTGGAGTGGGGCTAGTCTTGGTGTCCCCTGAAGACCATGTCATAGAGAAATCCCTGAGGCTCGGATTCTCGGCCACAAACAATGAGGCCGAGTACGAAGCATTACTGCAGGGGATGGTCATGGTACAGAAGATGGGAGGAAAATCGGTGGAGATGTTCTCAGACTCGTTACTGGTTGTAGGACAGGTAAAGGGGGAGATGGAGGCCAGAGATCCAAGAATGCAAGAGTACCTGTGCCAGGTCAAGCGCTTGCAGTCAGAATTCGGCCTCTTCAACTTGTCTCATATTCCCAGAAGTGGGAACAGCCATGCAGATTCATTGGCCACACTTGCAACCTCCTCGGCAGAGGCTCTACCTCGGATCATACTTATGGAGCACCTGGAGAAGGCGAGTGAAGTGCCAAAGGGAGTGATCCCCGTCCATCAGATTAAGATGGGTCCCGGCTGGATGGACCCCATAGTGAGGTTCCTCAAAGATGATGTCCTGCCTGAGGAGAGGTCAGAGGCAGAAAAGATACGAAGGAAAGCTCCTCGGTTCTGGTTGTCCGAGGATCACAAACTATACAGGCGCTCCTACTCTGGGCCATATCTGTTGTGCGTCCACCCCGAAGCAGCAGAATTCTTGCTCGAAGAACTGCACGAAGGAATCTGTGGGAGCCACACAGGGGGGAGATCCCTGGCTCATCGAGCCATCTCACAAGGATACTGGTGGCCGGGGATGCAACAAGAGGCCCAGAAGTATGTCAAGAAATGTGACTAGTGCCAAAGGTTCGCCCCAAATATCCATCAGCCAGGAGGGGTCCTCAATCCTTTGTCCAGTCCATGGTCGTTCGCCCAATAGGGCTTGGACATTGTGGGACCTTTCCCCAAAGCACCAGGGAATAAGAAGTATCTGTTGGTGGCCATGGACTACTTCACCAAGTGGGTCGAGGCCGAGCCACTAGCCAACATCAGGGACGTAGACATGAAGAAATTCCTTTGGAGGAGCATTGTTACACGATTCGGGGTCCCTCATACCCTCATCTCGGATAATGGGCTCCAATTCGATAGCAAGGCCTTCAGGAGGTACTGTTGTGAACTTGGGATCACAAACAGATACTCAACGCCAGCCTACCCACAGGGGAACGGACAGGCCGAGGCGGTCAACAAGGTCATCGTCAACGGGCTTAAGAAGAGACTGAATGATGCCAAGGGGAGATGGGTAGAAAAGCTGCCCCACGTCCTCTGGACGTACCGGACTACGCCCCGGCGCTCAACAGAGGAAACACCTTTTGCCATGACTTATGGTGCTGAGGCGGTGATCCCCCTGGAAACAAACTTCCCGACACTAAGGACGAGCTCCTTCACTCCAGGCAGCAATGATGAACTGCTGGGGCGGAGCCTGGACCTGGTAGACGAACGAAGAGAGCGAGCAACGATCCAGTTGGCCTATTACCAGCAGAAGCTCAAACAAGGATATGACGCCAATGTAAAGCTTAAACCACTAGCACCGGGGGACCTGGTGCTGAGAAAAGTCGTAGGAGCTGCCAAGAACCCTTCTTGGGGAAAGTTGGGACCCAACTGGGAGGGGCCCTACCAAATTACCTCAGTAGCAGGGATAGGAGCATACTATTTAGAAGATTTAGATGACAAACCTGTACCTCGTCCATGGAATGTAAATAACCTGAAAAGGTATTACTATTAATGAAGAAGTCTCTTTTGATTCAGATGTTCTGCCTATCATGATTACATGTCTTGCGTCCTAACGGCAAATATACCTAGGTACTAGACAGAACCAAGGTCTTGCATGGTCCACGGACTCAAACCTATGGGGAAACTAGTTACTTACAGAAGAACAGAAGCGTTAGACAGAACCAAGGTCTTGCATGGTCCTCGGACTCAAACCTTTGGGGAAACTAACCACTCAAATATCCCTAGGTGCTAGATAGAACCAAGGTCTTGCATGGTCCACGGACTCAAACCTATGGGGAAACTAGTTACTTACAGAAGAACAGAAGCGTTAGACAGAACCAAGGTCTTGCATGGTCCTCGGACTCAAACCTATGGGGAAACTAACCACTCAAATATACCTGGGTACTAGACAGAACCAAGGTCTTGCATGGTCCACGGACTCAAACCTATGGGGAAACTAGTTACTTACAGAAGAACAGAAGTGTTAGACAGAACCAAGGTCTTGCATGGTCCTCGGACTCAAACCTATGGGGAAACTAACCACTCAAATATACCTGGGTACTAGACAGAACCAAGGTCTTGCATGGTCCACGGACTCAAACCTATGGGGAAACTAGTTACTTACAGAAGAACAGAAGCGTTAGACAGAACCAAGGTCTTGCATGGTCCTCGGACTCAAACCTATGGGGAAACTAACCACTCAAATATACCTGGGTACTAAACAGAACCAAGGTCTTGCATGGTCCACGGACTCAAACCTATGGGAAAACTAGTTACTTACAGAAGAACAGAAGCGTTAGACAGAACCAAGGTCTTGCATGGTCCTCGGACTCAAACCTATGGGGAAACTAATCACTCAAATATACCTGGGTACTAGACAGAACCAAGGTCTTGCATGGTCTTTGGACTCAAACCTATGGGGAAACTAACTACTTCAAGACTAAGTGTTAGACAGAACCAAGGCACTGCATGGTCCTCGGACTCAGGCCTATGGGAAAACTAACTACTTCAGAAGACCAAGTGTTAGATAGAACCAAGGCACTGCATGGTCTTCGGACTCAGGCCTATGGGAAAACTAACTACTTTAGAAGACCAAGTGTTAGACAGAGCCAAGGCACTGCATGGTCCTTGGGCTCAATCCTATGGGGAAACTAACTACTTCAAGACTAAGTATTAGACCGAACCAAGGCACTGCATGGTCCTCGGACTCAGGCCTATGGGGAAACTAACTACTTTAAAGGGATCCTAAGTGTCTACTCGAAGAAATTCTACCTGGTCCTTAGGACACGAAAGGTCCGCCCGAGCATACATGCCCTCTCGTTATAATAACTGATGCCGCGATTGGCCAAGATACGATTGAAGTTAAAATTATACAAGTATAAAAAAAAAAAAAAAAAAAAAAAAAAAAAAAAAAAAAAAAAAGTGGATAACGCGCAAATGAACAAACAGCCAGCATAGGTCAGAAAAGAAAGTAAGACTCGCATTGCATTTAGTCCAAAAAATTACACGATAGAAGTCACATTACAAATAAAAAAAAAAGGGGAAGAAAAAAGATGCAAAAAATAAAGTAAAGCAGGCAGAGGCGCCAAAGAGCCTACTCCTTCTATTTAATTGCCCGCCCCAGTGGGTGGCTGGACCATGGCAGCCTTAGGATCTTCTGAGCTCTGACTAAGAGGGATGGCTTGCAGAGGCACGGCAGGAATGGCAACTTCCTCGAAGGAAGAAACCTGGGCATCAGAGGAGGGCCTTGCAACCTGCTGGAGCGCTTCCTCATTAGGGCCTTCACTCAGTTCAACCACCCTGGGAGGATCACTCCCCTTAACTGGCCTGTCAGTAGGTCCAGCGACCGAGGTTCCCTCACCTGGAGTAGCAGCAGTTTCCTCAGCAACCTCTTCAGCCTCAGAGCCATCTTGGGCAGCCTCGCGGATGGCAGGAGGGTAGTACACACTCTCCTCCTTCCACAGGTCAGACGAGGCCTCCACCCCAGCTTGTTTTAGGGCTTCACCCCAAGTCTGGGAGCAGTAGCGCCTGCATACCTCAGGGATTTGGGATTTGTAGGCAGCTGCTGTCTCAGTTGCCCCGGCAGCATAAGCTGCCTCCTCAGCTTCCTCCTTAGTGGCCCAGGCCTCCTCCCTACCTTGGTCTGCCTCAAATTTGGCCCTCACAGCTTCCTCTTTGGCCCATTCAGCCACCTTCTTGGCCTCCTCAGCATCAGCCATCTTCTTCGTCAGGCCAGCTATCAGCTCCTCAGCGATCTTCAGCTGCTCCTCTACCTCACCCAGACGCTTCGTCTGAGCTTCGGCCTGCTTCTGGGCACCCTCAAGGCCTGACACTGCGCTGTCCCGAGCCCTAGTCATTGCCTTCAGCTCCTCCCTGGCCTTGGCAAGGTCGTCCTCGGAGGTCTTGAGGGTCCGAGTGGCCTCCAAGCGCTTCTCACGCTCTGCATCCATGGCCTTTCCATGGTCATGGGCTGCCTCCTCCAGCCTATAGGTGGCCTGGACAGCCTGCCAAACAAAACGGATACATAATAAGCCGAGCTCAAAAAAGAAAGGAAGGCAGAAAAAACTGAAGCCAGAAAAATCACAAGTGATGAGGGTCTTACCATCCCCAGGTATCGCTTGAGGCTGAGGAAGACCTCCCTACTCCTCATGGTCCCCAGCTGCGCCATGTCCGTAGGAAGTAACAGGCATCTCTCCACAGCGTCGGCCACGTATGCACCTTCGCCCTCCCTAAAATCCCTGAGGGAGGAGTCATCCCTCAAGGGACCCCCATGGAGTATTGGGGCGAGGAGCCAGACCTGAACCTCGGGCTGGGCATCGACTTGTTTGTCCTGGGCTTTAGAGCCTATCTTCAGCTGCTTTGAGGGCCGCCGAGTGTCATCCCCCTCCCGCGTGGGCCCAGATTTGTCCTCGATAGGCCTCTTGCCCTTATCCTTTTTCTGCTTAGGATCAGCAGGCTCGTGCCTGGACGGCGGGTTCGTCTGAGGCGGAGGAGGAGGAGACCTAGATTGAGTAGAGGCCGACCTGGTCTGGGCAGGACGAGTCTTTGGAGAAGGAGGAGGAAGCTTTGGCTTGGACCTCCCCGGTTGCCCTTCTATTAGGTCGAGCAGACTGGCTTGGGGCTTCTTCTTGTAACCCATCTCAGGCCGAGAAGATGACTCTGACGCTAGGAGGTCTGCTTCGGTCAGACGAGGATCACCCAAGTCTCTAGAAGGGTCCTCGGACTGGTGGACTTGTTCAAACATGTCAAAATCGTCCTCGGCAGGGCCAAAATCTACAACTTCCTCTTCCCTCTCTAAGTTCTCTTCCGCGGCCTCTGAGGGCGTGTGAGAGGAAGAGGGGACGGCTAATGTGACGCCTTCTGAAGTGGAGGGACCCTCGGGAAACTCGAACCCGTCCTCGGTCACTATTATTTTCTGCAACCGAGGATCCTTTACTCTGATCACGTGCTTTGGGGCCGCGAACGATTTTTGTAACGAGGTGTACCCTAAGATTTTGTGAGCGACTCTAACTTGATAGTCAGTTTCGTTCTCGAAAACCGCCGCCTTGAGCACCTTTTGCAAATCCTCCCTGTTGATCAAGTTGAAGTGGCGCGTGAAGGCGTGCGGATCTGCAGAAAAAAGACACATTCACGTTAGTAACCAAACAGTGCAAAAAAGAAATGACGCATGAAACAAATTAAAATCTTTGAACCCCCTCCTATTCCCATTGCCCCACCTGGTGTCCCCTCTGTCGTCGGGCAGTGAAGGCCATCGTGCCACCCTCCGGACACGATGAGAAAATCCTCGTTCAACCCCTTGTTGGACTCAGGGAGGCACTGGATAAGCCGGACCCTATCTTCCCTCGTCCTCATGTAGTACGACTTGTTCTTCAGGTGCTGAAGGTTGTAACAGTAGTTCACGTCGTGATGAGTCAACCTTAGCCCCATCTTCTCGTTCAGAGCGTCCACACAACCCAGAATTCTGAAGATGTTGGAGGCGCACTGGGTGGGGGTTAACCGGAAGTATGTAAGGTAGCTCCTCGTCACCGGCCCCGTGGGGATTCTCATGCCACCTTCGAGGAAGGCGATGATGGGTATCACCACCTCGCCCTCCTGCCTCCGGAGGTGCCACTCCCCTTCCTCACAATACCTCAAGCCCACGTTGGCAGGTATCTTATAGTCGGCGATGAATTTCTTCATCGCCTCCTCAGTATAGACATACTTCTTAAGTCTACCCATCCCAAGTGACACCTAAGAGAACTAAGGGAAAGAGCAAATGAAAGACAAGGAGGAATAGAGAGGAAGAAAGCTCAGAGAGGGATAGAGCAACTTACAGAAATGAGGAGAGGCTCCTCGGACAGACTTTTTATGCTGAAGATGTAGGTGGAAGTTTGGCTGGACTCAGACTGTATGCGCAAGAACTCTTGATTACGAATGAAAGAAGAGAAAAGCAGTTCGAATGGGTATTTATACCCCAGATCGAAGAGCCACGCGGGTTTTCCCGCCCATAAATGCTAGGCGAATCCCCACCGTTGGATTGTCATCTGCCCGTTGAACGTGGGGAGCACAGAGCCGCCCGAATTTAATGAAAGACACGTTACGCGCACTGAAGCGTCAGTAACGCACCTTGGGCAGATGAAAAGGCTCCAGCACTGACGAGGGACAAGACTCGATTGGACACGGAGTAGGTCCGAGGATGTCAAAATCCTCCTTTCCGCCCGAGGATGCAAACAGCAAGATTTTGAGGGGCTATTGTGGGGCCAGAAAGAGTCGGGCAACCTCGGCCCACTTCGAACCAGGCCCAAAGGCCCACGCCGAGGATGCGTCCAAGGTCCGAGGACGAAAGTGTAAAACCCAGTTGCCTAGGAAACATTGCCGAGGATGATTACTTCCTCGGACGTTTGAGATCAGAAAGTGAGCAAGCAGCACACCATCAAGGTGAGCCTCCCCGAGCATCCAAAGGGCAAATAGCAAGTACCAAGCGCTGGACATGGAAGCATGGTGGAGGAGCAAGTCTCAGATGAACTGTCACCTCCACATTAAATGCCCTCAACTAATGCCCTGACCGCATTAATGAGGATAGAACCCCTGAACAGTGCTGCCTTGGGCGCTGCAACCCTCAGGAGGGATGGGAATGCGGCTGATGGGATAGGCTCTCAAGTGGTGGCCTGGTTGATCAACAAATGTAGGGCTAGGATCAACTGAGAGAGATGTATATAATGTAAGAAGTCCCTCTTGAAGGGGGGACGGACGGAGAAACCAGAATTAGGAAGTACTGTAGCAGCTTGTATTCTCTCAAACCTTGTAACCTTTCTTCAAAGAAGTAATAAGAACTCCAAGCTCTGAAAGGCCAGTCCGAGGAGCATTATTGTGCATCCCAGTTAACGTTTAAGTTATTAAGCACTCACGTATAACCATGCATGGCCGCTGCATTCCTCACTAGGGCCTAGTTCTTGAACCCATTCTCTAGAAATTCATTGCAGGGTTAACTGGGCTTAGGTCTACTCTCTCAACCCGTAGAAGTGCCCAAAACCGGTCCCTATAAAAAATATTTTAAAAAATTCAATTTTTTTCTTTTTTCATAAAAAGTTTTTTTTTGGGAAGAATACTAAGTATTTTTAACACACACAGAGATACTGGAGAAGGTTTTGAAAGTAATCCTTTATTTATTTATTATTATTATTATTATTTTTAATCTTACCTTATATAGACTATTAAATCTTTTGATAACATTTTACTAAAGGGTTTGGCTTACCTTCAGTACTTTTTTAACCGGAATCTTCTTTTATTTTAATGAGAAACTGCGACATCACCCACTAACTAAATGAAATGTAGAGATTAAAACCCAGAAAAAGTTTCTCTGCAACCTAGGTTGGAGGACGTCTCTCCAATTTGTGACGTGTCACTCTCTAATAATAACACCTGTTCCACCCCACTAAGACCCAAATTCAACCTATAACTCCCGTTAACACAGACGTTAGCCACTTTTTCAGTATCTCTGGTGGTTTTTTTTTTTTTTATTTTTTTTTTTTTATTTTTTCTTTGTCCACACCTTTTTAGTCTCCTTCTTTTATTTGAAAAATTCTCACCACCATCACCTATATCTCTTCATTCAAGCAGGGACAGGTAGCCACTAGAGATATGGTTTTGAATCTCACCACCATCACCTAAACGATCAGTCCTTTCTCCCTCTCCTTCAACGCAAATCGGTTCCTCATCTCTCTGTTTTGTTCCAGGCCCTTTCTCCCTTTATTCGATCGTTTTCAGCAACCAATACTACCTTCGCCGGTCCCCCCCGATTTGTCTCTTGTCTCTGATGATCCCACCCATCCACCATTCTCCACCATTCCACCCATCGAATCCCTCATTCTGCCGTTCCCATCCCTCACCTACACTGTCGCCGCTGAGAACCACCCCTCTAAATCCTTCTTTTTGTGGCAATCCCTGTGTGATGAAGATGATTATTTTTGCGGTTATATTAGTGACGAAGACAAAGGCGATTCTTTTCGCAGTTATCTCTATGACAAAGATAGATGATTTCGTTTGCGGTAATCTCTATGACGAAGAGAAAGACGACTGCTTAACCTTTTTCGAGGTTTGTTTTCCCTTAACAGATGTGAGATTTTTATGTGTGGTTTTGTTATTTGTATTTGTTAGGTTCTAAAGATTTAGGAATTTATGTATTTAGAACTCTAATTTGTATTGTTGGCAAACCATGATCAAAACAGGTTGTTTAGTCTTGTTTAGGCTTGCTCAAAGTTGGGTCTTTCATGTAAAGTTGGAATTGAGAGGCTGCAGATGCATTGGTGCATTTCGGCCTGGCTCGATCGATCGAATGAAAGACTCGATCGATCGAATCTCGGGCAGAATGCTTTTCTGCAGAATTTTCCAGCTCAGCCCTAACTCATTAAACGTTTTGGGTTTTCTGTTTTTACCCTAGGTATATAAAGAAAAACCCTAGCCACGTTTTTGGAGTTACTCTTGTTGTATTGTTGCTTATACTTTTCTGTTTTGTGTAAATTTCTTGTGAGATCTGGAGGAGCTTTCCTTTACACAAAGTTTAGGGTTTTCAAGGTAGAGATAGTATCAACATCTTGATGATCAACTCGGTTGCTGCCATTAGAGCTTAAAGAATAACAAGCGTGGGTGCTTATAGCTGATTGGAGAATCCAAGAAAGAAGGAGTCCGTGGATTCGGAACTTGCATGTAATCGTGTCAGTAAGTTCTACTGGTGGGTAGCATTAGGAAGTCAAGCGGGGAGCTTGTAGGTCCTTTTGTATGAACTTCGATTCTTTCATAGTGGATTCAGGTTTACCTTGAGGATAGCTAGGTCAAATCCTCCCCAGGTTTTTACCGTGTGGTTTCCTGGGTGATCATATCATTGTGTCTTTTATATTTCCGCTGCTTTATACTTTGGATATGATTGTATGTTTGTGATAACCTAGAATTGCTTAAATTGACTAAGTTAATCACTTGGCTAATTAACTAGGTTAATCCGGTTGGTTTAAGGGGTCTAAAACTGTTCAAGTGGTATCAGAGCAAGTAGCTCTCTTGTTTGAGATTTTTTGATCTCTGAGCTGATCCTTGACCCCTGTTGTCATGGAGCATGGACACTCTCTTGTTGTTCCTCCTCACTTTGATGGGAATAACTATGCTTATTGGAAAGTAAGGATGAAAGCATTCCTGAAATCTATTGATGAGAGGGTTTGGAATTCCGTTGAATACGGATGGCAGAAGCCCACTATGCCTGTGAGTGAGTGGCAAACTTCTGAAAAAGAAGCAGCAGGCTTCAATAGCAAAGCTATGAATGCCATCTTTAACGTTGTTTCTATGGAGGAATTTTAGAGAATCTCAAATGTTGAGGTTGCTCATACTGCTTGGAAAATCCTCCAAACTGTGCATGAAGGCACAAAGACAGTTAAGATTAATAAACTACAGCAATTAACTTCTAGATTTGAAAGCATTAGAATGTCTGATGATGAATCTTTTGATGAATTCTATGCTAAATTGAATGATATTGTTAATTCTGCTTTTAATTTGGGTGAAATCTATGATCAACCTAAAATTGTTAGGAAGATACTTAGATCTTTAACTGAAGACTTTAGGCCCAAAGTGACTGCCATTACTGAGAGCAAGGATGTGGACACCATCCCTGTTGATGAGCTTGTAGGATCTCTTCAGTCCTATGAGTCTGACCTACCCAAAGCAAACAAATCCAAATCAATGGCTCTTAAGTCTGTTGATGATGTTGATGTTGGTGGATTTGATGATGAGCTCTCTGCTACAAAGATTGCGTACCTTGCCAAGAACTTTAGAAACTTTCTTAGGAATAACAACAGAAAGGCAAGAGGTACAAACACTGCTGAACCTAGAAACTTTAGGAAGAATGATCCCACTAAGGTTAATAACTTTGAAAAACCTAGAGAAAAAGTTGGTCAATCTTCAAACAATCCATTGGGTGCTCAGTGTTTTGGCTGTCAAGGGTATGGTCATGTTAAATCTGAATGTCCTACATTCTTGAGGTCTAAGGGTAAAGCTATGGCTGTAACCCTTAGTGATAATGAGGTTTTTGATGATGAGTTTAGATGTGACGAGGATGGAAACTTCATTGCTTTCACTGCTACTGCTGTAGTCAATGAAAGTATATCTGTTGAAGAGAACCCTTCGGATGGGGAACTCTTTGAGGATGCAGATCTTCAAGAGGCCTATAATAAACTTTGCAAAGTTGCTGCAAAGGATGCTATGAATGTTGAACTTGGCCTGAAGAAAATTGAATCTCTTGAGCTTGAAAAGAAGAATTTGCTTGTTAAATTGTTTGATGCTAATGATCTTTTGAACATTGTAAAATCTAAGAACATGCTCTTGCTTGATAAAGTTAAAACTTTGGAACATGATTTATCTGTTACTAGATCTGCTAGTTCTAAACTTGATCAAATGTTGAATGTTCAAAAGTATCCTTCTGACAAATCTGGTTTAGGATATGTTGAAAGCATCTCTGATTCTGCACCACATTCCACGAACTTTGTTCCTTCATCTTCTTCTGAACCTTCCGTGAGTGAGGTTGTGAGTGAAACTGTCAAACCCCCTGTGAGTGAGGTTGTCAAACCTGTAGAAGTTTCACCCCCTAGGAAGATTAGGATTGATCTAAGAGAGTCTAAACCTAAGGTTTCTACCCTTTCTAAGGACAAGATGCATGGTAAACCTGCTTGGGTTTGTCATTTTTGTGGAAAGTCTGGACACATTCGTCCTAACTATTACAAGCTTCAAGCTGCTAAGAGAGCAAACAAACCAAAGGTGCCTGTGCCTCAAGCATAAGATCCTATGGCACTCATTGGTGAATTGGTAAAGGCGTTGAACCTTTATTCCAATCCTGGAGTTGGAAATCACTCAAATGTGAATAAGAACACCAATGCTCGTGGTGCATCTAAAAGATTTTGGATGCAAAAGACTCGATCTAATTGAGTCTTTTTGACATGGTCCTTGTGCTTCATTGCTCATTCCTCTGGGACCATTGTTCTTTGGTATTTGTGTTTTTTGTGTTTTTTTTTCTAGGACTTGCATTGCATTACATTCATGCATTTCATTCTAGGATTTATTTGTTTTCTCTTCTAATAAAAAAAAAAAAAAAGGAAAAGGAGAAAGCAAAATTATGTTTGACATTATTTTTCTTGGTTTTT
This sequence comes from Quercus aquifolioides, assembly GCA_019022515.1. Classification (NCBI taxonomy): domain Eukaryota; kingdom Viridiplantae; phylum Streptophyta; class Magnoliopsida; order Fagales; family Fagaceae; genus Quercus; species Quercus aquifolioides. Next base: position 16,559,940 of record CM032328.1, read on the forward strand.
GAAAACAAGGTTGGTCAATTTATTTACACAGAACATGTCTTGTGTACCTTGTTTAGCTTTGATGAGCTTATTTATTGCACTTTACTAGTTGAAACTTTGTAGTGCATGTTGTGTGGGAAAGATGTTTATGATGTTTATCACTTTGTCTTAATCTTGAAGTCACATGTTATTTGACTGTCGGACTTGATCCTTTTGAGAAAGGCATGAATAACCATCTCACCACTGTTCACTAGCCAATTATGAACACCTTAGTGCATATCATAAGATTTTGTACTCGAGAAAGTGTAGCATATGCACAAAAAGAACATAAGGTGTAGCCTCGGTTTAATTGCTTAATGCTTAAAATTGGTGTGTACTATTAGGCTTGATGCCAATTCACTTAATTAAAACTGGTGTGTACTATTAGGCTTGATGCCAATTCACATAATTAAGAGGCTAAATTTAAGAAACTTACATGATTGCAAGTTTATGTTCTAGGAGATGTGGGAGTTATATGATGTAACTCTTTAGGTGATAGTCTCTTTTAAATTCTATGTGATGAATTTGGTAGACTTTGTGATTGATCTCTATTCACATATCACCTCACATGTATCTCAAGTTTTTACTAGTTGCACACCACACAAGTTACTCTTTGCTAAACACTGTACATGTTATTGTGTGTGTTTTTGGTCTGACCAACCAAGTTTGAAAATACCTTAAGTATTATGCAAAACATTTTTTTTGCTTGAGAATTTAAAGGGAGAATTGGCTGAAACTTTCTTTGGAGAAACTAGGATTAAAATTTGGGTTTTTTTGAAAAAACATTTCATTTCATCTCATACTCATGCATTTTGTTTCATTGCTTTTAATGCTTTGAGGAGTTATTTTCAAAAATTGGTTTGAGTTTTTCAAAATTGTAATTTTTCTCAAAATACTGTGAGCCGCTGCCTGTTTCGATCGATCCAATCTGTTTTTCGATTGATCGAAAATACTTAAAATTTCTTTAAAAATCTCGGAATGATTTGATCGATCGAATGTGATTTTCGATCAATCGAAAGTCGCGAATCAGTTTTTTAATACACTGTTCTTGACTGATTCAAACACTTTTTCAAAAAGTTTTTCAAACTTTTCTTCTCTCTCCGACTAGGCAAGTCTCCACAGTCAATTTTTTGTTGTTTTCGTCCGAATTTTTTGCAAAGATTCTCTTTCCTCAAGCCGGTAAGTCTCTTCTGCCCTTCCTTTTTGAGTTTATTTTCTTTTTTCATGCATTTTCATTCAAATTTTTAGACCTTTTTCTTTTTGGGATTTTTGTTGATTCAAGCCCTAATTTGTGCAATTGGTCAATGGGTTTTTGTGGGGACATGATATAAACATGATCTTGATAGTTTAATTTGATCAATTTTGGGTTTTGTGAAAAATTGAATTTTCTAAGGTTTCTATTGAATCTGAATTGGGGATTTTGTTCAATTAGGTTGAAATTGATGAAATTGGCTTGTTGTTTTGATGTAATTAGGCATTATAATCTGTGTGTTGTGTTTTGTAATGCTTAATTTATCAATTTGCTTCAAATTTTTCAAGTGGTTTTTCAATTTTTTGGGGTTTTTATTAGAAACTCTATGCTCAAGCCAATTTTGTGCAATTGAACTTAAAATTAGACTTTGTTTACTGCATTAGTACCTACATCATGACATTGTTATTGTTCATGCATCATATAGATTTTTGTTTTATATTTTTTTGCGCTAACTTGCAGTCTGCCCTTGGTTTTTACTTTATTTTTTTTCTCTCTTTTGGTTTTCTCTGTGTGTCTCTGTTCTTTCCTTAGCACTATGCCTAGGAAGACTAGGGCTCGTAGGTCTGTCGCCAGACCTACTCCTTCCCCTCCTCCGTTTGACAGAGAGAAGTTTCCTAGTGAGAAAAATCAGGAGATCTATGATAAGCTTAATCTTAGGAGAAAGATATGGTCTAAGCGTTCTGTCATTTTAGATGAGCTTGATCTTGCCATTAGGGCAAATTTTGAGCGTAGGGGCTGGTTACCCTTGGTGGATATTTCTGATCCTCTTTCACCTGCTACCTTGATTAGAGAGTTCTTCTCGAACATCTCTATCCGCGTCTATGATTCCAACACTTTAGTAAAGAGTTGAATACGAGGCGTAAAGTACACCATTACTCCTACAGTAGTGGCTGATGCTCTAGGGGTACCTTTGGTCCAGCACCCTGTCTACCCTTATGATGAGTCTCCTTTACTGAGTGATGTCATGTCTTACATCACCAGGTCTTCTATCCAGTGGGGTTCTGATCCTAGGATCACCACTCCTGAACTTTCTGAGTTACATTATCTTTTCTTTAGGATAGCTTGTCATTGTTTTTGGCCAATTTCTCATCTTCACACCATTCCTCTCGAGTGGTGTGTATTTTTGTACGCTCTAGTTACTGTTGCTCCTATCAGTTTTCCCCATTTGTTCCTTCGTTCCTTGAATGAAGTGTATAGGAGTTCATATTCTTCTCATGCCCTTGTTCATCCTATCTTTATCCATAGGATTCTGCTTTATCTAGGTTTAGATGATTTCCCTTCCTCGAAGCCTGTTCATGTTATTGCTCCTATAGGTGCGTCTTTTCTTAGACAGAGGGCTGCTCACCTTCGAGCTGGCTCTAAACACCCTAGGTCTAAGCCTTCTGGGTCCGCACCTCCTCCCTCTTCTTCTACAAGTCCTGCTGGTGAGGATGTTCCTGATCCTGATGTTGCTGCTGCTGCTGCTGTTCCTCCACCTCCATCGGATGACTTTGATATCCGTCGTACTTTGGAGACTGTCATGACCATTCAGGCGGCTCATGGTCAGCTTTTGGTGGACTTATTTGACGAGATCCGTGCGTTGCGAGCTGATCTGGCACATCTCCGTTCACCCTCACCACCTCCTTTTGATGATGGATTGTGATTGCCCTTTGGCATTCCGTCACAAAAAGGGGGAGTAGAGTTTGTAGAGGAGTTTTGTAGTTAGGGAGAGTTTTTTGTTTGTTTTGAGGAGCTAGTGGAGTTGTTAGATTGTATCTAGGCGCTTCACCTTGTATATCATTTTTGGGGATATTCATGTTAGGGGGAGTAACATTGATTGATATACATGATTTATACTTGGTTCTTGTTTCTTTAGATTTACTGTTTATTGATTTATATTTATAAGTTATTCATTGATATATGTCCTTATTATGTATTGTGTGAATCATACAAGAAGTTATACCTGTTTATATACTATTTTCTGTCACACATGCGTTTATGCGTTTGTTGAGTATTTCAGGAATATACAGGTTGATTCAATTGAGCTGCTGTCTACACTTGCAACTGATGGATAGTAGTTAGGATTGAATTTTAGTTTTTATGAGCATTGTTTTTGTAAAGGGCTTTTACTTGTAAACTTTGAGCTTTGTGTTTGTGTTTTGTCACGGATTGCCAAAGGGGGAGTTTGTTAGGTTCTAAAGATTTAGAAATTTATGTATTTAGAACTCTAATTTGTATTGTTGGCAAACCATGATCAAAACAGGTTGTTTAGTCTTGTTTAGGCTTGCTCAAAGTTGGGTCTTTCATGTAAAGTTGGAATCGAGAGGCTGCAGATGCATTGGTGCATTTCGGCCTGGCTCGATCGATCGAATGAAAGACTCGATCGATCGAATCTCGGGCAGAATGCTTTTCTGCAGAATTTTCCAGCTCAGCCCTAACTCATTAAACGTTTTGGGTTTTCTATTTTTACCCTAGGTATATAAAGAAAAACCCTAGCCACGTTTTTGGAGTTGCTCCTGTTGTATTGTTGCTCATACTTTTCTGTTTTGTGTAAATCTCTTGTGAGATCTAGAGGAGCTTTCCTTTACACAAAGCTTAGGGTTTTCAAGGTAGAGATAGTATCAACATCTTGATGATCAACTCGATTGCTGCCATTGGAGCTTAAAGAATAACAAGCGTGGGTGCTTGTAGCTGATTAGAGAATCCAAGAAAGAAGGAGTCCGTGGATTCGGAGCTTGCACGTGGTCGTGTCAGTAAGTTCTACTGGTGGGTAGCATTAGGAAGTCAAGCGGGGAGCTTGTAAGTCCTTTTGTATGAACTTCGATTCTTTCATAGTGGATTCAGGTTTACCTTGAGGATAGCTAGGTCAAATCCTCCCCAGGTTTTTACCGTGTGGTTTCCTAGGTGATCATATCATTGTGTCTTTTATATTTCTGCTGCTTTATACTTTGGATGATTGTATATTTGTGATAACCTAGAATTGCTTAAATTGACTAAGTTAATCACTTGGCTAATTAACTAGGTTAATCCGGTTGGTTTAAGGGGTCTAAAACCGTTCAGTATTGTTATTCATTGTTTGTGATTGATTTTCGAAGTTTGAATATTGGAGTTTTCTTGATTTTAGTTGAGTTTTGTAGCCCCTAGTATGGGTGGAATTGTGCCTAAAACTGATGTTGTACTATCTATTTAATTTTCCTATCAGTTTTTGTTGGTAGTGATTATCATTGGTAGTTGGGTTTGTTGTGGCTAAACTTTGATTACAGGTGGTAATTGGGTAGGGATACTAGAAGTTGTGAAGGAGGGTGGCAGGATTCTTGGAGGAGGATTTGATGGAGGAGTTTGGGTTGTTAGCCAACTGTTGTACAAGGGAGTTTCTTGCTTGCTGTGTGGGGTTTTAGGAAGGATTACAAAGAACATAATGAGAATGAAAATAAAAAATTGACAGGCCATTACAGGCTTGTGTTAAAGCAGAAACAATTAGCCAATACTCCCTATTACTGCATAATTCAGAGCAAACTGAGGGGAATGGTTTCAAAGTTCAAACTCATGCTTAAGTAATATGTGGATTTTCATAGTTTGTGGGTAGGCATTAAAATTGTGATGTGTTAATTAGTAGTTTGATAATATATATATATATATATATATATTTGTATTATATGTAAATGCATTACACACTTTCTATGCAATGATTGAATGGGGAACCAAAATGCAATAGGCTGTTATGTTTGGATGGCTTAGTTGAACCAAAATGCTAAGTCATGTTATTTTGTCTAATTTATTGGCGTAATTGAGATTTTGAAAATTGTTGATGCTAGATGTCTATAAAGGCTTAAAGGTGGTATAAAGTCTTTGAATAGATTAAAGTCTAAATCAAACTAGAGAAAAACACTAATCAAGAACCATAATGTATAAAATGGCATTGCTAGATTTTCCTTTGTGAAATTTTGCACTAAACTTTGTAATGGACTTCGCAATGTTACAAATTTGAGTGCTACTAGTTCATTTTTATATAATTCCCATTATCCCAAAAAAAAAAAAAAAACCATGGGCTATTTGACATGTACATGTGGTTTGAGTACTGTATTTTTGTAGAAAGGGACTAGCTAATACAAGCTTCTATACTATGGTTTAGAAGCTCTCATATTGCTTTTATCCCTTAATAAGTTATGTTTGAAAACTGTATTCACCATTGACCTTGTTATATTTGTTCTTTTTTATCATATATGTCATATCATGTACTGTTTGCATCTATAAGATGTTTAATTTTTTTTTATCATGATTATTTCAACATATAGGGAATGGGAGGACGGATGTAAGCAAGGGTAAGCAGGAAAATGAAAAGAAAACCAAGAACTGAAAATGAAGGAGAAGACAAAAGTTATTTCAACTTTGCTGTGTGGAGTATATGGAAGAGCAGAAATTCATACGTCTTCAATAGGAAAAATCCAAATCCAAATCTGCCTATGGAGATTTACAACCAAACATTGGAGTTTATGAGAGAAACCTCCATTAGGGTGGAAGAAGTTGAGCACTGATGGATCATCTATAGGCTGTATGGAGCAGGCTAGATGTGGAGGTGTAATTAGGGATGAGCATGGAAATTGGGTTGCGGGATTCACAAGACACGTTGGAGCAACTAACAGCTTTGCTACTAAACTTTGGGGGCTTATGGATGGTCTTATGTTGTGTTGTAGCTTTAATATACCCTGCCTTATTGTTGAATTAGAATAGGCGCTGATCTGATGGCTAGAATAGGTGTTGACCAAGAACTAGATTTTACTTTGTTTACAAGTCCACCCGTGGACTTAGCTAAGGCTTTGGAGGATGACTGTAATGGTTTTCTATTTTTGGTGATTTTACTTGTACTAAGGGATGTTTGCATGCAGCTTTGTTCATCAAATAGTTTGACATTAGTGTGACACTGTTTTAAGCGCAAGTTGGTTGTATCTAAAATTGTGGTGTCCTTCTGTCTGCTTGGTGTTGTTTGACATCTATTGCAGCAGTGCTTCCTTCATTGCTAAGCATGTTTTTTTTTTTTTTTTGGAGCTATGATTGTAAGTGAAATATGTTGTAGCAGAATATATGTTGGAATTATACACAACCCATTTACAGAGCAGCTATCTATAGAAAATTTTCTGTAAAAGAAACAAAAAAAAACTATACGAAATTTTGTCCGTATAAATAGTTATCATCTTTCTATTTTTTAATTAAGTCTGTTGGATTGCTATAATTGACAACATAAAATCTCTTTGTTATCAATTTTTTTTTGCATATTACCAACAGTGAATTATGCTAAAAGTGGGAGATATTGCCTCAACTTCATTACATAATATGCAGTTATGCACATATGGATCTTAACATATAGAAATGTACATTTCCATTGCATTTAAAAATACTAGTAAGTTTCTCGTGCGATGCACGGATAATTATGTAATATTTTATGTAAGACGTTTTTGGAGAATGTTATACATATATTTAAATGAAAAAATAATCTAAATTTGAGTAAAGAAACATATACATTTTGAGATATTAAAAATTAGATTAGTAACTTCATTGCACATTTGTAGCCTTCTCAATGTAAGTTTAATTTTTCTTTTTAAATCATGAAACCAAAAATAAATACAAAAGAGTAATAAGACCATGAAAATTAACTAATCTATATTGTGTTCACATATTGCATACCATGAAATGAAAATACGTCCAACTCTCTCGCTACCTTCCACTCATCGATAATGCGACATTTATAGATAGTGTGAGCAAGTGTATATGCGTGTGTCATATAAATGATTTAAAACTATGGTAAAAAAAATTATCTGTAGAGATTTTGACGGCTTGATGGTGGGGAGAGGCCAATACGAAAGAGGTGGCAGCCCTCAGATTCCTTTTACAAATGCTTTGTCAAACTCAAGTATTTTATTTTGGTAATAGTGAAACAATGCGTTTCATTTAACTGTCCACAATATTTTTGTGTTTCTCTATCTCTACCTAGTGTCTTACATTGTTAGTTTTATTTTATTTTATTTTTAGAGAACATGGTTAGTTATTAGTATTAGTCCTTAATTATTATTTTTTCTTTTGTTTTTGATGGTGGTGGGAGGCCGGCTAGCATGGTGGTGGTGGGAGGCTAGCCAGCATGACAATGGTGGTGGCCCCTCAAATTCCTTTCTTTCTCTCTCTTACAAATGCTTTGTCAAGCTCAAATTTTTTATTTTGGTAATTGTGGAACAATGTATTTCATTTAACAATCAAAAATATTTTTGTGTCTCTCTATCTCTCCCTAGTATGTTATTGGATTAGTTATATTAGCCCTTAGTTATTGGGTTAGTACCTTATTTATTTTTGTGCTTTTGTTTTTAATACTAAAATGGTGGGTATGGTAAAAGACATGAAGAAAAAAGAAAGTTGTGGTGTAAACTTAGTCAATTAATGAGATAACAGTAAAAATAAGTTAATGTGATATTTTGGGTAACAGTAAAAAATACTTAATAAAAAGAGGTAAAAGAAACTAAAAGTAAAATTGGAGCGCCACATGGCATGACCTCATGCACTCCCGCATGAGGTCTCTGCTTTTATATATATACTAGTCGCTAACCCGTGCGATGCACGGAAAAATTCAGAAAAATGTTCAGGAAATTCATTTTTTTTTTTTAATTCATCTTCCTCTAGATTGATGAAAGCTATAAGATTAATTCCTAATATTCATCTTCCAAGACACGACAATGTAGCTTCAATATTATTAGCAGTATCATAGACTGCCTTATAACCATACCTGGAGTAAAGAACTCCATAGGATGCTGCCAATCCAACCACCAAGAAATTCTACTCCCATCTCCCATTGCAAACCTTAAGAAAGATCTTGCTTTAATTCTTAGCTTAAGCAATTTTCTCCATCCTCTTGTGCTACTTTGTGGAACTTTTACACTCCAGACACTCTTTCCTTTCTACAGTTTCTCCCTAATCCCAAGCTACCATAATGGAATCAGCTTGGACAAAGAGGTTCCACATATGCTTTACAATGACTGCCTCTTTCCAATGCTCTATCTTTTCAAGGCCTAAATCCCTTCACCTTAACCCTTACACCATTCCACAATAACAATTAAGTTTCTGCTCTATCGTAGTGATAACCTTCTTGGGGGGGACAAAAAGGCTTGTCAAGTAGACTCAAATGCTACATAAAATTGAGGATAATAGCCTTCTAGCAAAGGACAGGTTCTTTAAAGTCCAAGAATTAATTCTAGATGTGATTTAATCCAGCAATGGTTTCAACAAACAACTTACTTGGGATTAAGGGAACAGCCAGGTACCTCATTGGCTAAGAATCTGATTTTAAATAGCTTGGGGAACCCCTGCGTCAAATATTTCACTCTTTCTTGGATTAGCAAGAAATCCTAATAAGTCCAAGTCTTGTAAATTGTAATACCTTCCTGATAGGGTTAATAGTGCCTAGATCAGCAGAGCAAAACAATAGGTCATCTGCAAAATCTAGATGAATGAGATGAAAACTTGCACATTTAGGAGGATACTTGAAGGACTTAGCATCATTTATAGCATATTGTGTCAATCTAGAAAATACTTCCATTGCCAACTTATATAGGCAGACAAATGATCCTTCTGTCTTAATCCCATATTTTTTTATTTTGTCAAAAATAGCCAGCTAGGCTACCATTAACAACCCACTGGAATGTAGGGGTAGTAAGGCATGTCCAGACCCATGGCACAAACATTGGTGGAGCCCTAACAGCAACAAAACACTATAGACTAAATTACCAACTGAGTCATATGCCTTCATTTAATCTGCTTTTATATCACACCTGGCCTGGCCCTTATCCTTATCGTAATCCTTCACAATTCCTTGAGCAAACAACACATTTTCTGCAATGCTAATCCAAACCTATGAAGTTGAACAATGGATTAGGTAAGGAATTCCTCACAGCGTGGCTCGTGTATATGCTCAAGACAAATGCTACAATAATGCCAAAAAACTTATAGAGAATACCATTCCACATATGTCTCCCATGTTTGCGTCTCGGTGTGCATGACACCCATCCACTCGGAATGTTGCTAGCACATGCTAGAGCACCAGAAACAGAGTGCTGTTGGTGTGTTGTGTACATAAATGTGGAACTCTACCGATGTGTTGATACACACCAAACACAAAACTTTGTCTAGTTTTTTATTGGAAAATAAGTTGATATGTTGTCAAATCTTTGCCACAAAACAACGTAAAGGAGTAATACAGTATTGTGAGATCTAAATGATGAGCAGAGAAATAAAATGTGTACATACTTAAAGTTACATTGGAATTCAAGGTACATTCTAACCCTAACTCTTTGATGACTCAATATTTTCAAACAGCTAAAAACAAAAACACATTTTTTTATTCCATCCCACCACCAATCAAAACAAAACTACTGATATTATCCCTGATCCATCTATATTACTCTTGATGCATGTATGGTATCATGGGACGCGTTCCCAAAACTAAACTGAATGCTTTTATTTCTTTTACATTTAACAACACTTATCTTGCTCCGCGCAAGATTGGAGTAGTCATTCTTATGCTGAACTGGTTAGTTAAGCTTATTCTTTAGGTTATGCTCTTGTAGGTGTTTGAGTACATTGCTTGTGTAGTGTAGTTCAATGTTTTCTTTTCTTTCTTACTTATCCAAAAAAGAAAGAAAAGAAAACATTGAACTACACTACACAGGATAGTGAGAATTAGGTACCCTCTTTTGATAGACGTTGTGGGGCGCTTAATTTCTTCCTCATGCGTAACTATATCTCCTTATTTGTGTTTCTTGTTCGAGACATGATTTTACTTAATTTCGTTAGAGGACCTTATGACCATCAAAACCAATAATTATGGCTGAAACCATTTAAAATAGGTGGCCAATCATACCTTAGAATCCTCAGTCAAAGTTTGCATGGACAAAATGATTATTTTATCAATAAGCCAAGAGTAAATATACCTTAAGAGAGTGCCAGTTTCTTATACCTCAACTGTGGTTGGTGTGGTTTTCCCTAACAAATATAAATATAAAAAACAAATGAAATTGGCCATGAAAGAATCAATCAACTGAGGTCTAAAATCTAACATTTAGGCTGGTATATTTTGTCCCAAGCTTTAAGGGCCACGAACTGCCTTGTATTCGAACAGAATCTACCTACTAAACTGTCAAGCTTAGAGCAAACTTGATTGGGAATGTTGAAAAATAACATAGAAGAAAGGAGGTGAGTCTTGTGCAAATGACTTGATAAAGGTGCTCCTGCCTGCCCAATAAAGACTGTTTCTCCTCCACCCACTCAATTTAGCTTCCATCTTTTCCTCTAATTATTTGAACTTAACAGTTTTGTGATTAGATTGAAACAAAGGAGAGCCCAGGTATTTTAAATCAGTAGGAACTGTTACCCACTCCTCAGTTATCTTAGTGCTCTTGCTCACATTTTTAGACATGCACACCCAAAAAAAAAGACTACCTCTTTACTGAATTTCTGCCCAGACCAACTGCAAAAGTTATCTTAACATGCCATTAAAGCTTCAATTTCTGCTCTTTTAATCCAACATAACAACAGATCATCAGCATCAATTAAGTAAGTTATATATTTGTTTAACTTGTAAAAGTGTTAGGATATGACTCCTGATTTGGACCACATGCCAATTCTAAGTGAGCTATTTTCAATTTTCAGATATACCCTTAAGATGGGCTTTCATATAGTCTTTTTCTAAACCAGTAAAGTCTTCACAATGCTGTTTGCCCATTATGTTTAGGATTACCTGATCTTACCTATGATGTTTTTCTAACTTCTCGTTTACTTCCTCACAGATGTAGTTGGAAAAGAGATACGCAAGTCTAATGTTTAGTTCATATTGCAAAGTTAGATGCTACTTATAATTTGTTTCTAAATATTTGAAGATTGATATATTTAATGAGGCATGTTATATAAACTAAAAAAAAAATGTCAAATGTTTTTTGATATTCACTTGGTTGAAAACACAATTGGTGGTATCTAACAAATTTCCACTTTGAATTCATTAAATTTTATTAAAATGCAAAACCCCATTTAAGACTAACAGGTATTTGCTAAACTATCTAGCCATGCAACTATATAAGTTGATAGTGTATATATTGTGTGCGGGAATGTGGATATGCATACACAAAATACACAAAATTAAAATACAAATTCTATGTTCCTACTTCTCTATAAAATCTAAAAGGGAATAAAAACCAACATCAAAGTTGAATAAAAATTGTATCTGAAAGCATAATGTAAAAGACATTTCTTATTAACTTCTATCCCAAAATTTTAAGGAACATCTCAAGTAATTTAGTAGCTAAACATAGCTTTTAGTAACTATAGCATTCAGCAAGAACTTTCAATATCTAGCCTAATTTACAATTTTTTTTTTTTAAATAAGTAACCTAATTTAGATACATGACAGCTTAGCAACTGAGAGAAGACTTCCACTGAAACTTCTATGACAGCATCAAATCCCAAACTTGTCAACATGTGCTAATCCAAAATGGTTCCTCTTTCCTTTTGATTCAATTTTTCCACCATGTTCTATAATAAGTTACATACAATCATCACAGAACTCCTAATCATAACTTGAGGCAAGTTTTCAAGAACTCCATAGAACTCTAGTTTATGGTTTTCTTCCACTCTATGTGTAAGAGTGCACCATCAGGTACACAATTTAATGTAAGCCTTCGTCTCTAGTCTATATATATATATATATATATATATATATATAATAAAAATAAAATAAAAAGGTAAATAATCATCAGTTGAATTATTTCCATTTAAAACAGATTTTGAATGCATGTTTGATTCAATAACTCAATAAAAAAAATAACTAATAGGAGTTTCTTTGAAAATATTATGTTGAACCTATGACTTTAAATAGAATCTATATAAGATTTGAAAGAAACTATTACGCATTTACAGCTTAATATAAAGGAAAAACAAAAACCTTGAGATAGAAAACAGGTAGCTCATTATCTTCGTCTAAGTTCCCCCACATCACCATTCACATCCAGCAAATCAATACGAACTACAAAACACAAACATAGAAAACTCATAAAATTTTCCCCACAAGTAAAACTATAGTACAAATGCAAAATAAGTTTATCACTGAATCCTTAACATTGAAACAATAAGAAACAAAAATTAATAAATCAGAGAGAGCTTTAAAAAAGAGCATCAAGAACTCTCATTTCCACCTTCATGTTTGTGTATTGAATTGATGTTAGTTGCATTGAAAACTATACATAAAATAAATAACCATAAACAATTTCATCTAGAATAAGAAAATTGTGTTATTTCAATTTCAGCTAACAAATCAAACGGCAAAGCTATATTAGGGGAGGGAAAAGAATTGAAACAAAAACATGCCTACAGACTACTTGGATGGTCATAGCCTTCATGTTGGACTTAAGTTGTTCATGGCTTTCTTGTTAGACTCAAGTTGGACTCCTAGGTAGTAAAAGTTTATAAAATTTTCACACTATTACATTCCCCAAAATTCATCAAATTTGAAACAATATTCTAACTGCAAAATTTATGAACTAAAACCCCAATAACTTGCTCAAAATTTAAAAATTAACAAAATCAAAATTCTTTGATTTAAAAAAAAAAACTTTTTGGGTAAACTCTATAAAATAAGCAAATTTAAGAGGAAGAGAGAGAGACTTATCGTGCAAAAAATCCCTAAGAAACTCAAGCCCTAAGGAACTTATAGCTAAAAATTATAAAAATTGAAACCAAAAAAAAAAAAAAGAAGTAAAAATCTCATTTAACCAAGCATAACAACTCCAACTAACATACTACATATATAGTACATTCTTTTGAAGCAAACAAAAAAAACATAAGAAAGAACAAAGGAGAAAAAAAACTTCAAATGCAGTAATTAAATTAAGCTTACTACCAAAAAAAAAAAAAAAAAGGAAAAAAAATAAACAATGAATAAAGAATCATATGTAACCCTTGCTTAATGATGTACAGCTACAAACATGAAAAAAAAAATAAAAAATACAAGCATCTGCAACGAAAGAATAAGTTATTAAGGTGTTCATCTCTTGTTTAAATAACTCTTTACCTTTTTTGTTAGTTTATCTACTCTATTATCAATTTATCATAGCTGAATGTGGCAATACCTAATTATGTGACAATTAAATCAATTAGAAATTTAAATACATCCAATCAATGCAAAATCATCTAGATAAAACAGGAAATTAGTATTATTGATTACGGTACGGATGAAGGCTTTGGTACAATCCGTACCTTCTCTCCCACACAACTCAACAAGTAGCAAAACTACCAAATTGACACAGAAGATAGACGTACATATAACAAAGTCACATGAATTATGGCTACAATCTAAGGTTCAGATCATAAACTATTCACTATAGCGTGACAAGAATAATGTAAACCACATATGGAGATTGACCTGCAGGCTGTAGCTATTCAAAAACAATGAATCTTGATATGTTCCTTCTTCACAATGCCAGCCTGCACAAGGAAGGTAGAAACATGCTTCCTCTGATCCCCCTGAAGTTGTATAGCCTCAACTTGATATAAGCCTAATAAAAATAATCACAGATTGGGGTAATTTTCCTTGCCCTAATTTCTGAGCTTTTCTCTACAGCCAACAGCAACAACTAAAAATACAAAAAATTGCAGACCATAAACTCAATACCCAAACAGGAAAACATAGAAGAATTAACTCTAAAAATTTTAAATATACATAGAAAATAAAATTTAAGTATACCTCGATGGCTCGTACAGAGGAGGCAGCTAACAGCTCCTTGCCATTAACGTTGACGGTGGCCTTGAACCTGGGCCTGTGGTCGGATCAATTTGCCTCTCACAAAAGGATATGGATAGGAAACGAAATGTTGATTGAATTACTGAAACACAAAAGAGAGAGCAATGCGTCCAATAATTGAAATTAGCAAAACCCACTATAGGGCTCCAAACCCATCAATCTAAGCAAATCATTTAGAAGAAACAGTCCCAAACGAAACATGAACAAAGGTGAAATACCTGAAGTGAATCATCCATTCTGAGCTCTTCTTTAAATATGCTGTTTTCGGATTCAATTAAATGAGGAGTTTTGAAACCGTGAAAGATAGGAAGAGCAAAAGGACGGGAGATAGTGATGAGGTATGAAGGAGTGATTCCCTTAAATAAGGAGAGGAAGAGACGAAGAAGGGAAGAGAGAGGTTGGAGTTAGAAAGCCGAACAGTATTGAATCTGTCTTTGGAAGAGAGAAAGGTTGCGAACGTCTGAAGTATTGAATCTGTCTTTGGAAGAGAGAAAGGTTGGGAACGTCTGAGTTAGTCATGCTAAAGGTCTGAAGAAGAAGGAGAAAGGGTTGGCGTTTAAAAGATTAAAGGGTTGATTTGGGCTTAACGGTGGACAGTCATGCTAAAGGTCTGAAGAAGGAGAAAGGGTTGGCATTTAAAAGAATAAAGGGTTGGATTTGGGCTTAACGTTGGACAGCAACGTAACATTCATTTTTGGGCTTTAAGGTTAACATAATTAAAGCTATTAAGATTGGGTTTTATGGTGGAGATATGGCTAGAAATTATTTTCTTCTTAATAGTATTTTAAAATTAGGGAAAAATTTAGTAAAAGTATTTTAAAATTATAGGAAAAATTCAGGAAAAAAAATTAGAAATGACATGGTGGCTGATGTGACTCAACGGAAGCGTAGCAACATTAAATGCTACGCTTCAGCTTTTAGTAATATATAGATAGATTGATTTGTCATTTTACATATATCATTAGTGCTTAACTAGAAGCTACTCAAACATGTAAATATAGAACCTAACATGTTTGAGTAGCTTCATTAGTTACAAAAATTGTTAGATATTATATCCAACAAATTGTCCAATATGTTGTTGTCCACTAGCTGTCATTTGTATGTGCCATATATTGTCCATTAGCTGTGCAAAAAATTGTCCAAAAATATTGACTAGCTTGCCAAGTAAGACATGCTTTGCAAAAATATAATTCAAAAAGTCTCCAATATGGTACTCTTCAAGGATTATAAATTATCATCAGGAGCTACTGAAACCTGCAAATATGCCACCAAATATAAATATATGTATGAAAAAAAAAAAAAAAAAAAACCTTAAGAAAAATATAGGCTCAAGTTGTAGCAAAAATCACAAGGAATACGTGTACCTGATTTGTCTCAACAATTTGTCCAACAACATAGTCTCGTCCAACCAAATGACTACAAAAGACAGATTCCTACATTTTACATTTTAACAAATTTACGTCATTGACATGTTTATCTTATTATTTCCTATGAAAAAGAAAACCAAACCTTACTGAAATTGTGGAACTTCTTAAATTATTATCTATCAAATGGCTAAGTTCTTCAAGAGAATTAATGTGAAACTTGTTTGAGACCAATGGACTTAAATTCCTCGATCTTTTCTGTTTGGAAAGGAAAAATGAACCATCAAAAGATGAGTTCCCTAGCAACCTCAGGGAAGTGTGCTTTTGTAAATGGGAGAAGTTGTTGGATTATTGTTTTGAAAATTGGCATTGGAAATCTGAGTTTTGATTTTGTTACCATCAGCATGCATTCCATAAAAGCTATCAAGATAATCAAACCAATCTTGTGGTGATCAAAAGAACTACCCCATCTACTGCTATTTACTGATTTGTGGCCCATCACATATTCCAACCACTCAGCCAAACAAAAAAAATGCAACAAGCAAAAAATTATAGGTGGGCAGTGGACTTTTCATAAGTCGGCATTTTGACAGCACTTCATTAAAAGGAAAATGTAGACGGCACTAGGATTTAAGTAGTGTTACAAGTTGAAAAAAACAAGACACAATCCAAAACACAAGCGACTCCCAAACAATTTCAAAATTCAAATAAATCTAATTCCATTTACTGTGAAACTTGAAAACTCAAACCCAAAGATTCATACTTGAGTGAAATTATCTACCAACTGTGAAACTTGTTCAACATTACTATGTTCTTCAAGAGAATTAATGTCAACTGAGGAATTAGCCTATAACATTTGCAAAGAATAATTGTCACAAAAACTTAAAATAAATTTATAGACATATAGATTAATATACTATAATGCAATGTAGCATATCTTACTTTATTTAGGCATCCAAGTGATTGAACTTGTCTTGACTTACATGCCTTTTCTCTTTGAGATTTAGGATTTCTTGGCCGTTCTAACACACCTTTCAACCTTGATTTTGGACGTCCAACAGTAGGTTTTGTTTTAATCCCACATATATCTTGAAAAGTTATTCCCTCATGGGATTGGCATCCATTATCACCTTGTAAAACATCCTCAAGAACAACTTCATCATGGACCTCTGTCTGATCCTTCATGCTAAGGGAATAACATTTTTTCCTCATTTCTTGCAAATCCTTCAATAATGTCTCAGAACATCTTTTGGCATAATCATACATTATCTCAAACTCTGCTGCAAGTATGGAAACTTCATGAAAATTGTGACATAAATGAGAGTAATGTTTTCCCAATGACTCTTGAGCATTACCTTTAATATCAACACCATGATAGTTCTTGATAGAATCAACCTTTGCATCTTGTGTCCATCTTTTCAATATATAATGAGTTGGAAGTATCTTAATGTTTTTTTTGTCAAGAACCTTCAAAGCATGGACACAAAGAATTCCTACAAAGCTGAACTTCATGCAACTGCACTGAACATTAGTTGTTGAGATTTCATATTTAACCAGGTGCTCTTGAGTTTTTTGCCAATATTTACCTTTGTATTCAATGATAGTATCAGATTTACTGACTTTGAAAATTGTACAATCCCCCATCTTCATATATTCATCTTGAAACATTTTGAACATTTTTGGGGTGTACAACTTTACAGCATGTCTCAATATCTCTACATTAAGTTGTAAAACTGGTGTTGTCTGCCTCATTTTGAACTCAGCTTGTAGTTCTTGACGTCTCCTATCAGCCAAAACTCTAGAGTAATGTTCCAAAAAAGGCAAAAGATTATATTTCCATTTCAAGTATTTCTTCAACACATTGTTCATTGACTCACTACGTTGGGTGCTTTTCATATCAACAGTAAACATATGCCGACCATACACCATGGTCCATTTTTCTTTTAGATCAAATATCCCACACAACCATTTATTATTAGTAAGATCATATTTCTCAAGCATATTATTCCATGCAACTAGCCATTCATCTTCATCTTCATAATCATACATACAATTGCCCAAATCAGTTACAAATTGCTTTGATGAATGAAATACATGACTTAGTTTCTTAGCAGCATTTTGATAAATATACCATACACATAAATGATGATTTGATTCAACAAATACCTCTGCTATTGCCTTAGCCATTGCAGCAGACTAATCTGTAAGTATAGTTTTTGGCTGCTTCCCTGACATTGCACTCAAAAAAGTTTTAAACAACCACTTAAATGACTCTATGGTTTCATTATAAAGTAAAGTTGCACCAAAGATGGTTGTTTGTTTGTGATGATTAACCCCGATGAATGGAGCAAAGGGTCGATCATATTGATTTGTCCTATAAGTTGTATCAAAACACAAAACATCTCCAAAGTGGCCATAATCAACTATTGATCTAGCATCAGCCCAAAATATGTTCAATATTAGACCATCATCATCAACTTGTACTGAATAAAAGTAACATGGATCTTCTAATTGCATATTATGAAAGTATTCCATCACATCACGAGCATCACCTTTCTTCAAAGCCTTTCTCCTCTCACGATGTACATGATTTTTATAGTCATAATCCAAAAAACCAAGATTTTCATGACCACCAACTTGCATGCTCAATAAATCTATAGTTTGTTTTATTGATATTCTAGACTTCTCTGCATCATTTGCAATAACTTTTTAAGCAGGTGCAATTTTTCTTTTTGATCTTAACATATGTTTCATTGGTGAAGGAGCAAATCATGATTATGTTGTTCATGAAAAGAAACAACTTCTAACATACCATCTTTTTGAAGTTGACATGTCATTTGTGCTAAACAACCTACTCGTGAGATTGGGTGATGAAAATGTACCTGTTCTTGGCGTTTGTCAACACCTCGTTCACCCTCTTTTGAGCAACAAAATGTTCTCCTTATGACTTGTCCCATATTCCCTCTCTTTATAAATTGTTTCCATACACTGAAGTCAATTCGGTGGGCATAATCTTTGTAAAATTCATATGCACTATTATCACAATCAAATTTCATGCCAATTTTTGGAGCGTCTATTGCAGTGCTTGATTTTTTTGGGCTTCCATGAGTAGGTACTACTTGAGCCTCCTTTTGAATAATAATAAAATAAAAAAAGTAAGTAGATTAGGAAAATAAATTTGCATATGAAAAAAAAAAATAATAATAAAAACATGTAAATGAACTGATGTACATGTAAATAAAAACATGTTAATAAATTTGATATGGTTTTCTTTTCTATCAACCCCATATAAATTTTACTCAAAATTTGACAATGATGGTTGGGAAGAAATTATCATGTCCCACCTAAAAAAGTTTAATTTCCTTAGCAGATTAAGTAAAGGAAACAAATATTTCAACAAAGATACAAAACTAACATTTTCATATAGTTAACATAACTCCAAATAACAAAGAAGGCCTCAAATCTAAGCTGAAATCAGTACCTGTTTTAGTAAGTATATACTTTTGTTTTCTAGATACCCAATTACAATAAAGAACAAAACTTAGATACACTTGGTTCAATGTTGTACCTTGTGTTCTCCAATTAAATTTAACTATGTATTTGCCCCTAAATAGTTGAATTTAATTAGTGAACTGTTAAAAGTGCAAGCAACATCCACAGCAGAGTTGCATAACCCAAGCCACAGAGGTAGCAAGTGGTGCAGCAGCTGCTGATGAGAGATGCACTAGCCAAGCCACAAGAGTAGCAGGCAGTGCAGCAGTTGCTGATGCAAAATGCACTGGTCAAGCCACAAGGGCAGCAAGCAGTGTAGCATTTGCTGATGAGGAGTGCATTGCTCAGACCACGAAGCTTGCATCAGATGCCATGATTAGCACAGAAGTCTTGGAACTGATTGAGGCAGTGCCACATCATGAATTCTTCATCCAAGAGCATTGAAGGAGTTAGTTCCGTGAATCAAGGAGGTTGTTACTCAAAGACTGACACGAGTACAGTTTCTAGAAGTTTCAAATGACTGTTTTTTTTTTTTTTTGGCGTCTTTAGGGAGTTAGTTATATTTTTTTGTGTATATAAAATAGAGCACCTTATGTATTGATTTCATTCATTCTTTTCCCAATTCTTGTAATTCTCTCTCAATTAATGAAATCCTTTAAATTCTATTTAGATTTCTCAGTTTTTACATGAACCTAAAGTAAAACTGTAGCTAAGTTTTTTCAACCCAAAAAATACCCTCAATTTTCCTTCCATGGTTACAAAGATTTCGAATCCAAACAAACAAAACCTCAAAAAAATTTCCCATTTAAACATTTTCCCCCAAAAAATTCTTTTAAAAGAAAATCCACAAGAATCAAGAAAAAGCCCAAGAGCAAACTTTGAAAATCCACCAGAATTCGAAGCTACAAAACTCAACTAAGATCAGGCAAGCTCCAATATTCAAACTTTGAAAATCAATCACAAACAATGAACAACAATAGAAATAACAAACCAATGCATAAAAATCTCAAATCTGCTAATGGAAAACAATCCTTGAAAAAGGTTGAGCAGTCGTCTCTGTTTTCATCATAGAGATTATTGCGAAAGGAATCGTCTTTGTGTTCGTCACAGAGATTACCACCAAAAAAAATCATCTTTGTCTTCATCACAGAGATAACCGCGAAAATAATCGTCTTCATCACTGAGATTGCCACAAAAAGAAGGGTGTGGAGAGGTGGTTCTCGGTGGTGACAAGTTGGGTGGGGGATCGGGAAGGCAGAGAGAGAGCAGGGGGAAGGGAGTGGGAACGACAGAATGAGAGAGGTTTGGAGGGAGTGGCACCAATTGAGAGGGAAGGGATTGGGTGGGTGGAATGGTGAAGAGTGGTGGATGGGTGGGACTATCGGAATCAGAAACAATGGAAAGATCGCGGGGGACAGGCAGAGGGAGCATTGGTTGAGTGTGGCTAAGATCAATTGAAGAGAGAAAGGGAAAAGAACGAATGAGAGAGATGGAGAAGGGATTTGAGCTGTATAAGGTTGAAGGAAGGAGACAAAGAGAGTGTGAGTGACTGGTGTGGTTTAGGGACTGAGCTTCACGTTTTGGTTATGGTGGGAAATAATTGCTCTTTTGATAAAAAAAAAAGAGGGAAATATAGCGCAGTCCATTAACGGAGAGTGGCTTACGTGAGTTAACAGGAGTCATCCGTTGAATTTGGGTCTTAGTGGGTGGAACATGTGTCATTATTAGAAAGGGACACTTCACAGGTTGGAGAGACATCCTCCAACCCAAGTTGCAGAGAAAATTTTTCCTTAAAACCTACTATCACTTGCCATTATATATTTAAAACAACAGGAAATGTCTAGTTAAAAAAGTACTGGAAGTAAGTCAAACCCTTTAGCAAAAATAAAATTTTTTTTTGATAGCATTAGTTGGATAGTCATTAGCAAGAGGACAACATAAATATGTAAGTGGTATTCATCATGGTTCAGGATATAGTTGTCATAACCAACATTCGGATGGCCTAGTTGGTAAGATATTGGGCCATCAAGTCTTAGGACTTGAGTTCGAGCCTCAAACAACTAGCTGTGTGTTGATGCTCCTTATATCCCTCCTCTATCCAAAACGGTCTAAAGAATAAAGAATAATAAGTGAGTTTCTCACGGACTGGGAGTATGGGGTCTCGCCTGAGAACGGGTAGGGTACTACTATGGTCACGCTCAGGTAGGGAAGCCACACGGGTCGTCCCCCTCTACCCATTTTTTGGTTACAAAAAAAAGAAAAAAAAGAAAAAGAAGAAGAAGAAGAATATAGTTGTCATCATCTCTCGCTTTCAAGGTGATTCCTTCAGTTGGGTCTCTAGAGCTGAGAACGATGCAGGTCATTGTTTTGCAAAATGGTCTGTGGAATTATAATTTCGTGGGGTCCTTTGGTGTTGGTTGCTGCCCTCCCTGTTTAGAGGCTGCTTTGGTTAAGGAGTCTGTTATGTGTAATCTGGTTTGTCGTTAGTAAAGTCTTTTTTCTCATAAAAAAAATTAACTGACAAGTCACAATTGATAAATTAAATCAAAAACATAGTATTGAATCTTGTTTATAATTTTTTTAAATATAGAGTGGGGAAAGAGAGAACTCTAGATATTTTCACTGAAAATATTATAAAATATTTTAAGGTTCAAGCAAGAGGATAAATTTTGCTCTTCAAGTATTGAATTTAAGTTAAGACTTAGGTGTAAATTTTTTAGGTGCAATACGTTAGATTCTTCGATTAAATTCAAAGACAGTTGTATTGAATTCAATTGTTTTACAAACAATAATCTTGTTTATGCTTTATTAGTCAATGCAATAATGTGTTGAATTTATTCCCTAATATAGTCAAAAGGAACTTTGTTGTCTTTGAAACAATTTCCAAAAGATGTGCTTGTGTTCAAAAAGAAGACTTCAATCCTTTCACAGTTCTAATTGTTTGTTTAATGATTTCACTTTCTACCCAAAAAAGCTTGTAGTATTAAATAACTTTTCATAAACGTTTTTTGTTCAATAAGAAGGCTTAAAGTACCTTAGACAGTTCCAATTATTTGGTTAATGATTTCTCTCTCTACCCAAACAGAAAAAGAAAACGAAGAGTTGGAGATTTATATGGACTTGCATATTTTTTTAAATTTATTTATTGAAGTTATAGACGTATTGAACTGGTCATGTATAACCTCATCCTCCACGTTTTATTAGAATGATTAATGAAAGGAAATGACACACAATCAGACAAAGAAATAAATGTGCCAAACATGAAAAAGAAATGATGACAAGGGAGTGATTGGTTGAGCTTTGATGATTCTGACAGCATTAATTAGATGGGAATATGCTACGAGGAAGCTACGTGGGGGCACTTCTTATTCTTGACTTCATACATGATAAGTAGGCTGGTGCGCTACTAGAGGTGCCAAGTGAACCATAGAAGTTCTTCCAGCAATGATTTCCTTGGGGAGTTCACTTGGTACATGCAATCTTCCTTCTCTGTGTGAATGCTTTTTATGTTTCCTTTCCCCTTAATAACCATTAAGCAAGCATGTGTTGCAGTGAGTTGGGTTATAGAAGTTTTTTTTTTTTTCTTTATAAAAGATGGAAAAGTCGGATTATAGATTTTATTCCTCAACAATTAAGTAAAGAATTTATGTTGTTCACTGTAAGACATTTCAAATTGATGTCAACCGCTAGTAGTTCCTAAAGTCTCATGATATTTATGAGATCTTGGGCCCGAACTGTCACACTAGCATCTTAGGGCAACCCTTATGAGATTCTTCCTTGTAATAATCTGGTGCATGTGAGATAAGGGGACTACATACACCTAAGGGAATAGTTAGAAAGACGAAGAGGTTTAGACATGCTTGTCTGTAAAAAAAAAAAAAAACGGTTGCCTATTATGGCATGTACAATAATTTTTCAAGCAATAAATGAATTTTACCATTTTGAATATTCTTTTAAATTTTTTTCTTCAGTCGTTTGTTCTATTGCTTTAAATTTTTTTTTCTTCAATTGTTTGTTCTCTCTTGCTTTGTTATCAATGAATTGCAGTTAATGTGTTCTTGGCAAACTCATTAGCTTTTACTTTTGCATCACTATTTTATTTGTTTTGATTTTTCCAACTTTCCTGTGTTTCTAGCATGAATCTTTGCTGTTCTTACGGTTTCTCTTTTGATGTATATGCAGGGGGCATCTCATGGATTTGTGAAGAACTTTATTTGGGTTCTTACTGCCTTCAAAGAACAATTGTAGATGGTGTAAACCTATTCTTCCTATGTGCTTTCTACCTATTTTTTATCATAGCTATCATAGGAAAATGTTCTACAAGAAGTAGCAGAAAAGATTGGGTCCTGGTGGTAGTTTCACTGTGTTGTGCTCTTTGTAGCATTGGTTATTTTAGTGTGGGTTTATGGAATCTAATGGCCAAAAATGACGAATTCAATCATATGAGCTGGTTGGTGTACTTTGTTAGAGGAATGGTTTGGATCTCTTTTACTGTTTCCCTGCTTTCTCAATGGTCCAAATGGATCAGTCTTCTAAACTCTTTTTGGTGGGCCTTCTCTTTTGTATTGATTTCAATTCTGAATGTCCAAATTCTACTAATAACACATAGCATTGAAATTTTGGACATAGTACCTTGGTCTATTAACTTTCTACTTTTCCTCTGTGCCCTTAGGAACCTAATTCACTTTGTTTCTCAGCATAATCTTGAAAACAATCTATCTGAACCTCTATTAGCCAAAAAGGCAGAAAAAGGGCAAATAGAATTAGACCAGGCTAGTTTTCTTGGAAAATTGACATTTTCTTGGATTAATAGTTTACTTAGCTTGGGCTACTCAAAACGATTGGCTCTTAAAGACATCCCCCCCGTAGTTCCTAAAGATGAAGCCAAATTTGCCTACAAAAAGTTTGCACATGCATGGGATTCTCTTTTAAGGGAAACAAACTCGAACAATACCGGGAACTTGGTTCTTCGGGCCATTGCAAAAGTTTACCTGAAAGAGAATATATTCATAGGCATTTGTGCATTTCTTAGGACAATTGCTGTAGTAGTTTCTCCTCTAATACTCTATGCTTTTGTAAATTATGCAAATGGCAATGAGAGGAACCTGGATGAAGGCCTCTCTATTGTGGGGTGTCTAGTTGTTACCAAGTTAGTTGAGTCTTTGTCTCAAAGGCACTGGTTCTTCGATTCAAGGAGGTCAGGAATGAGAATGAGATCAGCCTTAATGGTGGCAGTCTACCAAAAGCAGTTAAAGCTTTCTAGTTTAGGAAGGAGAAGGCACTCAACTGGGGAGATAGTGAATTATATTGCAGTTGATGCCTATAGAATGGGTGAATTTCCTTGGTGGTTCCATTCTTCATGGAGCTTTGTACTTCAACTTTTCCTAGCCATTGGCATTCTTTTCTGGGTTGTGGGTCTAGGTGCACTTACAGGCCTAGTTCCTCTTCTCATATGTGGAATCCTTAATGTGCCTTTCGCAAATATGCTACAGAAGTGTCAAACTCAGTTTATGATTGCCCAAGATGAAAGATTGAGATCCACTTCCGAGATCCTAAACAGTATGAAGATCATAAAGTTGCAATCATGGGAAGACAAATTTAAGAATTTGATTGAATCCCTCCGCGAAAGTGAGTTCAAATGGTTGGCTGAAACTCAGTTTGCAAAGGCTTTTGGCACGTTGTTGTATTGGATGTCTCCAACCATCATTTCTTCAGTGGTCTTCTTGGGATGTATTATTTTTGGAAGTGCCCCTCTAAATGCAAGCACCATCTTCACAGTGATTGCATCATTGAGGACTATGGGAGATCCTGTGAGAATGATACCAGAAGCTCTTTCTTCTTTGGTCCAAGTGAAGGTATCTTTCAGTCGTCTCAATGCTTTTCTGCTTGATGATGAGCTGAAAAATGATGAATTATTTAGAATCCCCTTTCAGAAGTCGGATAAGAGTGTAAAGATACAATCAGGCAATTTCAGTTGGGATCCTGAACTAATGATTCCAACTCTAAGAGATGTGAACCTGGAAATAAGATGTGGGCAGAAAGTTGCAGTTTGTGGTCCAGTTGGGGCTGGGAAATCATCACTTCTCTATGCTGTACTAGGCGAGATACCAAATATTTCGGGAACAGTGAGTAAAAAACTGATTGATTGCTTATAATTTTGCAACTGAATTTTTTGTCACTGATTTTGGTCTTTATTGCTCACTAACAGGTTAATACATTTGGATCCATTGCCTATGTTTCTCAAACTTCTTGGATCCAAGGTGGGACTATTCGCGATAACATATTATATGGAAAGCCTATGGACAAGACTAAATATGAGAAGGCCATAAAAGCATGTGCTCTGGACAAGGACATCAATAATTTCAACCATGGTGATCTCACAGAAATAGGTCAGAGAGGGCTTAACATGAGTGGAGGACAGAAACAAAGGATTCAACTAGCTCGAGCTGTATATAACGATGCTGATATCTATCTCCTTGATGATCCATTTAGTGCAGTAGATGCTCATACAGCTGCAATTTTATTTAATGTAAAATAAACTTGCTTTAAGTTTCTTCATGCGTTTGAAATCTAGGATCAAGCAAGAATTCTCAGCTTTGATGTAGTTCACTTAACCAAGTAAAAATTTGAATTTGCAGGATTGTGTCATGGCTGCTCTTGAAAAGAAAACTGTCATTCTAGTGACTCATCAAGTGGAGTTTCTCTCAGAAGTTGATAAAATTCTGGTTAAGTGTTTACCAAAAACTTAGTTCTAATAAATCAGCTTAATTTTAATTTTTTTATGCATGAATTTGTTACCCATATCTATATACTTTTCTTGTAAGTCATATAATTCTGTTTCTTAACTTTATAGGTTATGAAGGATGGACAAATTACTCAATCAGGAAGCCATGAGGGGCTCTTGACAGCTGGTACAGCATTTGAACAGCTTGTGAATGCTCATAGAGATGTAATAACAGGACTGGGTCCTTCAAATGATGAAACTCAAGAAGAAACTCAGATGTTAGATACGGTTCAGCCGGAGATGTCTCAAGGGTCTAGCTTCACTAAGGAAAACAGCGAGGGGGAGATTGCTGTGAATGGTCTACCAGGAGTACAACTAACAGAAGAAGAAGAAACAGAGATTAATGATGTTGGGTGGAAGCCATTCTGGGATTATATCATTGTCTCAAAAGGATTGCCTCTTCTTTTCTTAGGCATAGTAACTCACTCTGGTTTTGTTGCTCTTCAGGCTGCTGCAACTTACTGGCTAGCTCTGGGGATTCAAATTCCTAAAATCACTAGTGGCATTCTGATTGGAGTCTACACTGTAATTTCAACACTCAGCGCTGTCTTTGTCTACCTAAGGTCTTTCTTTGTAGCCCATCTTGGATTAAAAGCTTCCAGAGCTTTTTTTACCGGATTTACCAATGCTGTCTTTAAAGCTCCCATGTTATTCTTTGACTCAACCCCTGTTGGGCGTATTTTGACCCGAGTAAGATTATTTATTTCTCGACCATAAATAAATAAATAAATAAAAAAACTATACTGTATTTTGTATCCTTGAAAGGGCATTTATATTCAGAGCCAGTTCTCATTTTGCACTTTCATCTTATTGTTTCTCGTGCAGGCTTCATCAGATTTGAGTATTTTGGATTTCGACATACCTTTCTCCACTATATTTGTAGTGGCATGTACTATTGAAATTCTCACAACAATTGGAATTATGGCTTCTGTCACATGGCAAGTTCTTATTGTCGCCATTCTTGCTTTGGTAGCTGCAAAATATGTTCAGGTAGGTAGATATAAGTATTAATTTTTAGTCTTGATTTTTTAAACCTCTTTCATCAACAACATAATGACAAAGCTTTCTCTTTTGATTTGGCTTAAGGGGTATTATCAACCCTCTGCGAGGGAACTAATAAGGATAAATGGAACTACAAAAGCACCAGTTATGAATTATGCAGCTGAGACATCACTTGGAGTGGTCACTATTAGAGCTTTTAACGTGGCGGACAAGTTTTTTGAGAACTATGTAAAGCTCATTGATACTGATGCTCGGCTTTTCTTCTATTCAAATGCAGCCATGGAGTGGTTAGTTTTAAGGATAGAAGTACTTCAGAATTTGACCCTCTTCACTGCAGCTTTTCTTCTTGTGCTGCTTCCCAGGAGTTTTATATCTCCAGGTTCATAAATTCATTAGAACTGTCCATTTCTGTAGCTAGGAATTTTCAGACTTTCAAAAAATATTACTCAATAGTTCCTCCTTTCTTGGGTGGTTTGCAGGACTTGTGGGACTCTCTCTTTCTTATGCTCTATCACTAACAAACATCCAAATTTCTTTCACTCGATGGTATTGCTACTTATCAAACTACCTCATCTCAGTTGAACGGATCAAACAATTCATGCACATACCATCAGAGCCTCCTGCTATTGTGGAGGACAACAGGCCACCATCTTCTTGGCCTTCAATGGGTAGGATAGAGTTGCAAGCTTTGAAGGTAAGGAAGCATGTCAGACATAAGTTTCTTAATGTTCTTCACACAGCTACCTCAATCATTTTGACTTGTAAGTGATGAAATTGACTCCAACTATTCATTCTTTTGGTCGGTTTTCAGATAAGATATCGTCCAAATGCTCCATTAGTTCTCAAGGAAATCACTTGCACTTTCAAAGAAGAGACTAAAGTAGGAGTTGTGGGAAGAACAGGAAGTGGAAAAACTACACTAATTAGTGCTTTATTTCGTTTGATAGAGCCTGCAAGTGGTAAAATTCTTGTAGATGGGCTTGACATATGCTCCATTGGTTTGAAGGATTTAAGGATGAAACTCAGCATCATCCCTCAAGAGCCAACTCTTTTCAAGGGTAGTGTGCGAACAAACTTGGATCCTCTAGGTCTTTACTCTGATGATGAAATATGGAAGGTAAGCCTACTGATTTTCATCTTGAACAAATTCTTCTGTATTATTTTGTCTTCTTTTCTTTGCAAGTTTGGAGTGAAAGCTCTAAAGTTTAGACCCCCAATTAAAATTACGGCTTGGTTGATTTTACACAAACTTAATACTAAGTGCGGAAACGTGTAAACACAAGCGTATAAACAATAAGCTACTCTAATCCATAAACTAAGCAACACAGCAGTATAATGGAATATAAAAGAGTAGGGAAGAAAGATGCAAACACAGAAAACACCAAGACGTGTTTTCGAAGAGGAAACCGAAGAACTCGGCGAAAAACCTCTCCGCCGCCCTCCAAGCGGAAATCGATCCACTAGACAATCAGTTGGGATACATGAGTGAGCAAAAGACCCTCCAAGCCTAATCTACCCGATGCACCTAAGCCCTCCAAGCTCCTACTCCAACAAGGCTTCTCGGAACCGTGTCTTGTCTAGTTCTCCGGATCCCGCAACAAGCTCCATGTTGCATCTGCCATCCTTGGCTTCTTCCAATGCTTCCCAGCAGCACCAAAACGTCACTCAACACTCTCAAATGGTGTGGTAAGTGTTTGGGCTATCAACCTCTCAATGGTGTGGAAATGGAGAGGGAAGGGTTGAGGAGATACCACAAGCAAGTGTATAGAGAAAGATGGGGATGACAATCTCTAATTGCAAATGTGTTTGGCTAGGGTTTTCTCTCTGAAGCATTCCTCAACATTTGTGGGTAATGGGGGTTTATATAGGATAGGTGCAGAATGTGTGAGTCAGTCAGTACAGGCTGGCAGAACAGCATGTCTCGCGGGTGTCTCGCGGGAAGGCCTTACCCGCGAGATACTCGCGAGAGACAGCTGTCTCCATCTGTCCTGACTCTTCGCATTCCAGCATGTGCAAGGTACATGCTTCACTTCGCGGGAAGCTTAGTCGCGACATACCCGCGAGATTCCATCAACTTCCACTTTGCTTGAGTCTTCACACACTCTCTATCACACACCCCTTACAACAATTCCCACAACAAATACAGGGTATAAATAATTGAAAGTAATTACAATCAAATTTGGCACGGAATAAAAGCCAACAAAACACATAGTTGTAAATCACAACTTTACAATCTCCCCCTTTGGCTATTCCGTGACAAAACCCTAAAACAGACTCTAGACTTAACCGTGAGTTTGGGAACACAGGCAAAACTCACTCACACTTAATTCTAGATTCTGATAAGCTCTTGAAACATATGAACAAGTAACTCCTGAAACACAACAACAAAATATTATCATTGTATGCAGAAAACTTGAAAAGCATATGGAGCATCAATAGCATGATCAAGCAAGATGAAATAGAAAACACTAGATCATGGCAAGATCAAACAAGTAATCACTATACACAAGCAATTACTATGCTCATTCACACAAGGAATGAACATCCGGATATGCAAGATGATAAGCTCATATGAAGAGTATCATTTGCAAATCCAACACTCAACCAATGCAAAATACTCAAAGTATTTGCATCTAGGAACAATCCTACATGAACAATCCTACATGGGCACAAGAGTGTTCATCACTCAACCAATGCATAGAACGTATATGCATCTAGGAACAATCCTACTAGGGCACAAGAGTGATGTACTGAAGTAAATGTATGACATTAGACTTCAATAGCACAAGCATAAAGGCTGCATAAGCAAAGTATTGCAAATACATGGCACAAACCATAAAAGCCTACAAAACATGCAATGAAACAAAACAACCCTTAAAGCTTACAAAAGCAACATGGGTACATGCAAAGTATGCTACAAAGCAAAGATAATAACACAAAAGAAAACTTCTGAAATAATACTTAAATAAAGAGTAGTATCAAAGTTTTTAAAGAACAAAATAAACACAGGAACAGTTGACTTCATCTCCCCCTATCTCCATACTCCCCCTTTCACCATACTCCCCCTATCACAAACATCATCTCCCCCTTTTTGTCAAGGAATAGCTAGTCATCCCCTTCTAGCTTCCGTTGAATTTCATCCATCTGAGTTTGGAGAGCTGTGAGTTGTGCATCAAGACGTCGGTGGTGAGTGTACATGATAGTCCCAAATCCGGACATCTTCGTACTCAACTCTTGAAGAGCAGTAAAGATATTGTTGATCTGTTCATCATTGATACGAGCTGCAGAACTCGAGGAACCCGATGGTGCATGGGTTTCTTGCTTGGGGTTCTTCTTGGCATGGCTCATACTAGCATGGAGAGACCGAATGTTGATTGGACTTGGCCTTGGATATGGACGTTCATCATCCAATGGGCGGACACCTTTGAGCTTCAAAATCTTTGAAATAAGACGAGAGAAAGGAAGACAATTCCTTGAAGCTGTCCGGTCAACTGTTTTGGCCAAAATGTGAAAGATGTGAGAGCACACATCAATCTCGACATCCGTGATCAGATCGTTCAAAAACAAAGCTCGTCCAAGGTTCATATATCCAGTGCTGGACAGGGGATAGAGATTGCTACACATGATCATTGATAGAAGTCGTAGCTCGGAAGAAAGAGATGCCACATTGATTGACTTTCTTGTGGATGAGAATTCCAATTCAGCTCCTAAAGACTGTCGTAGATATTCTTCATCGGGGTTCAACTCATCATAAACCGGCGGAATGGGGAGAATTGGCCGGTTGATGTGTAGAATTTCTGCCAAGTACATTGGTGTGACAGAAAAGGTCTTTCCCCGAACCCAGCATTTAATCTCATCGCCGACGACACTGGCATTGGCATAGAATTCCTTAACCATGTTCTCATAGGTATCCTCGAAAGTTGACAACAGATAGTTCCAATCTTTCGTGGCAAACCAAATAGGTATTTGTGTGTCTTTGAGTGATTGCTGGTCAACCCCCCTCTCAACTATCAAAGGAGCACCCTGAAAGTGGTTCTTGAAGGATTCAAAAGCAGCATGAGACTTGAACAAGTTAGGATCAAAAGTTCCTGTTGAGTCACGAGTTCGCTTTGGTCTAGGTGAATCAGCATCAACGTCAATGATCGGTTCTTTCCCTTTGTCGCGGCCTCCTTTCACAGCGGAAGTCTTGAATGGAGACATCTGTGCACCACAAAACAAACAGGAGACAGGAGCACAACCCATAGACCACAGAGCACAGAACTCAATTAGAGTCAAGTGAGGACAAAACAGAATTAACACTGCTGAATGTATAGACACAATGCATGGATCTCAGCAAATGTGCATGAGTATGGATGTGAGAGCAAGTGCAAGATGCATGTGACACACGATCAATGACCAAATAGAGTGAAATAAGGTCAAACAAGTGAAAGTCTATAGATTGAAATCACTTGATTTCAGAATAGGACAAAAATGTCACTTGGACATTTTGACAAACACTTAGTGTGCACAACAACAACTAAGACATGAGCAATGCATGAACAAGGGAAAATCTGCCCTCAATACAAGATAAAATGCCACTAGGGGCCAACACAGAAGCAGAAATAACCAATGGGACATAGTCCAAGCAAAAGATTTGTCAAACATTCACCCAATTTTAAAAAAAAATCAAATTTTCGAAAAACCCCAAATTTTTGGAACCCTAACGAAAAATCTGCAAAAATAAGACAAAAACTTGAAAGGAAATGCATTAGAAGACATACCTTGAAGATGGAAATGCAGAAAAGATGTTTAAAGATGAAGGGTTTTGAAGAAAATGATTTTGGGTTGAAGAAGGTTCGACAAAGGTTGAGCGAGGGAAGTTTTTGAGTTTTTGAAACACTGTCACATCAGCAAGATAAAGACAGAAAACACGCGATTTTCGCGGGTTAGGGAGTGGCGACACAGTCGCGAAACAGTCGCGAGAGGGGCCACTGAAGCACAGAATTTTCGCGAGAAGCAATATGTCGCGAAACAGTCGCGAGACAGTCGCGGTAACTTCTGTCTGAAATTGGAAAAATCCAATTTTTAGCTAACCAGCATTTCGCGAGTAGCTTTTGGTCGCGAGACAGTCGCGACACAGTCGCGAAAGTTCCTGTGTGACAAGTTAAAAGAAAAAATTCCCTCAACTCCTTTTCGCGGGAAGCTCTAAGTCGCGAGCTTCTCGCGAAACAACCCCTGAACCAGTTTTTGAAGACACACAAAAACATGCTTTTTAATGAAAACAAAAGACAATAAAGTATAAAATCTCTTTCAAAAACAAATAAAACATTCAAAAATCTTTTTGGGTTTGATCAACAAAGATTGAGCATGTGAAAACACATTTAATCAAGTACAATCACACAAATGAATAGGGCATTCATTGAACATAGACTTGTGTGTTGTGTGTGAATATCAAAAATGAGATAGTCCTTAGTCCAATGTGAAGCTTCAATGATCAATTCAATCAAGGCATACACAACTAGCACTAGATTATGTGATCTATCTCAATTATAGAAACATGCATATATGACCTCCCACATGTACTTGACAATAATTCATTGAAGCTTTTCATTTGGCTCCATTTTTAACATATCATTTGCAACTTTTGAGCAAAGAGAATCTCATTTAGAGAAAGATGCCTGAAATTTTTGATATTTCAATTTATGAGTTAGCCTTTGGCTTGTTGGGCATCATACATTTTATTTTGGTCGCTTTCCCTTTTTCCTAGTCGAATACTAGTTTGTGCGACAGGCTTTTGCAGCTCTATATCTCTTTTCATTTGGAGATTTACAATTAGAGAGCTCTTTTAAGCAAAAAAAAATAAAAGTGGGAAGATATATAGGCATGAGTCTATGCATGTCTCAAGAACAACAAAACCATTCACTAATCATTCATGACAAGGTTGAAGATCTATTTACAACAGTCACATAGATTTCAGAATTTCTTCCACAATGATATGAGTGCATGAGAGACAAGCTAAGCTCGTTAAATGCACAAAGCCATAAGTACAAAGGTACACGGCAAAACATGCTTTGAGACAAAACTCAACAAAGTGATCAAACTTTTTGGATTTTCTATTTTTTTTTATGTGATTTTGAATTTTTTGAACACACCCAAAACAGAACAACAAAAGAAATTTAACAAAGACAACTGGTACAAAACAACCGGACACAATAAAAATATAAAGATAGAACAATGCAAGAAGAAAATGCAACAGCAAATGTCCCAAAATATTGAAAGAATTTATGCGTGGACATGTTATAATGCTTATGCATGAGCACCCCTTTTCACCCACACGTCACGTGCGTTTGGGGTGATATCCTTAACAG
The DNA here is from genome assembly GCA_019022515.1 of Quercus aquifolioides. Classification (NCBI taxonomy): domain Eukaryota; kingdom Viridiplantae; phylum Streptophyta; class Magnoliopsida; order Fagales; family Fagaceae; genus Quercus; species Quercus aquifolioides. The sequence continues at coordinate 16,593,004 of CM032328.1, forward strand.
ATTGGGTACGAGAATTTGGACTATCAAACCTTCTGGTGAAACTCTCCAAGCAAGTGGTGAAGGCACCAATCATTTTCATCACGTCCATCATGCCAGGATCACGATTCTGACTTCTCGGTTGTTCACCACCCCAAGACCTCATGTCATTTCTCCTTCCTCGTGACCGAGGTGCGCTTGAATTGTTGTCTGATCTCAGCTTTTGACAGTTGGGCCTGGTATGTCCTTGCATTCCGCAGTAATGACACACATAGTCCGTTCTAGGATTCCGTTGTGATCTTGGGAGAGACCTTCCTCTGGTTTCATGTCTACCCATGGAGTGATTTCGGGGCTTATTCACCATTCGTTGCTCACTCACATTCTTCTTCTCAACCTTCACATTCTCAGGGATGGTTTCTTCTACAATAGGCACTGCGGCCTTCACAAACTTCACTTCTTTGGTAGCTTTGGCTGATGAACTGCTTCCTCCGGTGTATCCCAACCCGGACTTGTCTGAAGAAGGTTTTTGAGATGAGATAACATCATCTAACTTCTGGGAGGAGACTCTCTCTATCTTGGCATGAGCTTGTACTACCTCTTGCTCAAGAAACCTCACCTTCGTATAGGCTTCAGACAACTCGCCATTTAATGTCTCAATTTCGCACTTAGCCTCTTTATATCTGACCATGAGACTTCTGTAATCTTCCTCAGCCTTCTTCATTTTCCTCACAGCTGCCTTGGCTATTCTGGTATACTCTCCAGACTTCTCAAGAAGTAAAGAATAATTTTCTTGAAGATTAGCTGTATTCTCTTCTTCTTCTTCAGCATCTGATTCATCCACATTCCCAATAGACTCTGAATCTGAATGCTCACCAAGCTCCTTCACAAGAGTACCCAAATCATCCGATGACTCCACATGAGCAATGGTCATGAATGCGGAGTAGTTTCCCTCTCCGTCACAGCTCTCTTCCGAGTCAGAATCAGAGGATTCTGAATCACTGAGTGTTGTGGCATAAGCTTTGCCTTTTCCCCTTAGAAAATTTGGACACTCCTTCTTTAGATGTCCATGGCCATTACACTCATAGCAAATAATTTCTGAAGAAGGTTGAAACTCCCTCCCTTCTTTTCTTGGAAACTCTTTCCTATCACCTCTTGAAGATGAAAATTTTCCTTTGTTGAATGGTTTCCCACTGTTCTTCATCTTCAGAAATTTTCGGAAGTTTTTCGCGAGAAATGCTACTTCCTTCTCCACCCCATCTTCTTCGGAGGAATCGCCCATCCTTTCGGTGATGGTTTTAAGAGCAAGTGATTTACTCATCTTATGGGAAGGCAGTCCCATCTGATATGTTTGGAGAGACCCAACTAATTCTTGAATTTTAATCTCATCCAAATCCTTGCTTTCCTCTATGGCTGTAACTTTTGCTCTAAAACTTTCAGGCAGGGATCTCAACACTTTTCTCACCACCTTAGCATCTTCAATCTTCTCCCCAAGATTGAGTTTAGCAATCACAATTTCATTGAGCTTCCCATAGAATGAATCAAACGGTTCATCATCACCCATCTTGAGCTCTTCAAATTTGGTGGTAAGCATCTGAAGCTTTGTGTCCTTAACTTTCATTGTACCCTCATAAGTGGTCTCCAAAATCTCCCAAGCTTCTTTGGCTACCGTCATGTGAGAGATCCTGTGGAATTCATCAGGAGACACAGCACAAAATATGGCATTTAAAGCTTTACTATTAGCATTGGCTGCTGCAAGAGCTGCCTTATCCCAATTAGCCTTAGGAGCTTCCGGCTTAGTCCAGCCGAGCTCTACCGCATCCCAAACGGTATCTTCTATAGAGCATAGAAATGCTCTCATTCTGACTTTCCAGAATGCGTAATTGTTCCCATCAAAAAATGGTGGAACATTGAGCGATTGAGACCGGTCCATCTCAAATAGGGTCAAGGATCACACTAAGGTGTTTAAACCAAGCAAGTGTACCCGCTCTGATACCAATTGAAAGCTCTAAAATGTGTTGAAAAACACAAGAGCTGTTTAGACCCCCAATTAAAATTACGGCTTGGTTGATTTTACACAAACTTAATACTAAGTGCGGAAACGTGTAAACACAAGCGTATAAACAATAAGCTACTCTAATCCATAAACTAAGCAACACAGCAGTATAATGGAATATAAAAGAGTAGGGAAGAAAGATGCAAACACAGAAAACACCAAGACGTGTTTTCGAAGAGGAAACCGAAGAACTCGGCGAAAAACCTCTCCGCCGCCCTCCAAGCGGAAATCGATCCACTAGACAATCAGTTGGGATACATGAGTGAGCAAAAGACCCTCCAAGCCTAATCTACCCGATGCACCTAAGCCCTCCAAGCTCCTACTCCAACAAGGCTTCTCGGAACCGTGTCTTGTCTAGTTCTCCGGATCCCGCAACAAGCTCCATGTTGCATCTGCCATCCTTGGCTTCTTCCAATGCTTCCCAGCAGCACCAAAACGTCACTCAACACTCTCAAATGGTGTGGTAAGTGTTTGGGCTATCAACCTCTCAATGGTGTGGAAATGGAGAGGGAAGGGTTGAGGAGATACCACAAGCAAGTGTATAGAGAAAGATGGGGATGACAATCTCTAATTGCAAATGTGTTTGGCTAGGGTTTTCTCTCTGAAGCATTCCTCAACATTTGTGGGTAATGGGGGTTTATATAGGATAGGTGCAGAATGTGTGAGTCAGTCAGTACAGGCTGGCAGAACAGCATGTCTCGCGGGTGTCTCGCGGGAAGGCCTTACTCGCGAGATACTCGCGAGAGACAGCTGTCTCTATCTGTCCTGACTCTTCGCATTCCAGCATGTGCAAGGCACATGCTTCACTTCGCGGGAAGCTTAGTCGCGACATACCCGCGAGATTCCATCAGCTTCCACTTTGCTTGAGTCTTCACACACTCTCTATCACACACCCCTTACAACAATTCCCACAACAAATACAGGGTATAAATAATTGAAAGTAATTACAATCAAATTTGGCACGGAATAAAAGCCAACAAAACACATAGTTGTAAATCACAACTTTACATGGAGCAACCCAACTAACATTTTCATTTCTAGGCTCTTGAGAAGTGTCAGCTTAAGGCAACAATCAGTAGCCTACCCAATCTGCTAGACTCTTCAGGTCAGTTTATGATTCTTTTTATAACGAACTATAAGTATTAAACATGCCAATTTCTCTAAAGTGATTTTAAAGCAATATGGATAGTAATATTCATTAACTCTGGTATATTCAACAGTGAGTGCTGAAGGAGAAAATTGGAGTGCCGGGCAACGCCAACTCTTTTGCCTTGGTAGAGTCCTTCTTAAAAGGAATAAAATTCTAGTTCTTGATGAAGCTACTGCTTCCATTGATTCTGCAACAGATGCCATTCTACAAAGAATTATCAGGCAGGAATTCTCAGAATGCACCGTGATAACAGTAGCTCATAGAGTTCCTACTGTTATTGATAGTGATATGGTCATGGTCCTCTCTTATGGTATGTTTTTTTACTTTCCAACTTTCTTTTTATACATACAGATGAATCCAATTCAATTTTTTCCCCTTTGCTTTTTCTTTTAGCCATGTAGATAAATATGTATATAAACAAGATTCTTGAGAAACAGTTAAAAAATGGTTAAATAAATGTAAGGGAAAGTATAATTTTGGATTATGCATAAACATGATGGCAATTGTATCTGAGAACTATCTTATAAAATGCTAAAAGAATTGCTTAGCTTAACGGCTTCCTTTGCAATTTATGGGTTTGTGTGATTCAATAACGGTTCAAAGCTAATAATGTGCTTGGATGTGCAAATTTTCAATGGTTTGTTTTACTTAAAAAATATGATAGGTAAATTAAGTTGTATCTAGAAAGAGTGAGGTTTTAAAGATCTGTAGATAAGTCAATATATTGAAAAATAAGCTTATCATAAGTGGAAATATAATGAATGAAAAAGAAATTACAATAAGATCAATTGTAAGTACCTAGGGATATATGTGAAAGCTAGTTTTGAGTCCAAAATGCCCAAGAGTCTCCATCCAAGCTGGTTCACAAAGTTGTATTGATCTTGAGGCAGCTTATGCTACTCTGAGTTGGTTTGGTCTTGCAGGGAAACTTATAGAATATGATAAGCCTTCGAAGCTTCTTGAGACTAACTCCTCCTTTGCCAAGCTTGTAGCTGAATACTGGTCCAGCTGCAGGAGGAACTCCTACCAGGATTTCAACAAGTATCAATAATAATGTAGATAATGATAAATAAAGCACACATTTAGCATGAAAATGAGAGATTTTTATGTGACTTTATAACACACTAAGGTGATTACACGTAATACATGTTATCCTAAGGTGCCATCACAAAAAAGGACTCTTTGAAAGTATTGGAATATTTGATTAGCATCTAGAATTCTGGGCTATCTTGTATTTTCTAAGCGGATTTGCCTATGGGCTATGAGAAAAGATGCAATGCCATATTTTGCCATTTGGGTACCATCATTATTGTTTACAGGTGTGAGAGTACTGAAGTGTGTTTCACCTTATTACCGACACACTCTTTTACATAAATATTTTTCTTCTTTTCCATTGGAGGCTCATTGTGCCTATAAACTATACAAAGGAAGGTAAAATAATTTTACACTTTTGATCAACATTGAAAAACACATTTATAAAAAAAATAAAAAAAATAAAAAAAAATAAATAAAAAAGAAGGAAAAATAGTTCTGCTATAAATGGTGAAAGCTTGAAAATGTGTCGAAAACACAAGAGCTATTTAGACCCTTAAATTAAAGTTACGGGTTGGTTGATTTTACACTAACTTAATACTAAGTGCGGAATAGTGTAAACACAAGTGTATAAGCAAGACAACTACTCTAATCTATATTTAAAGCAACATAGCAGTAAAAATGAAATGAACAAGAGTAGGGAAGAGAGATGCAAACACAGATAATACCGAGACGTGTTATCGAAGAGGAAACCGAAGAACTCGGCGAAAAACCTCTCCGCCACCCTTCAAGCGGAAATCGATCCACTAGACAATCAGTTGAGATACAAGGGTGAGCAAGAGACCATCCAAGCCTAATCTACCCTTTGTATCTAAGCCCTCCAAGCTCCTACTCCAACAAGGTTTCTCGGAATTGTGTCTTGTCTAATTCTCTAGATCCCACAACAAGCTCCATGTTGCATCTGCCATTTTAGGCTTCTTCCAATGCTTCCCAGCAGCACCAAAACTCCACTTGATACTCTGAAAGGGTGTGGTAAGTGTTTGGGCTATCAACCTCTCAATGGTATGGAAATGGAAAGGTAGGAGATGAGGAAATTCCCAAAATAAATGTGTAGAGGATTGTGGGTATGACAATCTCTAACTCTCAAGGTGTTTGGCTAGGGTTTTCTCTCAGAAGCTCTCCTTTACATTTGTGGGTAATATGGGTATAAATAGTGTAGGCACAAAAAGTGTGTATCAGGCTGGACAGGCTGGCAGAACAAAATGCCTCGCGGGTGTCTCGCGAGAAGGCCTTACCCGCGAGATACTCGCGAGACACAGTTGTCTCCATTTGGCCTGACTCTTTGCATTCCAGCATGTGCAGGGCACATGATATACTTCGCGGGATGCTAAGTCGCGAGATACCCGCGAAACCTTCTTCAGTCTTCAAATGCTTAAGTCTTCACACCACTCTCTCTATCACATAACCCTTACAATGGAATCCCACAATAAATACAGGGTACATAAGATTGAATAAAATTACAATCAAATTTGGCATGGAATATAAGCCAACAAAACATATAGTTGTAAATAACAACTTTACAAATAGTTTCAAAGAAATTAGAACTCTGGTATTGAACCTGCACTCTCTCCAATTGGAGAGAGGGGGAGAGAGACAGAGGTACCACTCAGTCACTATGGCTCGACTGTAGGTAATAGTCAATTAGTTAACACTTAATATAAAGATATATATTAACATCATGATAAGTACAGCACTAGCATGAAGTGGCTTGTTCTAGTATATTATTGTCATCATACAATAAGTTCTACTTGTTCCTCCCATTCCCTAACACCAGTGAGCTTAATTTAGAATAAAGAGACAGAAATTCATGTTCCAATATGTATCGAGGAAGTGCTGTTGAAGTGAGTGCTATTAGAGCCATTACAGTAGAGCTTGGTAGCTGTAGAGCCAAGCTAAAAATATGAGAGAGGAAGAGGCAAGGTGTGGCTTTGTGAGTAAGCAGTCCAGCCATTGTTTTTGGGCAAGCAAATTTAAGATTTGAATGATGGAGCTTCATTAGTATCCCCATGACATAGTCAAGAAGATCATTAAAAAACTCATGCCAAGTGCTTGATAAAAAATACCCATTTTTATTATCACTTTAATTTCAATACCACATACTGTATTTGAGAGATTAAAACCAGGTAACATTTTTCCAATCATGGACGATCTTTGGATCTTCTAGAAGTTCTGGCTTTTGCGAGCACGGAATTTGTGGAGTAAATCACTATTGAAAGATTGCAGAGATTCTGGACACACAAAATCTATTAAATCATAAATAATTACAATAGTCAATGACTCACAAAACTTCTAGCCCTCCAAGGACAATTTGTAACTTTGTTTTAAAAACGAGTTCTTCTTATGGGTTCATGGGCTTAATTTCTTGCTCGAGCAAGATTCTTGCTTGAATATTGAAAAACATACGAGAGTGAAATCAGTGTCAAGTATCTCTTGCACATGTGGAACCCCACGTGCCACATGGATCTCATAACGTTGCATACAAGATTTTTCCCTCGTGAAGGTGTTTAAAAAATAAATCAATGTCTCATGTCTGTGGTTCTAACCTTGAACTCCACTTTGTTGTTTTATGGTTATAATAAAGAGAAATACTGTATCCATAATATTCCCACAATGTTTTCACAACAAATTTTAAGTTTTAGGTGCAAAAAGTAATTTTAGTAATAGGTTTAAATTAGAATCAATAATAACTTACTACTTATGATTTGTTAATGTCTCACATTTTTACAAGAGTTGAGGTGCTAGCTTATTATAGGTGAAATAAAATAAAATAAAATATTATACTAAAACCCTTCACAACTAAAACATTTTGTTGTATTACTAGATTTTCCCTCCTCTCCTCACTATCTAAAGAACACTTTAAAACTCTTTCTCTCTCTCTTGTGTGTGTGCGTTTGTTTTTCAAATAAATAAAGAACACTTTAATCCTCGCTTGAGTAGACTTTAAACCCCATTTGGTTAGAGTGATTATTGGAGGGATGAAAATTTAAGGAGAAAAAAGAGGAGAGAAAAAAATGAGGTTTGTGGTTGTTTGGTTAATAGTGGAAAAAGGAAAGGATTGGGTGGGGCCTAAGAGTTTTCTCCTTGGGCCCACCAAAACACAATATCCCCGAATTGGAGAGAAACTTATTGAAAAATATTTGGACAAAAATGCCTAAGTCAGGTTTCTTCAAACCCCACTATGTTAGGTGCTCCCTTTTATTTATTTATTTTTTGGGTTTTCTGTTTTTTTTTTAATTTTTTTTTATATATTTTATTAACCGAGCATGATTGTTTCCCCCCCCCCCCCCCCCCCCTCTAATTGGGATAATTTTTTTAATAAGGACATATGAGTCAATTTATATAAATTGCATTTTTCATCCTCCCACTTTTCTCATCAACCAAATGAAAGAGTTTTTCATCTCTCTACTTTTCCATTCTCCCACTAAATACCGTGAGAGAAAACTAAAATCTCTTCTATCCCCCTATTTTTTCAGCCCCTTCCTATTTTCTATTTTCTCACTTTTCAATTCCCCCCACCAAACAAAGTGGGAGTATTTAAAGGTGTGGTCTTATAAAAATAGGATTGGAATTGGCAAATTAGGTTTGGAGATGCCACACAAAAAGGCATAGGGATTAGTCAACAAATGAATCATTGCAATAACAAATGAATCAATGCAATTAGATAGAGTATAAGGATTTGTGATATTGGAAAGAGCGTAAGGAATTGACCAATTATAAACAAATGAGATTAATTAGCAAAAGAATCATTGCAATCAGAAATTTGAAGGAGTCTTGTTACTTTGAAAAATTAGATATTTCTTAGATAATTTAATAAGGGTTATGTTAATGGGTGCTTTAGGGCAATTGTCAATAAGCTATTTTAGAAAAATTAAAACACCACTTTCATGGAAAATATAAAGAGTCAAAAAAATTAATTACTTTTTTCATAAAAAAATTTCAAAAAAAATTTCTTAAACCAGTACTCTTAGGGCATCCATTAACATTTTCAATTTAATAATATTCATATAAGTGGTTCGTGGCGTTATTTATTTATAGGTCTGGTTAACGGGTGCCCTTATAACATTTATTACTAAACAATTTTAGGAAAGTTTTGATAAAAAATATAAGAAATATTTAAAAAAATTCAATTTTCTTTTTCTTTTTTTGTAAAAAGTTTTTTTTTTTTTTTTTTTTTTTTTTGAGAATACTAATGGCATGTTTGATAGATTGTAACGGTAATAATATAGGAATATGAATAGATATTACAAAGAATACAAAATGATGTAATGTAATGCTTATTACTATTCATTTGTGTGATGACAACACAATAATAGAACCCTACAAACAATAGAATGAAAGCATTTTAAATCAAAATTAAGATATATTTTAGGAAATATCTTACTTATATAATTATATTAAAAAATAATATTTTTTAAATTTGAAAGAGAGATTAGTTATTTTTTATGATTTTTTTTATTTTCATAATTGTTATATGCATATGGAAAGTTTGTTTATTTAGAAAAAAAACATATTAATTGTAGAAACTAATACAGCTACTAAGGAATAGCTATTACATCCCTTTTAGAGATGCATAATTATTCCTCTTTTAAAAAATAACTATTCATAAGCAATGACTATTCCCTATAATAATAACATAACCAAATTATTGAATAGCTAAACCATATGAATAATTATTATATTACAGTGCCTCTTACAGACTATCAAACATGCCCTAAGTATTTTTAACACACACACACACGGGGAGAGGGAAGAAGGTTTTGAAAGTAATCCTTTATTTATTACTATTACTTTTTTAATCTTACCTTATATGGACTATTGAATATTTTGATAGCATTTTAGCAAAAACGATTTTTTTTTTTTTTTTTTGATAGCATTAATTGGAATCATTGGATAGTCATTAGTAAGAGGACAACATAAATATGTAAGTGGTATCCATTATGGTTCAGGATATAATTGTCATTTGGTAAGATACTGGGCCATCAAGTCTCAGGACTTGAGTTCGAGCCTCAAACAACTCTGTGTGTTAGTGTTCTTTATATCTCATTTCCATCCCAAACGGTTTAAAGAATAATAAGTAAGTTTCTCACGAATCGGGAGTATGGGTCCTTGCCCGGGAGCGGGTAGGGTACTACTATGGTCTCACTCAGGTAGGGAAGCCACACGGGTCATTCCCCTTTACCCATTTTTTAGTTACCAAAAAAAAAAAAAAAAGAATATAGTTGTCATCATCTCTCGCTTTCAAGGTGTTTCCTTCAGTTGGGTCCCTAGAGCTGAGAATGGTGCAGCTCATTGTTTTGCAAAATGGTCTTTTGAATCATAATTTTGTGGGGTCCTTTAGTGTTGGTTGCTGTCCTCCTTGTTTAGAGGTTGCTTTGGTTAAGGAGTCTGTTCTGTGTAATTTGGTTTGTTATTAATAAAGTCTTTTTTCTCATAAAAAAAATTAACTCACAAGTCACGATTGATAAATTAAATGAAAAACATAGTATTGAGTCTTGTTCATAATTTTAAAAAATATATAGTGGGGAAAGAAAGAACTCTAGATATTTTCATTGAAAATATTATAAGGTTCAAGCAAGAGGATAAAGCATTGCTCTTCAAGTATTGAATTTAAGTTAAGACTTAGGTATAAATTTTTTAGGTGTAATATGTTAGATTCTCCGATTAAATTCAAAGATAGTTGTATTGAATTCAATTGTTTTATAAATGATAATCATGTTATTAGTCAATGCAATAATGTGTTGAATTTATTCCCTAATATAGTCAAAAGGAACTTTGTTGTCTTTGAAATAATTTCCCAAAGATGCGGTTGTGTTAAACAAGAAGACTTCAATCCTTTCACGGTTCTAATTGTTTGTTTAATGATTTCCCTTTCTACCCAAAAAAGCTTGAAGTATTAAATAACTTTTCATAAACGTTTTTTGTTCAATAATGAAAGCTTAATTAGTGTGAAAACATTAAAGATTCTTCAGACCCCAAGTTTAAATTACGGCTAAATGACTTTTACTCTAACTTATCAAAGTGCGGAATAAGAGTAAATGAGCGCAATAAACTGGTAATGCTACTCTAAGCTATATTCAATCACAATGAATAATAAAAGAAAAGCTCAAAGAGTAAGGAAGAGAGATGCAAACACAAGATAACACCAAGACGTGTTATTGAAGAGAAAACCGAAGAACTCGGTGAAAAATCTCTCCGTGATCCTCCAAGTCGAAATTGATCCACTAGTGAATAATTTGGAGTACACGAATAACAAAAGACCATCTAAGCCTAGTCTACCCAATGTACTTGAGCCCTCCAAGCTCCTGCTATCAACGGACTTCTCGGAGTCTTATTTTCACTAGCTTTTCGGATCTCGTAATTTAGCCCGATTGCAACCGTCTCTCAATAGCTCATTCCAATGCTTCCCAAAGGCACCAAAACTTGACTCAACACTCTGATTGAGTGAGGTAAGTGTTTGGGCTAAAAACCTCTTAAGGATGTAGAGATGGAGAGGTAGGAGCAGAGGAAAACCAAGAGAAAATGTGTAGATGATTGTGAGTATAACAATCTCTAACTCTCAAGTGTTTTTGCTAGAGTTTTCTCTGTGAAAAGCACTGCTTACATTTCGTGGATAATGAAAGTATATATAGTGTGAGTAAAGAATAAAGTAAAACACTTTTTTTTTTTGCCAAACAGAGAGTTTCACGGGTACCTCGCGAGATGGCCTTTCTTGCGAAGTACTTGCGAATTTGACAGTCTAGAATGACTCTTCAGTTTCTAGTCATGTACTTCACACGTGGCCTTTTGCGAGTTGCTCTACTTGCAAGCTTCTAGCGAGCTAGTTGCAAACTGCACTGATTATTCTTTTGACACTTGATACTTCATCAATCTCTCACACTCATCCCTTACAAATAAACCCACATAAATACAAGGAAATAATTGAAGAAACTACAATTAAATTTGTCAAGGAATTAAAGCCAACAAAGGCTTGAAAATCACAACTTTACAAATAAGAAGGCTTAAAGTACCTTGGACAGTTCCAATTATTTGGTTAATGATTTCTCTTCCTACCCAAATAGAAAAAGAAAATGAAGAGTTGGAGATTTATATGGACTAATATATATATTTTTAAATTTATTTATTGAAGTTATAGACGTATTGAACTGCCACCACGTTTTATTAGAATGACTAATGAAAGGAAATGACACACAATCAGACAAAGAAATAAATGCGCCGACACGGGAAAAAAAAATGATAATAAGGGAGTGACTGGTTGAGCTTTGATGATTCTGACAGCATTTATTTGATGGGAATATGCTACGAGGAAGCTACGTGGGGGCACTTCTTATTCTTTGACTTCATACAGGCTGGTGCGCTACTAGAGGTGCCAAGTGAACCATAGAAGTTCTTCCAGCAATGATTTCCTTGGGGAGCTCACTTGGTACATGCAATCTTCCTTCTCTGTGTGAATGTTTTTTTGTTTCCTTTCCCCTTAATAACCATTACGTAAGCATGTGTTGCAGTGAGTTGGGTTATAGAATTTTTTTTTTTCTTTTTTTCTTTATAAAAGATGGAAAATTTGGGTTATGGATTTTATTCTTCTACAATTAAGTAAAGAATTTATGTCGTTCGCTTTAAGACATTTCAAATTGATGCAAACCGCTAGTAGTTCTTAAGGTCTCATGATATTTATGAGATCTTGGGTTCGAAACGTTATACTAACGTCTTAGGGCCACCCTTATGGAATTCTTCTTTATAATAACCTGGTGCATGTGGGATGAGAAGACTACATACACCTGAGAGAATAATTAGAAAGGTGAAAAGGTCTGGATATGCTCATCCGTAAAAAAAAAAATGGTTGCCTATTATGGCATGTACAATAATTTTTCAAGCAATAAATGAGTTACCATTTTGAATATTCTTTTAAATTTTTTTCTTCAGTTGTTTGTTCTTTTGCATTAAATTTTTTTTTCTTCAATTGTTTGTTCTCTCTTGCTTTGTTATCAATGAATTGCAGTTAATGTGTTCTTGGCAAACTCAGTAGCTTTTACTTTTGCATCACTATTTTATTTGTTTTGATTTTTCCAACTTTCCTGTGTTTCTAGCATGAATCTTTGCTGTTCTTACGGTTTCTCTTTTGATGTTTATGCAGGGGGCATCTCATGGATTTGTGAAAAACTTTATTTGGGTTCTTACTGCCTTCAAAGAACAGTTGTAGATGGTGTCAACCTGTTCTTCCTATGTGCTTTCTACCTATTTTTGATCATAGCTATCATAGGAAAATGTTCTACAAGAAGTAGCAGAAAAGATTGGGTCTTGGTGGTAGTTTCACTGTGTTGTGCTCTTTGTAGCATTGGTCATTTTAGCGTGGGTTTATGGAATCTAATGGCCAAAAATGAGGAATTCAACCATATGAGCTGGTTGGTTTACTTTGTTAGAGGAATGGTTTGGATCTCTTTTACAGTTTCCTTGCTTTCTCAATGGTCCAAATGGATCAATCTTCTAAACTCTTTTTGGTGGGCATTCTCTTTTGTTTTGATTTCAATTCTTAATGTCCAAATTCTACTAAGAGCACATAGCATTGAAATTTTGGACATAGTACCTTGGTCTATTAATTTTCTACTTTTCCTCTGTGCCCTTAGGAACCTAATTCACTTTGTTTCTCAACATAATCTAGAAAACAATCTATCTGAACCTCTATTAGCCAAAAAGACTGAAAAAAGGCAAACAGAATTAGACCAGGCTAGTTTTCTTGGAAAATTGACATTTTCTTGGATTAATAGTTTACTTAGCTTGGGCTACTCAAAACGATTGGCTCTTGAAGACATCCCCCCCGTAGTTCCTGAAGATGAAGCCAAATTTGCCTACAAAAAGTTTGCTCATGCATGGGATTCTCTTTTAAGGGAAACAAACTCGAACAATACCGGGAACTTGGTTCATCGGGCCATTGCAAAAGTTTACCTGAAAGAGAATATATTCATAGGTATTTGTGCATTTCTTAGGACAATTGCTGTTGTAGTTTCTCCTCTAATACTCTATGCTTTTGTAAATTATGCAAATGGCAATGAGAGGAACCTGGATGAAGGTCTCTCTATTGTGGGGTGTCTAGTTGTTACCAAGTTAGTTGAGTCTTTGTCTCAAAGGCACTGGTTCTTTGATTCAAGGAGGTCAGGAATGAGAATGAGATCAGCCTTAATGGTGGCAGTCTACCAAAAGCAGTTAAAGCTTTCTAGTTTAGGAAGGAGAAGGCACTCAACTGGGGAGATAGTGAATTATATTGCAGTTGATGCTTATAGAATGGGTGAATTCCCATGGTGGTTCCATTCATCATGGAGCTTTGTACTGCAACCTTTCCTAGCCATCGGCATTCTTTTATGGGTTGTGGGTCTTGGTGCACTTATAGGTCTAGTTCCTCTTCTCATATGTGGACTCGTTAATGTGCCTTTTGCAAATATGCTACAGAAGTGTCAAACTCAGTTTATGATTGCCCAGGATGAACGATTGAGATCCACTTCTGAGATCCTAAACAGTATGAAGATCATAAAGTTGCAATTATGGGAAGACAAATTCAAGAATTTGATTGAATCCCTCCGCGAAAATGAGTTCAAATGGTTGGCTGAAACTCAGTTTGCAAAGGCTTACGGTACATTGTTGTATTGGATGTCTCCAACCATCATTTCTTCAGTGGTCTTCTTGGGATGTATTATTTTTGGAAGTGCCCCTCTAAATGCTAGCACCATCTTCACAGTCCTTGCATCGTTGAGGTATGGGAGATCCTGTGAGAATGATACCAGAAGCTCTTTCTTCTTTGGTCCAAGTGAAGGTATCTTTCGATCGTCTCAATGCTTTTCTGCTTGATGATGAGCTGAAAAATGATGAGTTAAGGAGAATCCCCTTTCAGAAGTCGGATAAGAGTGTAAAGATACAACCAGGCAATTTCAGTTGGGATCCTGAAATAATGATTCCAACTCTAAGAGATGTGAACTTGGAAATAAGATGTGGGCAGAAAGTTGCTGTTTGTGGTCCAGTTGGGGCTGGAAAATCATCACTTCTCTATGCTGTACAAGGGGAGATACCAAAATTTTTTGGAACAGTGAGTAAAAAATTGACTAATTGCTTATAATTTTGCAACTGAATTTTTTGTCACTGATTTTGGTCTTTATTGCTCATTAACAGGTTAATGTATTTGCATCCATTGCCTATGTTTCTCAAACTTCTTGGATACAAAGTGGGACTATTTGAGATAACATACTGTATGGAAAGCCTATGGACAAGACTAGATATGAGAAGGCCATAAAAGCATGTGCATTGGACAAGGACATCAATAATTTCAACCATGGTGATCTCACAGAAATTGGTCAGAGAGGGCTTAACATGAGTGGAGGACAGAAACAAAGGATTCAACCAGCTCGAGCTGTATATTACGATGCTGATATCTATCTCCTTGATGATCCATTTAGTGCAGTAGATGCTCATACAGCTGCAATTTTATTTAAAGTAAAATAAACTTGCTTTAAGTTTCTTCATGCGTGTGAAATCTAGGATCAAGCAAGAATTCTCAGTTTTGATGTAGTTCACTTAACCAAGTAAAAATTTGAATTTGCAGGATTGTGTCATGGCTGCTGTTGAAAAGAAAACTGTCATTCTAGTGACTCATCAAGTGGAGTTTCTCTCAGAAGTTGATAAAATTCTGGTAAGTTTTTACCAAAAACTAAGTTCTAATAAATCAGCTTAATTTTAAATTTTGTATGCATAAATTTGTTACCCATATCTATGTACTTTTCTTGTAAGTCATATAATTCTGTTTCTTAACTTTATAGGTTATGAAGGATGGACAAATTACTCAATCAGGAAGCCATGAGGAGCTCTTGACAGCTGGGACAGCATTTGAACAGCTTCTGAATGCTCATAGAGATGTAATAACAGGACTGGGTCCTTCAAATGATGAAACTCAAGAAGAAACTCAGATGTTAGACACGGTTCAGCCAGAGATGTCTCAAGGGTCTAGCTTCACTAAGGAAAACAGTGAGGGGGAAATTGCTGTGAATGGTCTACCAGGAGTACAACTAACAGAAGAAGAAGAAACAGAGATTAATGATGTTGGATGGCAGCCATTCTGGGATTATATCATTGTCTCAAAAGGATTGCCTCTTCTTTTCTTAGGCATAGTAACTCAGTCCGGTTTTGTTGCTCTTCAGGCTGCTGCAACTTACTGGCTAGCTCTGGGGATTCAAATTCCTAAAATCACTAGTGGCATTTTGATTGGAGTCTACACTGCAATTTCAACACTCAGTGCTGTCTTTGTATACCTAAGGTCTTTCTTTGCAGCCCACCTTGGATTAAAAGCTTCCAAAGCTTTTTTTACCGGATTTACCAATGCTGTCTTTAAAGCTCCCATGTTATTCTTCGACTCAACCCCTGTTGGGCGGATTTTGACCCGAGTAAGATTATTTATTTCTCGACCAAAAAAAAAAAAAAAAACTATACTGTATTTTGTATCCTTGAAAGGGTATTTTATATTCAGAGCCAGTTCTCATTTTGCACTTTTATCTTTTTGTTTCTCGTGCAGGCTTCATCAGATTTGAGTATTTTGGATTTCGACATACCTTTCTCCACTATATTTGTAGTGGCAGCAACTGTTGAACTTCTGACTACAATAGGGATTATGGCTTCTATCACATGGGAAGTTCTTATTGTAGCCATTCTTGCTATGGTAGCTGCAAAATATGTTCAGGTAGATCTAATGATTCATATTTAGTCTTGGTTGCTTTAACCTCTTTCATCAATAACGGAATGACAAAGCTCTCTCTTTTGCTTTTGCTCAAAGGGGTATTATCAACCATCTGCGAGGGAACTAATAAGGATAAATGGAACTACAAAAGCACCGGTTATGAATTATGCAGCTGAGACTTCACTTGGAGTGGTCACAATTAGAGCTTTTAACATGGTGGATAAGTTTTTTGAGAACTATCTTAAGCTCATTGATACTGATGCTTGGCTTTTCTTCTATTCAAATGCAGCCATGGAGTGGTTAGTTTTAAGGATAGAAGTACTTCAGAATTTGACCCTCTTCATTGCAGCTTTCCTTCTTGTGTTGCTTCCCAAGGGTTTTATATCTCCAGGTAACATAACTTCATTAGAACTTTCCATTTCTTGTAGCAAGGAGTTTTCAGACCGTCAAAAAAAGGTACTCAATAGTTCCTCCTTTCTTGGGTGGTTTGCAGGACTTGTAGGACTCTCTCTTTCTTATGCTCTATCACTAACAGGCACCCAAATTTTTTTCACTCGATGGTATTGCTACTTATCAAACTACCTCATCTCAGTTGAACGGATCAAACAATTCATACACATACCATCAGAGCCTCCTGCTATTGTGGAGGACAACAGGCCACCATCTTCATGGCCTTGAATGGGTAGGATAGAGTTGAAAGCTTTGAAGGTAAGGAAGCATGTCAGACATAAGTTTCTTAATGTTCTTCACACGGCTACCTCCATCATTTTGACTTGTAACTGATGAAATTGACTCCAACTATTCATTCTTTTGGTCGGTTTTCAGATAAGATATCGTCCAAATGCTCCATTAGTTCTCAAGGAAATCACTTGCACTTTCAAAGAAGGGACTAAAGTAGGCGTTGTGGGAAGAACAGGAAGTGGAAAAACTACACTAATTAGTGCTTTATTTCGTTTGGTAGAGCCTGCAAGTGGTAAAATTCTTGTAGATGGGCTTGACATATGCTCCATTGGTTTGAAGGATTTAAGGATGAAACTCAGCATCATAGAGTTCCTACTGTTATTGATGGTGATATGGTCATGGTCCTCTCTTATGGTATGTTTTTTTACTTTCCAACTTTCTTTTTATACATACAGATGGAATCGAATTCAATGTTTTCCCCTTTCCTTTTTCTTTTAGCCATGTAGATAAATATGTATATAAACAAGATTATTGAGAAACAGTTAAAAAAATGGTTAAATAAATGCAAGGGGAAGTATAATTTTAAATTATGTATAAACATGATGGCAATTGTATCTGAGAACTATCTTCTAAAATGCTGAAAGAATTGCTTAGCTTAAGGGCTTCCTTGGCAATTTATGGGTTTTTGTGTGATTCAGTAACGGATCAAAGCTAATAATGTGGTTGGATGAGCAAATTTTCAATGGTTTGTTTTACTTAAAGAATAAGATAGGCAAATTAAGTTGTATCTAGAAAGAGTGAGGTTTTAAAGAACTATAGATAAGTCAATAAATTGAAAAATAAGCTTATCATAAGTGGAAATATACTGAATGAAAAAGAAATTACAATAAGATCAATTGTAAGTACCTAGGGATATATGTGAAAGCTAGTTTTGAGTCCAAAATGCCTAAGAGTCTCCATCCAAACTGGTTCACAAAGTTGTATTGATCTTGAGGCAGCTTATGCTAATCTGAGTTGGTTTGGTCTTGCAGGGAAACTTATAGAATATGATATGCCTTCAAATCTTCTTGAGACTAACTCCTCCTTTGCTAAGCTTGTAGCTAAATACTGGTCCAGCTGCAAGAGGAACTCCCACCAGGATTTCAACAAATATCAATAATAATGTAGATAATGATAAATAAAGCACACATTTAGCATGAAATGAGAGATTTTTATGTGACTTTATAACACACTAAGGTGATTACATGTAATACATGTTATCCTAAGGTGCCATCACAAAATAGGACTCTGTGAAAGTATTGGAATATTTGATTAGCATGTAGAATCCTGGGCTGTCTTGTATTTTCTAAGCGGATTTGCCTATGGGCTATGGGAAAAGATGCAATGCCATATTTTACCATTTGGGTACCATCATTATTGTTTACAAGTGTGCAACTACTGTTTCACCTCATTACCAACATACCGTTTTACATAAATATTTTTCTTCTTGTCCATTGAAGGTTCATTATGCCTATGAACTATACAAAGGAAGGTAAAATGATTTGACACTTCTGATCAACATTGAAAAACACAATTGAAGGGGGGGGGGGGGGGGGGGGGGGGGAAAGAGAGAGAGAGGAGGAAAAGCAACTCCACTATTCCACACAATGGAAAGGGTGTTACTCATATCTGAACTCGGGTATTGAAATAGCACTCTATCTGTATGGCTCGATGGTGGCTAATGGTCAATCAATTAACACTTAAAGATATACATTAGCATCATGATACGTACAACACTAGCATGAAGTGGCATGTTCTAGTGTAATAATGTCATCATGCTATAAGTTGTACATGCTCCTCCCATTCCCTAACACCGGTGAGCTTAATTCATGATTCAAGCAAGATGAGTTTAACTTAAATCACATAATTAGTCAATTTTCTTCCAATATGCCAATTCCTAATTTGTCAATTATATATATACACATACTTAGATCACAAACTATCCTTTAGAGTGCTAGAAGTTTTGTAAGTTGATAATTATTGTAATTGTTTCAGATTTAGTGGATTTTCTATGGGATTATCTGTGTCCCATTGTGGTTTTTTCATTTGAGAATTTCGCTTTGGTTTTCCACTTTCCACTTTCTGTCACTATCTTTAATGCTTTGATTGAGGAATTTTCAAATGCATAGATGTGAAAGAGTAAGTCAATTAAGGAAGTAATAGAGAGTATGACCTCAAATAGAATAAAATGACACTGCTTGCCTTCCTACCACGTTGGTCCATAACCTCTGCAATCTTTCAATGGTGATTTCCTTCGCGAATTCCCTCCTTGAAAAAGCTAGAACTTCTTGAATCTCATTGGAAAAATACTATGTGCAATGCAATAATAAAAGGGGCATTTTATCGAGCACTTAGCATTAGTTATTTTTAATGATCTTGGCAATGACATGGGGGTACTAATGAAACTCTATCATTCAATCTCAATCTGCTTGCCTAAAAATAATTGCTGAAATGCTTCTCACAAAGCCACACCTTGCTTCTCCGGTCCCCAAAAGAACTCAAGCTCTACAAAGCAATAAAAGCTCCTCTCTGATATTTTCGTCTTGGCTCTACAGCAATGAAGCTCTACTGTAAACTGCACTATTCTCTAAACTTTTTGCCTTTCTAGCTGTGTTTTCTTGACACTCTTTCAATTCAACGAATGAAATCTGATGGGCTAGTGCAAGCTGGCTTGCTCGAGCAAGATTAAAAAATGGAAAGAAAAAAAAAAGAGGCGATTTAAAACACTACATACTAAATATGTCATTCTTGCCGCTCGAACCCACATCCTCCCCCTAGCTAGTATTTGGGGAGATTCCAACTCACTATGGTGTTCAATCAATAGTGATAAAGAGTGTCTCATATTTATGGTTCGAATCTTACCCCCTTCGCCTCTCCCTATTATCTAAAACAAACTTTAATCCTAAATTGAGTAAGCTTTAAAGTTTTGTGGGTGGTGTATTTAAAGGTGTGGTCTTATAAAATTGGATTGGGATTTAGGACATTAGGGTTGGAGAAGCCACACATAAAGGGATAGTATTAGTCAACAAAAGAATTATTGCAATTAGATGGAGTGTAAGGATTTGTGATATCGGAAAGAGTGTAAAGAAATGTGAACTAGTGAGATTAATAGGAAAAGAATCATTGCAATTAGAAATGAGAGGGAGTTTTAACTTTTGATCGCTTTGAAAAATTAGATATTTCTTAGATAATTTAATAATATTCATATAGGTGGTCTAGTTAGTAAGTAGGCATAAGTTACTCGTATTGTACATGTACGTTTGTAAAATTCAATAAAATTCTTGTCCCACATTTCCTTTCCAATTATACGAAAATGGGCATGTTTTTCTCAAACCAAAAGTACATATGTGTTTTATTAGTGATGCGTACAATTTATCTAGCAAACACAAAGACTCAAAATTAATCTTCTGCCATCCTTTCCCTACTCATTATTCTTTGAAAATTAAAATCAAACTAGTCGCAGACCCACACAATGCGTGAAAATATACAACTATTTTGTAACGTAGTGTAATAAATGATTTATTCTATAAAACATATTAGAGATAGTATTTCTAAAATTATTTTTCATCTCTCCATCTCAACAAATATATCATTCTATTATTTTGATTTTGATTTTTTTTTTTTTTGAAAAACTTAGGTGCATTCAATTGATATTATTCCTTTTTTTTTTTTTGAGAAAAAAGATAGAAATGCAATTTTTTTTTTCAAGTGATCTATATTATTCAAACTTTTGCATAGTGTGTTATGGTTTTTTTTTTTTTCTACAACTAAAATTTTTAAGTTCCAAAATTAATTATTTGAATTTCTCATTCTCTTAAAAAGATTATCATGATAACCAAATCTCATCACAAATTTATAATGGATATTACTCAAATAATTTATAGAAAAATTCAAATACATAATTGTAGGGTCAATTTTTGTAGCCCAAGCCCAAGAAGGTATGGATTTTGAGCCCATTGAACTTAAGACAATAAATTTGTAGAGAGTGGGTGAAAGAGCTAGGCTAGCAATGAATTAACAATATAAGATTGCAGTGTTTATGGATAAATTTGTATTCAAACGTGCTCGAACAGATGCAAACGTAACGTCCGAAGAGGAATTTGTATTTAATAAACCTGGGTTACAATTCTTGGAGCTACAGTAATGGAGTTCTCTCCTTTTTTACTTCTGATTTTCGATCCCCTTCTATCAGAGGCATCCTCCTCTTATATAGTACTCCATTCCTACATCTTCACCGTCTACTTGTTCATCATCTAGACGCCCACTTGAGTGCATGTCTCATCATGCACCACCTTTAGCCTTGTGTGAGTGGCGGTAGCTGAGAGTGCACTGTTTAGGTGTCTTCTCCACATTAATGCGGCCAGGGAAGTAGGTGCAGTGCATTTAATGCGGTGGTTGAAGTCTGTCTCCTAGATATTTCTCCGTTCCTGCTATCCTCATGCGTGCCTGAGGTTCATTTCCATCATTACATTTGTCAGGGGGATCACTTGAGCTTCCCAGACACCTGTCGGACCAAGCTTCTTCGGATCCGAGGATATTGGACTCCTCGGACAATTGAACATCTCCTCGGATCATGCACGTGCTCCTCTCCAGACATGCTCCTTTCACATGGGCCTCTAATTGAGGGTTTTTCACCTCTTCGGGCAAACAGTGATCCTCAAATAGGGCCTTGGGCCCAATACGTTAGGTTGGGCTTTTCACCCCCCACAATAGCCCCTCAAAATTGTAGTTTTTCCCTCGCATCCGAAGAGAAAAAGTAGGATTTTGACTTGCCACGGAGCAAAAGCTTGAGAACAGGCAAATTTGAACTGGCACGTGTGTAGGCATAGAAATAGACGCTTCATTAATGCCGCTGCGGTTTCCATATTCCCAAGGCGCTGCATTAATTGCACCAGGTGGCGCCTTGTCCTTCGTATCCAACGGTGAATGATTGATCCAACAGCTGCGGCTTTTTCTTCAGAATTTGGGCGGGAGTGCCCCTGACCCTTCGCTTGACCCCGTATAAAACCTCAGAGGAAGTTATTTTTCCCTTACTTTGCAAATTTTCAGACAATCCGACAAGAACAAGCGCGCGACTCTGTCCAAATCTCTCAGTCACCGGTTCCAGTCTCCCCCAGAGTCTTCGCGAATCTCTCTATGAGCCTGAAATCCTTTCCCCGACCTAGTCCTTGTAAGTCGTCGTCCACCAAATCCTTTAGTTTTCTCTTCGGCCAGTCATTTTTATTTAAGCACCATGGGGAAACTCCAGTACCTGGTAGATAGCCCTGAGCAAATGGAGGCGTTCAGGGCCACATATCGCATACCCCCAAATGTCGGTGTGAGGTATTGCCCCCCAGAAAAAATGCTAACAGATCGGAAGACGGGAGAAGTCGTTATCCCTCTCATCGCCTTCAAAGAAGGGGGAATGACAATCCCCATGGGTCCCATCACCACTAGCTACCTTCGAAACCATAGGCTTACTCCCTGGCAGTGCGCGCCTAACATGTTTAGGATCCTAGGAGCGATTGAGGACCTTAACCTTCACCTAGGATTGGGACTCACCTGGCTCGACGTAGTACATATGTACGAGTGCCACAGCCAGCAAGATGCGGGATATTATTTGAAATCCCGGTCCGACGTTGTTAGGCTCATTTCCTGCCTCCTCAAATCCAACAAAGGGATGAAAGACGACTATGTGATCGTCTCGGGTGCATGGCATGACGGCCATCATTGCCCAACCAAGCATGGAAAGCCAGGTGGGGCATGTTAGATTTAGGCACACTAACCGTAGGCTTAGGGTCCTCGTCTTTTAATGGTTTTTGATTCTTTTTATGCTGTTATTTCTGAGTCTCTAACATAGCTCTGTTGTGCCTTGTAACAGATAAAAACTTCGTTTCTCCTCGGCTCAGCCTTACGAACATCGCCGCCCTCAATTTTTTGTTGAGATCGGAGATTTTCGTGAGCGAGGACGGACAGCTCCGATCGGCTCCCCTTATTCTGGGATACACCGGAAAGCCAAAGGGTTTCCAACCAGTCGGCAACGCGATTGTCCAGGGAGACCATCGCCTTGCACGTATTGACGTCGGTCGGAAGGGTTTTTTGGCGCCGCACGAGCTTAAACCCGTACCCCATCCACACCCTCAAGCTATACCCCCTCTTGTCCAACCACTCCAGCAAGTTCCCCTCGGACAGGCGGTTGAAGGTGAAGGGGTCGGCTCTTCCACCTCCTCGCTAGAGGAGCAGATAGACAGATTTCAGTTCGGGGGAGAGGCTTCAGGAGTAAATCGAGTGATAGAGGTCTCAGACGCCGAGGAAGAGACCGACAGGCAATCAAGCATTCACCTTAATTTGCTAGCTACTCATTCCGAAGACTCCTCGGACGACGATATGGATTTGAGGAGTTTGATGAAGAGTAGGGGCAAAAAGGCCGAGCAGAAAGGTCCCAGGACTTCCCAACCAGTGGTGAACCTGCCTCCAGTGCCACCCCAGGTTCCTGACCCCAGCTTAAAGCCCGTTCCTGACCTGAGGAAGAAAAGGCCCCACATTGATGCTGAAGAAAGGCAAGTGTTGCCAGCTAAGGGGACCAAGCAGTAGAAGGTGGTGAAGGACCATCGGACCCAAAGGGCCTCGTCCACTGAAAGCCGAGATGAGGTAGTGGCAGATGTCCGCCGAGGAGGAGGACAGCGAATCTGGTCTCCAAAGTTGGAGTTGGAGAGTGCTCCAATCCTCTGGGATACCTCCCTCAGGAATTACGATGGAGGAAGGGCAGGCTATGTTGCTGAGGCTCTGCAGCAACCACTCCTCCTCCCTCACGACATGGAGTCCTACAGGCGCTTCAGCCAGCAGGAGCTCTTTCAATCCCTTAAGAGGGATATAGCCATGGTGAGCGACCTCAGTCCGATTAGCTGAACCGCTGACACTTGCTTTTTCTATTTTTCTGTGCTTGACATTCGGGATTTCCATTATGCAGGTCACCCAGCAGATCTATGTGGCCGAGGAATGGAATAAGAAGAACCACCTCGAGGCCCAGTCAGCGTTCTGCTCTCGAGACGAGGCGGAGAAATCTCTGGGCCAACTGAAGGAGGATTATGCCCGTCTGTCCGAGGACCTCAAAGAGATGACCACTCAGAAGAGAAGCCTTGATGCTGGGATTAAGAATGTTGAGAAACAGGCTGAGGAGCAGCGTAAACAGCTGAACATGGCAGAGATCAATCTGGTGACCGAGAGGGAGCAGGTGAAGGGTCTCAAGGCCGAACTGCAAAGGGCCAAGGCGAGCGCCCAAGTGGCCGAGCAGAATGCCAAACTGGCCAAGGAGGCGGTTGAGGCTGAGAGGAAGGCGGCATACCAGCTGGGGGTGGAGCAGACCTCGTCCCAGCTTATGGAGCAATTTGCCTCGGTTAGCCGAGACTACTGCGGCATAACTTGGAGCAAGGCGCTGGACGCCGCTGGAGTCCCTGCTGACTCTGAGCTGAGGCTGCCTGGGAGCGTATACTTCGATCCTGAGATCCGAGAGCTCCCGGTGGATGATCCTCCTGCTCCACAGCTTCTAGAGGCTTCGGAGCCAACCCTGGTCATTCAAGCTCCTCCATCCACCCTTGATGCACCCAAAGAGGCTGGTCAGCCAGGTGACAAGGGTAAACCAGCTGAACCAGCCAAAGATAAAGGTCAAGGGTCGGGTAAAGAGAAGACTCCTGCTGAGCCCAAGGATCCTGTGATGCGATATGGCCCTTCCCAATTGGGTCCTAGTTTTCCCCAAGCTGGATTCTTTGCGGTGCCCACAACTTTCCTCAGCACTAGATCACCAGGCTCTAGAGGCCTTAGCTTTACGTTAGCATCATAGCCTTGCCTGAGTTTTTGTTGGTAATGTGCCAGCCGAGTAGAATGCCAAACTGGCCTAGGAGGCGGTTGAGGTTGAGAGGAAGGCGGCATACCAGCTGGGGGTGGAGCAGACCTCGTCCCAACTTATGGAGCAATTTGCCTCGGTTAGCCGAGACTACTGCGGCATAACTTGGAGCAAGGCGCTGGACGCCGCTGGAGTCCCTGCTGACTCTGAGCTGAGGCTGCCCGGGAGCGTATACTACGATCCTGATATCCGAGAGCTCCCGGTGGATGATCCTCCTGCTCCACAGCTTCTAGAGGCTTCGGAGCCAACCCTGGTCAGTCAAGCTCCTCCATCAACCCTTGATGCACCCAAAGAGGCTGGTCAGCCAGGTGACAAGGGTAAACCAGCTGAACCAGCCAAAGACAAAGGCCAAGGGTCAGGTAAAGAGAAGACTCCTGCTGAGCCCAAGGATCCTGTGATGCGATATGGCCCTTCCCAATTGGGTCCTAGTTTTCCCCAAGCTGGATTCTTTGTGGTGCCCACAACTTTCCTCAGCACTAGATCACCAGGCTCTAGAGGCCTTAGCTTTACGTTAGCATCATAGCCTTGCCTGAGTTTTTGTTGGTAATGTGCCAGCCGAACCATTGCATTCTCCCTCCTTTCTTTAATTAGGTCCAAACTCTTCTGTAGTTGCTCATCGTTGTCGGCTGGACTGAACGAGCTAGTTTTTAACGTCGGGAACCCGGTTTCCAAAGGAATGACAGCTTCAGCCCCATAGGTCATTGAGAAGGGGGTCTTTCCAGTAGACCTGCGAGGCGTAGTTCTGTAAGCCCAAAGTACATGTGGCAATTCCTCTACCCATTTGCCCTTCGCATCATCTAGCCTCTTCTTCAAACCGTTCAGTATGACGTTGTTGACAGCTTCTGCTTGTCCATTACCCTGGGGATAGGCGGGAGTGGAGTATCTGTTTATAATTCCCAGCTCGCTGCAATAGTTCCTGAATGCCTTGCTATCGAACTGTAGGCCATTGTCCGAGATGAGAGTGTGAGGAACTCCAAATCGAGTGACAATATTCTTCCACACAAACTTTTGCACATCAACGTCTCTGATATTGGCTAGTGGCTCGGCTTCAACCCACTTGGTGAAATAGTCTGTGCCGACCAGAAGGTACTTCTTGTTTCCTGCAGCTTTAGGGAAAGGTCCCACGATATCTAAGCCCCATTGAGCGAAAGGCCATGGGCTAGACAGCGGATTAAGAGTTCCCCCTGGCTGGTGAATTTTTGGAGCGAAGCGCTGACATTGATCACACTTTTTGACATACTCGTGGGCTTCTTTTTGCATGTTAGGCCACCAATAACCTTGGGTGAGGGCTCGGTGAGCCAAGGATCTACCTCCAGTGTGTCTCCCACAAATTCCTTCGTGCAGCTCTTCCAGTAATAGCTCAGTCGCTTCAGGATGCATGCATAACAAGTATGGTCCCGAATAGGAGCGTCTGTATAATTTCTGGTCCTCGGATAACCAGAATTTGGTCGCCTTCCTCCGAACTTTGTCAGCTTCTCCCTTCTCTTCTGGCAATATATCTTCTTTGAGGAATTTGATTAAAGGATCCATCCAGCAGGGACCGGCCCTGACTTGGTGAACCTGGATTGCCTCTGCTTTCGCCTCTGTAGGCCTATGCAAGTCCTCGACGAGGATGATCCTCAGCAGGTCTTGCGCCGAGGAGGTAGCAAGCGTGGCCAAGGAGTCAGCATGTGAGTTACCGCTTCTGGGGATGTGTAGCAAACTGAAAGAGTCGAACTCTGATTGGAGATATTTAACTCGGCTCAAGTACCCCTGCATTCTTTCGTCCTTCGCCTCAAACTCGCCTTGTACTTGACCTACGACCAATCTTGAGTCTGAGAACAACTCCACGGACTTTCCCCCCATTCTTCGGACCATAGCCATTCCCATCAGTAGGGCCTCATACTCCGCCTCATTATTCGTTGCCGAGAAGTCCAGCCTTAACGACTTCTCGATAATGATCCTCTCGGGGGATATCAACACTAGCCCAACTCCAGAACCTTTTTGGTTTGCCGCGCCATCAACGTACACTTCCCAATGGGAGGGATTCTGTTGGGAGATCATGCCAACTAATTTTTCATCCATGTCTGACGTGGGCTTTACTTCTTCTTGTTGGGGTTCCGTGAACTCAGCCACCAAATCCGCAAGGACCTGGCCCTTGACCGATGTGCGGGGCATATACCTTATGTCGAAAGCCCCTAAGATCGTGCCCCATTTGGCAATTCGACCAGTGTAATCAGCGCTCTGAAGTATAGCCTTGAGTGAGAGTTGAGTGAAAACAATGACCGTGTGGGCCTGGAAGTAGTGAGGTAGCTTCCGTGTGCCGAGCACTACTGCTAGGATAGCCTTCTCCAGAGGCAAGTAACGGATCTCGGCCTCATGCAGCGACTTGCTTACGTAATAAACTGGTCTCTGTACACCACAGTTTGATCGTATCAACACCAGGCTCACCGCACAGGGAGCTACAGCGATGTAGGCGAACAGTACCTCATCTGGCTTAAGACTGGACATGATTGGTGGCCGAGCTAGATAATCCTTAAGTTGCTGAAAGGCCATAGCACATTCTTCAGTCCATTCGAATCCCTTCCACTTGTTGAGCAGAGAGAAAAAGGGCCGACACCTGTTTGCTGATCTAGAGATGAATCGATTCAGGGCAGCAGTCATTCCGGTTAGTTTATGAACCTCCTTGGGATTCCGAGGAGCTCGTAGATCATTGATGGCCTTTATCTGGTCGGGATTAACCTCAATCCCTCGGTGAGTCACCATGTAACCCAAAAACTTGTCGGACCCCACTCCAAATGAACATTTAGAAGCATTCAGTCGCAGCTTGTACTTTCTCAGAACCTCAAAGGTACTTTCAAGGTCCTTCACATGCTCGGTGACAACCTTGCTCTTCACCACCATGTCATCTATGTAGACCTCGATATTTTTGCCCAGTTGTGGCTCGAACATCCTCGTCATCATCCTTTGGTAGGTAGCACTCGCGTTCTTCAAGCCAAATGGCATCACTTTATAGTGGTAGTTACCAATAGGGGTGACAAAAGCAGTTTTCTTCTGGTCATCCGGGGCTAATGGTATCTGGTGGTAGCCTTGGAAGGCGTCTAAGAAGCTCATCCGAGGGTGGCCGACAGTGGCATCTACCAGCTGATCAATTTTTGGCATAGGGAATGGATCTTTGGGGCAAGCCCTATTCAAATCGGTGAAGTCTACGCACACTCGCCATTTCCCACTCTTTTTCTTTACCACCACGGTATTTGCCAGCCATTCAGGATAAAAAAACTTCTTTGATAGCCCCAGCTTGTTTGAGTTTCGCTACCTCCTCTCTCACTGCGTCAGCATGTTCCTTGGACGGGCGCCGAATAGGCTGTTTCTTGGGGGTGACTAGTGGATTCACCTTCAAGTGGTGACATATAAACTCCGGGTCTACCCTTGGGGCTTCGTAAGCACTCCAGGCAAACACATCGAGATTTCGCTTGAGGAACTCTATTAGCTCTTCCCTCTCTTGAAGAGGCAGCTGAGATCCGACTTGAAAGAACCTATCAGGATCATCTCCAATAACCACTTTCGTTAGATCCTCACATCAAGTGCCTTCATCTGGATCTTCGACGGGCAGTTACCGAGACTGTAGCTGCTATAAACCCCTTTCGGCTATGGCCGAGGACTCGGCTTGGGTCTCATGTTGAATGGCAGCCACCAGGCACTGTCGGGCAACGGACTGGTCTCCTCGGATCTCATGGATCCGCCCTCCAGATGGGTATTTGACCTTCTGGTGCAAAGTAGAGGGAACAGCCCCAAGTGCATGAATCCAAGGTCTGCCTACGAGTGTCGTGTAGGGTGAATATACGTCCACAACTATAAAGTCCAACTCCACCACCTCAGAGCCGGCCTGCACAGGTAAGCGTATCCGGCCTTTCGGGGTGACAGGCCTTCCTTCAAAGCTTATGAGGGGGGAATTGTATGGCGTCAGGTCTTGGGGTTTTAGGCCAAGCCCCTTGTAGAGATCTGGGTACATTATCTCCACAGCACTGCCCTGGTCCACCATCACCCTCTTCACATCGTACCCTCCTATTCTGAGAGTGATGACTAATGCATCATCATAGGGTTGGATGGTGCCAATCATGTCTTCGTCCGAGAACCCTATCATCAGCGGGGCACCAGACTTGATTCTCTTCGGGCTTCGGCTTGACTCCCTTGCTGATGGTCGGCCTACCGACATAACTTTCAATGGCCAGGATCC
Source organism: Quercus aquifolioides (assembly GCA_019022515.1). Classification (NCBI taxonomy): domain Eukaryota; kingdom Viridiplantae; phylum Streptophyta; class Magnoliopsida; order Fagales; family Fagaceae; genus Quercus; species Quercus aquifolioides. Next base: position 16,621,803 of record CM032328.1, read on the forward strand.
TGTTCTCCCCGGCATGGCGAAGACAACATTTATAGTCCCTAGCGGCGGCTTTGAGGGGTCATCTCTACGTGGCCCTGAGCCCGTCTGCCCTCTTCGGCCGCTGGAGGGGTGCAAGAGGTGTTTCAGTCTACCATCGCGAACCAGCTGGTCCATGTGATCCCACAGGCTCCTACAATCCTCCGTGGTATGCCCTTGGTCTTGATGGTACTGGCAGTAGAGATTGTGGTTGCGCCTCTCGGGGTTTCCTACCATCTTGTTCGGCCACCTGAAGAATGATTCATTCTTGATCTTTTCCAAGACCTGGTGCACTGGCTCCTTGAACACGGTGTTGACCGCTTGAGGATTTATCAATCCTGATTGCCCAGCAAAATCTCTCCGCGGCTTACTGTGGTAACGATCCGACCTGAAATCCCTCCTCTCCTGGGGGATAACCTTGTCCTTTCCCTTGCCTTGCTGCTGATCTTCTTCAACTCTCTTATACTTCTCTATGCGGTCCATAAGTTGACGCACATTTGTGACCGGTTTGCCAGATAAAGACGTCCTCAAACCGTGGTCAGTAGGGAGGCCGAGCTTGAATGTGCTGAGGGCCATTGCATCAGAGTTGCCCTCCATATCGTTGAACATCTCCCAGTATCTATCTGAATATGCCTTCAAGGACTCGCCTTCCTGCATGGACAGGGATAGTAGTGAAGAGAAGGGTCTGGCCACTCTTCGGCATGTGACAAAACGGGAGCCGAATGCCTGAGTGAGCTCTTTGAAGGAGTTGATGGAGTCTGCCTTCAAACCGTCAAACCATCTCATGGCAACTGGCCCAAGACTGGAAGGGAAAACCTTGCACATCAGAGCTTCGTCTCTAGAGTAGACGGCCATCCTCTGGTTAAAATGACTTACATGTTCCACGGGGTCTGTTTTACCATTGTAGATGGTGAACGTTGGTTGGTTAAAGCGCCGAGGAAGTCTCGCCTCCTCAATCCTGCGCGTGAAGGGTGATCTGGAAATCTGATTCAGGGCCCTGTTCATGACATCGTTTCCCATGTCCCCACGTGATGGGCTTCTGCGTTGTCTCTTACGATGGGACTCCTCTTCATAGGTGTAGGACTCGCTGGCTGGTGTCCTAGATTTATGCTGATAAGTGACATCCCGCTTGTCATCAAGATCCTCATCAGAATATGAGGAAGCCCGTTTCCTCTTTGCATGGCGCAACTCCCTTTTTAGTTTTTCAACTTCCAGTTTTAGGTCCCGGTTCTTCTCTGCATGGGACATGTGACTTCCGCCCTGTGACTGGCTCTGGCTAATGCGCAGAGTGTGTACACTGCCCTCACGATTTTGTCTCCTCTCTAAGTTGACAAGAGGGTCCACGTGTTGGGATGCCCTGGATTCTGCTTGTTGTTCACCTTGTCCTGCCATCATCAACTGTTGTTTTCACCCTTGCACAAGCTCTCCCCACAGACGGCGCCAATTGTAAGGTCAATTTTTGTAGCCCAAGCCCAAGAAGGTATGGATTTTGAGCCCACTGAACCCAAGACAATAAATTTGTAGAGAATGGGTGAAAGAGCTAGGCTAGCAATGAATTAACAGTATAAGATTGCAGTGTTTATGGATAAATTTGTATTCAAACGTGCTCGGACAGATGCAAACGTAACGTCCGAAGAGGAGTTTGTATTTAATAAACCTGGGTTACAATTCTTGGAGCTACAGTAATGGAGTTCTCTCCTTTTTTACTTCTGATTTTCGATCCCCCTCTATCAGAGGCATCCTCCTCTTATATAGTACTCCCTTCCTACATCTTCATCGTCCACTTGTTCATCATCTAGACGCCCACTTGAGTGCATGTCCCATCATGCACCATCTTTAGCCTTGTGTGAGTGGCGGTAGCTGAGAGTGCACTGTTCAGGTGTCTTCTCCACATTAATGCGGCCAGGGAAGTAGGTGCAGTGCATTTAATGCGGTGGTTGAAGTCTGTCTCCTTGATATTTCTCCGTTCCTGTTATCCTCATGCGTGTCTGAGGTTCATTTCCCTCATTGCATTTGTCAGAAGGATCACTTGAGCTTCCCAGACACCTGTCGGGCCAAGCTTCTTCGGATCCGAGGATATTGGACTCCTCGGACAAATGAACATCTCCTCGGATCATGCACGTGCTCCTCTCCGGATATGCTACTTTCACATGGGCCTCCAATTGAGTGTTTTCACCTCTTCGGACAAACAGTGGTCCTCAAATAGGGCCTTGGGCCTAATACGTTAGGTTGGGCTTTTCACCCCCCACAATAATCATCTCACTTCTAAAATATCTAAAAATTAATTCAAACCAATACTGTAAGAGGGATAGAGAGTATATGTGATATTATTCCATTATTTGTTTTTGAGATAAAAGATAGAAATACTATTTTTTTTCAATTGATCTATATTATTCAAACTTTTGTATAGTGTGTTATGGTTTTTTTTTTCTACAACTAAATTTTTTAAGTTCCAAAATTAATTATTTGAATTTCTCATTCTCTTAAAAAGATTATCATGAAATTCATAATGGATATTGCTCAAATGATTCATAGAAATATTCAAATACATAATCATCTCACTTCTAAAATATCTAAAAAATTAATTCAAACACACCATTAAAGTGTATCATCCAAAAGTAGAGACACGAAAAAAAAAATCATCAATCTAAATTAGAGTTGCAAGAAAAAATTAATAATAGAGAGAGAGAGAGAGAAAGAACAATCACCTTTTTTGGAAGAGAATGTGAGACAAATAATAAAATTATATAGAAGAAGATGAGTAGAAGATTCAAAAGAAAATGAATAGTTGTAAACACCAAATTATCTAAGTCATGCTATGTAATAGAATAACATTAAATCATTTTGTAATTTCATAGGATAATATGCAACAAATAAAGAAAATAAAATTAAAAAGATAAAAAATTAAAATATAATCAAATCATATCAACCTAAAGTAGAGTTAAACATAAAAATTCACCAATCTAAAGAATTGAACATCCACCAAAAGAAAGAATATATATATATATATATATATATATATATATATATATAAAGAGAGAGAGAGATAGAGAGAGAGTATTCACCTTTTTGTGTGAGCAAAATATGGATTGAATGGAAGAGAAAATAACAATTTTTATAGTAAAAAAAAAAGGGGAGAAGAAGAGTCAAAATAAAAAGAAAATGAATAGATAGAGAAATTGTAAGGTTAAGAAAATATTACAGTAAATGAACAACCAATGAAGATATAATTATGCTTGATGTTGAATATTTGGTGTAAATGTCTTTTTTTTTTTTTTTTTTTTTCTTTTTTTTGGGAAGGGAGGGCAGTTGGTTTTAATGGGTAGTTGCAGATGCATAATTGAATTCACCCTGTAAAAGTGATTTTTATTTATAAAAAAAAGGGTATTTTTGTTTTTGTTTGTGGTTTTGTTGTGTAATGGATGGTTACGGATGTAGAATCATCCATGAAAATATGCTTATGCTTGGTGTTCAATGTTATCCTATTAAATTCTAGGATGGTTAATTGTGAATTCAAATAGTTAGCCAATTGGGTTTTAATGGAGTAAATGGAGAAGTTGAATGGATTGTGGTTAGCTTAGTCATTCTAGAGAGGATTCTACATAATTTATCCAAAAAAAAAAATGTGGAAGGTGAAAAATAAGAAAACATTCAATGGATAATTGAGAGCAATTGAAAATTTTTAGTGTTAAAAATAACATAGTTAATTGTAAGGGTGGCAATTGAAGGGTTTGAACTTGAAAATAGCTAATTGGGTTCAAAGGGGAAAATGAAGAGTTGAGAATTAGAAGATGGCTGAATCAATGATGAGTTGGATTTAGTGAGTTAGAGAATGTGTAAATTTACACTTTATATATATATATATATATATATATATATATATTAAAAAAAAATGAAAAAGAAAAGAATGTGACATGGCCGGTGATGTGACTCAACTGGAGCGTAGCAACAATAAATGCTACGCTTCAAATTTTAGATATATATACATATAGATAATAGGTCACACTTTTCAAAGACACAAAACTCATTGTTTAATGTACATTCTTCTTATTTATTTATTATTGTAACTCTATTTTATATGAATATTTCCCATAGAACTGATTATTCAATTGAATATCTTTTTGATATATAATATTTATGTTATAGTTTTTATACTTCCTCTGGTAAAAAATTTCATAAAAGTATTTTGAATATATTTTAATCTATTGAATATTCCATAATAAATACTCTAAATAGTTTAGTAAGAATTATTCTATTGAATATTTTTTTGATATAATCATATGATTATTTAAAATTAAAATCTAAGAATATTTCCTATTTAATACAAACATTACTGTATTTACTTTCAAAATAGTATATAATGTTAATGTATATTTGATTGCGAAGTTTTTAAAAACAAATGTCATATACCATTTTTTTCTTGTTTCTGTATTTTTGTGCCGAATTTTTTAACAAACTTTTCTTAAAGATACCGAATATCATACTCTACATGTACCATATTTTACTAATTATCTAGGTCATGGTTTTTTTTTTATACTTTGTATAGACAATTGAATTTTTTAATAGCATTAGTTGGATAGCCAAAAGATAACATAAAGATGTAATTTCCTCTTCATTATGAATGTCAATTAACTCACAATTGATAAAGTAAATAAAAAACATAATATAGTCTTGTTCATACTTTATATATATATATATATATATATATATATACTAGTCGCAAACCCGTGCGATGCACGGGAAATAAATTGAATATAGCTATAAAATAGACTGATAGTTATATGTTATAAAATGAAGAAAAAAAAATGTCTTGTACAATTATTTTTATTATTTACAATGCATTAAAAAAAACTTATGCAACATAAAAAAAAATAAAAAAAATGTCATTATAAATTAACAAAATTATCCATGCGATGCACAGGGAATCTATCGAGTATGAGGTATGATTTAATCTTGGTTTAATTTACTACAATCATCATATCAGTATAATTTAACAGGAAAACTTAGTTTGTATAAATGCATAATATACTTAGAAACGTGAGGTAACATTAATAAAATACAAATTGTAGCGATTTTGCGAGATGATATCTACATAAAATTGAACATATATAATAAATTAGAACATAAAATCGTGGGTTCTAATTAGTTCAAGTTTAGGGATGAAAACCAAACTTTTGATAAAGTTTAGGAACCAAAATAGCATTTTACCCTTTATTTTTCTATGATAGATTTTTGTAAAAGATTTGAAAAATTCTTCGTTTCTTCTTCTTTGATTGCACATTAAGATTCTAATTAAAAAAATCCCTAACCTCAATATGAAATATGCAATTAAACAAAAATTTAAATATACATTAGGATTCCAATTATCTTGCATGCAGACCTACTCCCTTCTCTTGAACAATGTACCTCATAACTATTCAAGATACTATTTAACGATGATAATTACATAAAAGAAAAAGGAAAAAGAACAATAGTAATAAAATGAAACACAAAATACTATTCTATCCAATAGATGTTATAAGACCCTTTTTTTTCTAAATATTTGATATTTGAAAATTATTTTTGTTACAAAGTCTCTATAGGAACTTATTTAGTTATATAACTTCCTTCTAGTACTCGATTTTATGAAAGTTGAGTTCCAACGTGGAACTCAATTTAGCCAAAGTCTATGAAATTCAGTAGAACATAGAACTCAAGTTTCAGAAAATTGAGTTCCACATTTGTCATATATCATTGAATTGTATAGAACTCGATTTTGGTGAAATTAATTTCTACTTTGAACTTGATTTTGAGAAAATCAAGTTCCAAAAGATGCTACATAACAAAATAAGTTGCAGTAGAAACTTTTTAACAAAACAATTTGCATAAACTAAATATTTAACAAAAAAACACCGACATTGCAATGTTAAAAGAAAATTTTGTAATAAATTGAAAGACAAATATATTTTTTCTAAAATTATTGTGATTGTTTTGTAACTTTTCAAATCTGCTAATCAGTTTCAAAAAACCACCTAGACCATAAAAGAATGATATCTAAAATCAAATAAATGTCAATTTAAATGTCTTAAAAAACTAAGTTTATCAAAATGTATGACTATAAAACAACACAAATCAACCAATAATAACTTCAAATTTCAATACTTCGCCGTAAACAGTCAAACCGATTAGCCAAGAGTTTAAATAATATTTTTGACATTCGAAATCCAGGGTCTTCCTCTTTGAAACATTTTGTGGCTTGAATGTGTACTTACTCGGACGTGGTCATAGCATAAGTCCTGCCCTTTCTATGTAATAATGGTTAATCTATGAATGAAACTTTGGCAGACTTTTCTCTTGAAAAAATTTGGAAAAATAAAAATAAAATAAAGAAAGGCTACATGTTATCCATATTATGCATGGGACTTGTTTACCTGGCATTCAATGAGAGTGCCAGATTGAACCAAATAAAATAAAATAAAATAAAACGAAAAACATAACAGAAAAATAAAACGAATTCATAGAAAATAATACAGGTATCAAAATAGAAGTTAAAAACATATATTGTAGAACCCAACTTACAGGAAGAAGCGGAGGAGAAAGAAAGGGCAGTAAAGCCAATGAAGAAGACATGTTTGTTGAAGAGGCTGTGTTTGTTTTCTAAATCTTTGCGGTGTTCAAACTTCAAAGGCTTTCGTGTAGGGTTTACACGTTTTTGGGTCTTTGGATTTTAAAGAGAAATTCCTATATAGTCAAAATTGGGGCTGGAATGAATGAATGAAGGAGAGAGAGGCGTAGGGTGTGGCTTAGAGTCTGAGATAAAAACGAAGAGAAAAACGGATTAGTCTGCGATCGCTTGCTGTATTGGCATTGAGATTGTCAATGATTTTTTTCCAAGGCAGAGGTGTGCTGATGGATAAGAGAAACTGCTTGCAAATCGCAGTTTTTTTGCAGTCCGGTTATATTTATATGTACTGAGGGGAAAACAACTGATTCAGTGCAACGACTTGTTTCTTTTGCTTGTGCTTAGTTATTTAAAATCCCAAAAGACACAATTGTTCAGTGTCTTATTCTGCAAAATGAATAGACACAATTGTTCGGTTTTTAAATGTAAGCATGTGGCATAAATTTATGTAGCCACGTGGCACAATGAGGCGCGGTCAACAAAAAGTCAAACGTTTCGGCTATTAGTTATTATATAGATATATAGATATATAATTCAATAGTTGGGAAGGAGAAAATTTTAAATGAATTCATTGAAAATACTAGAAAATATACAAGGTTATTGATGAATCTAGTTTATAATTTGGTCTTTAGATAAGGAGAGAAAGTTACCAATGCGTACAATTAATCTTGTCATTGACCTCTAATGGACAACAACAAAAAATGAAAGAAAAAGATTATGTTATGTGTCGGGGGCGAAAAAGTTTTCCTTCCGACAAATGAGATTTATATTGGGTTGGGAGTCTAAATCGAAACTCGACGATGGGCTTGATGCACAACCCAAAGGCTATCGGTGAAGTCCAAAGAATTCACTGTATTTTATGCCTTGGGCCTAGATTGAGATTGACAAGAATGACCCATAAATAATCCCTACAGCAGACACGTCAGCATGGTGAAAAAAACATACTATAAGAAATAGCCCAGCAATAAAATATTTCTGCAGAAAATAGCCCAGTGGTAAAATGTTTCTGCAGAAGATAGCCCAGCGGTAAAGTAAGATAAAACAGGATAAACCTCCAACTGTTAGCTATTTCATAGATTAAGGGAAATATCTACATTTTCATACTCATCATCCGTTAGTTCTGGAGAAGAGTCTTCTAATACAACAATATGAGGGAAAAATTCTATAGTAACAGTTACATCATAACCATCAATAGTAAATGAATAAGTAAATGTCATGGGTTCCATAATAACAAATAATGAGGAAAACTTAGTGTGAGATGAAGGGAGAGAGAGAAATCCCAGCTAGCACATCAAGATCATTATGGTGCCAAGGCATGCTTGTGAATATAGTACATGTAGTGAGTAGAGAGAGTCATTTGTGAGTAGTATGAGTAATGAGTGAGAGTGTATAGTAAGACTGCTGGGGCTTTCTGCTGGGAGTAGATAAGTGTTTATGAGTAAAGCTATGAGGAGTGTTTGTGAGCTAGGAGCTGGGGATCTTAGTTTCTAAACTTGAAACTAAAAACTCAGTGAGTTTTTTAGAGCTTAGAGAAGACTTTTTACAGAGAGGTTAAGGAAGAGTTCCTCTTTCTTGGTGTATATCTTAGTGTGTTCTCCCCCTGAAGCATTAATGGAGAATTCCATTTATAGTTGGGTTTTAGGGGGGTAATTAGCAAATAATTTCTACTAAATCTCCCTCCATCTTTAGAAAATCCTTAGAGAATCGTTCCTAGGACTTTAGCTAAGAGTGGTAAGCTCAACTTTTAGAAGGTTCTTGTTGTTTTGGGTAATAACAGCTGGGATTCTGACTTAGCATTGAGTGCTGATTGGCCTTGGATGATGGGATTAGAGCATGCAAGGCTAATGATCTTGGTTATGCTGTTACTAGAATCAGAGCTCCCTAGGGCAGATTGTGTCACTCCAAGACAGGTGTCAATCTTGAAGTCCTTGCTGGGAACTCTGCTAGGATTCCCTTGGTGCCCTCCAAACCACATTTCCCTAAGTTTTCCCATTTGGGGTTCACGTGCTTGGTCAATGAACTAGAGAGTACACGTTTTTAGTATGAAAATGAATTGATTTCAAGTTGTTTCAGGGGCTTTAATGGCCTAGTCATGGCTGCTCTTGGTTCTTGACTGAACGGGCTGGAGAAGAAAGAAGGGACAGCTAGCTGAAACTTGCCAACTTTCTGTCACGTTAGTTTTAGCTTTATGTCATATGAGAAATGATGAAATTTTAGCTTGTGAAGGAAGGGTTTGACCCCTGATGGACACATGTCCTCTTCTAATCTGATTGAACAAGTTGGGACTTGATGGGAATGGGCTCTAGCTGTTTGGTTGTGCTGAAATTTGGCTGGTCAATTCATGTGATCTTCAGTTGCTGGGATTTGTGTGTGGGCTGGGCCGACTCAGCTGGGCTTTGTAGTTGAACTCCTTTGGGCTTGGTTGTCACTACAAAATGAAGAGTTTTGCCATGGGTGATATTCGTGGGCTTTTGTAGTTAGTTGATTATGGAAAATAAACATAATTCCCATAAATTTTGTGAAATAAATATTTTTTGAGAGATGATTAATTTATATTTCCCCATGAGTTAGGGACTTTAGTATATATTTTGCCAAGAAATAGTTTTGGGCTTTAATCATAAAGTAATTGTTTTTGCCAAAATGACATTTTGGGCTTTTATAAAATAAGTGCCAAATTAGTATTTGAGCTTTGTAAAATAAGTGCCAAATTAGTATTTGGGCTTCGTAAGATAAGTTCCAAATTAGTATTTGGGCTTTGTAAGATTTTGCAAAAATATTGCTGTATCGTAACGAGCTTTAGAGGTGCCGCATTGTAGCGGGCTTTAGAGATGCCGTATCGTAATGGGCTTTAGAGGTGCCGCATCGTAGTGGGGTTTAAAGATGCTGCGTCGTAGCGGGGTTTAGAGATGCCGCATCGTAGCAGGGTTTAGAGAAGCTGCATCGTAACGGGTTTTAGAGATGCTGCATCGTAGCGGGCTTTAGAGATGCCATATTGTAGCGGCCTTTAGAGATGCCGCATTGTAGCAGGTTTTAGAGATGCCGCATCATAGCAGGCTTTGTAAGAAGGTTTTGTTGGGCTTTTGGGCTTTGCCCACAAGTTAAATGATTATGGGCTTTTTGTGGAGATAGTGTAATTTTGTGGCCCAATTTTGGTAGTAATGTGATAAGTATTATTTGTGGAAAATCTCAGTTGGATAATATGTGGGATATAATGGGTAATATTTGTGAGAGGGTCCAAGGTAATTTATGGGGCTTTATATAGGAAATATTTGTGGGAATCCAATAACATGGAGAATATTTGAGTAATATGTGGGAAATATTTATGTGGGCTTGAGTGGGCTAATGAAATTAAGGCCCGAAAATTTATACCTCAACATTATGTTAAAGCTATGTTTGATATTTGGGTGGAAAGAATAAGGAAAATAATACTTTTTATATAAATTTACTTTTATATTCTTACGAGTGCTCAATTATAATCAAATATTTTAATGCGATCTCTAAAGTTATTTGGTACAACTTATTCAATTTTATTTTATTTTTTGAAAATAAGGTTATTTGAAAATTTTTATTTATAAAAATGAGGATTTTATAAAAATTTATTTTGAAAAATTAATTAATAAATACATGTATTTGTATCGGAGATATCTAAGGTTTAAATTCTCTAGTCTCGACTATCAGATTATAAAAAAGAAAAAAAAATTACTGGTCATTTGTAAGGAATCTGCTCAAACTCAAAAGAGCACTTAAGAAAATGTGGCTTTTATAAATGAGAAATGTTATGTCCACAACATTTTCATAGCAAATCATAAGTGGTAGGTTGTTATGGGTGGGCAAAAAAGTAATTTAAGTTGTGAATTCAAATTTGAACCAGTAACAACTTACCACATGTGATTTGTTGTAAAAATGTTGTGAAATTGTTATGGACGTAAGAAAGATAAGCCAAAAAAAAAAAAAACACTAATGAGAAGTACAAGAAAAGACAGAAAAAAAAAAAGTAGAAAAAAAAAGGAAAAAAAAAAAAAAGAAGAAGAAGAAGAAGAAGCAACCGGACGAAACTCATGTGTAGGAGAAAACATTTTGGTGGGCCTGGGAGAAAACACCCGGGCCCTACCACATTTTTCCTCCCTCCTTCCAACCAAACACCCACTAAAAAAGTTCTCTCCTCTTTCCTCTCCTCAATTTTCTGTCCGCCCTAAAATCCCTGCAAACAAACATACTGTCAGTGTTAATTTTTTTAGCTGGGCTTTAAAGAAAGATTTGGGCTAAATTGCATGTGAGCTTTAGTCCTGGGTGGTGTTTGTGGGTTTCTAAACGGACTAAGCTTTGGACTTGATGGTTGAGGTTCACTTGTTTGCTGATGGGTTGTTTTGTTTCAAAAATCTAAGGAGCAACTGGGTTTGAACAAATAAAGAATTTCTAATGGAGACATTGTATTTACCGACATTATAATATTAATGACTCTTTAACTAATGGCACTTCACCTTGTAATTTAGATTATCCTAGATTCAAATGGTAAAAGGAACTAGTAATGCTTTGCTTGTTTGGAGGTTAAAGTTTTCTAAAAATGAGTCATTTTTTAAATAGTATTTTTTAGAAAACTATTTCATTTTTCTATGTTTGATAGCAGACTAGAAGATAAATGGAAAATTTTTTTCTAGTGTTTGGTATGCACAAAAAAATTATTAACATTTTTTGAATAATTCAAAATATGAATCCGTGGTTTACTCTTCAAGGGTGGGTACAAAGTGCCCTACCTCAATAAGGTTACATGCCATAAAACAAAAAAATATATACATATATATATATATATATATTGTATATTTTATAAATCAGCTAAAATAATCAAAATAAATTTAAAAATCATATATATATTTTGTTGGGATTAAAGCTTTGTTAGGTTTGCTTTAAATTTTTCATATTAAGCATTTATTTGACATATCAAAACTTCTATTAGGATTTAGGCACCATAATTACGTTCTTTTTTTTTATTTTTAAGACACTATAATTACGTTTTCCAAGGCTAAATCATATTAATTTTCTTATGTTACTACAAATCTAATGTAAACTGCTAGCTTGAATATTTGGATCACATTTTCATACGTTTTTCTCAAAAAAAAAAAAAAAAATCACATCTTCATTTGGGACAAAATAAAATAAACTTTTAACGGTAAATATTATAATATGTTATTGTCTTATAGTGTTATACAATTTTTTTTAATAAAATATGAAGTAAGAAAATCAAGTTTTAAAGTATTCAACAATATTGTGAGTAAGCATAAATATTATATGCAGGTCTTAATATATATATATTTATGTGGCGGGCAAAAAAAAGTAGCTAAGGAAGTTAACGGGTTTTGACGTGTTACTTTTTGCTCACACAATTAATTTTTAGAGATGGGATGCGAGGTCAACCTTTAAATACCCGTTTTAAGATATAAGTTAAAAGGTAGCTGAATAGTATAATATGGGGGAAAATAGCCAAATACTATGTTTTGGCGTGGAAAACTAGCACTGTTTTGGAAATATTTAGCAATCTACCATTTTTTTAGTACTCGAGTTCCACAAAATTGAGTTCTAAATAGTACTCGAGATCAGTGAACTCGAGTTCCTAGTGAGTTGCCAGTGTGGCATTGCTGACCTGGAATTTGTGTAATTAAAAAAATAATGCGGTACTCGATATTACTAAAATCGAGTACTTCTTTATAGTACTCGTGCTCCATACAGTTGAGTACCCTTTTTTTTTTTATCTCCCGTAGGAACTCACTCTTGCAAGTCAAACAAACTTGTCAAGTCAAAGAAAATGGCAAGCATTTATGGCCATAGAAAAGAAGCATGAATTTGGTTTGCATGTCAGGTGTTGTATCTGGCCATCTTCTTTGACAATTCATGAAGAACATTTAATGCAAGCTCTTGCATTTCTTCACGCATGAAACTTCTTGAATATCATGCATTTTCCTGACATGGGCATGCAAGCCATTTAATAGTTTGTGGGCTAATGTCAAGCCACTAAGTCTGACTATTTAGAGCATCTCCAACAGTTTATCTAAATTTTTGTACTGTTTAGACAATGAACAGTGACATTTAGTTTTTACTTACCTACTTTTTCAAATACACTTTCCAACAGATTCTCTATCCTTTTCTCCATCTCATTTAAATATTATTTCTTCATTTATTCTTTATTCTTTTTTTTTATCATCATTTATTCTTCCTATATTCATTCCCAACAATTATATTTTTTAATGAAAAATGTTATATCCACAACATTTTTCGTAATACTTTCACAATAATCACATCAAAATCTTATGTGGAAAGTTGTTACTAATTCTAATTTGAATCTACTGCTGAAATTATTTTTTTACTTACCAATATTAGCTAATAACAATCTATTACTTAAGATTTATTGTGAAAATATTGTGGAAGCATTTCTTAATTGATATTTCTTATTTTTTGTATTATTTTTCCTTTCTTAATTTCATCCATACGTTTCTTTTTCTCCACCACACATGTATCCCACTCCTATCTCTATCTACCCTTCTTTTTCTTTTTCTAGTTCATTCCGGATCACTTTCTCCAGCTATCTCTCTCTCTCTCTGGCTCTCTCTTTTTTTACTTTTTCTATTTCTACTTGATTCTAGAACACTCTCTAGCATGATCTTTTGACTTCTATTTTCTTTCCTCTTCGGCTCATTTCACACACATAGCCGACCATGATCTTTTGATTTCTCCTCTATGTTTGCTTTTTTGTTTTTTATTTTCTTTCTTCTTCATCTCACTTCACTCACACACACAGCCGGCAGAGAGAGTTAGCCTTTGTCTATCTTTGTTTTCTGATGAGAAGAGAGAGTGTTTTTTCTGATGAGAAGTGAAAGAGAGAGCAAGGAAGAAAGAGAAACAGAGGAAAGAGAAAAAAATTATTTTTTATTCAACCAGGTGATTATTTTAATAGATAAATTTTTTTGAAGGTGCTACAGTAAACATTACTGTGTTCTCTATTTTAAGAGAACAACTGTAGCAACTCCATTCCAAAATATAGAGATAGAGAAGCTGTTGGAGTGAATTTTTGGTGTGTTTGCTCTCTAAAATTGGCTTTAGAGAGCCTATTGGAGATGCTCTCAAGCCATTCCAACCGAAACAAAAAGTATAAAAAGGAAAAAAAAGAAAAAAAAAGGGTACTCGACTGCACTAAGTCGAGTGCTATAACGCGTGGTATTAGTGCAATCGAGTACCTTTTTCTTTTTTTTTTTTTTTCCCTTTTTGTACTTTTTGTTTCTGTTGGAATGGCTTGAATAGTCAAACTTAGTGGCTTGACATTAGCCAACAAACCATTAAATGGCTTGCATGCCCATGTCAGGAAGATGCATGATATTCAAGAAGTTTCATGCGTGAAGAAATGCAAGAGCTTACATTAAATGTTCTTCATGAATTGTCAAAGAAGATGGTCAGGAACAACACTTGACATGCAAACCAAATTCATGCTTCTTTTCTTTGGCCATAAATGCTTGCCATTTAGTTTCTTTGACTTGCAAGAGTGAGTTCCTACGGGAGATTTTTTTTTAAAAAAGTGCCTCTACGTGAGACAGAGAGATAGAAAAGAACTTGACTGTATGAAAAGTAGAAAAAGGGGAAAAAAAAGAAAGAAAAAGAAAAACAAGGTACTCGAGTACTATAAAGAAGTACTCGATTTCAGTAATATCGAGTACTGTATTATTTTTTTAATTACACAAATTTCAGGTCAACAGTGCTATGCTGACTTATTAGGAACTCGAGTTTACTGAACTCGAGTACTAAAAAATGGTAGATTACTAAATATTTCCGAAACAGTGCTAATTTGCCATAAATTTTGCCAAAACGTGATATTTGACTATTTTTGTAATACCAACAATACAATGAGACCCTTAAATAATACAAAAAAGAAGCTACAAAATTAAATAAATATCTTCCCAAATGGACTCTACAATACATCTCATCACCCTGAGTGGTTAGCGTTAATCATTGTGGGTCTTGGCTTAAAATAATATAAAAGCAATAACAAGTCAAGGTCTTGATTAAAATAATATAATAATAAGAAAATTGAGAAAGGGTTTGAAGAATCACTTCTGTGGACTCATTCCTCATCAGCTTGGGAACCTTTCAAGCCTTCGCTATCTGTCTCTCAGAAATAATTCTGACCTTCATGTAGATAACCTTCGTTGGATGTCTGGTCTCATTATTTGATTGGCTTCAAATAATGAGTAAGTTCCCATCTCTTTCGGAGCTATACTTGGAAAATTGTCAGCTTGATAGCCTGAATCCATCTCTTGGATTTGTCAATTTCACGTCCCTTCGAGTCCTTCATCTTTCTGAAAATCATTTCAATCATGAGATACCTAATTGGTTCTCTAATCTCAGTACAAGCCTCTTAAGGCTTAAACTGTACAACAGTTCTTTGAAAGGCAATATACCGCCTAGCATTTTCAATTTAGAGAAATTAGAATATCTATCCTTGTGTTTCAATAAGCTAACTGAACAAATTCCAGAGCCGTTAGGCCAACTTAAGCATCTAACATATCTTGATCTCGGAATTAATTCTTTAAATGGTCCTATACCTTCTTCCTTTGGGAATTTATCTCGTATGAGAATGTTATGCCTCAACCAAAATCAGTTGAATGGCACCATTCCAAACAGTCTTTGGCTTCTCTCTGAGTTAGAGACGTTGTATGTCGGAAAAAATCATTTAACAGGTACCGTAGATGAAGGGCATTTCCAAAAACTCTCAAAATTAAAGTATCTCTATATGTCTAAAACACGTTTGTTCTTTAATGTCAATTCCAATTGGGATCCCCCCTTCCAACTTGACTATGCCTCCATGAGCTCAATCAAGATAGGTCCTAAATTTCCTTCATGGCTACAATCACAAAGATCCCTCACTTTTTTAGATATGTCCATGTCAGGAATTTCAGGCAAAGCTCCGGGTTGGTTCTGGAATTGGACTTCAAACATTACAGTTATCAATCTTTCTAACAACCACATAGAATGTGATGTATCAGACATTTTTTTGAGTTCTACTGCCAAAGTGCTCAATATAGCTAACAACTCATTTTATGGACCCATTTCAACTTTCTTATGCCAAAAGAAAATTAGAAAGAATAAATTAGAGGTTTTAGATGCATCAAACAATCTCTTATCAGGAGAACTTTCTCACTGTTGGAAGTATTGGCAGTCTTTGATCCATTTAAACTTAGGGAGCAATAATCTAGTAGGTAGAATTCCCTACTCCATGGGGGCTTTAGTTAACCTCCAATCATTGCGTTTACAAAACAATAGCATCTATGGAGATATTCCTTCATCATTGAAAAAGTGCTCAAATCTGAGTCTCATTGATATGGGTGATAATCATTTGTCCGTCATACCACTATGGATTGGAGAAATGACAAATCTTATAGTTCTCCGTCTAAGATCAAGTGAATTCAAGGGTTATATACCTCAACAAATATGCCAACTTTCTTCTCTTAGAGTATTGGATCTTGCCAATAATAGCCTATCAGGATCCATACCAAACTGCTTGAAAAATATTAGTGCCATGGCATTACCAGATTCCTATGTTAATTCATTTTATTCTATGCCTTATACATGTCTGTATATATATGTATCCTATGTTGAGAATGTTCAGTTGGTAACCAAAGGGGAAGAAATGGAATACAAAGAGAACCTTCAATTAGTTAGGCTCATAGACCTTTCAAGTAACAACTTGTCTGGATCAATCCCTGCTGAAATTTTTGATCTTTCCAAATTACGTTTTTTGAATTTGTCTCGAAATCATTTGATGGGAAAGATACCAGAAAAAATTGGGAGTATGAAAGAGTTAGAGTCAGTTGATCTCTCACAAAATCATTTATCTGGTGAAATTCCTCCAAGCATGTCTAATATGACATTTCTTAGTCTCTTGGACTTGTCATACAACAACCTCTCGGGTAGAATTCCTTCAAGCACTCAGCTTCAATCATTTGATGCCCATAGTTACATTGGAAATCCTCAGTTATGTGGTGATCCTCTTCCAAAAAGCTGCACAATTGAGGAACAATCTTTGAATAGATCACCAATTGGCAGTGTTGAAGATGATTCTTGATAGGCCACAATCTGAATGACCCCTTGTGATTAACCCTAATTAATTAATTAGCCAAGTTATTAATTAATCAATTAATCATGCAATTGCATGGAAGCACAAACAAATCACCAAAAACTAAATATGCAGCGGAAATTAAATAACACGGTGATTTGTTTATGAATGGGGAAAACCCTAACGGCAAAAACCCCACCGAGTGATTTTCAGGTCACCACTCCCGAAACTCTACTATTATCAAATTAAGCGGTTACAAGTAAAGGAATCCCAAGTACCTTACCAACCTACAGTTGAACCCTTACCCCAATACCCAATTGGACTTGATCTGTAGCGACAGTTCCCACCTTTGATGCACGAATCCCAAGTACGTGACAAACCAATGCGCGGATCCCAGTACGCGACTTCAGAATACCAACTAAGGAAGAAAGGTTGGCTGCAAAGTTCTTCAATTCATCCTTTATGATGAATAGCAGGAAGATGCTTGGTTACAAAACTCTATGGTGCAAATACACAGCAACTTCTTGAAGGAAGATGAACTAGGTCAAGAACTTTGTCTTTTGATCACAATTTGCTTGAACAAGGATTGCTCAATGATCTTGCAACTTGTGTTACACTTGACGGCTTAAAACAATCCTTTTATATGTTTAGGGTTAGAAGAAAAGAAGGCCCAAAATCATATTCACGGATCCCAAGAAAATCATATTGGAAATCTGAAATTTTAAATCTCGACAGATAGCAGGTGTCGAGGTAGCTATCGAGAAGGTGTCGAGCTTTAAAAACTTTGCACTTCAGCTTGCTTTTTCTTGGACAGACTTGATGACTTCAACACTTAACCTTGAAACCTTGTTTCTTGAAGTATTAAAAACACCTAGAACTACACAATTACAAGTAGAGTGCATTTTGTCAAAGGATTAGCCAATTTACATAAATAAGTGACATATGTTCTTAACAAGCGAAAACATATATGTCCTAACAATCTCCCCTTTTGGCAATCTGTGACAAAACCACAGCAAACAAATGAGCATATAAGAGAAGTCATAAATCACTCAACTCATATTCACTTGTTGAATACAATAAAATATATCCTAACACAAACTCTTGAAAAACTTTGCAAGAAGAGAGTTTATGGCAAGTAGACTTTGACAACCTGTATTTCTGAAACACTTTAAACAAAACTCATCAAGGCATCTTGTGTGAAACAGAAATAATTAGATTGCATACAAGTATAAAGAACATGTGTATAAAGATATAAAAGAAACAACACATGAAGAGAAAGGTGAAAGAAACATACATCAGCATATATAAAGAAGTATAAGTACAATGTATGTAAAATGGTCAAAGGACCTCATATACATGATCGATGTACCTAAAAGGTAAGAAAAGAAAAGATACATATATAGCCTCACTACATCCCTTAGAAATGTCAACACTCCCCCTATAAAAAACGTCCTATACTAACTTTCCCCCTAAGATGACTACTCTCATAACCCAAAACTACTCCCCCTTTTTGGCACGAGTGACAAAGGGTAGAGTGTCATGTAGACATCTCATCGGCAGAGCTAGCATCCCCATCATCATCATCAACATCATCCTCAGAATCTGAAGCTGCTGGAGTAGGTGGTGAAGGAGTAGCCTCTGAAGCAAATCCACCCATGGTCGCCTGCCGTTGTGCAATATGACCAACATAAACATTCACCTGATACAACTCAGCAGAGAGTGTATAAGGCGAGTGTCCATGCGCTGCAGCTGCGCCATAATATCTCCCAGAGATACATCGCTCGAAGAGGAAGAAGGAGCAGATGTAGATGGAGCTGATCTGGATGGAGCCGAACGGGAGGGAGGAGTGGCATCCGTCTGTCTCGACCTAAACTGCGCCTCACTACATTTTACGGTAGCGGCATCTATGGCAGATATGTGTGTGAAGTGGTCGGACACAGGAAAGGGAATGGAAAAATGGCGTAGGATCCTCGTGACAGCAGAAGGAAAAATGAGCTTATCACGGGACGCCGAATCAAGATAAACATCTATGATAGACAGGATGAAGTGAGAGGAAAAGTCTATAGTAAGATGCTCTAGAAGTGATAGCAAAAATCGAGCACGAGGCTCAGTGATAGAGTTATAGTGAGAAAGAGGATGGAGAACAAAAGTCATCACCATGTTGATAAATCTAGGACCTTTAGCAAAAGGCCTACATGATGTGAACTGATGCTCACCCCAATCAGCAGGGCGCTCACAAAAAGTGGAAATGAGCTCATCTTTGGACACAGTCCTCAGACGCTCACAAGAAGGGTAATCGGGAAACTCTATCCTAGGTACCCTAAGCACATCCGCGACTAGCTGCGGAGTGACAGGAATGCGCGTACCTCGAACGCGAGTGAAGAAGAGAGGTACTGAACGATCAATCCCGTGCATGTTGGAGTAGAACTCCTGTATCAGCACGAGAGGGCAAGTGACCGGGATGTCACACAGTGACCCCCATCCCCTACTGTGAATGACAGAGGGAAGGTCAGTGTCGGCGAAGTCCGCCAGAATGACTTGGCGTTCCGAATGAACACCTCGTCTAGAAAAGTTCTCCGAAAATGCCTTATGGGCATCTCCATCATGGAACCGAAGGTTAAGGGGAGCAGAATCAGAAGAAGTAGAAGCTCCAGAACGCAGAGGGTTCCGAGCAGGAGTGGATTTACGTTTGGGTGCCATAGACACTACTAACGTAAAAGAATGAGAAAGAGAGAGAGAGGAAGACAATCAGAAAAGTCCCAAAACAGTTCAAATATGACAAATATATTGAACAACAAGTACGTATGCATGAGAATGCATGAGCATGTGACATGCAAAACAAAAATTGCATCATGGGCTCAGCCCAATCCAAACCTAGCAGCACACAAGCATAGAACACACATCTAAATGCATGTAAATATCATTATAATGCACATGAAATGCAATGTATGACATTTTAAAAGCATTTAAGTGAAAACCCAACCCAAAATTTCAAGAAAAACTCATCAATTTTGAAAAACCCCAAAAACTTCAAAAAATCCCAAAACCTAGGTTTCAAAACATGCAATGCATGAAAAAGAAAGGGAAAAAGAACATACCAGGTGAAGGAAATCAAGGGAAGACCAAAAATGATGAAGATTTGAAGATTTGAGTGAGAGAAACTTGTTTGGGAGGTGAAAAGTCTTCGGATAGATCGAGAGAAATCGACAGAATGAGAGGAAAATCACGATCAGACCTTTAATAGACACCTCAGTAATTCTCGACAGCTGAGGTGTCGAGAGGTATCGATGAAGGTGTCGAGAAAGGTGTCGAGGATTTTGCCTTCGACAGCTGAAGGTATCGAGAGGTATCGAGGTGCAAGACCAATTTCAGAGAAAGAAGCTCAATCGATCGCACAGGTGTCGAGGAGGTATCGAAGAGACAGAAGATTTCTCGATCGTTCCACAAGGTGTCGAGACAGGTGTCAAGAAAGAAGACATCAACACAATAAGTGAATCTCGATCGATCCATAAGGTGTCGAGAATCTATCGAGGAGACAGGAACTTTCTCGATCGATCCATCAGGTGTCGAGACAGGTGTCGAGATTGCAATAAGAAAAAGCTTGAAAATCTCGACAGATGACCAGGTATCGAGGAGGTGTTGAGGAGGTGTCGAGCCAGCAGTAAAAAGCAGTTTTTCGAGAAGGGAAAAACACAGACATGAATGCAATCCAACACACATCTCAACCAAAGATCCACTCAACATATAAAGCTCTCAAAAACATCTCTCAAGAAAAATTTAAGCACATGGATCCTCCAAAACACACACACACACACACACACTAAACAAGTCTAACCAATTTTATTTTTCAAAAACAAGTTAAGACAGTTTAGTGAGCATACATTAGCACATGTAAACACTTGTGATGGCCAAATCACATTGTACCTGCACATGTATCAAGAGTAGCAAAGAATATTGCGTGTTGTGTGTGAAAAACATCGCAAGATTGCATATGTGTATGCATGTTATGACGATCTGAGATATGAGAAAACAACTTTAACTCACACACAATCATAACTGTTTGATGGGGACTATCACCTTCGAGGTACATCCTATGACTCCCACATCTCCTAGAAAACACGCTTGCAATCATATTTAAAGCATTTTTGATCTTTTTGCTTTTTATTTTCTTTACATATTTTCTTTTATTTTAGCATATCATGCATGGGCATATAAAAGAGAGGAAAGAAATACCCAAGATGTTAAGCATTTGACATCGCACTTTTGCTATGCCGAAGCATACGAATGTCTTTGACACTGCACTTTTGCTATGCCGAAACATACAGATGTCTATGACACTGCACTTTTGCTATGCCGAAGCATACAGGTGTCATACTATGATTGGCAGGCTACAGTGGTGAGATGGTCATTTATGCCTTTCTCTTAGGATTTTCTAGTCCTACCCGTCAAAAAGAGTGATATGAGTATTAAGCTTTAAGAGATAACTTAATCTTACTCATCACAAACAAGAGCCACAAAGTTCACTTGCTTAGTTGTGCATAGAGATGCTCATCTAAGTTACAAGAGATACAAAGTTTAGAAAACTTTGTTTCAATGGCCATCCAAGGTACACAAATACCAAAATACACAAAACACACACTGTTTTTGTATTTTTCTGATTTTTCAAATTTTTTTTTATTTTTATATTTAAAAACAAAATAAACAAAACTGAAAGTAAACACACAAAACATGTTAACAAAGCAAAGCAAAAACTAGATGCATATGCATGAGGAAGAGGGGCAAGAGAAGGAGATCAATCCATGGAGATGACACCAATGTTTTAACGAAGAAATTCAAAACGTTTGCTGTCAAGAGGTTTGGTAAACAAGTCAGCCTTTTGATCATCAGTGTGGATAAACTCAAGAGTGAGAGTACCATCTTCGACAAGCTCCCTAATGAAGTGATGTCGAATCTCTATGTGTTTGGTTCGAGAATGTTGAACCGGGTTCTTAGAGATATTTATGGCACTGGTATTGTCACAATAGATAGTGAGATGCTCTTGACAAATACCATAATCATGAAGGAGTTTTTACATCCAGAGGAGTTGTGTGCAGCAGCTACCAGCAGCAATGTATTCGGCTTCCGCAGTGGATAATGAGATGGAGTTCTGCTTTTTGCTCATCCAAGAGACAAGATTGTTACCCACATAAAAACAACCCCCCGAAGTACTCTTTCTATCATCAGCATTACCAGCCCAATCAGCATCAGAGTACCCAGCTAAGACACCATTAGTGTCCTTGCTATATCACACACCAAACTCAGCAGTGGTTTTGACATACTTTATAATTCTTTTTAAAGCGGTCATGTGGGATTCCTTGGGATTAGCCTGATATCTAGCACACACTCCAACACTGTAACTAATGTCAGGTTTACTAGCAGTAAGGTAAAGAAAACTACCTATCATGCTTCTATAAAGAGAGGGGTCAACACTCTTACCTAACAAGTCTACATTGAGTTTAACATTTGGGCTCATAGGGGTTCTAACAGAACTAGTAGATTCCAAACCAAACTTTTTCACAAGATTTTTAGCATATTTAGATTGAGAAAGAAATATACCTGAATCTTGTTGGCGAATCTGTAATCCTAGGAAGTGAGTCAGCTTTCCAATCATGCTCATCTCGAACTCGGCTTGCATGAGTTTTGAGAAGCCATGAGCAAGTTCATCCTTAGTCGACCCAAAGATGATATCATCAACATAGACTTGAGCAACTATCAGTTCATCATCTTCCCTTTTGATGAAGAGAGTTTGATCAGCCTTTCCTCTTGTGAACCCATGTGACACCAAATATTGTGTAAGTCTATCATACCAGGCTCTTGGAGCTTGCTTCAACCCATAAAGTGCCTTTTTAAGGTATAGCACATGATCCGGGAAGTGTGGATCAATGAATCCTTTTGGTTGAGCCACATAGAAATCCTCTTTGAGTAACCCATTCAAGAAGGCAATCTTTACATCCATCTAATAGAGTTTGAAATTCAGCTGACATGCTAGGGTAAGCAGAATTCTGATTGACTCCATTCGGGCAACTGGGGCAAATGTTTTATCATAGTCTACTCCCTCCATTTGTGAGTATCCTTGAGCCACAAGTCGGGCCTTGTTGCGAATCACATTGCCTTCTTCATCAGTCTTGTTGCGGAATATCCACTTTGTACCGATGATGTGCTCACCTTCTGGTCTAGGTACTAGTGTCCAAACATCATTCCTCTGAAACTGGAGTAGTTCATCATGCATTGCTTCAACCCAACTTTCATCTTGTAGTGCTTCCTCAACTTTCTTGGGTTCAACCTGTGACAAATAACAGGAATAAGACACAAAGTTAGCAACACATTTATCAACTGTACGTTTCCTTAATGTGAGTTCATTCATGTTTCCCACAATAACTTCAGGAGGATGATTTAATTTGATTTTAGAGGAAGGTCCTTTTTCTTCATGAGACACAGAATCTGGTGAAGTAGGAGCATCTGCAGAGTCTTCCACAATACTAGGGGTACTTGGGGACACAGGTTCTGGTTCAGCAATATCTTGAACTTCCTTAGGCTCAGGAGGAAGAATTTCTTTAGAAGTTCCTCAATGCCTTTCTCAGTGTTGGAATCTGAAGACTCATCAATGACCACATTTACTGTTTCCATTACCTTCAGAATTCTCTTGTTGTATACCCGATAAGCCTTGCTTGTGGATGAGTATCCCAGAAATATGCCTTCATTGCTTCGAGAGTCAAACTTTCTCACATTTTCTCTATCCTTAAGGATGAAGCAAGTGCTTCCAAATATCCTGAAATACTTCACATTTGGCTTTCTTCCTTTCCATAACTCATAGGGAGTCTTTTTGGTACAGGGTCTGAAGTACACCCTATTAACCGTATGACAGGCAGTGTTTACGGCTTCTCCCCATAAGTTTCGAGCCACATCTTTGTTATGCAACATGGCTCTGGCCATCTCTTGAATAACTCTATTCTTTCTTTCTACCACACCATTCTGCTGAGGAGTAATAGGAGCAGAGAACTCTTGAGATATACCTGATCTTGTGCAGAAAGACTCCATGTATGAGTTCTCGAATTCTTTACCATGGTCACTTCGAATTCGATCAATCTTTAAGCTCTTTTCATTCTGCAGTCTTGTGCACAAAGCCTCAATGTGCTCAGGAGCATCAGACTTGGATCGGAGTAAGATGACCCAAGTGAATCTAGTGAAGTCGTCTACCACAACCATGATGTACCTTTTTCCACCAAGAGACTCGGTTCTGGTTGGACCCATAAGATCTAAATGCAAAAGCTCCAATGGTCTGGAGGTAGCTGAAGTCTGAGTGCTCGGATGCTTAGCTTTTGTCTGTTTCCCAAGTTGACATGGTCCACACACCACATTGCTCATTCTGCTAAGCTTTGGTATCCCCAAGACAGATTCATGCTTAGATACAATGGATAGATGCTTGTAACTAGCATGTCCCATTCATTGATGCTATAGTTCTTCATTAGGCAAACGAATGCTATTGCACACTATATCAGCATCAGGAATCAATCCATAGCAGTTGTCCAGAGTGCGAACCCCACTAATAAGCTTCTTTCCAGACTCATTCATGACAAGACACTTTCCCTTTGAGAATAGCACCATGAAGTCTTGATCACATATCTGACTTATGCTTAATAGGTTCACCCTTAGACCTTCTACATAAAGAACATTTGCGATGTCTGGCAGTCCTGGTAGAGATATGATTCCTTTCCCTTTAATTTGTGACTTGCTTCCATCACCAAAAGTCACATTGCCACCCTTTTTAGGCTCAAAGATCTTGAAGAGAGATCGGTCTCCAGTCATGTGTCTTGAGCAACCACTGTCAAGATACCATAGACATGTATCCATTACTTTGAAAGCAGACTTCATCATGAAACACACTTCATGCTTGGATGACAAATCAGAGGGAATGGTTCTTTCACTCAACTGCCTTTGATGAGCTAAGCCTTTAACTTTTACTCTTCTCAGACGAACTCCTTTACACATTTTTATTCTGAGACAGTCTAGTTTCTTCTTAGCCAAACTGAGATCCTTTCCAATATTCATTATAAAGGAATTCAAAAAACTTTTAGACTTGTGTTTTCTGAGACACTCAAACAAATAGTGATTAGAAAAACAAGATGTATTTGAAAACAAGGATCTTTTCAAGCTAGTTATAGCCATGACAACAGGGGTCAATGGATCGACACAACAAAGATTAAACCTAATCAAAGTGTGCCTGCTCTGATACCACTTGATAGGCCACAATCTGAATGACCCCTTGTGATTAACCCTAATTAATTAATTAGCCAAGT
Source organism: Quercus aquifolioides (assembly GCA_019022515.1). NCBI lineage: Eukaryota > Viridiplantae > Streptophyta > Magnoliopsida > Fagales > Fagaceae > Quercus > Quercus aquifolioides. Next base: position 16,646,911 of record CM032328.1, read on the forward strand.
TATTAATTAATCAATTAATCATGCAATTGCGTGGAAGCACAAACAAATCACCAAAAACTAAATATGCAGCGGAAATTAAATAACACGGTGATTTGTTTACGAATGGGGAAAACCCTAACGGCAAAAACCCCACCGAGTGATTTTCAGGTCACCACTCCCGAAACTCCACTATTATCAAATCAAGCGGTTACAAGTAAAGGAATCCCAAGTACCTTACCAACCTACAGTTGAACCCTTACCCCAATACCCAATTGGACTTGATCTGTAGCGACAGTTCCCACCTTTGATGCACGGCTCCCAAGTACGTGACTAACCAATGCGCGGATCCCAGTACGCGACTTCAGAATACCAACTAAGGAAGAAAGGTTGGCTGCAAAGTTCTTCAATTCATCCTTTATGATGAATAGCAGGAAGATGCTTGGTTACAAAACCCTACGGTGCAAATACACAGCAACTTCTTGAAGGAAGATGAACTAGGTCAAGAACTTTGTCTTTTGATCACAATTTGCTTGAACAAGGATTGCTCAATGATCTTGCAACTTGTGTCACACTTGACGGCTCTTAAAACAATCCTTTTATATGTTTAGAGTTTGAAGAAAAGAAGGCCCAAAATCATATTCACGGATCCCAAGAAAATCAGATTGAAAATCTGAAATTTTAAATCTCGACAGATAGCAGGTGTCGAGGTAGCTATCGAGAAGGTGTCGAGCTTTAAAAACTTTGCACTTCAGCTTGCTTTTTCTTGGACAGACTTGATGACTTCAACACTTAACCTTGAAACCTTATTTCTTAAAGTATTAAAAACACCTAGAACTACCCAATTACAAGTAGAGTGCGTTTTGTCAAAGGATTAGCCAATTTACATAAATAAGTGACATATGTTCTTAACAAGTGAAAACATATATGTCCTAACAATTCTAAAAACTCCGGCTTCTACATTGGTATGGGAGTTGGATTTGCAACTGGCTTTTGGGCAATTTGTGGAGCTCTCTTCTTTAATAGGACTTGGAGGCATGCTTATTTTAGATTTGCCGATGAAATAAAAGATTGGATTTATGTGACTGCAATGAGAAAGATGAATTTATTGGAAAAGCTAAGAGTCTGCCTTAGTAAGTGAGGCATCGTTATCTAGCCAAAAGGTATTGCTTCAAGTTGTATGTCCTTAATATTGTTTCTTTCATGTTGATGTTGTAGTCAACTACTTTGAATATACAATTTAATTCATAGCTAAATGTGATAGTCATTTGGATTTTATTTCACTAATATGACATAACTTTAGCCTTGGTTTATATTTCGTTTAAAGACATTTTTCTTTTAATAGGTAGATAGTAGGGGAGGGGGAGGTGTGGCTTGAGCCGTAGACATAGAGTACTACAATAGATACCATTACTGTTGGGCTACCACTAAACTTTGTTTAGAGACATTTGAAGTGGATAAAGAGGGAACTCATTGAAATACCCTAAATAGAAACAAAGTGGTACTATGACAGAAGAAATTGTTTCTCATATACATAATACATCAAATATGTAGTGTAGAATTTTATTTATTTATTTATAATTATTATTATAAATAGGATGCATAGCATGAGTTATAACCTCATATGCTGTAAGCTTCAATTCAATTGGAGGATTTACTAGTAGAATATCAAAGAGGTGGACTTGACATGAATTCTTAGAATTTCAACATGACGTATTTTGAATTGAGGTTAAAGAAGAATTATTATACTCACATCACTATTATTGAAAATTGCAATTCATTTAAAGAAGAATTATTTCTCCATCAGCATAAATTCAGAGTTCTGGCCACTAAACAAAAAATAGTGCTTCCTGGACTCATTGATTTATTTCGCAATGACTTTTCAATTCCACAAACTCCAAGAGGCCCTCTTTTGCTTTTGTTTTACAGTTTTACTAAAAATACTGTTCCCTATTTCAAAAGTGGGTTTCTCATTTTGGAACCAACAAACTCTACTCAATTGAGCCAAATCTATGACTGTTACTGAATTGAATTGGGTTTTTCATAACAATATTAATCATAAAGATTTAAACTTACTTTCATTTATGCATTGTTTTCTTATCTTCTTCTTCTTCTTTTTTTTTTTTTTTTCGTGCTTTTGTATGACCCTTTTGCTCTTTTGCAAACGAAATTCACAGGCTGTGAAAACAATCGCAATCCAAGACATTTACAAGTTGAAGCAGACATAAATAAATTGTTTCTATATGACAGGTCAGTGTAACTATGACTTTGTCGTCTGAATTATCTCATTTGTTACCTCTGCATATGAACTATATGCGGCTATTGCCTATTGGTACTGGCCAGTTTCACTAAGGTTGTTGTTTGTATTAATGTGCAAAGATAGGGACCATATCAGTAGTGTAGACCATTTGATTGGTTTTTATTAGCCTCTTGAATGAATTTTTTACCCAATTATGTTGATATACATGCTTATGTTTGAAGTAGTAACTATATGGAGTTTGATGTTATGGTCAAATTAATTAAAGCAAATTAATGAAAGGAAATGACACACAATCAGACAAAGAAATAATGTGCCAAACATGAAAAAAAAAATGATGACAAGGGAGTGACTGGTTGAGCTTTGATGATTCTGACAGCATTATTTGATGGGAATATGCTACGAGGAAGCTACGTGGGGGCACTTCTTATTCTTGACTTCATACATAATAAGTAGGCTGGTGTGCTACTAGAGGTGCCAAGTGAACCATAGAAGTTCTTCCAGCAATGATTTCCTTGGGGAGCTCACTTGGTACATGCAATTTTCCTTCTCTGTGTGAATGGTTTTTTTGTTTCCTTTCCCCTTAATAACCATTAAGTAAGCATGTGTTGCAGTGAGTTGGGTTATAGAACTTTTTTTTTTCTTCTTTATAAAAGATGGAAAAGTTGGGTTATAGATTTTGTTCTTCTACAATTAAGTAAAGAATTTATGTTGTACATTTCAGATTGATGCCAACCGCTAGTAGTTCCTAAGATCTCATGATATCCATGAGATCTTAGGTTCAAAATCTCATACTTGCATCTTGGGGCCACCCTCATAGGATTCCTCCTTGTAATAACCTGGTGCATGTGAGATGAGGGGATTGAATACACTCGAGGGAATAGTTAGAAATATGAAGAGGTTTGGACACGCTCATTTGTTTAAAAAAAAAAAAAGTTGCCTATTATGGCATGTACAATAATTTTTCAAGCAATAAATGAATTACCATTTTGAATATTCTTTTAAATTTTTTTCTTCAGTTGTTTGTTCTCTTGCTTAAATTTTTTTTTTCTTCAATTGTTTGTTCTCTTGCTTTGTTATCAATGAATTGCAGTTAATGTGTTCTTGGCAAACTCATTGGCTTTTACTTTTGCATCACTATTTTATTTGTTTTGACTTTTCCAACTTTTTTTGTGTTTCTAACATGAGTCTTTGCTGTTCTTACGGTTTCTCTTTTGATGTATATGCAGGGGGCATCTCATGGATTTGTGAAGAACTTTATTTGGGTTCTTACTGCCTTCAAAGAACAATTGTAGATGGTGTAAACCTATTCTTCCTATGTGCTTTCTACCTGTAAACCTATTCTTCCTATGTGCTTTCTACCTATTTTTGATCATAGCTGTCATAGGAAAATGTTCTACAAGAAGTAGTAGAAAAGATTGCGTCTTGGTGGTAGTTTCACTGTGTTGTGCTCTTTGTAGCATTGGTTATTTTAGTGTGGGTTTATGGAATCTAATGGCCAAAAATGATGAATTCAATCATATGAGCTGGTTGGTTTACTTTGTTAGAGGACTGGTTTGGATCTCTTTTACAGTTTCTTTGCTTTCTCAATGGTCCAAATGGATCGGTCTTCTAAACTCTTTTTGGTGGGCATTCTCTTTTGTATTGATTTCCAAATTCTACTAAGAACATATAGCATTGAAATTTTGGACATACTACCTTGGTCTATTAACTTTCTACTTTTCCTCTGTGCCCTTAGGAACCTAATTCACTTTGTTTCTCAACATAATCTAGAAAACAATCTATCTGAACCTCTATTAGCCAAAAAGGCTGAAAAAAGGAAAATAGAATTAGACCTTGCTAGTTTTCTTGGAAAATTGACATTTTCTTGGATTAATAGTTTACTTAGCTTGTGCTACTCAAAACGATTGGCTCTTGAAGACACCCCCACCCCCCCCCCCCCCGGCGCGTAGTTTCTGAAGATGAAGCCAAATTTGCCTACAAAAAGTTTGCTCATGCATGGGATTCTCTTTTAAGGGAAACAAACTCGAACAATAACGGGAACTTGGTTCTTCGGGCCATTGCAAAAGTTTACCTGAAAGAGAATATATTCATAGGCATTTGTGCATTTCTTTGGACAATTGCTGTAGTAGTTTCCCCTCTAATACTCTATGCTTTTGTAAATTATGCAAATGGCAATGAGAGGAATCTGGATGAAGGTCTCTCTATTGTGGGGTGTCTAGTTGTTACCAAGTTAGTTGAGTCTTTGTCTCAAAGGCACTGGTTCTTTGATTCAAGGAGGTCAGGAATGAGAATGAGATCAGCCTTAATGGTGGCAGTCTACCAAAAGCAGTTAAAGCTTTCTAGTTTAGGAAGCAGAAGGCACTCAACTGGGGAGATAGTGAACTATATTGCAGTTGATGCTTATAGAATGGGTGAATTTTCATGGTGGTTCCATTCATCATGGAGCTTTGTACTGCAACTTTTCCTAGCCATTGGCATTCTTTTATGGGTTGTGGGTCTTGGTGCACTTAGAGGTCTAGTTCCTCTTCTCATATGTGGACTCCTTAACGTGCCTTTTGCAAATACGCTACAGAAGTGTCAAACTCAGTTTATGATAGCCCAGGATGAACGATTGAGATCCACTTCTGAGATCCTAAACAGTATGAAGATCATAAAGTTGCAATCATGGGAAGACAAATTCAAGAATTTGATTGAATCCCTCCTCGAAAATGAGCTCAAATGATTGGCTGAAACTCAGTTTGCAAAGGCTTATGGCACATTGTTGTATTGGATGTCTCCAACCATCATTTCTTCAGTGGTCTTCTTGGGATGTATTATTTTTGGAAGTGCCCCTCTAAATGCTAGCACCATCTTCACAGTTTTTGCATCATTGAGGAGTATGGGAGATCCTGTTAGAATGATACCAGAAGCTCTTTCTTCTTTGGTCCAAGTGAAGGTATCTTTCGATCGTCTCAATGCTTTTCTGCTTGATGATGAGCTGAAAAATGATGAATTAAGGAGAATCCCCTTTCAGAAGTCGGATAAGAGTGTAAAGATACAATCAGGCAATTTCAATTGGGATCCTGAAATAATGATTCCAACTCTAACAGATGTGAACTTGGAAATAAGATTTGGGCAGAAAGTTGCTGTTTGTGGTCCAGTTGGGGCTGGGAAATCATCACTTCTCTATGCTGTACTAGGGGAGATATCAAAAATTTCTGGAACAGTGAGTAAAAAACTGACTGATTGCTTATAATTTTGCAACTGAATTTTTTGTCACTGATTTTGGTCTTTATTGCTCACTAACAGGTTAATGCATTCGGATCCATTGCCTATGTTTCTCAAACTTCTTGGATCCAAGGTGGGACTATTTGTGATAACATATTATATGGAAAGCCTATGGACAAGACTAAATATGAGAAGGCCATAAAAGCATGTGCTTTGGACAAGGACATCAATAATTTCAACCATGGTGATCTCACAGAAATAGGTCAGAGAGGGCTTGACATGAGTGGAGGACAAAAACAAAGGATTCAACTAGCTCGAGTTGTCTATAACGATGCTGATATCTATCTCCTTGAGGATCCATTCAGTGCAGTAGATGCTCACACAGCTGCAATTTTATTTAATGTAAGAGAAACTTGCTTCAAGTTTTTTCATGAATGTGAAATCTAGGATCAAGAAAGAATCCTCATCTTTGATGCAGTTTTTTAACCAAGTAAAAAAAAAATGAAATTGCAGGATTGTGTCGTGGCTGCTCTTGAAAACAAAATGGTCATTCTTGTACTCACCAAGTGGAGTTCCTCTCAGAAGTTGATAAAATTTTGGCAAATTTTTACCAAGTTCTAAAAGTTAAGCTTTATTTTAAATTTTGTATGCATAAATTTTTGTTACCCATATCTAATAGTATTCTGTTTCTTAACTTTCCAGGTTATGAATGGTGGTCAGATTACTCAATCTGGAAGCTGAGGAGCTCTTGACAGCTGGGACAGCATTTGAACAGCTTGTGAATGCTCATAGAGATGCAATAACAGGACTGGGTCCTTCAAATAACGGAACTAAAGAAGAATCTCAGAAGTTAGATACGGTTCAGCCAGAGGTGTCTCAAGGGTCTAACCTCACTAAGGAAAACAGTGAGGGTGAGATTGCTGTGAAGGATCTACCAGGAGTACAACTAACAGAAGAAGAAGAAACAGAGATTAATGATGTTGGATGGAAGCCATTCTGGGATTATATCGACTCAAAGGGATTGCTTCTTTTTTTCTTAGGCATAGTAACTCAGGCTGGTTTTGTTGGTCTTCAGGCTGCTGCGACATATTGGCTAGCTCTGGGCATTCGAATTCCAAAAATCACTAGTGTCATTTTGATTGGAGTCTACACTGCAATTTCAACACTCAGTGCTCTCTTTGTATATGTAAGGTCTTTCCAGAGCCTTTTTCTCTGGGTTTACCAATGCTGTCTTTAAAGCTCCCATGTTATTCTTTGACTCAACCCCCGTTGGCCGGATTTTGACTAGAGTTAGATTATTTATTTCTCGACCACGAATAAAAAATAAAAAATCTATACTGTATTATGTATCTTGAAAGGGTATTTTATAATCAGAGCCTGTACTCAATTTGTACATTCATCTTATTGTTTCTCTTGCAGGCTTCATCAGATTTGAGTATTTTGGATTACGACGTACCTTTCTCCACAATATTTGTAGTGGCAGCAAGTATTGAACTTCTGACTACAATTAGGAATTATGGCTTCTGTCACATGGGAAGTTCTTATTGTAGCCATTCTTGCTATGGTAGCTGCAAAATATGTTCAGGTAGATCTAATGATTCATATTTAGTCTTGATTTTTTTAACCTCTTTCATCAATAACGGACTGACAAAGCTCTCTCTTTTGCTTTTGCTCAAAGGGGTATTATCAACCCTCTATGAGGGAACTAATAAGGATAAATGGAACTACAAAAGCACCGGTTATGAATTATGCAGCTGAGACTTCACTTGGAGTGGTCACAATTAGAGCTTTTAACATGACGGACAAGTTTTTTGAGAAGTATCTAAAGCTCATTGATTCTGATGCTCGGCTTTTCTTCTATTCAAATGCAGCCATGGAGTGGTTAGTTTTAAGAATATAAGTACTTCAGAATTCGACCCTCTTCACTGCAGCTTTCCTTCTTGTGTTGCTTCCCAAGGGTTTTATAGCTCCAGGTAACATAACTTCATTAGAACTGTCCATTTCTTGTAGCAAGGAGTTTTCAGACCGTCAAAAAATATTACTCATAAATCCTCCTTTCTTGGGTGGTCTGCAGGACTTGTGGGACTCTCTTTCTTATACTCTGTCACAAACAGGAACCCAAATTTTTTTGACTCGATGGTATAGCAGCTTATCAAACTACATCATCTCAGTTGAACGGATCAAACAATTCATGCACATACCATCAGAGCCTCCTACTATTGTGGAGGACATGAGGCCACTGTCTTCATGGCCTTGAAAGGGTAGGATAGAGTTGCAAGCTTTGAAGGTAAGGAAGCATGTCATACATACCCCCATTTAGCTTTATCTACTTAAGTTTCTTAGTGTTCTTCACCTCACTACCTCAATCATTTCAACTTCTAATTGATCAAATTGACTCCAGTTATCATTTTTGTTGGGTTTCAGACAAGATATCGTCCAAATTCTCCATTAGTTCTCTAGGACATCACCTGCACTTTCAAAGAAGGGGCTAGAGTCAGAGTTGTGGGAAGAACAGGATGTGGGAAAACTACACTTGTTAGTGCTTTATTTCGTTTAGTAGAGCCTGCAAGCGGGAAAATTCTTGTAGATGGGCTTGACATATGCTCCATTGATTTGAAGGATTTAAGGATGAAACTCAGCATCATCCCTCAAGAGCCAACTCTTTTCAAGGGTAGCATGCGGACTAACTTGGATCCTCTAGGTCTTTACTCTGATGATGATATATGGAAGGTAAGCCTGCTGATTCTCATCTTGAACAAATTCTTTTGTAATATTTTGTCTTCTTTTCTTTGCAAGTTTGGAGCAACCCAACTCACATTTTCATTTATAGGCTCTTGAGAAGTGTCAGCTTAAGGCAACAATCAGCAGCCTACCTAATCTGCTTGACTTTTCAGGTCAGTTTATGATTCTTTTTTAGAACTAACTAGAAGAATGAAACATGTCAATTTCTATAGAGTGGTATTAAAGCAATATGGATAATATTGCTCATTAACTTTGATATATTCAACAGTGAGTGATGAAGGTGAAAATTGGAGTGCTGGGCAACGCCAACTCTTCTGCCTCGGTAGAGTCCTCCTTAAAAGAAATAAAATTCTAGTTCTTGATGAAGCTACTGCTTCCATTGATTCTGCAACAGATGCAGTTCTACAAAGAATTATCAGTCAGGAATTCTCAGAATGCACAGTGATAACAGTAGCACATGAGTTCCTACTGTTATTGATAGTGATATGGTCATGGTCCTCTCTTATGGTATGTTTTTTCACATTCCAACTTTCTTTTATACATACAGAAGGAATCCAGTTCAAAAAACTTTCCTCTTTCCCTTTTCTTTTTGGCCATATACATAAATATGTATGTTTGTTTTTAGACCCCTTAAAACACAATCGGATTAACCTAGTTAATTAGCCAAGTTATTACTTAGTCCAAATTTCAGATCTAGGTTAACATAATTATATAATCATATCAATGCAAAGTGCGGAATATAAAGAACACAAAGATATGATCACCCAGGAAAATCAAACCGATAAAAAACCTGAGGAGGATTTAACCTAGCTATCCTCAAGGTAAAACTAAATCCACTATGAAAGAATTGAAGTTTTACAATAGCGACTTAGACCACTAACATCTTATTGTTACCTCATGTAGAAAACTTACTGACACGACCACGTGCAAGCTCCGAGACCATGGACTCCTTCTTTCTTGGATTCTCCAGCAAGTACAAGCACTCCCGCTTGTATATCTTTAAGCTCTTTAGTGCAGCAACTGAATGATCATCAAGCTTTCAATGAAATCTCCTTCTTGATAATCCTAAGCATGTGTGAAGGCAACCACCTCTCAGATCTCACAAGAGATTTACACACACAGCAAATAGAGCCACCTCTAAAACGTGGCTAGAGTTTCCCTTTTATACTTAGGGCAAAACATAAAACCCTACACATCATATGGGCTTAGGACTGAGTTGAAAATTCTGCAGAAAAAAACATTCTGTCCGACTTTCGATCGATCGAGTCTAATTCTCGATCAATCGAGCTAGTCAGAATTGCACACTCAATTCTGCAGTTAACTCAATTCCAACTTTACATAAAAGACATACTTTGAGCAAGTCTAAAACTAGACTAACAACCTTTTTTTATCATGGTTTGCCAACAATACAAATTAGAGTTCTAATACATTAGTTCCTAATTACTTAGAACCTAACAATGTACATAAACAAGATTCTTGAGAAACAGTTAAAATGGTTAAATAAATGCAAGGGAAAGTATCATTTTGGAATATGTCTAAATATGATGACAATTATACCTGACAATTATCGTATAATGCTAAAAGAATTGCTTAGCTTAAGGGCTCCCTTGGCTTTATGGGTTTGTGTGAATCGGTAATGGATCAAAGGTAATTATGTGCTTGGATGAGCAAATTTTCAAATGGCTATTTTTTCTTGGAAAATAAGCTGTATATAGACAGAGAGAGGTTTTAAAACTTCAGATAAGTCAATAAACTGAAAAATAAGCTCATCATAAGTGGAAATATCTTGAAGAAAAGAGAATTTACAGTAAGAACAATTGTAAGTACCTAGGGATATATGTGAAAGCTAGTTTGTGTCCAAAAGGCCCCAAAGAGTCCCCATCCAAACTATTTCACTAAATTGTAATGATGTTGAGGCAGCTTATGCTAATCTAAGTTGGTTTGGTCTTGCAGGGAAACTTATAGAATATGTTGAGCCTTCGAAACTTCTTGAGACTAACTCCTCCTTCGCTAAGCTTGTAGCTGAATATTGGTCCAGCAGCAGGAGGAACTCCTACCAGGATTTCAACAAATATCAATAATAATATAGATAATGATAAATAAAGTAAATAAAGCAGACATTCGGCATGAAAATGAGTGATTTTTATGTGACTTTAAAGCACACTTAGGTGAATACATGCAACACATGTTATCCTAAGGTGTCGTCACAGAATAGGTCTCTTTGTGAAAGTATTGGAATATTTGATTAGTATATAGAATCCCGGGCTGCTTTGTATTTTGTAAGCGGATTTGCCTATGGGCTATGGGAAAAGATGCAATGCCATATTTTACCATTTGGATAATACTATCATTATTGTTTATAGGTGTGCAACTACTGAAGTGTGTTTCACCTTAGAATAATGTTAGAGATATAAACTATTTTACAAAAAAATTTACAAACTGTTAATGTGGTGAGTGATTATTGGTAAATAAAAATGTGATATTAATGGTGGGTCTAGATGATAACTAATAAGAGGTTGATCACATCAACATTTTATAAAAATGTTGTAAAATAGTTTGTCTCTGTAACATTACTCTTCACCTTATTACCAACATACTCTTATACATGAATATTTTTCTTCTTGTCCATTGTAGGCTCATTATGCCTATAAACTATACAAAGGAAGGTAAAATAATTTGACACTTTTGATCAACTTTGAAAAGCACATTTAAAAAAAAAAAAAGAAAAAAAAAAGGAAAAATAGCTTCACTAATCTACACAATGGAAAGGGTAATAGTTATAGTTCTGCTATAAATAGTTTCAAGGAAATTAGAACTCCGGTATTGAACCTGCACTCTCTCCAATTGGGGAGAGAGATAGAGGTACCACTTGATCTGTATGACTCGACGGTAGGTAATAGTCAATTAATTAACACTTAACATAAAGATATATATTAACATCATGATAAGTACAACACTAGCATGAAGTGGCTTGTTCTAGTCTAATATTGTCATCATGCAATAAGCTCTACTTGTTCCTCTCATTCCCTAACACCAGTGAGCTTAATTTAGAATAAAGAAACAGAAATTCATGTTCCAATATGCCAATTCCTAATTTGGTCCAATATTATACACATATACAAAGTTACAAATTGTCCTCGGAGGGCTAGAAGTTTTGTGAGTCATTGACTATTGTAATTGTTTCTGATTTACTGGATTGTGTGTGTACAGAATCTTTACAATCTTTCAATAGTGATTTACTCCACGAATTCCCTGCTCACAAAAGCCAGAACTTCTAGAAGATCCAAAGATCCTCCATGATTGGAAAAAATGTTACCTGGTTTTAATCTCTCAAATACAGTATGTGGTATTGAAATTAAAGTGATAATAAAAATGGGTATTTTTTTATCAAGCACTTGGCATGAGTTTTTTTAATGATCTTCTTGACTATGACATGGGGATACTAAAGAAGCTGTATCATTCAAATCTCAAATCTGCTTGCCCAAAAACAATGGCTGGTCTGCTTACTCACAAAGCCACACCTTGCCTCTTCCTCTCTCATATTCTCTGCTTAGCTCTACAGCTGCCAAGCTCTACTGTAATGGCTCTAATAGCACACACTTCAACAGCTCTTCCTTGATACTCTTTGTTTTATAAAACAAATTCTTCTCACGGGTTCATGGGCTTAATTTCTTGCTTGAGCGAGATTCTTGCTTGAATATTGAAAAACATACGAGAGTGAAATCAGTGTCAAGTATCTCTTGCGCATGTGGAACCCTATGTGCCAGTGAGACACAAATCTCATTATGTTGCATACAAGATTTTTCCCTTGCAAAGGTGTTTAAAAAATAAATCAATATCTCATGTCTGTGGTTCTAACCTTGAACTCCACTTAGTTGTTTTATGGTTATAATAAAGAGATATATTGTATCCATAACATTCCCACAACACTTTCACAACAAATCTTAAGTTTTAGGTGCAAAAAAAGTAATTTCCGTGATAGATTCAAATTAGAATCAATAATAACTTACTACCTATGATTTGTTAATGTCTCACATTTTTACTAGAGTTGAGGTGTTAGCTTATTATAGGTCAAATAAAAAAAATAAAATAATATACTAAAACCCTTCACAACTAAAACATTTTGTTGTATTATTAGATTTTTCCTCCTCTCCTCACTATCTAAAGAATACTTTAAACCTCTCTCTCTCTCTCTTGTGTGTGTGTTTGTTTTTCAAATAAAAAGATAAAGAACACTTTAATCCTCACTTGAGTAGACTTTAAACCCCATTTGGTTGGAGTGATTATTGGAGGGATGAAATATAAAGGAGAAAAAAGAGGAGAGAAAAATGAGGTTTGTGGTTATTTGGTTGACAGTGAAAAATGGAAAGGATGTGGTGGGATCTAAGAGTTTTCTCCTTGGGCCCACCAAAACACAATATCCCCAAATTGGAGAGAAAATTATTGAAAAATATTTGGACAAAATGCCTAAGTCAGGTTTCTTCAAACTCCACTATGTTAGGTGCTACCTTTGATTTTGTTTTATTTATTTATTTTCTGGGTTTTCTGTTCTTTTTTTTTTATTATTAACCGAGCATGATTGGTTTTTTTTTTTTTTCCTAATTGAATTTTTTTTTTTAAATAAGGACATATGAGTCAATTTATATAATTGCATTTTTTATCCTTCCACTTTTCTCTTCAACCAAATGAAAGAGTTATTCATCTCTCTACTTTGCCATCTTCCCACTAAATACTATGAGAGAAAACTAAAATCTATTTTATCCTCCTATTTTTTCGGCCCCACCCTATTTTCTATTTTCTCACTTTTCGATTCCCCCCACCAAACAAAGTGGGAGTATTTAAAGGTGTAGTCTTATAAAAATAGGATTGGAATTGGCAAATTAGGGTTAGAGATGCCACACAAAAAGGCATAGGGATTAGTCAACAAATGAATCATTGCAATAACAAATGAATCATTGCAATTAGATAGAGTATAAGGATTTGTGATATTGGAAAGAGCGTAAGGAATTGGCCAATTATAAACAAATGAGATTAATTAGCAAAAGAATCATTGCAATCAGAAATTTAAAGGAGTCTTAGCTTTTGATTACTTTGAAAAATTAGATATTTCTTAGATAATTTAATAAGGGTTATGTTAATGGGTGCTTTAGGGCAATTGTTAATAAGCTATTTTAGAAAAATTTAAACACCACTTTCATGGAAAATATAAAAGCTGAAAAAAATTAATTACTTTTTTCATAAAAAATTTCTAAAAATATTTCTTAAATCAATGCTCTTAGGGCATTTGTTAACCTTTTAATTTAATAATATTTATATAAGTGGTTCATGGTGTTATTTATTTATAGGTCTGGTTAATGGGTGCCCTTAGAACATTTATTACTAAAAAATTTTAGGAAAATTTTGATAAGAAATATAAAAAAATATTTTAAAAAATTCAATTTTTTTTTCTTTTTTCATAAAAAGTTTTTTTTTTTTTTGAAGAATACTAAGTATTTTTAACACACACGGGGATATTGGAGAAGGTTTTGAAAGTAATCCTTTATTTATTATTATTATTTTTTAATCTTACCTTATATAGACTATTAAATCTTTTGATAGCATTTAAGTAAAGAGTTTGGCTTACTTCCAGTACTTTTTTAACTAGAATTTTTTTTTATTTTAATGAGAAACTGTCACATCACCCACTAACTAAATGAAATGTGGAGATCAAAACCCACTATCACTTGCCATTGTATATTAGTTAAAAAAGTACTGGAGGTAAGTCAAACTTTTTAGCAAAAATAAAATTTTTTTTTGATAGCATTAATTGGATAGTCATTAGTAAGAGGACAACATAAATATGTAAGTGTTATCCATTATGGTTCAGGATATAGTTGTCATAACCACCATTCGGATGGCCTAGTTGGTAAGATACTGGGCCATCAAGTCTTAGGACTTGAGTTCGAGACTCAAACAACTAGCTGTGTGTTGGGACTCCTTATATCCCACCTCTATCCAAAACGGTCTAAAGAATAAAGAATAATAAGTGAGTTTCACACGGACCAAGAGTATGGGGTCTCGCCTGAGAGCGGGTATGGTACTATTATGGTCATGCTTAGGTAGAGAAGCCACACGAGTTATCCTCCTCTACCCATTTTTCGGTTACCAAAAAAAAAAGAAAAAAGAATATAGTTGTCATCATCTCTCGCTTTCAAGGTGTTTCCTTCAGTTGGGTCTCTAGAGCTGAGAACGGTGCAGCTCATTGTTTTGCAAAATGGTCTTTCGAATTATAATTTCGTGGGGTCCTTTAGTGTTGGTTGCTGCCCTCCCTGTTTAGAGGCTGCTTTGGTGAAGGAGTCTGTTATGTGTAATCTGGTTTGTCGTTAATAAAGTCTTTTTTCTCATAAAAAAAATTAACTGACAAGTCACAATTGATAAATTAAATGAAAAACATGGTATTGAATCTTGTTTATAATTTTTTTAAATATATAGTGGGGAAAGAGAGAACTCTAGATATTTTCACTAAAAATATTATAAAATATTTTAAGGTTCAAGCAAGAGGATAAATTTTGCTTTTCAAGTATTGAATTTAAGATAAGACTTAGGTATAAATTTTTTAGGTGCAATACGTTAGATTCTCCGATTAAATTCAAAGACAGTTGTATTGAATTCAATTGTTTTACAAACGATAATCTTGTTTATGCTTTATTAGTCAATGCAACAATATGTTGAATTTATTCCCTAATATAGTCAAAAGGAACTTTGTTGTCTTTGAAATAATTTCCCAAAGATGTGGTTGTGTTAAAAAAGAAGACTTCAATCCTTTCACAGTTCTAATTGTTTGTTTAATGATTTCCCTTTCTACCCAAAAAAGCTTGAAGTATTAAATAACTTTTCATAAACGTTTTTTGTTCAATAAGAAGGCTTAAAGTACCTTAGACAGTTCCAATTATTTGGTTAATGATTTCTCTCCCTACCCAAACAGAAAAAGAAAACGAAGAGTTGGAGATTTATATGGACTTATATATATATTTTTAAATTTATTTATTGAAGTTATAGACGTATTGAACTGGTCATGAATAACCTCATCCTCCACGTTTTATTAGAATGATTAATGAAAGGAAATGACACACAATCAGACAAAGAAATAAATGTGCCAAACATGAAAAAAAAAATGATGACAATTGACAAGGGAGTGACTGGTTGAGCTTTGATGATTCTGACAGCATTAATTAGATGGGAATATGCTACGTGGGGGCACTTCTTATTCTTGACTTCATACATGATAAGTAGGCTGGTGCGCTACTAGAGGTGCCAAGTGAACCATAGAAGTTCTTCCAGCAATGATTTCCTTGGGGAGCTCACTTGGTACATGCAATCTTCCTTCTCTGTGTGAATGTTTTTTTTGTTTCCTTTCCCCTTAATAACCATTAAGTAAGCATGTGTTGCAGTGAGTTGGGTTATAGAAGTTTTTTTTTTTTTTTTTTTTTTTTTTTTTTTTTTTTTTTTTTTTTTTAAGATGGAAAAGTTGGGTTATAGATTTTATTCTTCTACAATTAAGTAATGAATTTATGTTGTTCGCTGTAAGACATTTCAGATTGATGTCAACCGCTAGTAGTTCCTCAGGTCTCATGATATATATGAGATCTTGGGTCCGAACCATCATACTAGCATGTTAGGGCTACCCTTATGGGATTTTTCCTTGTAATAACCTGGTGCATGTGAGATAAGGGGATTACATACACCCAAGAGAATAATTAGAAAGACGAAGAGGTTTGGACACGCTTGTTTGTAAAAATAAATAAATAAATAAATGGTTGCCTATTATGGCATGTACAATAATTTTTCAAGCAATAAATGAATTACCATTTTGAATATTCTTTTAAATTTTTTTCTTCAGTTGTTTGTTCTATTGCTTTAATTTTTTTTTTTTCTTCAATTGTTCGTTCTCTCTTGCTTTGTTATCAATGAATTGCAGTTAATGCGTTCTTGGCAAACTCATTAGCTTTTACTTTTGCATCACTATTTTATTTGTCTTGATTTTTCCAACTTTCCTGTGTTTCTAGCATGAATCTTTGCTGTTCTTATGGTTTCTCTTTTGATGTATATGCAGGGGGCATCTCATGGATTTGTGAAGAACTTTATTTGGGTTCTTACTGCCTTCAAAGAACAATTGTAGATGGTGTAAACCTATTCTTCCTATGTGCTTTCTACCTATTTTTGATCATAGCTATCATAGGAAAATGTTCTACAAGAAGTAGCAGAAAAGATTGGGTCCTGGTGGTAGTTTCACTGTGTTGTGCTCTTTGTAGCATTGGTTATTTTAGTGTGGGTTTATGGAATCTAATGGCCAAAAATGAAGAATTCAATCATATGAGCTGGTTGGTTTACTTTGTTAGAGGAATGGTTTGGATCTCTTTTACTGTTTCCCTGCTTTCTCAATGGTCCAAATGGATCAGTCTTCTAAACTCTTTTTGGTGGGCATTCTCTTTTGTATTGATTTCAATTCTGAATGTCCAAATTCTACTAATAACACGTAGCAGCATTGAAATTTTGGACATAGTACCTTGGTCTATTAACTTTCTACTTTTCCTCTGTGCCCTTAGGAACCTAATTCACTTTGTTTCTCAACATAATCTAGAAAACAATCTATCTGAACCTCTATTAGCCAAAAAGGCTGAAAAAAGGCAAATAGAATTAGACCAGGCTAGTTTTCTTGGAAAATTGACATTTTCTTGGATTAATAGTTTACTTAGCTTGGGCTACTCAAAACGATTGGCTCTTGAAGACATCCCCCCCGTAGTTCCTGAAGATGAAGCCAAATTTGCCTACAAAAAGTTTGCTCATGCATGGGATTCTCTTTTAAGGGAAACAAACTCGAACAATACCGGGAACTTGGTTCTTTGGGCCATTGCAAAAGTTTACCTGAAAGAGAATATATTCATAGGCATTTGTGCATTTCTTAGGACAATTGCTGTAGTAGTTTCTCCTCTAATACTCTATGCTTTTGTAAATTATGCAAATGGCAATGAGAGGAACCTGGATGAAGGTCTCTCTATTGTGGGGTGTCTAGTTGTTACCAAGTTAGTTGAGTGTTTGTCTCAAAGGCACTGGTTCTTTGATTCAAGGAGGTCAGGAATGAGAATGAGATCAGCCTTAATGGTGGCAGTCTACCAAAAGCAGTTAAAGCTTTCTAGTTTAGGAAGGAGAAGGCACTCAACTGGGGAGATAGTGAATTATATTGCAGTTGATGCCTATAGAATGGGTGAATTTCCATGGTGGTTCCATTCATCATGGAGCTTTGTACTGCAACTTTTCCTAGCCATTGGCATTCTTTTCTGGGTTGTGGGTCTAGGTGCACTTACAGGCCTAGTTCCTCTTCTCATATGTGGAATCCTTAATGTGCCTTTCGCAAATATGCTACAGAAGTGTCAAACTCAGATTATGATTGCCCAAGATGAGCGATTGAGATCCACTTCCGAGATCCTAAACAGTATGAAGATCATAAAGTTGCAATCATGGGAAGAGAAATTCAAGAATTTGATTGAATCCCTCCGCGAAAATGAGTTCAAATGGTTGGCTGAAACTCAGCTTGCAAGGGCTTATGGCACATTGTTGTATTGGATATCTCCAACCATCATTTCTTCAGTGGTCTTCTTGGGATGTATTATTTTTGGAAGTGCCCCTCTAAATGCTAGCACCATCTTCACAGTTCTTGCATCATTGAGGACTATGGGGGAGCCTGTGAGAATGATACCAGAAGCTCTTTCTTCTTTGGTCCAAGTGAAGGTATCTTTTGATCGTCTTAATGCTTTTCTGCTTGATGATGAGCTTAAAAATTATGAATTAAGGAGAATCCCCTATCAGAACTCGGATAAGAGCGTAAAGATGCAATCAGGCAATTTCAGTTGGGATCCTGAAATAATGATTCCAACTCTAAGAGACGTGAACTTGGAAATAAGATGTGGGCAGAAAGTTTCTGTTTGTGGTCCAGTTGGGGCTGGGAAATCATCACTTCTCTATGCTGTACTAGGGGAGATACCAAAAATTTCTGGAACAGTGAGTCAAAAACTGACTGATTGTTTGTAATTTTGCAACTGAATTTTTTGTCACTGATTTTGGTCTTTTTTGCTCACTAACAGGTTAATGCATTTGGATCCATTGCCTATGTTTCTCAAACTTCTTGGATCCAAGGTGGGACTATTCGCGATAACATATTATATGGAAAGCCTATGGACAAGACTAAATATGAGAAGGCCATAAAAGCATGTGCTTTGGACAAGGACATCAATAATTTCAACCATGGTGATCTCACAGAAATAGGTCAGAGAGGGCTTAACATGAGTGGAGGACAGAAACAAAGGATTCAACTAGCTCGAGCTGTATATAATGATGCCGATATCTATCTCCTTGATGATCCATTTAGTGCAGTAGATGCTCATACAGCTGCAATTTTATTTAATGTAAAATAAACTTGCTTTAAGTTTCTTCATGCGTTTGAAATCTAGGATCAAGCAAGAATTCTCAGCTTTGGTGTAGTTCACTTAACCAAGTAAAAATTTGAATTTGCAGGATTGTGTCATGGCTGCTCTTGAAAACAAAACTGTCATTCTAGTGACTCATCAAGTGGAGTTTCTCTCAGAAGTTGATAAAATCCTGGTAAGTGTTTACCAAAAACTAAGTTCTAATAAATCAGCTTAATTTTAAATTTTGTATGCATAAATTTGTTACCCATATCTATGTACTTTTCTTGTAAGTCATATAATTCTGTTTCTTAACTTTATAGGTTATGAAGGATGGAGAAATTACTCAATCAGGAAGCTATGAGGAGCTCTTGACAGCTGGCACAGCATTTGAACAGCTTGTGAATGCTCATAGAGATGTAATAACAGGACTGGGTCCTTCAAATGATGAAACTCAAGAAGAAACTCAGATGTTGGATACGGTTCAGCCAGAGATGTCTCAAGGGTCTAGCTTCACTAAGGAAAACAGTGAGGGGGAGATTGCTGTGAATGGTCTACCAGGAGTACAACTAACAGAAGAAGAAGAAACAGAGATTAATGATGTTGGATGGAAGCCATTCTGGGATTATATCATTGTCTCAAAAGGATTGCCTCTTCTTTTCTTAAGCATAGTAACTCAGTCTGGTTTTGTTGCTCTTCAGGCTGCTGCAACTTACTGGCTAGCTCTGGGGATTCAAATTCCTAAAATCACTAGTGGCATTTTGATTGGAGTCTACACTGCAATTTCAACACTCAGCGCTGTCTTTGTATACCTAAGGTCTTTCTTTGCAGCCCATCTTGGATTAAAAGCTTCCCAAGCTTTTTTTACCGGATTTACTAATGCTGTCTTTAAAGCTCCCATGTTATTCTTCGACTCAACCCCTGTTGGGCGGATTTTGACCCGAGTAAGATTATTTATTTCTCGACCATAAATAAATAAATAAAAACTAAAAAAAAACTATACTGTATTTTGTATCCTTGAAAGGGTATTTTATATTCAGAGCTAGTTCTCATTTTGCACTTTCATCTTTTTGTTTCTCGTGCAGGCTTCATCAGATTTGAGTATTTTGGATTTCGACATACCTTTCTCCACTATATTTGTAGTGGCAGCAACTATTGAAATTCTGACTACAATAGGGATTATGGCTTCTGTCACATGGGAAGTTCTTATTGTCGCCATTCTTGCTATGGTAGCTGCAAAATATGTTCAGGTGGATCTAATGATTCATATTTAGTCTTGGTTTCTTTAACCTCTTTCATCAATAACGGAATGACAAAGCTCTCTCTTTTGCTTTTGCTCAAAGGGGTATTATCAACCATCTGCGAGGGAACTAATAAGGATAAATGGAACTACAAAAGCACCGGTTATGAATTATGCAGCTGAGACTTCACTTGGAGTTGTCACAATTAGAGCATTTAACATGGCGGACAAGTTTTTTGAGAACTATCTTATGCTCATTGATACTGATGCTCGGCTTTTCTTCAATTCAAATGCAGCCATGGAGTGGTTAGTTTTAAGGATAGAAGTACTTCAGAATTTGACCCTCTTCACTGCAGCTTTTCTTCTTGTGTTGCTTCCCAAGAGTTTTATAGCTCCAGGTTTGTAACTTCATTAGAACTGTCAATTTCTGTTGCTAGGAATTTTCAGACCTTCAAAAAATATTACTCAATAGTTCCTCCTTTCTTGGGTGGTTTGCAGGACTTGTAGGACTCTCTCTTTCTTATGCTCTATCACTAACAGGCACCCAAATTTTTTTCACTCGATGGTATTGCTACTTATCAAACTACCTCATCTCAGTTGAACGGATCAAACAATTCATGCACATACCATCAGAGCCTCCTGCTATTGTGGAGGACAACAGGCCACCATCTTCTTGGCCTTCAATGGGTAGGATAGAGTTGCAAGCTTTGAAGGTAAGGAAGCATGTCAGACATAAGTTTCTTAATGTTCTTCACACGGCTACCTCCATCATTTTGACTTGTAACTGATGAAATTGACTGCAACTATTCATTCTTTTGGTCGGTTTTCAGATAAGATATCGTCCAAATGCTCCATTAGTTCTCAAGGAAATCACTTGCACTTTCAAAGAAGGGACTAAAGTAGGAGTTGTGGGAAGAACAGGAAGTGGAAAAACTACACTAATTAGTGCTTTATTTCGTTTGGTAGAGCCTGCAAGTGGTAAAATTCTTGTAGATGGGCTTGACGTATGCTCCATTGGTTTGAAGGATTTAAGGATGAAACTCAGCATCATCCCTCAAGAGCCAACTCTTTTCAAGGGTAGTGTGCGAACAAACTTGGATCCTCTAGGTCTTTACTCTGATGATGAAATATGGAAGGTAAGCCTACTGATTCTCATCTTGAACAAATTCTTCTGTATTGTTTTGTCTTCTTTTCTTTGCAAGTTTGGAGCAACCCAACTAACATTTTCATTTATAGGCTCTTGAGAAGTGTCAGCTTAAGGCAACAATCAGTAGCCTACCCAATCTGCTAGACTCTTCAGGTCAGTTTATGATTCTTTTTATAACTAACTATAAGAATTAAACATGCCAATTTCTCTGAAGTGATTTTAAAGCAATATGGATAGTAATATTCGTTAACTCTGGTATATTCAACAGTAAGTGATGAAGGAGAAAATTGGAGTGCCGGGCAACGCCAACTCTTTTGCCTTGGTAGAGTCCTTCTTAAAAGGAATAAAATTCTAGTTCTTGATGAAGCTACTGCTTCCATTGATTCTGCAACAGATGCCATTCTACAAAGAATTATCAGGCAGGAATTCTCAGAATGCACGGTGATAACAGTAGCTCATAGAGTTCCTACTGTTATTGATAGTGATATGGTCATGGTCCTCTCTTATGGTATGTTTTTTTACTTTCCAACTTTCTTTTTATAGATACAGATGGAATCCAATTCAATTTTTTCCCTTTCCTTTTTCTTTTGGCCATGTAGATAAATATGTATATAAACAAGATTCTTGAGAAATAGTTAAAAAAATGGTTAAATAAATGCAAGGGGAAGTATAATTTTAAATTATGTATAAACATGATGGCAATTGTATCTGAGAACTATCTTATAAAATGCTAAAAGAATTGCTTAGCTTAAGGGCTTCCTTGTCAATTTATGGGTTTTTGTGTGATTCAGTAACGGATCAAAGCTAATAATGTGGTTGGATGAGCAAATTTTCAATGGTTTGTTTTACTTAAAGAATAAGATAGGTAAATTAAGTTGTATCTAGAAAGAGTGAGGTTTTAAAGAACTATAGATAAGTCAATAAATTGAAAAATAAGCTTATCATAAGTGGAAATATACTGAATGAAAAGGAAATTACAATAAGATCAATTGTAAGTACCTAGGGATATATGTGAAAGCTAGTTTTGAGTCCAAAATGCCCAAGAGTCTCCATCCAAACTGGTTCACAAAGTTGTATTGATCTTGAGGCAGCTTATGCTAATCTAAGTTGGTTTGGTCTTGCAGGGAAACTTATAGAATATGATAAGCCTTCGAAGCTTCTTGAGACTAACTCCTCCTTTGCTAAGCTTGTAGCTGAATACTGGTCCAGCTGCAGGAGGAACTCCTACCAGGATTTCAACAAATATCAATAATAATGTAGATAATGATAAATAAAGCACACATTTAGCATGAAAATGAGAGATTTTTATGTGACTTTATAACACACTAAGGCGATTACATGTAATACATGTTATCCTAAGGTGCCATCACAAAATAGGACTCTGTGAAAGTATTGGAATATTTGATTAGCATGTAGAATCCTAGGCTGTCTTGTATTTTCTAAGCAGATTTGCCTATGGGCTATGGGAAAAGAAACCATTTGGGTACCATCATTATTTTTTATAGGTGTGCGGATACTGAAGTGTGTTTCACCTTATTACCAACATACCGTTTTACATAAATATTTTTCTTCTTGTCCATTGAAGGTTCATTATGCCTATGAACTATACATAGGAAGGTAAAATGATTTGACACTTCCGATCAACATTGAAAAACACATTTGAAGGAAAAAAAAAAGAGGAAAAGCAGCTAACAACACTCTATCTGTATGGCTCGATGGTGGCTAATGGTCAATCAGTTAACACTTAAAGATATACATTAGCATCATGATACGTACAACACTAGCATGAAGTGGCTTGTTCTAGTGTAATAATGTCATCATGCTATAAGTTGTACATGCTCCTCCCATTCCCTAACACCAGTGAGCTTAATTCATGATTCAAGCAAGATGAGTTTGTGACCCAAGTTGAATGTGAGATGGGTTCGCCAATCGTAGCTCCGTTGTGTCCTTCGTCGGAAATTCCTGGCGGTAGTGGGTCTGTCCAGGTGAGCTCGAGATGGGTAACCCAGTCCCCCACTTTGCCGATAGTGCCATCGGAAGTGACCCAAGTTGCATGCGAGCTGGGTTCACCAAACGTAGCTCCGTTTTGTTCTTCGTTGGAGCCGGCGGAGTTGACGGTGGTGTCTTCAGGGGACCCGATAGTAAAACTGGTGGAGACGTCGTTATCTCCGGTGGTGACGAAGGATGAAGATGATGATTTAGTGGGTCCGGATGTAAGGGAGATGGTGCAGGAGGTCTCTGATTGTGAAGTGGTAGTTAATTCTTCTCCCACTATTAGGGAATTGGTCACTGACTTGGACAAATCATGGGGTAATTCTAAAGAGTGGATGTTACAATTGCGGGATGGTCGACAAATTGTGATTCCGCTATCTCTATATCGATCTCCAGAGAGTGTGTCGGATTGTTCAGTCACTGATGTAGAGAATGAAACAGGTAATGATTCTTTTATCAATGACGGTCAGATGGTTTGCTGGGAAGAAGACTGTGTTGGGTTACTGGATTCTTTGTCTATTGTTAATGAGGCAGAGGAGGAGATGTGGGATTTTGATGAGAGGTCGATGACTTGGGAGTCTAGTGGCAAGCCTTTAGTTGTGGTACCTTTGGCCACAGAAGTTCCTTTGGAGTTGGAGTGTAGTTCTGAACTGGGGGTTGGGTGTACGGAGTCGGTTGAGGGTAATAATTTATTGCAATGGGTAACAAATCGGATTAAGGCTTTTAGAAAATCAGTGGGCACTTCTTTGGAAGGCTTTGAGGAGCAGATTACGGGACTGCTGATAGCTATAGAGGCCAGGAAAAAGATTAAAAAGCTTAAGACAGTAGATGATCATATGAAGCATGGCAAGTCGGGGCAGAAAGGTCAGCGGGAGTTGAAAAATTTATTGACATCTATGAATGTCGAGGTTGGTTCAACAAAATTAAGGAATGTAAGTAAGGAGCGGGCTGTGGTGGTTCATCAATGAATTTGAAAATTATTTCTTGGAATGTTAGAGGGCTGAATGATAGGGATAAAAGGCTTCGGGTTCGTAATATGGTTAGGAGATGGGGGCCAGATGTTATTTGTCTTCAAGAAACTAAAATGGAGTTGATAACTAGAGCTGTGATTCGTAGTTTGTGGAGGGGTCAACATGTTGATTGGTCTTATCTAGGCTCTTGTGGAGCTTCTGGAGGGGTGCTTATGATATGGGATATACGGGTTGTCAATAAAGTGGAGGAAGCTGTGGGGCGATTTTCGGTCTCTTGTAGATTTAAAAGTGTGTTAGATCAGTTTGTCTAGGTGTTTACTAGAGTTTATGGTCCTAATTCTGTGAGAGACAGAAGGTTTTTATGGGAGGAATTAGTTGGTTTGAACAGCTGGTGGAATGTTCCGTGGTGTGTGGGTGGTGATTTTAATGTGGTAAGGTTTCCTTCCGAGCGTTTTGGTTCTACCTCTTTTAATGCTGCTATGCGGGAGTTTTCCAGTTTTATTTCTGAGCAAGGCCTCATTGATATTCCGCTCCAAGGGGGCGCTTTCACTTGGTCTAATACTCGTGAAGTTGTTTCGAAGGCTAGGCTGGACAGATTTTTGTTTTCTGCAAATTGGGAGGATAAGTTTCCATCTGTCTCTCAACAACGTTTGCCTAGGCTGTTATCTGATCACTTCCCGATTCTTCTGGAGGGTGGTTCCTTTCAGAGAGGTAGGAGGCCGTTTAGGTTTGAGAACATGTGGCTTAAAGATGAAGGTTTTGTGGAGAGGGTGCGATCTTGGTGGGAATCTTATAATGTGGTAGGAGCTCCGAGTTTTGTTTTGGCCAATAAATTGAAGCTCTTGAAAAATGATTTGAAGCAATGGAATGTGGAGGTTTTTGGAAATGTTGAAGATCGGGTGAGAAAATTGTGGCAAGAGCTTAGTGATTTGGAAATGATTGCAGATAATCGAGCTTTATTGGAGGAGGAAAGGCTGGAGTTGGAGAGAGTTCGAGGTGAATTAGAAAAAGTGACATTGATGGAGGAAATCTGTTGGAGGCAGAAGTCTAGAGTACTTTGTATTAGAGAAGGGGACAGGAATACCAGATTCTTTCATCGTATAGCTAACTCTCACAAAAGATTTAATTCCATTGATAGGCTTATGGTGGATGGAGAATTGTCTTCAGATCCAGAGGCTATAGCAAGTTGTATTTCTCATTTTTATAGGCAGCTATATGCTGAAACTGTTGCTCATAGACCTTTATTAGATGATGTGGAGTTCTCTTGTATCTCAGAGGAAGATGCACTTTGGCTAGATAGGCCATTTGATGAGGAAGAGGTGTTTGGGGTGATAAGTGATTTTAAGGGTGATAAGGCTCCTGGCCCGGATGGATTTTCTATGGCATTTTTTCAGTCTTGCTGGTGTATTTTGAAGGCTGAAATTATGGCAGTGTTTCAAAATTTTCATAATCAGGCTGTGTTTGAGAAGAGTCTTAATGCTTCTTTCCTTGCTCTTATTCCCAAAAAGGTGGATGCTGTGGAGATCAAGGATTTTCGACCTATTAGCTTAGTTGGTGGGATTTATAAGATTATCTCTAAGGTGTTGGCCAATCGTCTTAGAAGGGTGGCTCATGGGCTTATTTCAGATTCTCAGAATGCATTTGTGAAAGGTAGACAGATTTTGGACTCTTTTTTAATTGCTTCAGAATGTATTGATAGTAGATTGAAGTCAGGTGTTCCAGGAGTGTTGTGTAAGTTGGATGTGGAGAAGGCTTATGATCATGTGAGTTGGGGTTTCTTAATGTATATGCTTCAGCGCTGTGGGTTTTCAGAGAAATGGCGAAAATGGATAATGTATTGCATCTCCACTGTGAAATTCTCCATTCTGATCAATGGTAGTCCTTCTGATTTTTTTGGTAGTTCTAGGGGGATTCGACAAGGGGACCCCTTGTCTCCGTTGTTATTTGATATTGTTATGGAGGGTTTAAGTCGTATGTTGGATGTGGCTGCTACTACTAGTCAGTTCTCAGGCTTCTCTGTAGGTAATACGGCTGGTAATTTAGTGATGGTGTCTCATCTTTTATTTGCTGATGACACTCTTATTTTTTGTGATGCTGATCCTACGCAAATAGCTTGTTTGAGAGCTATTTTGGCTAGATTTGAGGAGGTCTCAGGTTTAAGGATAAACTTGAGGAAATCGGAGTTGGTTCCTATAGGGGTGGTGCACAATATGGATGATCTGGTGGGAATGTTGGGTTGTAGGCAATCCTCTCTTCCTTTGAGATATTTGGGGTTACCTTTAGGAGCTAAATTTAAGGAGTTGTCCATTTGGAATCCTATTTTGGAGAAGATGGAAAGGAGATTAGCAGGGTGGAAGAGGTTGTATCTGTATAAGGGGGGTAAGGTAACTCTTATTAAAAGTACTCTTTCCTCCTTACCTACATACTTCCTTTCCCTTCTGCCTTTACCTGGGAAGGTGGCAAATCGTATGGAGAAGTTACAACGAGACTTTCTGTGGAGCGGTATTAATGGTGACTCTAAATTACACTTAGTCAGTTGGGCTCAGGTTTGTAAGCCACTGCAAATTGGAAGTTTGGGCATTAGACGATTGAGGAGTTTTAATTCTGCATTGTTAGGAAAATGGTTATGGAGATATGGCATGGAGACCGATGCTTTATGGAGGAGGGTTATTGAGGTGAAATATGGAAATGATTGGGGTGGTTGGTGCACGAAAAAGGTGACCAGTGCTTATGGTGTTAGTTTGTGGAGACATATTAGGAGTGGTTGGATGAGTTTTTCTAAACTTCTTCTGTATGATGTGGGGGATGGTACTAGAGTGAAGTTTTGGAAGCATGTGTGGTGTGGAGATTGTACTCTCCAAGAGGCTTTTCCGGAACTGTATTGTATTAGTAGAACAAAGGACTCTTCAGTAGCGGAGGTTATGTGTTGGTCAGGTGGGAGGATTCATTGGGATGCTAAATTTTGTCGTCCTCCTCAAGATTGGGAACAAGAATCCTTTGATCTGTTTATGGATATGGTCTACTCTTCGACGGTACGGGGATTGGGTCCAGATCGGGTGTGTTGGAAGCCAGCAAGGAGTAGAGGTTTTGAGGTTAGAGGCTTCTATATTTCTTTCTACCCTCCAACCATCTTATCCTTTCCTTGGAAGATGATTTGGAAATCGAAGGTTCCTCCAAGGGTAGCTTTCTTTTCTTGGTCTGCTTCTTTAGGTAAGATTTTAACAACAGACAACCTTCGCAAATGACGTGTGCTAGTTCTTGATTGGTGCTATATGTGTAAGAGTTGTGGGGAGTCCGTGGATCATCTTCTTCTTCACTGCCCCATTGCTTGTGAGTTGTGGTCGTTGGTGTTTTGTTTGTTTGGAATTCATTGGGTTATGCCTCAGAAGGTTATTGAGTTGTTTGAGTCTTGGCAAGGTAAGTTTGGACATCATAGAAATATAGAGTTGTGGAGAATGGTGCCTCATTGCTTGTTATGGTGTATTTGGCGCGAAAGGAATGCTAGAAGTTTTGAGGGATGTGAACGCTCTTTGTTAGAGATTAAGTCTTTTTTTTTACACACTCTACTTGAGTGGAGTGTTGTCTTTTGTCATTTTTCCTGTTCTTCCCTTCCTGTTTTACTTGATCGTTGTAATCTTGGTTATTGATTTATGCCCCCATAGTACATTCCCAATGTACTCGGGTTGGCTGTTTTTCGTTTCTTAATAAAATTTTCGTTACTTATCAAAAAAAAATTTCTTCCAATATGCCAATTCCTAATTTGGTCCATTATATATATACACATACTTAGATCACAAACTATCCTTTAGAGTGCTAGAAGTTTTGTAAGTTGATAATTATTGGAATTGTTTCAGATTTAGTGGATTTTCTATGGGATTATCTGTGTCCCATTGTAGTTTTTTCATTTGAGAATTTCGCTTTGGTTTTCCACTTTCCACTCTCTGTCACTATCTTTAATGCTTTGATTGAGGAATTTTCAAATGCATAGAAGCGAAAGAGTAAGTCAATTAAGGAAGTAACAGAGAGTGTGACCTCAAATAGAATAAAATGACATTGCTTGCCTTCCTACCACATTAGTCCATTACCTCTGCAATCTTTCAATAGTGATTTCCTTCGCGAATTCCCTCCTCTAAAAAGCTAGAACTTCTTGAATCTCATTGGAAAAATGCTATGTGGAGTGCGATAATAAAAGGGGCATTTTATCAAGCACTTAGCATGAGTTTTTTTTAATGATCTTGGCAATGACATGGGGGTACTAATGAAACTCTATCATTCAATCTCAATCTGCTTGCCTAAAAATAATGGCTGAAATGCTTCTCACAAAGCCACACCTTGCTTCTCCGGTCCCCAAAAGAACTCAAGCTCTACAAAGCAATAAAAGCTCCTCTTTGATATTTTTTGCTTGGCTCTACAGCAATGAAGCTCTACTGTAAACTGCACTATTCTCTAAACTTTTTCCCTTTCTAGCTGTGTTTTCTCGACACTCTTTCAGTTCAACGAATGAAATTTGATGGGCTGGCGCAAGCTGGCTTGCTTGAGCAAGATTAAAAAAAAAAAAAAAGAAAAAAAAAAGAAAAAAAAGAAAAAGAAAAAGAAAAGGCAATTAAAAACACTACATACTAAATATGTCATTCTTGCCGCTCGAACCCACACCCTCCCCCTATCTAGTATTTGGGGAGGTACCAACTCACTAGGGTGTTCAAACAATAGCGATAAAGAGTGTCCCATATTTATGGTTCAAATCTTACCCCCTCCCCCTCTCCCTATTATCTAAAACAAACTTTAATCCTAAATTGAGTAAGCTTTAAAGTTTTGTGAGTGGTGTATTTAAAGTTGTGGTCTTATAAAATAGGATTGGGATTTAGGACATTAGGGTTGGAGAAGCCACACGTAAAGGGATATGGATTAGTCAACAAAAGAATCATTGCAATTAGATGGAGTGTAAAGATTTGTGATATGGGAAAGAGTGTAAAGAATTGTGAACAAGTGAGATTAATAGGAAAAAATAATTGCAATCAGAAATGAGAGGGAGTTTTAACTTTTGATTGCTTTGAAAAATTAGATATTTCTTAGATAATTTAATAATATTCATATAAGTGGTCTAGTTAGTAAGTACGCATAAGTTACGCGTATTGTACACGTACGTTTGTAAAATTCAATAAAATTCTTGTCCCACATTTCCTTTCCAATTATACGAAAATGGACACGTTTGTCTCAAACCAAAAGTACATACGTGTTTTATTAGTAATGCGTATCATTTAGCTAGCAAAGGAACAATATTATAAGAGTCCAAGCAAACATAGAGAATCAAAATTAATCTTTTGCCATTCTTTCCCTACCCATTGTTCTTTGAAAATTAAAATCAAACGATACGTCACACTTTTCAAAGACATAAAACTCATTGTTTAATGTACTTTCTTCTTATTTATTTATTATTGTAACTCTATTTTATATGAATATTTCCCATAGAACCGATTATTCAATTGAATATATTTGATATAAAATATTTATGTTATAGTTTTTATACTTCCTCTGGTAAAAAATTTCATAAAAGAATTTTGAATATATTTTAATCTATTGAATATTCCATAATTAATACTCTAAATAGTTTTAGTAAGAATTATTCCATTGAATATTTTTGTTGATATAGTCATATGATTATTTAAAATTAAAATCTAAGAATATTTCCTATTTAATACAAACATTACTGTATTTACTTTCAAAATAGTATATAGCCTTGGTTTGGATAGCACTTCTTTATACTTAATGTAGAGTTGCGTTTTCAGTTCTCCCTTTTTTTTCTTTTCTTTTTTTGGCCAGATTTCTTGACTTTTTAGAGAAAAAAATTACTGTATATGAACAGTACATGCATTGTTCACATACTGTTCACGATTAAAAAATATTAAAAATAGATCCCACGGTACTATTCATACATTTAAAAATTATTTTACTACAGTGTTTTCAGCAACAATCAGTTTTTAGCAACTTTCAGCAATAATAAGTTGTATCCAAACAGACCCTAATGTTACCGTATATTTGATTGCAAAGTTTTTAAAAACAAACCTATACACATATCATACGTATACCATTTTTTTTTCTTACTTCCGTATTTTTGTGCCAAATTTTTTAAATGAACTTTTCTTAAAGATACCGAATATCATACTTTACACGTACCGTATTTTACTAATTATCTAGGTCATGGCTCTGTACAGACTATTGAATTTTTTTGATGGCATTAGTTGGATAGCCAAAAGATAGCATAAAGATATAATTTCATCTTCATTATGAATGTCAATTAACTCACAATTGATAAAGTAAAATGTAACATATATTAACACACTTTAAATAAGGGGAAAAAATTAAACTTACAATAGTGGAAAAACAAATACCCTTCTTCAAAACATCATACAAATTTAGATTCATAGCTCAAAATAACATTTATAATCCTAAAATAAACCAACAGTCAAATAGTTTAATCTCTTGTTTATGGACTTCCTTTCTCTCTTAAAAGTCTTATGGGTCTAATGTTGTGAGCATCCATGCCATTGATGATCTTTTTGCATACCTGGACACATCAGAAGTTTCAAAAAAAAATATGTTAAATTGATTCCAAACGAATAACACATACAAATGCTCTAAATCACATGAATCAGTGTTAGATAGCTTATCATTTCTTTTTCCTTTAAACCAGTCTAATAAAAATCTCTAAATCGAAGGAAAAAAAAAAATCTTTTTATGGTAAGCATTAAATGTAGCTTGTACTCATTTTCTTGCCCACTTATCCAATCTGACAATAGGTAAATTATCACGTTTTATATTTCCCAAATATCATCATGATTTTAACTGCCTCATTTGCAACAAGCAAATGTCCAAACACCCCCAACTACCCAAAATATACCAACCACAAACCAACATAAATTCATTGGAAAAATGTTTAAAATAATACTCTAATAATAATAATAATCAAAGAAAACTCACCATAACCGGCTTAAGTAACATCTAGGATTGTTTTGGGGAGGGGGGGAGAGCCAAGAGATGGAGAGTGTGGTGGTAGGCAGTCTTAAGAACTCTCTCTCTCTCTCTCTCTCTCTCTCTCTCTCTCTCTCTCTTAAGGGGTTTCTCTTTGCAATCTTGGTGGTAAGAAGGTGGCAGGAAACCGGACGTTGGCAGAAAGCTGGCTCAACAGTGGTGGTGGCACTATATCCACAACTATCTCAAATAGTATCACGGTCCCTCTGCAGCCAAAGCTTCCACGACTTCAAAGCTGTTAGGAAATACAATTTTCTGGCTCATTGGAATTCAGCCAGATATGCCAATGAGCTTAAGGAACAAAACAATAATTATTAGAATAACATTGTACCTATTCTGTATAAAAGAAGTACATACATAGAGCATCTTTGCAGTTTTTTTAATGTAAACTATCGGAAAATTTTGATTATGATCGAATGTATTCTACAGTGTGAACTTCAAAGAATAGGATGTGCCCTCCAACCAAACATGGTCTACTAAATGAATTACATGCAAACTTGCAAACTTAATAGCAACCACTCATTGTCAGTTTTGTTAATACAATTCATACACCAGCAACCATAAAAGTACAATAACAAAACACATTGTCCGCAATTGTCTGCCATTAAAACAAAAGTTTTAAGTACCTAATCTTGGTTATTATGCAAATAGAGTGAAAGGCAATAAAAAATTTTAATAGAATATATGAAAGAAAAGCCAATTGGCAGTAACAAAAACTTATTCTAAAAGAGAACCAAGTAATAGCATTAAAGAGAGGGCTGACAAACAAACATTTATCACCTCCAAGACTTTTACTATATTAAACAAAAATGAAACACAGCTTCTCCCATAAATCTAAGTTGCATTTCTTTCCATTCGAGTTTCACTGATTTTTTACAAATAAATTTTGGTTCTAGGGAATATTTTTTCTATTAATGAAGCAGTCCTATCTAGTAAGTTCTCTGCTTATCTTCCTTTTGAAGATAAATATATTCTTTTCTCAAAAGATAGATTTGTGTTAACTCTCACAATTAGTCTTAATCCACATCCACTTAAAGCAAAGTAGGCACAAAAGGTAAAAAATCAATCCTCTTGGGACTTGGGAATATGGATATTAGTATTACACATTTGTGGTGTATGATTAGAATACTAATTGATCACAAAGTTTCATAATTTAAATACATATCTTACTCAGTCATGAAGCCATGTTTAAGGTAAGACATTATTTTTTTTTCTATAATACCAAGTTTGTACCATCAAAGTGAATAGTGCAAATGAGAAATAATATAGGCTCAGATGATGCATGTGATGTCTTAAAACTCGGAATTCAAAGTACCATGAATGAAAAATGAAATAGTTATAGTGTGGAATTATGGCCATTAGATAAACTCAAATAGACAGTTAGTTATCATGCAGCCAAAGCCTAAGAGAATGCGTCAATTCATTTTTCTAAAACACATTAAACACAAATGTACAATCTGCAAACTTCCCCAATAATGGCGAATTTAATGGCTGTCTCTAAGAGAATACGTCAATCTCAAATCAACATTTTTTTTCAAACACATTAAAAGTTAAAACACATACTAGTACAATCTGCAAAATTCCAGATTTAAGTTTAAGTGTTAACACATTCAGGCTTAAATATTTGTCTAATTTCACCTATTTGGAGGCTAAATAGGCTCCAATGAAAAATGTTGTTTACAAATTGTCAAAAATTTACACATAAGATCATTATAATATGAAAAATATAAATATTAAGAACTAATATATTACAGTAATCATAACGTGCTTTTATATTTGGTTTAATAACTATTACTCTAGAGAAATTGATTTTGAAATGTAGTCATATTTAATAAACAAACTTAAATGTGAAGATAAAAAAGACCCAAACAAATATCAAAGCCTGATCAAAATATGAAACTGAAAAGTGAAGAGAACACTGAATTTGAAGATCCAAATTGAAACCAATCCAAACAAAATATCAAAACCTAATCATATTTAACAAACAAACTTAAATGCGAAGGTAAAAACTCACAGGTAGTGGTTCCAGCCTCTCTCTATGTAAGACTCCTTGAATTTGAGTTTCTTTCTTGCAAGTTTTTTTTTTATTTTTTGGTATTATCTAACTATAAAATGTTTAAATTTTCACCTACAGTTTGTCTTTCATAATAAATGAAAGCGTCCCGCACATTGTGCAGGTTATTAGCTAATATATTATAATAACTCTTTTTTTTTTTTTTGGAATATGCAGGATTCCTAACAATTCGTCTGCTGTTCAAATCCTATGTTATGGTTTCCTAACTTAAAGTCTTCGTAGCAGTGACTTCAGTTGTTTTCTAGCAGACGCCTGCAAAAAATTGAAGAGCCCAATTAAGAAGTGCAACTTGAAACTTAAATTTGATGAATGTTTTTTGTCTATGATGATCAAGTTATGCTCTAAGATATACATTTGGTGACTTTCCATCTTGCACACTTGATTGATTGTTACAATTATTTCACAGATAATCACTGCTACAAATCTCTGCAAATAGCATATAATAGTAAGCTTCAATTAATGGATTTTCAAACTTCTGTTTCAGTCTTCTCTTATAGTCAGTCTTGTTGTCTTAACTAAGAGGCCAA
Source organism: Quercus aquifolioides (assembly GCA_019022515.1). NCBI lineage: Eukaryota > Viridiplantae > Streptophyta > Magnoliopsida > Fagales > Fagaceae > Quercus > Quercus aquifolioides. The sequence continues at coordinate 16,680,518 of CM032328.1, forward strand.
CCTGTTTGGGTGCTCCACTTCATACCACCATATGGAGGGAAATAGCCTACAGATTGCAGATAAGGCAATGGACATAAGCCTCTGTAAGCTGAATTTTGTGTGTAATTATTCAATGAATACAATATGTGTATTACTCATATATATGACTGAAAACTTCTATCAATGAAATTGTCTATGACTAAAAAACTAAAATATTGTAGTTGTTCTTTTATCCAATTTGAATTGTATTTCCTACATTAGCCTCATTGTCAATGATAAGTTGAAATAAGATACGCAGTTTTCTTGCCATAGGATAATGATTATTTTGTGAGAATTTACAAATTGATTTGAAAAAATTAAGGGAGGCATCACAAATTTAGGGAAAAATTTAAACCATACAGCTATGAATGTCTAATCTAAAATGCTTGCATAAATTAATTTTGCAGTCTACCCAGAAAAGAATCAGGGATATTAGCTAATTGTTAATCAAGGTTGAAAAAATTTGTGCCTAGTCAATACTATCCAGCTTTAAGCTTTACTGCCACTCACTGTAGTGCCTTTTCTTGTGACGCATATAACCCACTGGAAAATGTAATTCTATTCTTGTTGTGACTGAATTCATGTTGAATGTTTGTTTATGCAGGTTTGAAAAGTTGACAGATTTTTACTTAAGTGGGTAAATTTGAAGTCCACTTCCAGATGGGCGTAGTTGAAAGAGTTGGATACTCTCTCTTTAGTGTCATTGTAGTTTTCGATTCTGTGTGCTGGTATCAAGGAAAACATCCAAAGCTAATGCCAATTGCATCAGAATGTGAAGTGTGGTGGTCAGTAGAGAAATCATTACTGCCTGTATATAAGACTCCAATCTTTGATAATAGGTGAAATCATCTGCTGTGACAATAGAATGTCTCCTCTAAGAACTGACGTTATATGCTGAAGGTTTACTTTTTGTCATTTTTACTTCTAGTCTTGTCATAGTTACTAATAAAAGAACTCCTAATGAGTGTTATTTTAATGTATTTTCTTTTGTCATTTGATTTAACCATTGTCATTGTAGATTACAAAGAAATCTCTTGTGTGTTTTTTATGCTGTTATCTGTAAAATAATTTGCTATATCTATATTTATCATGATTCATCACCATTTTACAAATCTTAGGCATCTTTTGATAGTTGTTTTAAACGTATTTTACTAATTACATTTGGGTCCATATAGATACATCGTTTTTCTTAGTGTGTGGCGTTGCAGAAAAGAAATGAAACAAAGAAGGTGTCAAACTGAAAATTGGAAGGAGGAAGAGGTTTTATTTTGCCATTTTGTCCTCTGCTGAATGAAGGGAATTCATCTTTTCTTTGCGGTGTGTGCAGTTTTTTGTTTTTGATTGAATTGCAGTGTGTGCAGTTGATTAAGAGTGTGGCGATTCAGGGTTTTTTAAGCGGCTTAAGGTAGAAAGTGTTTCAGCAAAACACTGCGACTTTTCTCTTAATCTGTAAGCGTGGCAGATTTTTAAGTGGACTTTTATTTTTGGTTTTGGAGACGGACAAGAGATGGTGGCTTTGGGACGTTAAAGATGCAGATTTGTGTAAGGATTTTTGTGGGTATGATTTAATTTTGAATCCGAAACACAAAGAATAATGCTTGAAGCAGATTGGCATAAGTGGAGGAAGAAAGGCACTTTAATGTTCAACACCTTATTCTCTGTGTTCTAGGGTTTTATTTTTTCAAATCAGAGCAATTGCAAATGAAAAACTTTAAATATATACTGCAAGAATCTTGACAACAATGGTAGAAAAGAAGCATGGGAAACAAAAATAGACACAGGGGAAAATATTTCAACAAAAAATTAAAAACAGCATATTAAAAACCATTCTAACCCAAATTCCTTACTCAAAACTGAATCTAAGCCAAAACCTGAATGCAATCCAATACAATCCAATAACGGCTCTGGCTGTGCAACGACAGAAGAAATAAAGTTTCCTTATGGTTGGAGGTCGACGGTAGTGCTGGCCCTGAGATGTCTGTCTTTCTCTCCTGTGCCTTAACAACGCATCCTTTCAGTAATTTCTCTCTTCTCTTTTAAAATCGACGCCAAATGTAACCCAAATACCTAAATAAAAATCAATCCAACCAAATTTCTCAAAACTAATTCATATTTCATACCTAGATCTAAGAAAGAAAGGGAAAAAAAATTACCGGTGGTAGTTCTCTCTATTTCCGTATCTCAATACCGGCATGCACCTTTAGGTTATCGGTGTCGGTTCCGATGGTCTAAGTTTGGCAAGGGATGGTGATGGCTAGCCATACAAACTCTGTCTCTCCCCTGAATCACAACTTGCAAGCTTTTTTTTTTTTTCCTCTCTTCTTCCCTTTCTCTGTATCGCTCGAGTTTTTTAAGTTGCAAGGCTTTTTTTTTTTTTAACCGTTTTTTTTTTTTTTATACACCCAAAGGCTATCAAACGGTGTTAAGGTTTTGAAGCAATGTAATTTATCGCTTTTTAACTTAAACGGGACAACATTTTAAGGAGACTTTTTTACTTACGTGTTAGTACCTCGTAAAAGCTTCTGCTATTATATATAGTATTAGATTAGATTAAATATATATATATATATATATATATATAATTCAATAGTTGGGAAGGAGAAAATTCTAAATGATTTCATTGAAAATACTAGAAAATATATAAGGTTATTGTTGAATCTAGTTTATAATTTGGTCTTTAAATAAGGAGAGAAAGTTACCAATGCGTACAATCTTGTCATTGACCTCTAATGGACACCAACAAAAAATGAAAGAAAAAGATTATGTTATGTTAACGCTATGTTTGATATTTGGGTGGAAAGAATAAGGAATATATATATAATACTTTTTGTACAAATTTACTTTTATATTCTTACGAGTTTTCAATTATAATCAAATATTTTAATACGATCTCTAAGTTATTTGGTACAACTTTTTCAAATTTTTTTTTTTTTTTTGAAAATGAGGTTATTTGAAAATTTTTATTTATAAAAATGAGGATTTAAAAAAAAATGTATTTTGAAAAATTAATTAATAAATACATATATTTGTATCAGAGATATCTAAGGTTTAAATTGTCTCACTCTCAATTATCGGATTATAAAAAAGAAAAAAAATAATGGTAGTATGCTCAAACTCAAAAGAGTACTTAAGAAAATGTGGCTTTTACAAATAGGCTTGAAATGGTTTCTTTTCTTGTTTAGCTAATGCTAATATCTGTTATGGGTTTCGGCGGACTAGTGAGTAATTTGGGCTTGGGGTGATTATTGGGTAGCTTGGACATTTTACTTGAGCTTTCTTTTAGGACTTTGCTATTAAGTATTGGACTTTTTGGGCAACGATAATGACTTCGGGCATTGAAGCCTTGCTTCCTTTAGGGTCCGTTTGGTTAAGAGAGTGAAAAAGTGAGAGGATAGAAAATGGGAAAGGGATAAAAAAGTAAGAGGATAGAAGAAGTTTAGTTTTCTCCTATTTGTATTTGGTTGGGAGGATGGAAAAATAAAAAGATAGAAAACTTATTTGTTAGATTGAGAAGAAAAATGATAGGTTGGAAAATGAATTTGGTATAAATTTATAATTATGTTCCCATTAAATAAAACAAAAAGGTAACACATTTTTTTATTAAAAAAGTTGTGTATGGACACTTCAATTATTATTATTATTATTATTATTGTTGTTGTTGTTGTTGTTAAATAGCACAAGCCAAAGAAAGATGAGCCAAAAAAAAAAAAACCTACTGAGAAGTACAAGAAAAGACAGGAAAAAAAAAACAAATAAGTAGAAAAAAAAAATAAAAGAAAGAAAAAACAAAACGAAAAAACGGAAATGCAACTGGAAAAAAAAAAAAAGAAAAAAAAAAAAAAGAAAAAGCAACTGGATGAAACCCATGTGCAGGGGAAAACATTTTAGTAGGCCTAGGGAGAAAACACCCAGGCCCTACCACATTTTTTCCTCTCCCCTTCCAACCAAACACCCACAAAAAAAAAATTCACTCCACTTTTCTCTCCTCAATTTTCCATGCTCCCTAAAATCCCTCCAAACAAATATATTGTTAGTGTTAATTTTTTAAGCTGGGCTTTAAAGAAAGATTTGGGCTAAATTGCATGCGAGCTTTAGTCTTGGGTGGTGTTTGTGGGTTTCTGAATGGACTAAGCTTTGGACTTAATGGTTGAGATTCACTTGTTTGCTGACGTGTTGTTTTGTTGCTCCCGTTCATTGTTGTGTGGAGATCTAGTTATGATATATTATTAATTTACTGATTTAGTTATAGTGAGGGTTTGGGTTGTGCTCAATGTTGCGTTGCGTTTTGTAAGCTGCATTTTCAGTTTTTTTTTTTTTTTTTACACCAGAGTTATTGACTTTGTAGAGACAAAGAGTACTGTTCATGAATAGTGCGTGCACTGTTTACGTACTGTTCATGCATTAAAAAATATTAAAAATAGGTCTCACGGTACTATTCATACATTTAAAAATTATTTTGCTACAGTATTTTCAGTAACAATCAATTTTCAGCAACAATAAGTTATATCCAAACGGACCCATAGTAAAGGGGTTTTGTAAAAATCAAGGTGGCACTAGATGCTTTTACCAATGACTCCACAGCGGACTTGCTCAAGTATTCTGTATTCTACAGTTTACAAGTGCAAAGTTTAAAACAAATGAAATTATGCTTGAGATAAAAACTGATAAATATTAGTTATAGAACAGGCCAAATGACCTTTTGGCATAAAGAAGAAGATGTATTGACCACTTTTCAATTTGATAAAACAAAAAAATAAAAATGATTTGCACCATGCATGTTATTTGTATTTAATTAAATTAGTGGACCTCTTAAATTTAATTAAGCTTTTCATGTTAGTTAATTTAAAATATATTCGGTGGTGGTGTCGTTAATTTAGTTTTTTAGTTTTTAATTTTTATAATAAGTTTATTTATCACAATTTAGGCAGGAATAATTGTTGATATTTATGTCATTTTTGAAGGGTGTGGATATAATGCTGGTTGATAAATCTTGGATTAGTCTTTCTAGTAGGTCATGTGAGGAATATATAAATGGAGTAATAAAGTTTGTTAATTATGCATTTCAACGTATCAAAGATGAGGATATGGAGATAAAATGTCCTTGTAATGATTGTAACAATAGGTATAGAAGAACATGAGATGAGGTTACAAGAGACCTCTTATGGAAAGGGATGAGACGTGATTATACTGGATGGCATCTCCATGGAGAGAGGAATAGTGATGAGAACGAGGAAGGTAGTGATGAGGATGAGGATAATAGTAGTGATGATGAACAAAATATTGATGATTGTTGAGGTACAAATTTTCGGGCCCTAATCTCACTAGCCCACTCAATAAAATACCCATACAAACCCATAAACTATTTTGGGCCCACATAAATATTTCCTACATACTTCCCACATATTACCCAAATATTCTCCATATTATTACCCAACTTGGACTCTCATTTCCCATATAAGCCCCATAAATTATCTTGGGTCCTCTCACAAATATTACCCATTATATCCCACATATTATCCAACTTGAGTTTTCACACAAATACTTATCATACCATTACCAAAATTGGGCCACAAAAAGGCCCAAACTCATTCACCTTGAGGGCAAAACCCAAAAAGCCCAACAAAATCCCTTAAAGCCTGTTGCTACACGGCATCTTAAAGACCGTTGCTACATGGCACTTCTAAAAGCCCATTGCGACATGGTACATGGCACCCTAAAGCCCGTTGCTACGCGGCACCTCTAAAACCCGTTGCTACACGGCACTCTTACTAAGTCCGTTGCTACACGGCAATATTTTACAAAATCTCAAAAAGCCCAAATACTATTTTGGCACTTATTTATAAAGCCCAAATATTATTTTGGCACCTATTAATATGCCTAAATATTATTTTGGCAACTATTTACAAAAGTCCAAATACCATTTGGCAAAAACAATTACATTATGCTCAAAGCCCAAAACTATTCCTTGACAAAAACATATTTTCATATACTAAAGTCCCTAACTTATGGGAAGCATAAAACTACTTATGATACATTATTACTTCTTCTACAAAAATTATGGAACTATGCTTATTTTTCTATAAGAAACTCTAGCAATGAAAGCCCATGTATGTCACCCATGGCAAAACTATTCATTTTGTAAGGATGAACAAGCTCAAAGAAGCCCAACAACAAGGCCTAACCGAGATAGCCATGCCCATGTGCTAATCCCAGCAACCAAAGTTCACTTGACCAACTGAAATGGTTAGACTAACCACTAGCCAACAGTTGGGGATCATTACCATCATTTTCAGCTTGTCAAGTCAGAATAGAAGAGGACATGTGTCCAGTTGAGCCTACACCTTCCTTTGGCAAGCTGATTTTCATGATTACTGATGTGACATAAAGTTGTGATGACAATACACAAGACTGAGGAGCTGCAGCCAGCCATTCTTTCCCTCTTCTCCAACACAATGGGTCAAGGAATTATGGGCAGCCATGAAAGCTTCTGGAATAGCTTGAATACAGTTCATTATTATGCCAAAAATGTGTACTTTCTGGTTAATGAACCAAGCACATGAACTCAAATGGGGAAACTTAGGGAAATGTGGTTTGGAAGGCACCAAAGGGACCTCCAGTAGAGTTCCTAGCAGAGGGCTCCAAGATTGACACCTGGCTTGGGGTGACACAATCTACCTTGGAGAGCTCTGATTCTAGCAGCTAACAACCAAGATCATTAGCCTAATACATGCTCTAATCCCATTGGTTGAGGACAATCAGCATTTAATACTAAGTCAGAACTCCAATTGCTATTACCCAAAATAGCAAGAACATTCTAAAGCTGAACTTACCACTCCAAATCCTAGGAACAATTTTCCAAGGATTTTCTGAAGATTGAAACTAATTTGACAGAGATTATTTGCTAATTACCCGCTTAAACTCAACTATAAATAGACCTCTCCAGCAACACTTCAAGACACACCAATAGAAAAGAACTCCCTCACAAACTTCTCTATTATCCTCTCTCTCCCTAATTTTCTTAAGCTCTTAGTAAGGTTCTGAGCCTCTGAGTTCTTAGTTTCAAACTTAGGAACTAAGCTCTTCAGCCCCTAGCGCACAAATACCCCTCACACCTTTACTTATTAGCTCTTATCCATTCCCAGCAGAAAGCCCTAGCAGCTTTACTAAATACTCTCTCTCTCTCACTACTCGTACTACCTAAAATGACCCTCACCACTCACTACATATACTATATCCATGAGCATACTCTGGCATCACAATGATCTTGCTACGCTAGTTCGAATTTCTCTCTCTCCCTTCATCTCACACTAAGCTTTCTCCATTACTTGTTATAATGGAACCCATAGTGTTTGTTTATTCATTTACTATTGAAGGTTATAATGTAATTGTTACTATAGAGTTTTTCCCTCATGTTCTTGTATTAGAGGACTTTTTCTCATTAGAACCTATGGATGATGATTTTGGAGATGAAGACACTCTCATTCTATTCTGTCTCATTTTACCGCTGGAATATTTTACTGCTGGGCTATTCCTTTATTGCAGTATGCTTTTTTATTGTGCTGACATGTTAGGTGTAGGAAATGTTTTTTGGGTCATCTTATAATCCTTGTCAGTCCCAACCTAAGTTCAAGGCATAAAACAAGGCGAAATCTCCAAATCTTCACCGATAGCCTTTGGGCCGTGCTTCAAGCCCATTATCGAGTTTCGATCTAGGCCCCCTACCCAACACAAATCTCATTTGTCAGAAGGAAGACTTTTTCGCCCCCGACAATGATATCCATAATATGATACGGGATGCTTATCCACATATGAGAGATGTTGAGAAAACAAGTGGGAGTGAATCGCAAGATCCAAATGAAGAAGCGAAGGAGTTTTATAGATTGGTTAAAGAGGCAAACCAACCGCTTTATTTGGGATGTAAAAATTATTCTAACTTGTCCTTTATTGTCAAGTTAATGCACATAAAGTGCAAGAATTCATGGAGCAACAACTCATTCACAATTTTACTGGAGCTACTGAAGGATGCATTTCCAATGTGCGAAAAATTGCCCATATCCCACTATGGGGCAAAGAAGATTGTGGGTGATCTTGGTTTAAACTATGAAAAGATCGATGTATGCAAAAATGATTGTATGCTATATTACAAGGAGCATTCGGAAGCAGATAAGTGCTCTGTTGTCAAATCTCAAGGTGGAAGTTGAATAGCAAGTGTGGTAAAGGGGATGCTAAAAAAGTCCCATGGAAGGTATTGCGATATTTTCCTCTTAATCTGAGGCTATAAAGGTTATTTATGTCATCAAAGACAGCTCTAGACATGAGATGGCATCATGAGAATCATTCTAATGATGAAGTACTAAGGCATCCTGTAGATGCTGAGGCCTGGAAATCATTTGATCGAACTTATAAGTCCTTTTCCTCAGATCCTCGCAATGTAAGGCTTTGATTAGCTACCGATGGCTTTAACTCTTTTGGAAATATGAGTGTTAGCTATCGTTGTTAGCTTGTTGTTGTATTCCCTTACAACATTCCCCCATGGATGTGTATGAAAGAGCCTTACCTATTCATGTCTCTACTTATTTCGGGCCAAAAGGGTCCTAGTAATGATATCGATGTATTTTTAAGGCCATTAATTGATAAGTTAAAAGAATTGTGGGAAAATGGTGTTAAAACCTATGATGCTTCAACGCAGGAAAACTTTTAGATGAAAGTTGCATTAATGTGGACTATCAATGACTTTCCAGCGTACGCTTATACCTCGGGTTGGAGTACGCTAGGGAATCTTGCATGCCCTTGTTGTGGTAGTGAGACTTCTCATTGTAGGTTAAAGCATGGTAGCAAAATGTACTATATGGGCCATCCTCGATTTCTTCCTCTAGACCATGTATGACAATCACATAAAGCACAATTTGATGATAAGAGAGAGAGTAAAGGGGTACCAAAACGATTATCTGGTAATGATGTGCTAAATCAACTTGGTACTCTGCCACCAATAACATTTGGCAAGGTCATTAAAAGGAAAAGGTTACCTGGGCACGGAAAGAACCACAATTGGAAGAAGCATAGTATTTTCTTTGATTTGTTGTATTGGAGAACATTGTTGTTGCATCATAATTTAGATGTGATGCACATTGAGAAATATATATGTGATAGTGTGATAGGGACAATATTAGATATTAATAAGAAAAGTAAAGATTCCTTAAATGCTAGGCTCGATCAAAAAATGATGGGTATACGGAAGGAACTTCATCCTGAAGATGGGAAGACTACTTTTCCTCGTGCTTGTTATACAATCTCAAAAGATGAGAAAAAGACTGTGTTTTAGTGGTTGCAAAATGTAAAGGTGCTGGATGGTTACTCCGCAAATTTGTCTCGGTGTGTGAATGTAGGGGAACAAAAGATTTTTGGTATGAAAACTCATGACTGTCATGTCTTCTTGTAGAGATTACTTCCTCTTGTAGTGTATCAGATTTCACGGGTCGAATAGCTAAGTGGGGGACTAGACTGGGATCCTTTGACATACGGTACAGGCCACGAAATTCAGTAAAAGGGCAAGTCCTCGCCGATTTTGTCGCTGAGTTTTCTCCTAAGAACGGCGGGGAGATGATTTGTCATGTGGAGAGCCGCCTGTGGAAGGTATTTGTGGACGGAGCTTCAAGTGCCCTGGGGTCCGGTGCCGGGATCGTCATTATCAGCCCCGAAGGAATACGTCTGGAGCATTCTTTTAGGCTGGGATTCCGAGCTTCAAATAACGAGGCCGAGTATGAGGCCTTACTTGCCAGATTGAGAGTTGTGTTAGAACTGGGAGCCCGGGATGTGGAGGCATATTCGGATTCTCGGCTGGTGTTTAACCAGATCCAGGGAACCTTCGAAGCCCGAGACCCCCGGATGAGGGCATACTTGCATTCGGCGAGGCAGATTATGAGTAAGTTTGGCACGGCGAAGGTGTCCCAAGTGAGCTGGACGCAAAACCGGTATGCTGATTCCTTAGCCACGCTGACATCATCAACAACGAAGGAGGTTCCTCGGATGATCAAGGTAGAACTGATAGTAGAACCAAGCATTGCTATAACGGATGGCGTGGGCATTGATGGGGTAGATGTTGCCGTGGTTGCGACGACTGGACCCAGTTGGATGGATCCAATCATTTAGTTCCTTGCCGAGGATCGGCTCCCGAAAGACGAGAATAAGGCCAACAGGGTTCGTCGAGTGGCGCCTCATTACTGGCTATCGGCAGACCGCCAGCTATACCGGAGGTCTTTCGGGGGGCCATACCTTTTGTGTCTGCACCCAGATAAAGTGAGTGAACTTCTTGCCGAGCTTCATGGTGGAGTGTGTGGCAGTCATGTAGGGAGGCGTTCGTTGGCACACTAAGCGATGACTCAGGGATTTTGGTGGTCACGAATGCAGAAAGTCGCTACCGAATACGTACGAAAGTGTGACCAATGCCAAAAGCATGCCCCGTTGATCCATTAACCGGCAGGTCATTTGAACCTGGTTAGTAGTCTGTGGCCCTTTGCACAATGGGGGCTTGACATTCTCGGCCCGTTCCCCTGAGCAACAAGTAACCGAAGGTTTGTATTAGTGGCTGTGGATTACTTCACCAAGTGGGCGGAGGCAGAAGTGTTAGCTAACATTCGAAACGTGGATGTCAAAAAATTTATATGGAGAAACATAATCACCAGGTTTGGGGTGCCAGACTCACTGATATCAGACAATGGGCTGCAATTTGACAGTAAAGCTTTTCGTACATTTTGTAGTGATCTCGGTTTCAAAAATAGGTATTCCACACCGGCCTATCCGCAAAGCAATGGTCAAGCTGAGGCCACTAACAAAGCAATCCTGAACGAACTAAAGAAGAGATTGGACGACGCAAAAAGTAGGTGGGCCGAGGAGTTGCCTAGCGTTCTGTGGGCGTACCGAACAACCCCCAGAAGGTCCACGAGAGAGACACCGTTTTCTTTGACGTACAGAGCTGAAGCTGTGATATCGGGCGAGATAAATCTCTACAGCACACGAGTTGTAGAATTCAACCCCGCCCGAAATGACGAGCTGATGATGGAACGCTTGGACTGGTTGGAAGAATGCCGGGAATCAACTACTATACGGCTGACGGAATATCAATAGAAACTCGCCCGACGTTATAATCGAGGTGTAAGGACAAGGGAATTCGATGTTGGGGACTTGGTGCTGAGGAAAGTGGTGGGGAATATGCGAGATGAAATCGCCGGGAGATTAGCCCAGACTTGGGAAGGGCCCTACAGAGTTACTGTCGTCGCTAGCACATGAGCGTATTACTTAGAGGACTTATACGAGATGCCATTACCTCAGCCATGGAACGTCCATAATCTTAAAAAATTCTACTACTAATCGACTGCATTTTTAATTGTAAATTGAATGTAATATCGTATGTGTTTTACAAATGAAGATGATGATGGTTACCCATGGAAACTCTTTGCATTCCACTATTGCTTCTCAGTTCGAGTTCCATCACCGAGCAGGTGGAAACCTTAAAAATTATCCTAAGGACAGAAGCCTGCTACCCGGTTTGATCACAATCACTGAGCAGGTGGAAACCTTACACCGCAAGAATATCCTAAAGACTGAAACCTGCTCCTCGGTTCAATTCCTATCGCCGAGCAGGTGAAAACCATACGCTAAAAATCCTTCACCAGGGCAGCCATGTCTCTCGGCTCAAGTCCCTACCACCGAGCCGGTGGGAATCCTGTGGCAAAATGTAATAAGGCCAGAGGCCTTCCGCCAATCTGGCTTATGGCTATTAATACCAAAAGTTTTGCCCGTTGGACCCAACACGTACTATAAGGTTTCCGAATACCGTAGGGCCGACCAGCCCTATTCCCGCAAAGCGATCTTCCTCACCTGTTCATCAGAAGCATACACGTACACGGAGAAATAGAGATACAACGAGAGGGCTAGCGTATTACTAAACATTCATAAGATAATTATTCGGCAAATAAACCACAGTCAAATCAAACTTAAAGCAAAAAAAACCAATTGTTTTGTCACCAAAACCCGGTAACGCGAAGATTAAAACCGGAAGCTAAAGAGTGTTTAGTTGCCACAACCCGGCAACAGAGGCAAACCATTTTAAATAAAAAGTTACTTGAAACAAAGTATAACAAGGTAAAATAAATTCGGTGATCACTCGGTAAGGTCCATGGGATTGTCCTCGACGGTCATCTCAGTAGGCTGACGTTCGGATACAGGATTCTGAAACTCAACATTTTCGCCAGACTGGTCTTCAGTACAGGGGTTACTGGTAGCTTCGGTCCTGATCAGCTCCACGTGGGCATCAATTTGCTCCACCAATTCCCTCAAGCTATCCATCTCCTCCTCGTCAATAGGTCCTGTAGGGTTCTGCGGAGCTAAGGAAAAGTCCAGAAAGGGAATCTTGCTGGGGTCCCTTGAAGGTGAGTCTTCGAGCACTCCTAAAGCAAGCAGGGCAGCCATCCAACCATCTTTAAAGGATAACTGCCGAGCTTCCTTGACAACTGGTTCCACACCTCTCTCGGCATCCGCGAATCCTTTGTCGTACCATTTATTTTCACAAGCCTCCAAGGCCGTTCGCAGGTCGGTTATTTCCTCAGCTAGGGCAGCATTCGCGCTCACCGCTTCAGCCAGTTTCAGTTCCACTTCGTTCCGCTTCGTCTCTAGATCCACTGACCTCTCTGCATCAGTAGCCCTCTTCTTTGCATCAGCGGCGGCTTTTGCTTTGTCTTTTGCCGATCTAACAGCCGCCTCCCTACCGGTCATTTCCCGGTCAACATCCTGAGCAAGGTCCTTCACCCGTTCATTCAGGATGTGAGCTAGCTGAGCGGCCAGATGAAATGGCGATAATCAACATGGCAAAGAGACAATCTGCACGGCAATAATAGGAATGTATGCGAAAATAAGAATACAAGGAAAGATGGGTTACCGCAATAGTGTGCCATTGAAGCCTCCTGCCCATGGAGTCATCGGTCCCCTCCGCAAAGGTGCTCACATCCTCGGTCAGAAAGAGGCCATGCACTAAACATTGGGCTATACGACCCCCTTCTCCCTTCTCCCACACCCGAACGCTGGCGTCAGCATATAAAGGCTTCCCGTCCAGCTCAAAGGAGGGCTGCCATGCCGGTATAGGTCGGGATGAAGATGCCACGTTGGTCCCCACTTGGGCTAGAGGCTCCTGGACAACCACATCCCTTGATGATTGGGAGGAGTTCGGGTTTGAGCCTCACCCAGGCTGGCAGAGGTTGGTGCTACGGTCCTTTGTCTTTTGCGAGTTCGCGCGGAAGGGGGATAAGGAGGAGGATGAGTGGGAGGAGTCTGGCCATGACCCTGAACTGGCTGCTGCTGCTCAGTCTAGCGTGCACCGGGAATAAATCGGTTAACTGTTAGAGTCTTACGGGTCACCATTTCTTCACCATCGACGAATTGCGTGCTGGAGGAATTACTAGATTCTGCGGTTGCGTGTTCGGCTTCTTGAACGGGATTTTATTGCTTGGCAATTGGTAATTGTTCAGCTGGGGCTTCGTGTTGAACGGCCTCGTGAGCACGTTCCCGAAGACTTCGAGACGCTAATTCGGTTGATTCGTCCCTTATAGGTTCGAGCTCATCCGAACAAATGTATCGGCGACCAATGTCCTGAGCTTCACCAACAGCAAACTTTGGAGGCAGAAAATTCTCATGCCTGACATCTATGTACGAGAGGAGGGGGTTGTCCACCAAGAGGGCCTGGCCAAAGGGTTGCCAAGTGGAGTAGACGGGCTGTACACTGAGAATGAGGTGGGACGCTCAGAGTTGACTGTCCCAATGAATGAAAATCTCTAACCTAAGGACGAAGTTCAGGTCTCGTACGTGAACTGTTCTGATGTCATGAGTAAACACTGAACCATCTACAGTGAAAAAGGTACAAGTTAGTATTCAGGTAAGTAAAGTAGTAATAAAAAGAGGGGAGAAAACAAAGTAAAGATCGACACGAACCCACTTCACACCATGAGAGGGGAGGAGGGACGCCATCGGCAAACCAATTGTCACATACCCGGACATATTCCCTGGCGGAATTTCTATTAGAGTCCGACAGACACGATATCAGCCGTACTCTCATATCTCTAACCTTTAAATAGTAATTAGATTTCTTCTTCCCACACAGGCTGTACATGTGATTTATGTCATGATGGCCTAATTGCAGACCAAATGTTTGATTTAATCTACTCACACAACTCACTATCCGGTAAAAATTGAGGGGAAGTTGGTCGGGACTCAACACGTAATACCTAAGGGTGCTAAGCAAAAGAGGGTCTATGGGAAACCTAACCCCACCCTCTAGAATGGACATCAACAGAAAAAAAGGCGGTGTTTGCCCTTCTATGGAAAGCGATTTCACTTTCGTGACAGTACATCACATCCACATCATCAGGAACATTATAGTCCCGCCTAAAGGTGACTAGGGACGCCTTAGTATTCAAAAGATAAGCGTAACCCATCCTAAGGACTAAGAATCAGAAGGAGAAAAGGAATTAAAGCAGAGAAAAAGGGAAGGAGACTTACTTTTGGCTCTAGGGGAGAGGTGGAATCTGGGTTGGTAAACGGGTGCGCAAGTGAATGCTCTGCAGAGAGAAATTTCAGAGAATGAAGAGCGAAAGAAGTGAGAAGATGAATTAGGATAAGCTATATATAGGAGCCCAAGAAGAATGGACATCAGTTAATGAGCAATGATAAGGGTTAATTAAAAATAATGACGCAGAAAAACCTTACAGATACCAAAGGTAGCCGACATGCGCACCTCGGTTCACGAACTGGCGAGTAATGATGATGGCTGAGTTAGGAAGCCAGACGTAACGCGCCTTTTGAGGCATGCATTAATTGATCTTTAAAAGCGCCCAAGACACACCCATTGAGTCCCTCAAATAACCACTGCCGGTCTAGCTCCTTGATTCGTTCCCGAGAGCCGAGCATGAATCAAAGAGGGGCTAATGTACGCACCCATGACATTCAAACCCAGTTGGGCCCTGGATTGGGGATCAACAGCCAGGCCCAAGGGCCAAACCCCCGTTCGGCCCAGGATTCCAGCCCACACTCTCAAAGGCTGTGGGCCTAGAGCTGAATGCTACTAGAAGGCTTGAGGAGCAGGCAGCCGACGCTAGCTTGCATCTTGCCTCACCACGTGGTAATTACTCGGCAAGTCGTCCCCGGGCAAGGATGTGATAGTCCGGTCATACTACCATTTACGTTCCTGGCAGTGCCTTTGGGAACATCTCTGCCAAGCACATCTGCTGAAGTAGGAACCATTTCCAAAGCCACTCCTACCTAAACGCCCATTTACAATTAACAACATCGGACCTCTCATCGCACTAGTTATGAAAGTAATCATAATCATCCCACCAACAACTGGCTATAAATAGGAGAAGCTAGAGAGGAGTGGGCAGGATGAAAAACTAAGCAAAGAGAGAGATAGAGAGTAGAAAGAAAGGAGAAGCAACACGAAGAGAGAGAAAAGTGATCTCATTGAGTCTATGTGCTGAGAACGACCCATAGCAGGAAATCCTAAACCCATTCTACAAATAAGTTGTGAGCCCAAGGGAGGTTAGGCCCAACAGCCTCATTCTAGGCGCGCACAGGATTAAACAAAAATAATTTTGTTTAAAAAAAATGATGAATTTAATTTTAAGTTGGACTTGTTAGAGAGATAGAGTTTTACTCTTTGTTAAGTTTGGACTAAATAAAAATAATTTTGTTTAAAAAAAATGATGAGTTTGAGTTTAAGTTAGACTTGTTAGAGAGATAGAATTTTAGACTTGTTAGAGAGATAGAATTTCACTCATTGTTAAGTTTAGACTAAACAAAAATAATTTTATTTAAATATTGTACTGATGTAGAAAATTGTGAGAGATTCAGAGGTTTCGGCTTTATATATATATATAGATTATTGCAAAGAAAGGTAAGTAAACGATATATCGCACATATTGTTAATGATAAATCTAGGTATCAATATATGAACGATATTAGGGTTGCACTTAACTAACACTCTAGGAATTGCCTAGAATTAATTCATTCAAAAGAAATTATTTTTTCTTGTGAGACTGATGAAAAATTCCCCATGGGGATGCCTAGAGTTGGGTAGAGAAATAGTTCTGAATTTCTTTCAATTCATATAAATTTCATAAGCTAATTTTTTTCTCATAAGTGATGAACAAATACCAGCAAGTAGATTATCCACTAAAATTAACAAAGTACAGCCATGGGGTGAAATTTACAGAGTCCTAAAGATGTGCAATGGGAGAAATTACTCTTCAATTAAACAAGAGACATGCAAAGTGTTATTCAGTAATATTGTTTGAAGTAAATATAATTATCATGTGTAGCAATCATGATACCCTATAGATATATCAAGGATTATATAATAGATGTCTGTAAGGATGCCTAAGATTATAAATTGTAAATAGTGTCCAAGTACTTCCCTTAATTAGAGTAAGCATTAATACATTACTTCATTACCCGAAGGAAGCTTTAAAGGGATTGCCATACTCCTTGTAAAACAGGAAAACAGGTTACACAAATGAATGGAATGAAATCCATGTCCAACTCCACATAAAGAGATAGATTCAAGCATGTATTTACTATTAAGACTATTAGATTTGATAGTCAAAATATGTACTAGAATTCAATATTACTATATTAGCATGTGGCTTAGAAGCCTAAAAAGTTTAGGTAAACTCCCTGAGGCTATGGCTCGGGAGGTTCAAGAAAATCCAACCATTGGCGTTAAGGTTAATTCCACGGCATTGCCGTGGAGTTATTAGCCACCGGTTGCACCCTAAGGCTGTTGTCATACCTAAGTCAAGCTGACTAGTTCAAATAGACATCCAAACAATATAACTTTACATCTTAGGTGATTGGTTTATAGTAGAGATAGTCTTACAGAATCAATGTCACTTCAAAATGGAGAAATAGTTCAAGAAGTGTTCTAAACCTATGCATGTAATCCAAGCATTTCGACACGTGATTTACTTACTTTTGGCATATATGAGGGGCTCTTGACTCAATCTTGGGGACCTTTTTAATTGTTAATGTGAACCTTATTAATACAACAATATTTTGGAACTAGCGAAGTAATTTGTTTTGTTAAAGCAAGTAATAAAACTATCAGTACATTTCATTTTGAAAATAATAAGATAGTATTAGAAAGAAAACCAACTGTGAACTAACTGTTATAAGGAAACAATGTTATTGAATGGAAAACCCTTTTTGTATATACAGCAGGTGAACGACATCACACCTAATTACTGTGTTAATTTGTTATTGGAAACTTGTTGGAAAAAAAAAATTAAGCTGTTGTGGATTTGGATGTGTAATTGTGCGTGTTCCTTGCATTTCTCTTTCATGCAATCATGTGTATAACTTGATATGGAAAAAAATAAAAGTAAACCTATTTTTACACCCAAAACTGTAATATGCTTAGATGTTAGCTTGTGATTGGGACACCCAAATTCATTTTTTCACAATTGTCAATGATGGTCTCATGTGCCAAGTGATGATATCCAACTATATATGAATTAACACTCCATCGTATTGTGGATTTTGGCGTGAAAATAGTTGTGTTGTGAGAACTTAGGAAATTAAGCATGTGGAGTTTTGGATTTGTTTGAATAATAGACAACATGATGGATGGTGTAAGAAAAGTTAAGGCTTGTCTCATAGCTAGTGGGCTTTTGAATTCTTTTTTAGATTTTTAAATTTTTTTTTTATGTTACTTATATAGTACTTTAAGTTATTAAATTTCACAAATATTGAATAAGCATTCACCAACATAAATTAAAGAACTGGATAAATAATATAGGACCAAATACTAAATATATTAGAAACTCTCAAACATGTGCATACAATCAAGTTCTGAATAATAAAGATAAAGTTCAGAAAACTAAATATTAATCATTACAACCAAATTCTGAAAAATAAAGATAGAGTTTAGAAAACTAAATATTAGTGCATTACAACAAAACATCAATAAAGTTTAGAACATTAAATATTTAATTCTGAATCAACATAAATTTTGCATCCAATTCAGCAATAGAGGCGGTTCGTCCATTAATGGACTGAGATGTCCACGTTTGACCCCCATTCATGAATTCAAAGTGCTGCTCTTCTAGTAAGAATTCAATATTGCATTGCCATCTGCCACTAAACCTAAACTTTTTTGGCACAACTCCTTTGCACTTAAACTGCATGAGAGGAGCAAATACACCAGACTGGTCGCTGTCCATCTTCTGGAAAGAGCGACCTTGACTTGGTACCATTGTTATCTTGGCTTTCAAATGACAAGATGGACACTTATAACCAAAAAAATAATAATAATAATATCATTTAATAAAAATTTTAGACACAAATATCAAAATAATAGTGTAAAAAAAAATGATATCACCTTAAAATTTTTTTCCCCCTGCTCATGCCTCCAAGGGTCACAGATATTTTATTATTATCTCTGCAGTTGTTACACTCAACCTAAGCATTGAAAAAAAAAAAAAAGGGTAATGATATAGTATACGACAGAACCTGCAGCCTATACACAAAAGTCCTGCTGTCGACACCTCCACTTGGTTGAAGGCAATCAGCAAACTGCATTTCAGCTCGGATTTGCAGAGCATATAATAATGCCATTAGAGTTTTGGATGGTGGCGAGCAAAGTTTAATTTGGTGTAACAACTTACTGTAGTAACAGATTTCTACAAAGGAATGTAACTCTTACAGTGAGGGCATTTCGAATTAGATATATATTTGCAATGCCACATACCAGACTTCTACAAGCAAAGTTATTATGATTTATGAGGATCTTTACTTGTCATGAATAGGATCTCCAATGTGACTCAACAGAAATAAATGAGACATTTGTGAGGATTACCATACACCAGTCACAACAATTGTATTTGTTGTGACAGCTTTTGAGCATGACATATATATATGAAGCATTTGTGAAGCTTTTTTATCTATAAAAAATAACCTCTTTTATTTTTAGTTAAGATAGAAAATTTATTGATATGAAACAAATATTACAAATATAGTATTTTTAAGAGTATATACCTATCACATCTAAGGTATTAATTGCAAGGACATTAAATTTTAAAAATGGGTTAGCATTTTTTGTGAGGGCATGTTATTTTCATATGGTATTTTATAATAGACTTTTTTTTTTTAGGAGAAATTTTATAATAGACTTCTATAGAGATACTGTGGCATTATAATGTTTAGAAAAATGGATTACATTATTATAAAAGGATTTAAATTGTATAGATATATGCAGGCACCATATGAGGATCATGCGACATTTAAGTGGCAGGAGTGGTACCCAGCAAAAAAAAAAAAAATTGATGCAGGCAGCAGCTGCTTGTATAATTTCCATAATAATAACTCCTACGTCGCCACCAGTTCATTGGAAGTGCTCAAATAATTTTGTGTTAAGAGTTATATTTATTTATTTATTTTGAGGAATGAGGGTATCAAATTCAGATTTTTTTTTTTAAAATATCTAACTATTTCATTCGGTATATGCAGTCTCCCGTCCTACATATACCAAATTATTATATAGAGAAATTCCATAAAGTGAGTTGTGT
Organism: Quercus aquifolioides; assembly: GCA_019022515.1. Lineage (NCBI taxonomy): Eukaryota > Viridiplantae > Streptophyta > Magnoliopsida > Fagales > Fagaceae > Quercus > Quercus aquifolioides. The sequence continues at coordinate 16,700,140 of CM032328.1, forward strand.
TTATAAAATTACATAGTAACCATTATTGTGTAAATTAAATCCACTGCACGATACTAGCTAAAATCATATGATAAAGAGGCATGATACTACCAAAAATCACATGATAAAGAAGCAAAAGAGGCGCACAAGATGCAGAACTTAAAATTATGCTAGTATTAACTCTTATATTGCCGAGAAATAATCAAGGACATGGACGACATAAATTTAAACTACATCAATCCAAAAAAAAAAAAAAAAAAATCTTACCTTATCATAAGCATGTTATCAATGAATTTTTGGCCACGTGTAATAGTTAGATTACTACGATTAAAGTAAAGTTACGTTGATAACGTTGATAAAGTGAAGTTACGTTATTTCTCAAAAAAAAAAAAAAGTAAAGTTACATTCGAAAATTCTTATCCCAAATAAAATGGAGTGAAAAAAGAGAGGTTAAATTGGAATAATTAAATTTACAACATAGATATGGGTCATTTCTAATTTGCATTTTAGATTTGGACAGCTCAATAATCATATTGAACGTAATAAAAAGTCTAAATATAATAACATTTCTTGAATTTGTAACAAGTGAATTATCTTTTCTTTCTTTTTCTTTTCTTTTTTTCCACCGTATAATGTTTACTTATGCTGTTAATCAATTCTCGTTAAAATATCTCAAGAAGATACATCCAAAGTCTCACTTCGTAGGATTGTAATTATATCCAACTTATTTTCTAAGAATAGTAAATCAATGAAAATAAGTTATATCAAATCAAGTTAGACTTGAGCATAAATATTACACTTATATATAATCTCATGCATATGCATGTATGCATTTAAAAGTAAACCTAACAATTTATAAAAACCATTGAAGTTCTTAAAACACTATTTTGGTAGTGCTCCAAGACACCCTTTATTATTCAATTATATAAGAGAATCTATTAATATTTATCAATCTTAATTACCTCTAGTTTTGTTCCCCCAAAAAAACCTTTGATTTAGTAAATGGGAAAAATTTAGATATAGTACCTTAGGTTTCCCTACTTAAAATTTTGACATCTGTCTAATTTAACATCTCAAGCAAACGGCGTAAAAACTAAAATTTTTTTCCCTTCTTCCTTCTTTTTCCTGTACTACAAACGGCTTCTCTTCCACACCCAAAACCTTTCTCTTCCAAACCACCCATGACCCTTCTCTTTGAAACCCAAAACCCAAAAAAAGAAAAAAAGAAAAATCTCATATCTCTCTCTCTTTCTCTCTCAATGTGTGTATGTTTCCTTTCTTCTTTTCTGATCTATGATTCTTTCTTTCTCTCTCAGTGTGTGTGTGTCTGCTTCCTTTCTTCTTTTCTGATCTATGATTCTTTCTGATCTCTCAGTGTGTGTGTATCTGCTTCCTTTCTTCTTTTCTGATCTATGATTCTTTCTGATCTCTCGGTGTGTGTATCTGCTTCCTTTCTTCTTTTCTAATCTATGATTCTTTCTTTCTCGCTTGGTATGTGTATTTGTTTCCTTTCTTCTTTTCTGATCTATGATTCTCTCTCTCTCTCTTTGGACAAAATAATGAAAGAGGCTGTGACGATGGCTTTGTTGATGTTAAAAGTGTGGAAGTTTCAGGTATAGCTGAAAAGGGTCTGTTTTTTGGTTTGAAACTCAGTAGATCTGGCTTTTATTTTTTGATCTTTCCTGTTTGGTTTTGCATTTTAGCTTCATTTTAGCTTCTGAGTTTTGGATTGGAATTCGGAATTCCCTTTATTATCTTCATTTTAGCTTCATCAATCACAGGCAACTGGAGATTTGAAACCGTGGGTTCTCTTGCAGTTGCAGTACAGGAAAAAGAAGGAAGAAGGGGAAAAAAAAAAGTTTTAACGCCGTTTGCTTGAGATGTTAAATTGGACAGATGTCAAAATTTTAAGTAAAGAACCTAAGGTACTGTACCCAAGGTTTTCAGACCTGGACCGTTCATTGAACCGTAAAAGAGAGAGATTTAAGGTTTTTGAGGTCGAACCGAGGTCGAACAGTGATGACGTCATAATTAATTTAATAATTAATTAAAGCCTAAATATAGATATTAAATTTATAAAACTAGCAAAATTGACTAATATATCTATATATGTAAGGGAAATTTAATGATTTTCAAGCATATATTTAATAATTAAATAAGAAAGTTAACAAAATAAAATAATAACCATGAAAACATTAAAATTTATGATTAATTTTTGAAGTAAAGTTGAATATCTTTGAAGGATTTTAATTATAATTTTTTTTTTATTCCTTGTAAGAGATGGATAATTTAATTAAGTAGAATAAAATTGTGTTAAGTTGTTTTTATTAAAAAAAAAAAAAAATTGCTAAGGGGTTGGACCGCACGGTTCTCACCGGTTCATGCAGTCCAACCCCAGTTTTAGGGGTTCACGGAATTAACAAAAAATCCGGTTCTTTAGGCTTAAAAAACCGGTTTTCATCCCGGTTCCCGGTTCTCACGGTCCGACCTCTCAGTCCGGACCGGTTCTGAGAACCATATTTGTACCTAAGTTTTTCCCTTAGTAAATATTCTAACTCGAGAAGATATCATTTGAAGTACCATACACTCAAAAGGCTAGAAACTAGTAGGAGAAATTTCTATTAGGAATTTTTTGAAATGGAGCTAAATTTAGTGTATTATATTAGAAATAACAATCATGAGTAAAAATCCAATTTAATACTAAATTAAACTAATAAATACATTTGGTTGCTAAGCTCCATTGAAAATGCCAAAAGTTGTCAATTGAGAAACTTGGCTCAATTAGGATAGTTATACGGTGCCATAACGTAAAGCTTATTACATCACATTTGGTTGCCAAGCTCCATTTGTCAATCGGATCTTTCAAAGGTTCTTAAAAAAAAAAAAAAGCCTAATACAAGAGCCACATTCCGTTAAATACTTTATTTATTTAAATAACATTAAATACATTAATTTAGATCTTAAGAATATGTTAAGCAGCAATCCATACTGAGCAATCAAATAGGAATGCATGTCTAACATACAAGCACTTTGGATTTCAAGAATTATTTTTGAAAGTCCCTTAATTTAGTTGTTTCAAGTGCAAATAACAAATGAATATATCTTACAATTCTAAATCATTAAAATTGCAACATTTACGACCCAAGAAAAAAAAAAGTTCATCCCACTGAAACCATAAACAACCAATTTTCATATTCGAGCAAAGTTGTACATCTTTTGGAACATGGTATAGAACTCCATAAACTATAATGAAAACAATAATCTTTGTATGTTTAGACCCCTATATACTTAGATTAGTTTAACCTAATTAATTAGCCAAATAGTTTCTTAGGTTAATTATTCAGATCTAGGTTAAACTCATGCAATCATATTACTTAGTGTGGAAAAGTAAAGAAGGCAAACAATATGATGACTTAGAAAAATCAATAAAACCAATAGTTTCAAGGTAAAAGACTTGGGGATGATTTAACCTATCTATTCTTAAGGCAAACAAACTTACTATGACAAAATGGAAGTTTACAATAGATTTTCTCCCTAAAATCTAAAGCTACCTCTTGTAAAACTTACTCACATGACCACGTGTAGTTCCAAATCCACAGACTCTTCTATTTTGAATTTGTTGAATACAAACACCTACATTTGTAACTTTGAGATCTCAGTCAAAGGTTTAAGATCATTAGCAGTTGTTGATCTTGTATGTAGCAACTTCTATAATATCGGATCTTAAGTTTCTTCAAGGAATATTGTCGGTAGAAGATTTGAGAGAGGTTTGGGTACAAAAACCCTAAATCTACAATTAGAGGCACAAGATGCACTCTTCTCTCTAAAGACCACAGTTACAGTTAGCTTATAATGTCCTTTAAATACTATAACAAGTAGATCATGATTTGGACTTCAAACAGACAAGTTTGGGCTAATGGGCCGAACTTAAAATTTTGCAGAACCACATTTCGATCAGTCAATCCATAGTCTGAATCGGTTAAACTCTTTAGAATTTGAATTCTTCTTTCTATAGCTTGCTTATTCTTGTATTCAGACTTGCAGCATCTTGAGCATTGTCTAATATTCCCTCTAAACTCTAAGATCTATATATAGATAAGTTTGTGTTCATGGTTTGCCAATTGTTCTAAACTTTTAGAACCTAACAAATGAGAATCCTTAAACTAGTATTACACATTGTCACTATTAAAATCTTCTTTTTCAAGCTTAGCCTTCCTAATTTCAAGTACTATAACAAATTTTTAGTTTAATTTTCTCCCTTTTCCCCCCTAACCCAATTAACGATACAAAGAGCTAGAATTACAGCCTCAACCTCCCCTCTTCCCTCTTTCTTCCTTCATTCCCCTTAGCACCTTGCACCCATACAAATATACAATCCCCACAAAACATTGCTAAGCTACGAAACCTAAATCAACATTTTCCCAAATTAGGTATAGAATCATGTTCAACCACACACCTCTTGGTCTATTTTGTGCCTCTGTTGGTTTATGATGGTCTAATTGTATAGATATCTTATAGCCACCAAAACTCTTTACATTTCTAGTCTCACAGGAATTGAGATTAGAATTTTGAGTGTAGAGTTAGGGATTTAGGATTTAGGGTTTCTGGTTTATGTTTTTTTATGATTTCGGGAATAAGAATAGGGTTTTGAGCTGAGTTTAGGGTTTAATTAGGGGTTTAAGCTTTACAATCTAGGGTTTAGGTTTCTGGGTCTATGGTTTATAGTTTTTGAGATTAATATCACATAAAACTAAGATGCATGATGATGCGAAAAAAACCACCAGTGAGCCACACGATACTCGCACACTCGAAGTTACGCCTGTACAACAAAAAGGAGAAGACCTAACAGAGAGCACCGGTGTGGTGCCGGCCAAATACCCTCCGAAGGTCAAGTTAGAATTTCTCACAACTCTAGAGTGCTAGAGAAGGGTTGATTATGCGTACCTTGATTTGTGAGGGTATTGGGGCTTTTATAGTAGTAGAAGGTTGACCTCTCTTCCTTGGGATAGAAGTCTTTTCCTTATAGGAATCCTCATGAGCGTATATTGCGGAATCCTTTCCTTGTAGGAGATTAACATGAAACGTGGGATACAAGACTTTTCCTTATACACTCATGCGTGGTGGCCAAGCCAAGGTTATACTAGAACCGTCAGCTTTAGGGGCGTCAGCTTATCCTACTTCCTTCAGCACTATTGGCGCTAGCTTATTGATGGCGTCAGCCCTCAGGAGTGCTTTGCGAATTACCCCAATCAAATCTCTATCGTCACCTTTTACTAAATGGAAACCGACGGCCTTACCTGTAACCATCAGCTTATACCCGTCGGTTTTTCTTGTAAACATCAGCTTCTGCCTTAGTATGAGTAAGCACTATTTTTACTTTTATCAACTGTCCCCTACTCCATATCCCGTTGTTTTAAACTGACGGGTTATGGAGTTAAGTTTTTATCGCTGGTTAACTATCTTTTGGCCTAAGGGAGCGGGAAAATTATTTATGGGTTTTTCCTCGAGACACCCTTCATTTAATGCTTGGACACGTGGTGCATTCTCGTTGGCTCCGCTTCTGGACGAGGGTGTTGCTTCGTACTAAGCGCATTTTTCCTCCTATATATATAACTCGCATCCTTCTCTTCATTCCTTTATTTCAATCCTGCTAATCACTAAGAGAGAGAGCTCGTCACCCTTGTTTCTGTTAGCTTTCTGACCTGTCAAGTTGCTAACGTCGTCGCTTTTAAGGCCGTCCTTTCTACAAAGGCTTATTCACCTATAAGTTTCTTCTTTCTTTCCTTGCATTTTTGCTTTAGCTAAACAGTTTCTTAGTGAGGTCGTCAATTTAGGTACTTAGAATGAATCTATCACTTATAGGTAGTCAGATGTCAAGTGACGCGTCGAGTGAACAGTCGTCAGTCCGCGAAGGAGCGGGCTACGATGAGGTTTTTGGTTCAGGTCAGGAGTTCGTTGGCTTTTCGGGGTCATCTGAAAGAGAAACGTCAGCCTGGTCTCCTGACGATGACATGGAAGATTACGTTGAAGGAGTTGAGGAGGAAGTAATAGGTGAAGATAAAGGGGAAGGGGAGAGTGACAGAGAGGAGGATGAGTATGAGGGAGACGGGGAATCCTATGAAAAGGCTTCAGTAAGTCCTGGAGGTAACCGTCCCTTCATCCTTCCTGAGGATTAGGCCGTCAACAAAATTTTTGCCAAAAATGGGTGATAGAATTTTTAAGGACTTACGCGCCCGTTACCAGATCCCAGATCATATCTCAATCCGTCTTCCTAGGAAAAAGGAAAAATGTTATACTGGATTGACTGCTGACGTCGGCATGTATGACGCCGTCCTTGCTGCCGGATTAAGGCTACCATTGACGGCTTTGCACCGTCGACTGGTTGACTTTATGGGACTATCCGTCAGCCAGATTACCCCCAGTGCTTGGAGGACTTTTATTGGAGCAGAGATTTTGTGGGGCCGTTTGAGCGGTGGGAACCGTTAGCTTTCTCTTGACGAGTTCTTTTACTATTATAGACCCCACCATATCGCTTCATCTAAAGGAACTTATCATTTTTCCGTCCGAGAGAGGGACTTTAGACTTGTGTCTGACATGCCTGATTCCAACAGAAGTTGGAAAAGTAGATACTTTTTTATTGAAGGGTCGGATTGGGTATGCCTTCCAGAAGAGTGGGTTACTATGCCTCATGGTTTTGATAATACCTAGGGGATAGTTAAAGATTCAGGTTTATTGCTGTCAGCTTTTTGTTTCATTTTCAATTCCGTCAGCTTTTAGATTTTTACTACTTCACTTGTGTTTTAATGCCGTCATTGTGTTATTTCTTTTCCAGCTTATACCCGTCCACATATAACTGACGAGCAGAAGGCGTTCGTCCGTCGGGTTCTTGAAATCCTACTCGAGCAACGAAAGTGTAGGGACTTGATCACCCTTGACACTCTTCATTTGTATTGCGGAGGTCCAGAGCCAACAGCTGAGGCTCATAGGTTGGCCGAATTTTCTCGTCGACGTGGGTAGACTCTTTATTTCTTCCGTCAGTTTACTAATTTCGTCTACTTTACTAATACACGCTAGTAATTTCGTGCAGAGATGGATGCTGTTAAGCAGAGGGTGAGGGCTGCTACGGCCCGTAAGGAAGAGGAGAGGAAAGCGAAGGAAAAAGAGGGGGTATCCTCATCAACCCCCAAGACCGTTACTAAGGTCACCAAGAGGAAGCCTAACGGGAAGGACAATCATCCTTCTAAAAAGGTTGCCGTCACTTCAGGGGAGGTGCCCCTTAAGAAGAAGTCACCCCTCAAGTCAAGCCAGGGTGCAGGCAAGGGAGTGATGACTTCTTCCGGTCCCATCATTGAAGGACCTGTTGCCTTTTGACCCATAAGGATTATGCCGTTGAGGAAGTGGGGTCCTTTATAAAGCTGACGGACTTAGGGCCCTGCGACCAATTAGGGATGGAGGAACTTGGGGGCGTAAGCTCTTTTTGACCTTAGCAGGGTATGCTTGCTCCCTCTATTTAGATTTGTTCCGTTTATTTGTGGTTCATTTGACTGATGACTAGTCTTCTCAGGCCTTAGTGCGTGTTAAAGCGCTTCAAGACCGATGTATTGCCAAGGAGGGCGTCGTCACTCGGGTTAGAAAGCACAACACTACCTTGATGAATGAGCAGGCTCAGTATAAGGAAGGCCTTCATGATTTGAACCGTGAGCTAAAGGTGAAGGGGGAGAAGTTGGTTGAGGCGGAGCGTCAGAAGGAAAAACTTCAAGAAGAGGTGATGACTTTACGCCAACAGGTGGAGACGGCTAGGGCCGACGCTATCCAAAAGTTTAAGGCGTTGCAATCATTCGTTGACTCTTGTGCTGACTTTTATGGCACTAGGTTCGAAGATTGCCTCAAACAAGTCGCGTCAGCTTTCCCAGAGTTGGACCTATCTGGAATTACAATGGATGCTCCTAAGCCGACGACGCCGGCTGATGACATCGTTGTTAGTGAATGTGACAGCTCCCCTGAAGCTAACCTTCCTCCCACGGATGATGGCGTCGTCATTTTGGCCCAACCTGCTGCCAATCCTTCTCATGTTTCTGCCTCCAACCCTTCAGTTCTAAATGTTGAAAATCCTCAGAATAAAGATGACAGGAACACTGCTGATACTCCTGCTGCTTGACTTAATTGTCTGTATTTTATTTATTTTGCAAACAATGTTTAAACATCCCTTTGTTTTTGGGTTTGCATTTGTAAACAGTTCGTTCTATTGTATGGTACGTTAATTTCGTCGTTCTCTTATATATTGTGTGTTTGAATGCCTTGAATAAATTCGTCGGCCTGTAGTCCCGTTTGTTTTGACAAACTCGTCCACTTTATGGACTTATTATGGACTTGTTTGTTTCAGGGGTGCGATAAGTCCGTCAATACATAGGATCGTCCATCTCAGGGACTATCAACTCATGTAGTTTTTGACTTTATCTACCTTATCCCTTGAGCTTATCAAACCCGTTGATTTCATAAGTCTTACTTCTGGATATTGGTTATTTTGCTAACCCTGTGATCTCATCTATTTTATGGAATTTGCCGAGCTCGCTACTTTTATAAGCTCGTCAGCTTTATAGCCTCGTCAGACTTATCATTTTTATAATCTCTTCTTTTTTGATGAGCCCGTTATCTTTATAGCTTCGTCTATTTGACGAACTTATTATTTTTATAAAGTCGTTGGTTTCATTGTCCACATTATGGACTAGAGGAACTCATCCTTTTTATAATCGCATCCCTCTGATGAGCCTATCAGCTTTGATGGCTAAACTTTTTCCATCCCTTTGGGATAAGCTGGCGTTATGTAGTTTTGGTCAACGAAGTCATCTGCTTCTTATAGATTTGTCCGTTTTTGGACTTGGTTTTTGCTCATTCGAGGGACTTTAACGAGGCTTCATCCTCTTGGGATGGGTCCGTCCACCTTATGAACTTAGATTCGTCCACTTTTTGTGAGCTTAGGGTCGTCCACTTTATGGACTTAGAACCATTCACTTTTTGTGAGCTTAAGGTCGTCCACTTTATGGACTTAGAACCATTCACTTTTTGTGAGCTTAAGGTCGTCCACTTTATGGACTTAGAACCGTTCACTTTTTGTGAGCCTAAGGTCATCCACTTCTTGTGAACTATAAAATTGCAAATAAAGACTTCAGTCATTTTGAATAAACTCCTCTTATTGCCATGCAATTGTAGAAAAAAAAGTAGTTCTTAAAAAGAAAAAAGGTCTTGCCCTTTGGGCTTTAAAGAGAAAACAGGTATTGTAGCAAAAACTAAAGTAAATGATAAATTTGAGGAGTATAACTAACATTCGCTATGGTGGACCATAAATAAAAAGGGGGTGCTGTTTTCCTCGTCGTCACCTCTACTGGTAGTACTTCCGTAAGTGCTCGGCGTTCCAAGGATGTGGCAGCTTCTGTCCATCTAGCGTTTCCAAGTGGTAGGTGCCCTTCCTCTGCCACGTCGTGATTCGATAAGGTCCTTCCCAATTTGGGCCAAGTTTCCCTTAGGCTAGGTCTCTTGCAGCGCCCATGACTTTCCTTAGAACGAGATCTCCCACCTGGAAGTCTCTGTGCCGTACTTGTGAATTGTAGTGTTTAGCCATGCGGTCCTGGTACCGTGCGAGCCTTTGTTCTGCTGTCGTGTTGACTTCGTCTACGAGAACAAGTTGTAGACGTATGGCCTCGTCGTTCTTGCCTTCATCATGGTTGTGGGCCCTGTAGCTTGTGAGTCCAACTTTAGCTAGGATGACTGCTTCGCTCCTGTATGTTAGCCGGAATGGTTTCTCCCCTATGGGTGTCCTTGCCGTTGTCCTATAGGCCCATAGTATGCTTGGCAACTCTTCAGGCCATATACCCTTTGCCCCCTCGAGCCGAGTCTTGATGATCTTGAGCAAGGATCGGTTTGTGACTTCGACCTGTATGTTAGCTTGAGGGTGGGCGGGGGAGGAGTAGTGGTTTCGTATCCCCAACTGCGAGCAAAAGTCCCGGAAGGAGTTGTTGTCAAATTGCTTCCCGTTGTCTGAGACTAAGACTCTAGGGATGCCAAACCTGCATATGATGCATCTCTAGACCAAATTCCGCATGTTCTTCTCCGTAATGGTGGCCAAGGCTTTAGCTTCTACCCATTTTGTAAAGTAGTCGATGCCTACTACTAGGAACTTCAGCTGTCGTACTACTGTAGGGAATGGTCCTATGATGTCTAGTCCCCACTGAGCAAACGGCCATGGAGCTGTTATCGGGGTCAATTCTTTGGTTGGTTGTCTAATGATATTGCTGAACCTTTGGCACTTGTTACAGGTTTTGACATAAGCTTCGGCATCCTTTTGCATGGTGGGCCAAAAGTACCCTGCTCGCACTAGCTTATGCACTAACGATCTTGACCTCGAATGGTTTCCGCAAACTCCCTCGTGTACTTCTCTCATGACGTAGTCTGCTTCGTCAAGACCTAAACATCTTAGGTATGGGCGGGAGAAACCTCTCTTGTACAAGATGTCTCTTATTAAGACGAATCTCGCTGCTTGGACCTTCAGCTTTCTTGTAGCCTTTTTTCTGTTTGGTAATACGCCGTGAATCTATTAGTGGAGAGAACTGAAAAAAAGAGAGTACATTCTCAAGGGTGGCCATATGTTCGACTGAAGTGGCTTTGGCCAAGCGGTTGGCTTGCTTGTTTTTTTCCCTGGGGATCTGTATGATTTTGGCCTTCAACTCGTCTGCCATCTTCCTTGCTTGGTCCAGATACCTCTTCATTCTCTCGCCTCGACACTCATAGCCCCCATTTATCTGGTTGGTGACGACTTGAGAGTCTTAGTAAATGACCACGTTTAAAGCTCCTGCAGCTTTGGTGAGATCAAGCCCCGCTACTAAAGCTTCGTACTCTGCTTCATTGTTGGTGGTTAGGAAATCGAGGCGGACCATACACTCGACCACGTCCCCTTCAGGTGACAGTAGTACAATGCCGGCTCCCCCAACCTGCCTGTTGGAGAATCTGTCTACATGCATGCTCCATTAAGAAGACTCCTCTGCCCCCCTGTCCTCGCCATTTGTGAACTCTGCTATGAAATCTGCGATGATCTATCCATTGATGGCGGTTCATGGGTGGTATTGGATGTCAAACTCGCTCAATTCTATGGCCCATAGTGCCAATCGGCCAGCAGCTTCAGGGTTGCTCACTACCCGCCGCAAGGGCTTGTCAGTTAGGACGATCACTATGTGGGCTTGAAAGTATAGTTTTAGTTTGCAGGCTGCCGTAACCAGTGCGAAGGCAAGTTTCTCCATGGGCAGGTATCTTTCTTCGGCACCGCGAAGTGCCCAATTAGCGTAGTACACGGGCTTCTGCACTCTTTCTTCTTCTCTGACCAAGGCGGCACTGACGGTGGCTGGGGAGACGGTTAGATAGAGGAAAAGCTCTTCACCTAGCTACGAGGGACTTAGTAGCGACGGGGAAGAGAGATAAGTTTTTAACTTCTCGAATGCTTGCTGACACTCGGCAGTCCACTCGAAAGATTTCTTCAGCATGCGAAAGAAGGGTAAGCACTTATCCGTTGCCCTTGACACAAATCTATTTAGTGTCGCTATTTTGCCGTTGAGGTTTTGTACTTCCTTCACATTTTTTGGGGGTGCCATCTCCATTATGGCCTGGATCTTGTCCGGGTTGGCCTCTATGCCCCTTTACGACACCATGAATCCTAGGAATTTTCCTGCCGTCACTCCGAATGTGCAATTTCCTGGATTAAGCTTCATGTTGTAAGAGCGAAGAGTGTCGAATGTTTCCTTGAGGTCTTCCAGGTGATCTTCCTCTCTTTGGCTTTTCACCAGCATATCGTCAACGTAGACTTGGACATTTCTCCCAATCTGCTACACGAACATCTTGTTCATAAGCCTCTGATACGTTGCGCCCGCATTTTTTAGGCCAAATGGCATCACTTTATAACAGAAGAGGCCTTGGCTAGTTACGAACGAAGTTTTCTCCTGATCAACTTCGTGCAATCGGATTTGATTGTAACCCGAGAAAGCGTCCATAAAGCTTAACAGCTTGTGCTAGGTCGTAGAGTCTACTAGAATGTCGACCCGTGGGAGGGGATAGCTATCTTTGGGGCATGCTCTGTTTAGGTCGGTAAAGTCCACACACATCCTCCACTTTCCACTGGCTTTCTTAACCATTACCACATTCGCTAACTAATCTGGGTAGTATACTTCCCTAATGAAGCCTGCCTCTTGTAACTTACCGACTTCTTCTGTTATCGCTCGGTCTCGTTCTTGGGCAAAGACTTGCTTCTTCTGTTGGACGGGTGGATAGGATGGCGACACATTCAGCCTGTGTACCATGACTGAAGGGTCAATTCCTGGCATATCCTCATGACTCCAGGCGAACACGTCCCGATTTTCCTTAAGGAAAGTTACGAGTGCTGAGCGAACTTGACCGCGCCTAAAGGGTACAATTTGGTTCCTCCGAACCCGACGAGTGAAGCGTTGGTTGGAACTAATCGCTCTCTGCTGATCCGCATCTGTTGGAACGCTGGGTAGTAGAGAATATCCGCGGAGCTTCCGTTATCGACCAAGACCCGGTACATGTTATAGTCTCCTACCTGGATGCTAACGACGAGTGCATCGTCATGTGGATGATGGAGACGTCGGGCATCTTCTTCCCAGAATCCAATGAGGGGGTTGTTGACTCGCAACATTTTCGGGATGACACCTGTGAGTTGGACGTTCTGGACCATTCTGAGATAAGTCTTTCGAGCCCTTTTTGATAAGCCGTTGGCTGCTGCACCCCCTACAATCATCCTTATGCCTCCCAAAGGTTGTCTCGGGCATTCGTTGTCTCATCGGGGGGCTTGCTCTTGAGGAAGCGGATCTATTCTTTCCTTGTTATCAAACTTCTGTAACTTCCCTTGCCTAATGAGGGCTTCAATCTGTTGTTTTAAGTCGTAACAGTCAGCTGTGTCATGACCGTGGTCGCAATGGAAACGACATTATTTGTCTCTGGATCGCTTGTTGGGATCTCCCTTCAGCTTTCCAGGGAAATTCAATGTCCCCTCGTCCTTGATTTGCATTAGGACTTGGTCGATCGGGGTGGTCAGTACAGTGAAGTAGGGGGCTTAGAGCGCCTATCATCCCTTCGCTCTCTAGTTCTGGCCATCTTCCGCCCTCTTTCTTGTCGGGTATCTTCCTGCCTTTCTCTTTTCTTGGGCTTTTTTTCGCGAGCTAGTAGCACATCTTCGGCATTCATGTACTTAGTGGCCCTGTAAACCCCGTCCGACATAGTTTTCGGGGTGGTCAGTGGAATGAAGCTTGTGAACCTCCCCGAAAGGGGCTTAGAGCGCCTATCATCCCTTTGCTCTCCAGTTCTCGCCCTCTTTCTTGTCGGGTATCTTCCTGCCTTTCTCTTTTCTTGGGCTTTTTTTCGCGAGCTAGTAGCACATCTTCGGCATTCATGTACTTAGTGGCCCTGTAAACCCCGTCCGACATAGTTTTCAAGTTGTTCTTATATAACAAAAACAAGAACTTACCCTTCCTCAGTCCATTCGTAAATGCTGCTACCAGTATTTTGTCGTCGGCCTCATCAATCGAGAGTGCTTCCTTATTAAAGCGGGCTATGTAAGATCTCAGCGTTTCGTCTTCTCATTGCTTGATACTCATCAAGCACGCAGTAGACTTCTTGTACCGGTGCCCCCCAATAAAGTGCGAAGTGAATTGGGCGCTCAGCTCTTTGAAAGTGCTGATGGAGTTGTGTGTCAGTCAGCTAAACCAAATTCTCACGGGACCCTTCAGCGTTGTAGGGAAGGCCCTACACATGATCTCGTCCGCTACTCCTTGAAAGTGCATTAAGGTATTGAAGGTTTCTAGGTGATCAAAAGGGTCCTTGGCTCCGTCATAGCTTTCTATCTGCGGTATGCGAAACTTCTGCTGTAGGGGGAAGGAATTGACAGAGGTGGTGAACGGCGAATCGGTTCAGTGGACCAAGTTGTCGAGGTCGCTAGACACCCATCCTTTGAGGCTGTTCATCATAAGGTCCATCCTTTCCTTCATCAATTGCGTCTCCGCGACCATGTAAGGGGAGCGTTGCTGCCTTCAGGCCCCTCTTGGTTCCTTCTTTCAGTGCTGGTCCCTTCTTGATCTTCTCTTTGGTTATTCGGTGCCGCATTCTTCTGGCATAGCTGTTCTTCTAGGTCGTCGTTTTGTTTGGTGAGGCATTCCACGGCCGCGGCGAGAGTTTGAACTTGTCTCTCGTGGACAGTCGTGGGTGGTTCCTCTTCTCGAACGTCGTTAGTGGCTGCCATCGAGCGAGTGAGCACCATGCAACTCTCTTGTCCGGGAAGCTATAGTATGGCTTGCGAATCGCAACAAAGCTTCCCCACAGACGGTGCCAACAGATGATGCCGAAAAAATCACCAGTGAGCTACACGATACTCGCACACTCGAAGTTACACCTGCACAACAAAAAGGAGAAGACCTAACAGAGAGCACCGGTGTGGTGCCGGCCAAATACCCTCCAAAGGTCAAGTTAGAATTTCTCACAACTCTAGAGTGCTAGAGAATGGTTAATTATGCGTACCTTGATTTGTGAGGGTATTGGGGCTTTTATAGTAGTAGAAGGTTAACCTCTCTTCCTTGGGATAGAAGTCTTTTCCTTATAGGAATCCTCATGAGCGTATATTGCGGAATTCTTTCCTTGTAGGAGATTAACATGAAACGTGGGATACAAGACTTTTCCTTATATACTCATGCGTGGTGGCCAAGCCAAGGTTATACTAGAACCGTCAGCTTTAGGGGCGTTAGCTTATCGTACTTCCTTCAGCACTATTGGCGTCAGCTTATTGATGGCGTTAGCCCTCAGGAGTGCTTTGTGAATTACCCCAATCAAATCTCTATCGTCACCTTTTACTAAATGGAAACCGACGGCCTTACCTGTAACCATCAGCTTATACCCGTCGGTTTTTCCTGTAAACATCAGCTTCTGCCTTAGTATGAGTAAGCACTATTTTTACCCTTATCAATGCACATTGTTTCAGATGACGAAAACACAAAATAAAGAATGAAAGAAGAAGCAGTAGATTTAAAAAGCTTGTTACGGGAGTTTTAAGTATCTGAAAATGACCAGCTATTTATCAAAATTGATTGAATAGTACGTGATATAAGATTTTTATTTCAGAAAATTCCCATAACAAATAGAGCATTAATTATGGATTCCTTACAAGGCTGGTACCAATTCAAATGCAGAAACATGGGAGTACATCAAAGCTAGGCTCTCGACAGTAAGATGGTGGAAAAATCATTTAGTTCTCTCAAACTGTCTCAAGAAATTCATTCTTGTGTTGGCTATAGTACATCAAAGCAAGGCTCACAATAGTAGGATGGTGGAAAATCATTTAGTTCTCTCAAACTGTCTCAAGAAATTCATTCTTGTGTTGGCTAGTAATGAGGAACAAATTAGGCAATTTAGAAAGAATGTTGCATTGGGTTACATAGTTCATCATTCAAATTGTGTATTCTACAAAAAAAGTCTCTGGAATGTAGAGCACACTTGTATTTTGAGACTTTTGAGTGCTCTTTCACTGGGAGGAAAAATGTGAGAATGAGAACGTAGGGGGGATAAAAGTATGAATAAAGAAAATATTATTATTTTTTCTTTCATGCTCGTTTGGTAGAAGGGCATACTTCATTCTCACATGCAAGCAGTAGACTGTTACATTAAGAATATCAAATAATTTATCTCTATCATACTAGCTTTAGTGCCAAACACGAGACAATCCGTTCCTTAAAAATAATTTAAGATGTCTAAAGTAATCTTATAAATCATTCACTTTTACGAAATTCATTTTGACTAAAAGATTCCACAAGTTAACAGTCACATCTAAGGGGCTATTTCCAAGAGTTCTACTTCTCTAAAACATAGCTAAGAGAGATCATTGTATATGCATGCATATCCTCTCAAGGTCACAATTTAAATACTCTTCAAGCAATGCCACCAACATGAAACTGGAAGTTCTCCAAAGTTTTTGCATTTTCAGAAAAATACTTGTACAAAATCTCTCTATCTACATGTCCTTTAAGGCTTTCAATCTTGACAGTCTTCAAGCAATGTCGCCAACATGGAAAAGGTAGGAACTTGCAACAACTAGGATTCTCCTCTTTATAAATAGGCTTTCGATATGAGAACTGAAATACAAGCAACCCATTAGCGACATAGAAAATTTTGTTTGTTTATGAGTATTTAACAACATAAAAACTCCAGTAAGCATGCATCTTAGCCTCCCTAGTTCCTATAATCCAACTAGAAAGTAAGACTCAAAACTTAAGATTGCATTTGGAAACTTGGATTTCAATTTGGATATGGATTTCAAATGAATAGATTTGAAATACCTTGATTTCAAATCTATTGATTTTAGGTGTTATTTCAAATTCAAAAATTTTAAATCTTTAAAATTTTTGGTGGATTTGTCAAATCCAAATCCTTGACCTTTTTTAGATTGTCCAAACAAAATATTTTGATTTTAATCACCCAAATCCAAATCCAAATGCACCATAAAGATTTCAATGGTTTTGAATAAGTCTAATATAGGCCCACAACAATAATGTTTTTAGTAGGTAGATAGTAGGGGACGGGGGTGGTAGAGTTCAAACTACATCATACACCACAAAAGATGCCACTACCACTAAGTTATTACTTGAATTTAAAAAAATAAAAGGTTTTTAATCAAAATCAAATGTGATTTATTTCACTAATTAATGTACTAATATTATAGTAGAATAAATATTGTTGAACACACCTTAGTGTACACACTTGACATGGAACCACCAATGATCAAATAACAATAACTATAAATTAGATATTATTAAAATGTGAGAATTTTCAACAAAGACCAAAGAAAGTAGAAGGAATTTTTCATTCCTACAATCATATTTGCTTCAGATATAAACGAGCATAAAGTTTGTAAACCAAATTACATTTTTTTTTCTTTACAATAATAAAATGCAGAAACTTCTTAATTGATATAGTCGATACTTTGACTAAACAAAGAACCAGGCGCATAAAGTTTATTAAATAACTCATATTAACAAGTTTTCTCCACTGCAAAATGACAATTGGTGGACCAAAAAAAGAAAAAAACCAAGAACTTCATACTTCCTATAATATGAAACATGAAACTATTATTACTTTCCATTTACGGTGCACTTAGATTTCTAGTATTTGCTATCAATATCCATCTTTCTTGCTTTCTGAACAATCCTCCAATATGGGATTTTGCAAGGGAAAAAAAATCTCTTAAGGACATCCCTATGCTAATGAAGAGATGGATTTACTCCTATGGAACAACAAGAAGATTATGACGACTCCATTGGTAAGTATCCTAGTACCAAAGTTTTTTGGAAATTAAATTAAGCAATTCTTTCCTTCTACAGAAACCTATGACTCTGAAAAATTCAGTTGGGGATCTCATCAAAATATTAGGAGTCCACTGGTTAGTCCCTTCCAGTTTTCACCAACTTAGGTGGTGATAAACAAGTTTGATAATCCGAGACCTATGACTTTCGGGGGTAATTCTAAGTGCTTAATGGAATAAAGAAAAATGCTAGAGACAAGGCAATAGAGGGAGGCAATAACTCTCACAAAGCATTCCTGATTGGCTATAGGATCATGGAGAAATCAGTACAGGAACCTTTTCCTTAGTGCAATTGTCCATGACATGGCTGCAATTGCATTTAATTCTATCCTACCCAGAAGGCAGATCACTAAAAGAATGGATTTGCTATAGAATTTATAATCTATATAAGACTCCTTTCATTTTGAACAGTGTAAATAAAGAAAGAGCAAGAAAATTCGCATCAGCAATATTCATATATATATATATATATAAAAGAGAAAATCTAATTAGAATTAAAATTGAATTTCTATTGGAGTCTAATTTTATGTCATGTGTCTCATCTAAACATTTAATTTTTGTGTCAAGTTAATTTAGTACAAAATACAAGAAGGCCAATATAAATAAACCATAAAAAACAAAAAAGATATATCTAATAATATATCTAAAATCAAAAGAAGAGAGTTTGAAAGATTATACATACCAATATCATTTGTTTGTCTATAGCTAGCTAAAACATAATTCAAATTTATCAGCTTCTTACATAATACTATGAACATAGTTATTTATTATTCCCAATCATAGTACATAGTGGCAAAATTTCGATTTAATCAATAGATTGAAAAGCCAATAAAAACCAAAATGGTCAAGTAATTAATGCTTCTTTAAAAAAATAAAATAAAGAGGGCATGTAGTAAACACAATGGGCACCAGATACTAAAAAGTAAAAAGATAAGGAATTCCCAGTCTTATTACTAAATTACTAACAAGTAATAACAAAAATATCAATCACATCAAAAGCAACCCTCAAGTAGCACGACAATGAAACATAAAATGTAACAAGAATGATTTCTAAGATAATAAGTTTGTTTGAAAAACAAAAGCGCTATTTAGCACACTCATTAGCATTAATGAAAACATAATGAGCAAGTTTGAGTATACTAAAAAATAAATAAGTGGATTACCTCAAAGGATACTTTGTCAAAATCAGGATCTGACTCCCTGCATGATTCAATTACTAACATGTCTGGAAGAGGAGAAATCCAAAGCAAACCATCTAGTAGTTCCTTGATTTTGTATCTTGTAAGTGGCGGAGGTATTGATAGCTTTAAATGTTTGACATTATATAATGGTGATGGTAAGGTTTCTCTCAATTCTTTTGGTATAATCACATCCTTTACAAAGAAATTAAACAAAAAATCTGATTAGATTTTATATACAAAAAAGCAAATCCAAGATAAAAAGTGAAATGAAATAAATTTATGAACAAGATAATCAAAGAAAGAAATAAAGATAAAACCAGAAGTACCTGAATTACAATAATACTCAATTTGAATACTTTTGAATTTCCCATCTTTGAGAGGAATT
Source organism: Quercus aquifolioides (assembly GCA_019022515.1). NCBI lineage: Eukaryota > Viridiplantae > Streptophyta > Magnoliopsida > Fagales > Fagaceae > Quercus > Quercus aquifolioides. The sequence continues at coordinate 16,719,086 of CM032328.1, forward strand.
CAATCTTTGCAGCATCCCAAGGACCATAGGAACTCCACATTGTGTACTCAGCATCTAACAGACCCGAAGCATTCAACGAAAAAGATATTGCAGTATTACCAGAATATGAGAGTCTACATAATTTAGAAGAATCAATCATGACTTCAACCAGATTTTGGCATCTCATCAATCCCAATGATTTAAGATGATGATGACTTGAAAGCTTTATTCTTTCCAGCATATAACAAAAAACTAGCTCTAAGTTCTCAAGGAGTGGAAGTCCAGAAAGATTATGATCAAGCCACTTTTCTGTTACAATTGGTGTGCTTATATTTAACTTTTTTAGATTTCTTAAAGGAAGCAAGTTGAGCTCAGATAGCCGACCCTCGTTTATACATAGATCATGAAGATTTGATGCTTCCAACTCAAGCCTGTCAAGGTGATTGTTCTGTACCAGAATTTTCATGACTTTAGGGAGACCAAAAATCTTTAAACACTTAATGCCCCGACAGCACGAAATTCCCATGTCTTCTATCATAGGACACCCAAAAATCAGATTCTGAATAATTTGATTATCTGCATAAACGCCTAATAAAGACAATCTTTTGAAAGATGGTAAGTTTATATCACTACGAATTGAATCCAACTTAAGATAATGTAGTGTCAACACAGTTAAAGATTTTGCAACCAAAACACTATTAGGCAAGGGATAACGTATACGAGACCCACCAAAGAAAAGAATCAGCTCTTCAACATTACTCTTAACCGCAAACCTTATCCAGCGGTCAACACGAGACTTGGATTTGTGATTCTGCACGCTAACCTCTAATGTAAAATTCTTTATTTGTGGTCTCTGACTTTGGCGGCTTCGTAATCGTAAACATTTATTCAAGAACTTGTAAAAGTTACGTCTCTTTATCTTGACTTCCGGATCATTCTTCTTTTCTGAACTCCACAACATGGAGGTTTTATCGAAGTTTAGAATGGGGAATGTTGTCCACACATGTTTCCATCGTGTAGACAAAAGAGAAGATTGAAATACTTGTTTGGTAGGAAGGAAGGACAGAATGTGTTGCAGAACATCTTCTGGCAACTCAGATATACGATCAACTACTACATCATCATCATCAACATCAACTGTGAACTTTTTTCTCTTAGAATCCATTCCTTGTAAAAACTTTCTGTGAGACTCAGGAGGTTCAGGTTTGTAGCTAGAGAGTCAAGGCTGAGAGACTGTATTCTAAAGGTTTAGAAAGATATCACACGCTTTTAAAACCGAACTTTCCTAATAACAGTGTACGTGGGAAAAGTATCCTAAGCTGATTCAGAAATACTTACTAAGTAGATTCGGGAAAGAATTACGACCAAAGACAAATTAAAGTGGGCTTAATTACCTGGCAAAATCTCGAATAAGATCGAATTCTTCAGTGGCAGGGTTGACTTTAATCTTGTTGTTTCAACTTTCAACTGTCGAATATCTAGTTAATCTATAAATTTTAATGCCGCCTTCTTCTTTTTTATTATTGTTTTTTTTTTTTAATTTATAAATTTTCGGTATTATTGGACACGGATGGCGATGGACCGGATTTGGGTTTGGGTAGGGTATATATAAACTCGACCCAAAATTTTTATACGTGTATATATCCAACTCCAAAACCCAATAAATGCCAGTCCTTGATTCCTATTGGATCTTTTATCCATGGATAACAAAACTTGGATCCGCCCCAACCCAAATTATTTTATTTTATTTTATATTTAAAAAAAAAATTGGATACTGTAAATAGTGTATGCGCCTTATTATATTTTTATTTTTTAATGTTTGAGCTTGTGTAGATATGATTATAATTTCACTCTGATTGTGTAAATTCAAAGAGCTTTTCACACACAAAAACATTGAAAATTTTGAACCAAAGCACAAGTTTCATGCTCAAACAAAGCATATAAAATTTATGAATAATAAATTTGGGTTGGGCTCTTCACACATGTAAGTTCAATTTTTATTTTTTTATTTTTTAAGAATAAGCCTACAGTGTCACAACAAAATTGAAAAAAAAAATTACAATCATAAAAAAATTGAAATTATCTATACGATATATAATTAATATAGAAGCATCTGCAAACTACAATTAATTACTTCACCCATTCTCCTATGATGCCACGCTTGACCCTCTAGTTTTTATTTTTTATTTTTTATTTCTTCTCTCTCTCTCTTTTCCTTTCTTTTTCCTACTAGGGGCGGTGACACTTGTTGTTTAGGTGGTTAAAATGAACCCTGAATTTATATATATATATATATATATATATATATATATATATATGTATGTATGTGTGTGTGTGTGTGTAATAATTTTTTTTCTTAGTTTATTTTATCCTTAAAATTATTTTTGCACACCTTGATCACATCTTGCCCAAAACCAAACAATAATTAGATGCCTAGTATATTATTTATGTTAGTGATTCAAAATAAATAGTAAAGTTGGTAATGTTAAAGCATTTGATTGATTAAGTAGAAATTTAATGTAATATTTATGTATGGATGAGTGTGGTTGTGTGAGTCAATAAATAATATAGTGTGAGTTACATTTTGTCATTTCGTTTAAAATATTTTTATAAAAATAATGACAAATAGATCATGACAATTGCATAAAAATAAAAATTTTATAAAAATTTAACAAAATAAAATAGTCACACCTAGCTACATTGATAATAGATAATGACAATTAATAATGAACTATCATGTAATGATCTCAAAATATGAAAACTCGTAGAAGAAAATTGTAAAATTTAATGTATTTGTGTTTTTTTTTTTTTGGGTCGATAACTCGTTACATTCAAGTTCTCTTTTTATTAATTTATTTTAGTTTAAGTTTCTTAATGGCCATTCTGTAAAAATTTAGTGGAGCCGCGACTGCTTTCTTTGTAAGTATTTTGGTATTAAAATTGACAGTGGATTTGGTATTTTTTTAATATATTTAAATGAAATAGTTAAATTCCTAATTCCTATTTTGATATATCAAATACTATTTCAAACCCTATATTCTTTTTATCTCTCATTTAAAATCATATTAAGAAGTTAGTAAATCCAAATTTAGGTTAACTACGATCTGACATTTTATTCTCTCTCAAAAAAAAAAAAAAAAATCCAACATTTTATCAGAGTTTATAGTATGACCGAAAAATTGTACCTTAAAAAAGCAAAAACTCTATGAGTATGATTCCAGTGCAAGGCTACCAGTGGATAAACCAGAGCAGGTATTTATCACATGGGAAAGATGTAGTTTCGCGAGGTTTTGTATTGTTCTATTTTGGGGCAATGACTTCTTCAGTATCTAAGTTATAAAGTGATTAGCCTAGAGTCTTGGGCTATCACTACCATTGTTCGAGTTGTAACTTGTAAGTATGCTTTAATTCCAATATACTAATGGAAGCTATAGTGCATCTATCTTCCTCAATAAAATTTTCTGGAGAGAAATCACTTTCATTTATCTAGTATATTGGAATATTGTGGATATATTTGTTATTTTATGTGAAAAATATTGTGGATATAAATTAAGAAGCCTCGACGACTTGACCTTGATTCTGGCAAGGCATAACAATATCTCAAATATTTATTTTTTTCAATATTTTTCATTTTGCTCATAGTATCATAGCTAATAATTGACCTATTTCTTTTTTACAATATGTTTATTTTTTTTCATTTGCCTCTACCACCACCACCGATTCATCTTCCCCAAACACATCTGTCCCCAACCATAGCACCACTCACCACTTAATATAGCAAAATTAAACACACAAGTAAAGAACATCCGATCTCATATCAAATCCAAATTGGTAACGGTTTTGGTTTATATGTGAAATATATTGGGTTAACCAATCTCTTACCTTTACGTCCTCATTTATCTTACACAATGTTTAATTAACTCGTTTGATGCATTATCAATAATTTAATTTTAGTTCAAAAACATAACTACACAAAGATACTAATACATTTGTGAAACATATGAACTATACATCTTCCCTCCCACTTTGAGTCATCCTTCTTGTTGCACTTTGGCGAAAACACCACTGCCGCTCAATCACAGTTAATGAAATGCTTCAATGACGAACTGTCTATGAGTTGTAAAGTAATAAGTGAGAATATTCATTTGAAATAATGATGTTGTGATGATGGAAAGTGAGGAAGATGGAATCTTGTTTGTTGCACATGACACTAACGGGATTATTAGAGGGGAGCTGTTAATTTTATTCCTTTGAGTTATAGTGTGTTTTGTTTGCCCAATTGGGTGTATTTCATTGAAATCATTCTAGCTTAACTATATGAAACAGAATTTATTTGTAGATCATGTATTACTATGAACCATGTCTCCAACAACTAATTTCCCTGTTTCCCATTTCCACTAAAGGCTCACTAAATTCAAAATTCAGCTTAATACAAAGCTAAACAACATAGAAAAGTACCCAGTTAGGGGTGGCAAAATAAGCTCAAACTCATTTGTCCATCCAAACCCACCCACTCTAATTGAACTCAAACCCACCCAATTATTAGTTGAGTTAAATGGTTATCAACCCAATTAGACCCAGTGATTATTGGGTTTTAACTAAAAACCCATTGAGACACATTTAACCCAAAAAAACATACCCAAATTCAACTCAACCCTTCCCATTAAAAAAAAAAAAAAAAACCCCGAGAAAATGTTTCGCACACTGCAAAGAGGCTGCACTAAGCCTGTTTGGATTCCCGAAAACCATGGCAAAGTGCAAGAAAACCCCCGAGAAAATGTTTCGCACACTAGACCTATACAAAGCAATATCAAATCTCTTGCCTGAAATGCAATCTATCTTCTCATACGAGTCAACCTCCACCGTCCGATCACAAGCCATTAATTCCTCTCCGCCGACAACCGAAGATCCCTCGCGGGAAAACCGAGAGCAAAGCCGAGGGAGCTTTTCCTCGGAAACCCGTCGGTGACGGTGGAGAAAGGGAAGTACAGCTACGACGTCGAAACCCTAATCAACAAGCTGAGTAGCCTCCTGCTGCGTGGAAGCATTGCGCAGTGCTTGGAGATGTTCAAGAACAAGATGTCCCTGAATGACTTTGTGCTTGTGTTCAAGGAGTTCGTGTAGCGCGAAGATTGGTAGCGGTCACTTCGTCTCTTCAAGTACATGCAGCGACAAATCTGGTGCAAACCTAACGAGTACATATACACAATCATGCTTTTTTGCAAGTTTTGAGCTTGAAATGACATTTCTTTGTATTTGTTACACTGTTTGGTTGCTAAGAAAGTGAGAGAAAATAGAAAAGAAAAGAAAATACTTTTTTATTTAGATTTTTAATATAATTGCTGATGTGGACGTGCTTATGTGGAATTTTTTAATCCTAAAAATGGAGACTAGAGAAAGTGGAAAAAAGAATCCAAGAAAATGTTGGAGTTTTCACTTTATGGCATTTTGGTAATTTTGATAATTAAGTAATTTGGTGAGTTGGGGTTTACCTATAATAATTGGGTTGGGTTAGATTTGGGTTAGAATCAATTAGTTAAATGAGTTTTAATAAATGAGTAAATGAGTTTTATATACTCAACCCAATTATGCCACCCAAAACTCACTCATTTGACACCTCTACATCCAGCATAATGAAAACCCAATCAAATGAAAATTTTTAAACTCAATAATAAAAGAGTTTGACTTCACAATTGATGTATAACCTGATTTATTTAGCAAACTTATTGTCACAACAATAGTACAATACATTATATTTATTTAGCAAACTTATTGTCACAACAACAGTACATATTTTGTTTTGTTACTTTTTCTGGGTTCTCTTCATTTTCTTCTAAAGTTTATTGGTTTTAAGTTTGAATGGAGATTCACACTAGTCTCATGTACAAACAATGAGAGAGAGAGAGAGAGAGAGAGAGAGAGAGAGAGAGAGAGAGAGAGTTTGTAGTTTGTGTGTATATGTGTGTGTTTGTGAACTGTGAAGTCAAACCGCGTTCTTGCTTTCTTTTATTTAGCAAACTTATGATTCTGGGTTTGAAATCGTAAGCAAATTTTATTTATCTTTATTTTTAGTTCTGCGGATAGGTACTGCAAGAGAATAAACTACGGAAACAGGACAAAAACTTCTGATTGGTTCTCCTTTGGATGCATTTGATACCAAGTTATGCAGTTAGAAACAGGACATTGCTTAGCGCATATAATCCTTAGTTTTTTAAGCTTCTTCTTTTGTCTGTTTTGGTCATATTGATTGATGGCAATAGATTAAAGATTAATACTGACGATTATAATTGGGATTACCAGCCCACCTGTGTGTGTGACCAATGAACTCTAGCTAAAATTGCACTTCCTTGTTAAAGTCTTATGGTGGAGTAGTGGATGATATAAACTTTTTCATTTACATATTACATTTCTGTGAAAATTAGAGCGCCATATAAACTTTGTATTCTTTAGGTCACTGTGTACACCATATGGGATAGTAGAAAAGCTTCATCAAGCATCTCTGATTTTACCTAAATATTGTATACCTAGACGTTCACTAATGCAAAGTACTAAACTGAATTTTAATGCAGGCCTTGTCAAGGAATCTGCAACATCACGACTATCTTAGAGAATATATTAATAAGAACAAGACTTAAATGATGTCTTTTTGTTAGTTCTCTTTGTTTACCAGTTGGTCTCTACTTGTACTTTTTTTAATCCTTTTATTAGTAAACTTGCAGAATTACCACCTATTGAAAAAAAATCAGTGAACCTGCAAAATTGCTTGAGTTTCTTTTTTACAATTTATTGAGCTGCTTACTATTATTTGTGTTAATTATTTATTATTCATATTTGTAGTTGCAATTAAATTGATTTGTTTCGTGTGATTTCATGAATTTTCTTTGATAACCTTTTTATTAGTTATATATTCTTATTGTTTGTATTTTGAAAAATAAACAGAGATAAAAATGACCAACGATGGAAGAGATATATCTATTTAACAAAAACGTAAAGAGAGGAGACGAAAGTATATGAGGAAGAGGCGATGAGATTTTTGCCTTTGCTATTGGAGTTTTTTGTTATGCTTGTTGGAATATGCTTACGTAGGAAGTACTTTGTAAGAGAACCATTAAGAAGTGAAATTGAAGAGGGGATTTATTAGAGGAGACTTTGGATGGTATCTCTAGCTCAGGATTCTAAATGCATATTAGAATTACGTATAAACACACATGGGTTTAACAAGTTGTGTAACATTTTGTGTGACGAGGGTGGATTGCTTGTCACAAGAAATGTTATAGTTAGGGAAGTTGTAGCATTGTTTTTACATATTCTTGCTCACAACCTCAGGAATAGAATAATTAAAAATGTTTTTGCGTAGAAAATTTCATTCTATGTTGAAAGCTATTCTTAAGATAGGCAAGAAGTATAACAAACAAGATCATGCAGTTCTTCACGAAGGAGATGATAGATAGAAGTGGTTCAAGGGAGCACCTGGAGCCCTTGATGTTACACATGTCCCTTTAACTGTTCCCATAGAAGATCAAGGTAAATATCAAAATAGGAAAGGTGGACTTAAGTACAAATGTTTTAGGAGCTTGTGATGCTAATCTAAAGTTCCTATATGTATTACCTGGTTGGGAGGGATCTGCATTGGATTCTCGAGTGTTGCGTGATGCTTTGAGTCGGCACCATTGCTTAGAAATACCATCAAGTACATATTATCTTGTGGATTCTGGGTACACAAATTGTCCTGGGTTTTTAGCTCTTTATAAAGGAATTCGATATCGTCTAAATTTGTGGAGAGGAGATACACCAACATATTATAAGGAGCTATTTAATCTTCAACACTCATTTGCAAGAAATACAATTGAATGGGCTTTTGGGTTATTGAAGAAAAGGTGGGCAATATGACGCACAACTAGTTTTTATGAAGTGAAGACTCAAACTAGGATTATTAATGCGTGTTGCATTCTTCATAACTTTATACGGGATGAAATGAATGAGGATAAGTTGTTGAGAGCTGTGGATCTTGAATTAAAAGATGTTTCACTAAACGAAAATGAGATATCAGAAGAAAACATCACATTTGTTAGAGTTACTAATGAGTGGACAGCCTTTCGAAATGCTTTGGCAAAGGAAATGTTTGAGGAATAACAATCTTGGCATCGTCACATTATTTGAGACTTTATTGTTATATTTATATATGTGTAATTTTCTTATTTTGAATTTTGTATTTTTTGAAAAATATAATAGAAATGGGAAGAAAATACACATATTTTGAGTATTTAATCTATCTCTCTTAATATATAACTTTTTAGTTGTTATGAACTTTAGAATAATTTTTTAGTTTGGGATTTTGAATGTTGTGAAAAAATCCATGTATTTGGGTTTCTCTAGTTGATATAAAAATTTTAGTTGTCAATAGTAGGCAAGATATTTTTTTTAGTTTTTATTTTTATTTTTTATACAAAATAGATTTCTACTCTAGCTTAATCTAAGTGTATATGTGTGTGAAGCTCCCTCCTAGAGACTTTAACCCCGGCCCTTGCCCCTTACATCCCACAAGCACCTATACTTGTGAAGTGACTATCGCACCAAGGGTGTGCGGTGATTTTTTAGTTGTTTATGACTAAAGATATTTAGTTATTATCTTGTCAATTGAATTATCAACATTATCTCATGTATTTATTATAAATGTTACTAAAATTAAAATATAGAAGGATTAAGAAAAATAATAATTAAAAAAATATATTTTATGGATTTTAAATCCAAATCCAAATCAAAATCCAAATTTAGGTATCTAAACAATGAAATTTCAAATGATAAATTTCAAATCCTTCTTTGTTTAAAAAGAACCAAACAATGAATTTTAAAATCAAGGGATTTCAAATCAAGGTATTTTAAATCAATGGATTTCAAATTCAAATTCAAATCCAAATGTTACCATCCAAACACAAGATAATTTAATAATATTCATATAAGTGGTCTAGTTAGTAAGTATGCATGAGTTACACATATTGTACACGTACGTACGTCCGTAAAATTCAATAAAACTCCTGTCCCACGTTTCCTTTACAATTATACAGAATTGGACACATTGGTCTCAAACCAAAAGTACATACGTGTTTTATTAGTAATGTGTATCATTCAGCTAGCAAAGGATAAATATTATAAGAGTCCAGCAAACACACAGACTCAAAATTAATCTTTTGCCATCCTTTCCCTTCCCATTATTCTTTGAAAATTAAAATCAAATGATACCTCACACTTTTCAAAGACACAAAACTCATTGTTTAATGTACTTTCTTCTTATTTATTTATTATTGTAACTCTAATTTAAATGAATATTTCCCATAGAAACGATCATTCAATTGAATATTTTTTTGATATATAATATATATGTTATAGTTTTTATACTTCCTCTGGTAAAAAATTCCATAAAATAATTTTGAATATATTTTAATCTATTGAATATTCCATAATTAATACTCTAAATAGTTTTAGTAAGAATTATTCTATTGAATATCTTTGTTGATATAATCATATGATTATTTAAAATTAAAATCTAAGAATATTTCCTATTTAATACAAACATTATTGTATTTACTTTCAAAATAGTATATAATTTTACCGTATATTTGATTGCGAAGTTTTAAAAAACAAATGTCCTATACACATATCATACATATACCGGTACCATTTTTTTTTTCTTGTTTCCGTATTTATGTGCCGATTTTTTTAAACAAACTTTTCTTAAAGATACCGAATATCATACTTTACATGTACTATATTTTACTAATTATTTAGGTCATGATTTTTTTTAAATAATTTTACTCCGTACAGACTATTGAATTTTTTTATAGCGTTAGTTGGATAGCCAAAAGATAACATAAAGATGTAATTTCCTCTTCATTATGAATGTCAATTAACTCACAATTGATAAAATAAATAAAAAATATAATATAGTCTTGTTCATACTTTATATATGTGTGTATATATATATATATATATATATAATTCAATAGTTGGGAAGGAGAAAATTCTAAATTATTTCATTGAAAATACTAGAAAATATACAAGGTTATTGATGAACTAGTTTATAATTTGGTCTTTAGATAAGGAGAAAAAGTTACCAATGCGTACAATCTTGTCATTGACCTCTAATGGACAACAACAAAAAATGAAAGAAAGAGATTATGTTATGTTAGCGCTATGCTTTATATTTTACTAGTTGTATAGGTCATGGTTTACATGTACCGTATTTTACTAATTATCTAGGTCATGGTTTTTTTATTTATTTATAAATAATTTTACTCTGTACAGACTATTGAATTTTTTGATAGCGTTAGTTGGATAGCCAAAAGATACCATAAAGATGTAATTTCCTCTTCATTATGAATGTCAATTAACTCACAATTGATAAAGTAAAAAAAAAAAAAAAAACATAATATAGTCTTGTTCATACTTTATATATGTGTATATATATATATAATTCAATAGTTACGAAGGAGAAAATTCTAAATGATTTCATTGAAAATACTAGAAAATATACAAGCTTATTGATGAATCTAGTTTATAATTTGTTCTTTAGATAAGGAGAGAAAGTTACCAATGTGTACAATCTTGTCATTGACCTCTAATGGACAACAACAAAAAAATGAAAGAAAAAGATTATGTTATGTTAACGCTATGCTTGATTTTTTTTTTTGAGAGACTTTCAACTTATGATATTTGTTCTAAATGATAGCTCTTTTTCATCAAACTAAGACACCAAATCGGTTTTTTGGTGTAGCCGGAGATTGAACCCTAGATCTTTTATTCAACCATCAAAGACTTTACCAGTTGAACTAACTTGATATTTGGGTAGAAAGAATAAGGAATATAATACTTTTTATACAAATTTACTTTTATATTCTTACGAGTTTTCAATTATAATCAAATATTTTAATACGATCTCTAAAGTTATTTGGTACAACTTATTCACTATTTTTTTTTTTTTTTTGGAAAACGAGGTTATTTGAAAATTTTTATTTATAAAAATGTATTTTCAAAAATAAATTAATAAATACATGTTTTTGTATCAGAGGTATCTAAGGTTTAAATTCTCTCACTCTCGACTATTGGATTATAAAAAAGAAAAAAAAATAATGGTCATTTGCAAAGAATATGCTCAAACTTAAAAGAGCACTTAAGAAAATGTGGCTTTTATAAATAGGCTTGACATGGTTTCTTTTCTTGTTTGGCTAACACTAATATCTTTTATGGGTTTTGGTTGACTAGTGGGTAATTTGGGCTTGGGATGGTTATTGGGTAGCTTGGACATTTTACTTGAGCTCCATTTTAGGACTTTGCTAATTAGTATTGGACTTTTTGGGCAATGATAATGACTTTAGGCTTTGAAGCCTCACTTTCTTAGGGCTCGTTTGGTTGGGGGAGTGAAAACATGGGAGGATAGAAAATGGGGAAGGGATAGAAAAGTGAGAGGATAAAAGAAATTTAGTTTTCTCCCATTTGTGTTTGGTTGGGAGGATGGAAAAGTGAAAAGTGAGAGGATAGAAGAAATTTAGTTTTCTCCCATTTGTGTTTGGTTGGGAGGATGGAAAAGTGAAAAGTGAGAGGATAGAAGAAATTTAGTTTTCTCCCATTTGTGTTTGGTTGGACTTATTTGTTTGATTGAGAAGAAAAATGATAGGTTGGAAAATGAAGTTGATATAAATTTACAATTATGTCCCCATTAAATAAAACAAAAAGGTAACACATTTTTTTATTAAAACAATTGAGTATGGACACTTCAAAATTTTTTTTTTTTTTTTTTTTTTTTGTTAAATAGCACAAGCCAAAGAAAGATGAGCAAAAAAAAAAAAAAAAGGGGGAAATGCAACTAGATGAAAAAAAAAAGACACAACTGGACAAAACCCATGTGCAGGAGAAAACATTTTGGTGGGCCTAAGGAGAAAACACCCAGGCCCTACCACATTTTTTCCTCCCTCTTCCAACCAAACACCCACTAAAAAAAAGTTTTCTCTCCACTTTGCTCTTCTCAATTTTTCATTCTCCCTAAAATCCCTCCAAACAAAATACCATTAGTGTTAGTTTTTTTAGCTGGGCTTTAAAGAAAGATTTGGGCTAAATTGCATGTGAGCTTTAGTCTTGGGTGGTATTTGTGGGTTTCTGAATGGACTAAGCTTTGGACTTGATGGTTGAGGTTCACTTGTTTGTTGACGTGTTGTTTTGTTGCTCCTGTTCATTGTTGTGTGGAGACTGGAGAGAATGTATAGAAAAGCAATATATATATATATATATATATATATATATATATATATTCTAAAATCTAAAGAGCAGTTGGGTTGAACAATTAAAGAATTTCTAGTCATCTTGTTATCTAGAATGTCAAATAATAAATATATTTACTCTAAGTTAAACTTTGATCATAGGTCAATGTCAGGGCTCGACAACTTTAATGGCCTATTTGGATTGAAGAGGGAAGGAGGAAAAGTGAAGGGAAGTAGAGTAGAGTTGGCTAAAAATAGACTAATTTTGGGTCAATTCTACTTTACTCTACTCCCCCTCAATCCAAATGGACCATAAGTTCTTAGGTTTAGAATCTATTTTATTTACCCAACACTTCTATTTCTTATATTGCAAACATATTGTGTGTCTATATTGTGGGAATAAAAGAACCGAGTAGGAATATTGGGCCGTGGGCCATGCCTGAGGATGCAAAGAAGCACGAGGATGATCAAACAGTAAGATAAGTATGTGGGCTAATCGGCCAAGGACAAGGACAAATAACAACGAACAAGTGGTGTCTCCCGAGGAGCCAAACGTCCTTGGGGAGCATTGTTAAAGGTTGGCACCCAGCTGCCTAGAGAATACCATGAGAGGCAACCATACTTTTGAGGACAAGCTTCAGAGAAATAAGTCAACAGTAAACTAAGAAATATCTGAGAAGAAGGCTGCTGCCACCACATTAAATGTTCTGCACCTAACCAACTAGTCGCATTTATGTGGAAATGACGCATGAACAATGATATTTAGTCTTACAGCTACACACAAAATTTACAGAAGAGTTCTGATGGGACAAGCATCTAGGAGATCATCTATATAATCAACAAGTGGAAGGTTAGGATCAGAAAGAAGAAGACTATATAAGGGGATAGCCTCCATGAAAAAGGTTAGATGTAATCTGGAAAAGAAATGAGAAAAAGGATAGAACAACTTGTACTTAGATAAACTTGAGTGAGTATAAGAACACTTCATCCTCGGCCTTGACCGAGGAGTGTTATTCCCTTCAAATTGTGTTTTCTTATCTTTCTGGCACGAATCCAATTTATTGCGGCCCATACTTGATTTGCTGAGTCTTTACCTGTAAAATCCACTTTCTAACAAATATATTGTTTTAAGCTTGTTGGGCCATCATCCATTTCTAGTGGGCTGAGGGTACAAATCTAGCCCTTACATATATAAATAAGCTTTTCAAAAAAAAAAAAAAAAAAAAAAACCTTCCTGTGTATGTACAATTTAATATACAACTAGACACGTTTCTCTTTGTTTTCTTCTTCTTGTATTTTCTGGGTTTGCTCTATGTTCTTCATGCATAGAGTAGCCTTTTGTATATATAACATTCTTACTTATCAAAAAAAATATGTATATGTATGTATATAGACAACTAGAACACGCAATTGTCATATTCCAGGTCCATTTTGGGAGGAAAAGGTGGGCCTTATAAAATTAAAATTGCTTATCCAGTCTATCAAAGCGATGTTAAAAGGAAACAAAATGGAATAATGGATTGTTAAAAAAAAAAAAAAAAAAAAAAGGAATAATGGATGCTAAGAACTTTGTAAGTTGTAACACCTCTTGATGTTTCCAATAGAGACATTGTATTTACTGACATTATAATATTAATGACTCTTTAACTAATGGTGCTTCACTTTGTAATTTAGATGACCCTAGATTCAAATGGTAAAAGGAATTAGTAACGCTCTTCTTGCTTCGAGGTTATAGTTTCCTAAAAATGAGTGATTTTTTAAAGAATATTTTCTAGAAAACTATTTCATTTTTCTATATTTGGTAGTGGACTTGAAAATAAACTGGAAAATAATTTCTAGTGTTTGGTATGCACAAAAAAATTATTAACATTTTTGAATAATTCAAAATATGAATCTGTGGTTTACTCTTCAAGGGTGGGTACAAAGTGCCCTACCTCAATAAGGTTAAATATCATAAAAAAAAAAAATTATATATTTTATAAATCAGTTAATATAATCAAAATAAATTTAAAAACCATATATAAATTTTGTTGGGATTAAAGCTATGTTGGGTTTGCTTTAGATTTCTCATATTAAGCATTTATTTGACATATGAAAAACTTCTATTAGGATTTAGGCACCATAATTAAGTTCTGGTTAAAAGAAAATTAAAGACACTATGATTACGTTTCCCAAGGCTAAATCATATTAATTTTCTTTTGTTACTACAAATCTAATGTAGACTGCTGGCTTGAATATTTGGATCACATCTTCATATGGCACAAAAGAAAATACTGAGATATTTCAAAACAAAACACACAATACAATATTTGGCATTCTATTAATAATGAAGAATAAAAATCTATCAAGTATAAAATTTTTATTTTAGTAGCCTAAGTAAGTGAGAGAGAGAAAGTTCTAGCCATGTGTAATAAACTTATAATAACATTGGTATTAAAAAAAAAAAAAAAAAACAAAACAAAAAAGGTAAGAATGAGAACAAACAAAAACTGAGCGTGTTTTAAGCAGCAAAAAGATTTTTTTTTTTTTTTTCATTTATTTCATATTGCAATGAAATAGAGTTGTTTTCTAAAAATATTTAGTGGAAAATGACCTCTAAAAAATGTCTTATTTTTTATAGAGTTTTCTGTTGACCAAAAATAGTTTTTCATTAACCCATTTTTTAAGTGCTACCAAACATTAGAAAACGTAGAAAACAATCTTTACATAAGGGGGTTTTTTTTTTTTTTAATCTAAATAAATAGAGCGTAAGTCAACAATAATAATAAAACTACATTATAACCCAGCCTATGCATGGAAACATTCAATAGCAGTGAAATTTGGAATCAATTTTGAAAAAGCTCAAATTTGTGCTAAAACACACGAGCTTGTTTAGACCCCTAATTCTAAATTACAACTTAATTACTTTTACTCTAACTTATCTAAGTGCGGAACAAGAGTAAATGAAGCACAATCACTGGATCTACTCTAGTGTGTACACATGAACAATAAACAAAAAAAGTAAAGCACAAGAGTAAGGGAAGAGAGATGCAAACACAAGATAACACCAAGACCTGTTATCAAAGAGGAAACCGAAGAACTAGGCGAAAAACCTCTCCGCGACCCTCCAATCGATCCACTAGTAAATAAGTTGGAGTACACGAATAACAAAAAACCCTCCAAGCCTAGTTTACCCAATGTACTTGAACCCTCCAAGCTCCTGTTATCAATGGACTTCTCAAAATCTTGTCTTCACTAACTTTCCGGATCCCACAATACACCCAATTGCATCTGCCAAGCCTCACCGGCTTCTTTTGGCAAATCTCCAAAACTTCTCAAGCTCCAAAACACTCTCTACACTCTGAATAGGTGTGAGTTATGTTTGGGTACAAATCTCCTCTCAATGTATTACAGTAGGAGAGGGAAGGAGAAAAGACTACAATGATTTCTCACTAAAGGATGAATAGCTCTCTCTCTAAAAGATAGGTGTGTTATGTTGTAGAAACCTATTTAGGATTTTCTCTCTGAATATTAGCCTCTTTTACTTTTGTGAGTAATAAGGGTATATATAGTATGAGTGAATGGTAAGAAAGTCACACTTAAAATCCTCTAGACAAAATATTTTGCGAGTACCTCGCAAGATGGCCTTTCTCGCGAAGTACTCGTGAAATGCAGCCTAACACTTGACTCTTCAGATTCTAGTATGTGCTTCTCACGTGCCTTTTTTGCGGGAACCCTTCTCGCTTACTTCTTGCGAGCTAATCGCGAAACTACACTGATCTTCAATTCATGCTCGATTATTCACCAACTTAATACTAAACCCAATACCAAAATAAAAATTAATAAATAAAATAAAAATAAAATAAAATAATAAAAATAAAAATCCCACAAAATACAAGGAACAAAATTAATTCAATTACAACAATTTTTTTCATGGAATAAAGCCAATATAAAACATAGTTGTAAATCACAACTTTACAACTTTACAAATTTGAATTTTAATTATGTTTCATTTTAATATAATATATATGATATAATCATCCTTTTTATATCCTTATAGTCATATTAACGTATTTCTTTTTTGACAAGGGTCTCTAAATCATTGCTATGTTCTTAGAGCAATCGTAGAGCAATTGCACCAGTCAGTGCAAAATAGAAAAAATTGCAAATTTTACACAATTTTACACATTTTTGCTTAAAAATTATCCACATCAGTCTGTCTAAAACACTGTTTATATGCAAAATTGCTACAATAACCGTGCATATATGCACGGTTATTGTAGCTTTCTATATGATTATTTTATTTTATTTTCTCTCTCCTATCCTTTCATTTGTCAGACTCTCTCTCGCCCACTCTTCAATGCCAAGAAGAAGAAGAAGAAGAAGCCGACCACCAACATCCATCCACCATCACAACTAACCAACCACCACCACAACCAACCCATTACAACATCAATTTAATCCAAACACAATCAACCCAAAATTAATGAAAATCATCCCAAACCCAACTTTTAAAATCCACTCAAAGCAAAATCAACTAAAAATAAAACACAACAGAGAACCCATTTGACAAAATACAAATCAACACAAAACCCAAGCTTACCACCGCCATGAGAGAGAGAGTGTGAGTGTATTGAGCCATGGAGGCTTGGTAGAGAGATTTTTTTAGATTTGAAGAGAGCACCGATTTGATAGAGAAAGAGAGGGGGAGAAAGAGAAAGATTTTTTTTTTTTTAGAAATTAAAAAGAAGAAGAAGAAGAAGAAAGAAAGAATAGCAAAAGAAAAAGAAGAAGAAGAAGAAGAAAGAAAGAAGATGCTGAAGAAGAAAAATCGTAGAAGAAGAAAGGAGAAGAAGAAAGAAGAAAGTAGAAAGAAGAAGGAGAAAAAGAAAGAGAGAGAGTGTTCAGAGAAGTGATGTGTGGTAAGATGGTGGGGCTATGTATGGGTAAGGAAAATGATTAAAAAAAATGCGAAAAAGTATTATTTTAATAAAAGAGAGTGTATTATAGATAATCTGATGTAGGTGTTTTTGCAAATTGATTGTGTAAAATAGAAAAAATAGGTTTTTATTGTAAAATAGAAGGAAAATTTTACACCTACTGATGCGGTTACTCTTACAATGGCCCATGATCCAATTTTAGTACCTTGCCACAGGGGTTAGTAGGGATGGTAAAGCAATACTCACTCTTGAAGATGGTATAGATGTTGAGGGAAATGATGAGTACTAAATCCTATATATATATTTTAAGGTGATAATTGATCTCACTCAAAAGAATTTATTGTTGGGCCAAAAACATTTTTATTTTCAGAATACAATAATTAAAGTCACCAATTTTGTCAAAAAAAAAAAAAAAAAAAGAGAGAGAAAGAAAGAAAGAAGGAAGTCACCAGTTACAAACAACAATTAAAAAAAAAAACTTCAATGCACCCGGATAATGATCCAATTAATCTTATAATCTTAACTTATTTAAATAAAATAAATAGTTAAATTATGGTTTTTCACATAACATTTATGCTAGCTTTATTCCATGACAAAAAATGTTGTAATTTCATTAATTTTATTTTTTAAATTTTGTGGGATTTAATTGTAATAGATTTAGTATTAAGTTGGTAAAAATTGCTCAAGACAGTTGATCTCGCGAATTGGTTAGGGACTCAGCACCCGCAAAAGGCCATGTGAGGAGCGCATATGGAAGTTCAAGAGTCAACATATCTTGCAAGTAACTCGCGACTTGCCCAACTCGTGAGATGACTGTAAGATGCACTGACAGCTGTGATTTAAGTGTGACTCTTATACCCTTCACCCGTACTATATGCACCCTCATTAGCCACAAAATTGTTTAAAAGAAAACCCTAGAGAGGTTTCTATAGTACCCACCATTTTAGAGAGAGCTACTCATCCTTAAGAGAGAAATCCTTGTAGTCTCTTTTTTTCCCCTCTCCCATTGTCATACCTTAAGATGAGATTTATACCCAAACAGAACCCACACCCATTTAGAGTGTAAAGAGTGTTTTGGAGCTTGGGAAGCATTGGGTCTTTGCCAAAATAAGCCTGTGAGGCTTGGTGGTGCAATCAGACGGTATTGCGGGATTCGGGAAGCTAGTGAAGACAAGACTCCGAGAAGTCTATTGGTAGTTAGAGCTTAGAGGGCTCAAGTACTTTGAGTATATTAGGCTTGAAGGGTCTTTTTGGCTATTCTTGTACTCAAACTTATTCACTAGTAGATCATTTCGGCTTGGAAGGCCGCAAAGAGGTTTTTATGCTGAGTTTTTTGGTTTTTCTCTTTGATAACACATCGTTGTGTTATCTTGGGTTTTCTATCCTTTTTCCTACCACCCTTTACATTTTAGCATTGCACTTATATGTTTATCCATGCAATTGTTTAGTACTTTGATTAATTAATTTGCTAATCACATATATTCTGCAATAAGTGTGTTTAGATTAAAATTAATCAAGCCGTAATTAAAATTGAGAGTCTAAACAAGCTCTAGCATAAGCTTTCAAAAATCACAAGTGCCACATTGGCCCATGTTCTAGTGCCACATATTCATAGAGTTTTTTTTTTAATGTACGTATTATTTTATGTACCTATTGATATCTTTGTAAACTTTTTACATGGACCTGACTTTTTTTTTGGTTTTAAAAAACCCACCTCCTTCAACTTCCATATCAGAATCTACACATTGATCCATTATAGTTTAACAAATGAGCACTGTTGCGTAGACTGGGAACTAGTCAGACAGGTGAAAGATAATATATTGGTGCAACTTTTAGAAGTCGTCAATAAATTAAGGAGCTCCACAATAATATAAAAGAGTTACAATAATAAAATATATGTTCACTGGGTATGATTTACTCACTTCAGCAAAAAGCCAAAGACCAAACAACAATCTTGCAGATAGAATATATATATATTCTAGGTCGAATTGGGGATATGTTTAAGATTAATTCTAACAAGTTCACAATTTAAACCGCTGGTGTGCTCAAAGTAATTAAAATATTAATTGAAAAAATTGTTAAAAAGCAACAGGCCCTCTTAGGTGGGAGGCTAATGGCTGTGAGAAACTACAAATCCCAGACTTTTGGGAGCATAAAATACTTGACTAAACAGAAGGAAAAAGATTGGTGAAAAAAATATATATATTTGTACATAAACCGATCATAGGAAGAATCTATCCTCTTGCAATTGCAACTGGTGGGGGCTGCCACATTCACTTTTATAAACATTTTGTATGATTTTTTTTTTCTTCTTATAATTCAATTGTTAAAATATGTTGGGAAAGAATAATATGAACCCTAGTTCTCTTTGTAAAAGAGATTGAGTATTGTCGCTTAGTTACAAAAATTTTGACATATTTTGTATGATTTTTTTGATGCCAAAAACAACAAATGATAGAATAAGGTAACCATTAAATTAAAATGAAGATTATTGGACTTAGCAAAAGAAAAAAAACTTAGATTAATATTGGTTATGTTCGTATTAATTTGTTGATAGAAATGATATACAAATTTGCATTCCACTAAACTGAGAAGAAAAAAAAAAGGGGTGGGGGTGAAGGCACTAGCAGTCTACCAATTAGTGTTAAATAACACAAGTTGTTCATAGAATTGTACGTAATGGACCATGGAGAAAAAATAATGTAAAATACAAAAAGTCAACATAGAGGTTGATTAAAATAAATTAATTAAAGGTTTGTACGTCTTGATTATGTTTAAACTTTAATCTCTTATAAACCACTTGCATATATAATGGAAGCTTTTTTGTTTTATAATATGTCAACTTGCATGTTCTAGCGTTTACGCATTTCTTTCAATGCCTTTCACTAGAGATCTTCATCTTGCAAGAAGAAAAATAATTTATAAGTTTGGTTTTTATAAAATAATTAAGCATATGATTTTTCTTGTTGAGTGAATTCAAATCTCAATTTTGCTTCATGTACGTCTCCATCGTTGTTTAATTATAAACTTCCTTTCCAAGAAAATGATGAAAATGATTTGGTAGAGTTAGTTGTATATGAGCTAGGGAAATTACTTGAGAGTTCACCTAAATACCATATCCTCTTTACTTGAGAGTTCATCATTGCTACATAGTAAATCTTTAAATGTGTTGCCTAAAATTTCCCAAATGCTTTTAGAGGCAGTAAAGCATAATGGACAATTTAGCACTAAAGTGTCACTTTTTCTCACCAATCCATAAATAAGTTTTACTGATTTCAGGAAAATACAAGTTTGTTGCATCAGCAAAACACTATCGCTCACCAATACAACTTGAATGGATTAAATGCATAATTGCGGTCCCAATTGTGCGTATGAGATTCTTGGAAGATAAAGCAAAAGGAAAATTTGGGTTACCAAATGGCATTAATTAAAACAATTTAATTGTTAAGTGTATAATTGAGTAAAAATATACGGACCTAGGGCCTTCTTTCATAATTGTTAAGATGATATAGCTAGTTATATGATTTGTTTTGAGGAAAATAATAATTAAAATATAACATGTCAAGGGGACAAAGAGGGTATGAGTTTGAGAGTTTTGCATTAGAAAATGCCAAAATGGGACTAATAGGATTTATAATAACAATTTCAGGTTTACTTTAATTCATATTTAAAGCTTTCATATCTTTTTGAGATAGCTTAGAATGAAATATATGCTACATCTCGAACATAAGGAAGGTCTGAGAAATTTTTGAAAATACGAATCATTCCTCTAAGTAATAATTAATATTATTCTCACCAAGTAATATTTCATTCCGTCCCTTCTAAGGATGAGAGAGGTCGAAAATTTATGCTTGAAAATCAAAGGTTTTGGAGAGTAGAGGACTATACACTCCTTAATCCTTATATATTATAGTTGAATATACATTAATAATAATAATAGCTTAAGCCCCCACCAAGTATGAAATGTGAATTTCCAAGTTTCCAACACTCAAAATAAGAGAATAATTCCCTTATCACCTCCTCCATTCTTTTCCATTCTTTCTTCCTCCTCCTTTTCCCAAAACCAATTATAAACCTTTCCACTTGCACTTCACTTCTCTCCTAGCTAAGCATACAACAGCAATTACACCCATGAATCTTAATCAAACTTCCCCACATAGCCTCACAGATGAAGAATTCTCAAAGCTCCAACCCACCATCAAAACCCATCACACATTTGAACCTTGCCCTAACACATGTACTTCTCTCTTAACACAACACATAGAAGCCCCAGCTAGCATAACATGGCCTTTTGTTCGTGATTTTGGGAACCCCCAAAAGTACAAGCACTTCATCAAAAGTTGTACTATGGTTGGTGATGGAGAAGTAGGAAGTATAAGAGATGTTAGGGTTATTTCAGGTCTACCAGCTTCAACAAGCACAGAGAGATTAGAAGTTCTAGATGATGAGAAGCTTATTTTGAGCTTTAGTGTTGTTGGGGGTGAACATAGGTTACATAATTATCGGTCTGTTACATCGGTGAATGAGATTAGTAGCAAGGAAGGAAGGGTTTATACAATAGTTTTGGAGTCTTATATTGTGGAAATACCTGCGGGGAACACTGCCGAGGATACCAAGCTGTTTGCTGACACAGTTGTGAAATTGAACCTTCAAAAGCTTAAGGATTTAGCTGTGGCTTCTTGGAACATCATGAAAGACCCTCCTCATCAGCCAAGATATGGTGATCAACAGTGATGGCAATGTGGTGCACATGGCTCAACTCTCGAGTAGGTTCATTATTATGGACTTATTCTTGTAGCGTGGCGTGGGTAAATTGCTAATACTTGTTTATTTTGCAAGTTGGAATATATTTATATATATTTTTTCTTTTCTTTTCTTTTTTTTTTTTTTTTTTTTTGGGTCATGCATGTATATATATCGCAAGTTGGACTGGCTTGTATGTACATTTTGATGTAGAGGGGGATTGGGGATGTGAAATTAATGCATTTGAATATATATATATATGAATTTAAAGAAATCCTTAAATGTTTTTTTAAATTTTTTTTTCTATTTTCAAAAAACAAAAAGATGCTCTAATTTATGGGATTCGGCCAAACACAAATAGCAAGTATATTGATATTTTTTTCCTTTGCTAAGTGCAATTATATTAATATCTTTCTAGAATCATAATGCATGTAGGTCAACCTTTTTAGGGTAATTTATCTTATTTAAATTACTCGAGCCGTACTATCTTGATTTCTATTATATTTTTTCATTGTCTAACCATATCCTTATAGTCTATTGTATGTCATTCGATTGGCTATCAGTATCATCAAGTACTGAGGACAAATTAAGTGTTCGTTTTCTATAAATAAAAAAAGTTAGGCCTACATTTGGATTATTATTATTATTATTTTCCCGTTATCACTAAGTACTAACTTCTTTATTTATGTATAATTTTTGGATTTTTTTTTTTTAAAGTATAATTGTACTTGTACCGGCTTTCAATAAATAAGTAAATAGACAAAGAGAAATCGATATGCATGATTGCTCTCATTTTATTCTATGTTGTATAGCATTCATAAATTGCAAACATTATGATAGGTTCAAAGTACGATCAAGTTCATATATTTAATTTTTAACTTATACAGACATGACTGACTGTTTCTTATTATTGTTTTTCGACTTTTTCTTGGGGGGATCACACATTACCGGCAGCTCATCAAGACTTAGCTACTTTGCTACGTTTTTATATATCTACATGATTGATTGTCCGACTTCCCCACATCTTTATGTACTCACATTTTCCCCCCTGAGTTGATGTTTACCAAATCCAAATAAAAGAAAAATATTTGCCAAATCATAGTATTTTGTTAGTTACTTTTCAATACCTATTTATTTTTCTTTTTTTTGAGATTTTGGCTCTACCATTGAGCGGTAGGGCGGGTTGAGTTCTAGTTATACTTTTTAAAATAGTCCATGAAAATATTTGGTATTACGTAATTAATTATGACCCGTTAATTTTTATTTTTTATTTTTGGATAATCTGAAAGGTACAATAGTAGGGAGAAAGAATTTGAATCATAGTTCTCTTTTATCTTTTTTTTTTTTTTTTTTTGAGCCATTATTTCTCTTTTATCTTTGTTATAAAGGAGAGTAGATTATGTCACTACTTTCAAGACTCTTGACTATATTAGGGTTAATTAGGGATTTAGGTACTTGTGATTTTAAGTTTTATTCATTTTTAGGGACTTCTATTTTAGCTAAATAAAAATGAAAATAAAAAACAAAGTTATGTAGAAATATAACAAATTTTTTAAAGCAAAAAAAAAAAAAAAAAAAAAAAAAAAAGTGATCTGACTTTTTAAAATAAAATAATGAAAGGCATAAAATTGTGCTTTGTGCTTAGTCGTTCTTTTGAGATAATTATTAAATTTTTGTAAAATTTTGAGATCCACAAGAAAAAAAGAGAGTAGAAAATAAGCATCTATAAGAAATTGATTTGTCTCTTGACCCTTTCTTTTTACGGGCTACAATGAATCCAAACCCAAGAAAAGCCCAAACTGCATAGGCCTTGATGGGAGAAAAGCCTGAACCAAGACACGAGCCAACACAGCCCCAGTACCAAGAGGGAAAACCATGAGGACTTTCGCAAAAAATGATGATTAAAGCCAAGGAAAGAACTTAATTTGACAAAACAAAAAGAAGCCCAACAAAGTACCCAATAGCTTCAAGTCTGCCTCAAAGAGAGTGTTGAGTGACCCGATCAGTAGCCCAACCTGCAAAGGAGCATAGTTTGAAAAAGATTTGGAGAGAAACTTTTTAAACTACTTTTATTTATATATTTTACTTTTTTATTGTACATAGATTTTAAAAATCTAACTGTAGGATTACATGTTCTTATTATATTGTTTATACTTGCAAAATTTCAAGAAGATCAAAGATCGATAATTATGTCGTCAATTAAATGTTTAAATTTCAAGTTTTTTGTAATATAGAGTTATGCATAACAAATAAATTTATTAATAAAAAAGTAAATAATATTCGATTTAAACTAAATTTGACATGCTTGTTAATAACATAAAAACATGCACTCCAACGATTAAAATTTTCAAAATTCATATCTAATAAAAAAATATAGGAAGAGTCTGTAAAGTTTCTCTTCAAAATTCTAGGGTGGTAAGCTTCGGAAAAAAGGGGAGGGAAATGAACAAATGTTGAATTTTTTGCTACGACTTTTAGGTGTTGCGTTTCTAGGGAAATACATACACTCCAAAAGAATGAAAGCAAATCTACCGCAAGGTGCATGCCATGTCCATTCCACATCCTTGGACTGATTGCTCACTAAATTGGCCCCATCACCATTTATTACACTCAACCATTTATCTACAAGGACTAAGCAAAAGTTCATAGCCTAATGACCTTGGGATTCTAGCTAGCTCTCTAGAACACAATAAGAACCCACCAAAAAGAGCTTGACTTAGATCGAAGATGATCCCTTTGCAAATTTATCAAAATCACTCCTTCAAACAAAAAGCTTAGCAACATCTCAAATTCCTTAGAGCCCTTTGACATGCACCATTCAACATTTCCTCTCTCACTCTAACCTCACTCACCCATGGGTTCTCACTTGAAACCTACCACCATTTAGCTTGATACAAGTACAACAAGAGGGCTGTTTTTGGAAGTGTGAGGTCCCTCTTTGTGACAGGTCCTTAAACCCAAGCCCAACAGGGTGTCGTGGGCTTGTTGAGAGGACAGGGATCTTTGGGCGAGCTGGAATCGGTTCACCAAGATAAGAATCTGTAAAATTGGGCTATTGAACCGAGCTGTACTCAAGCTGCAAATAAGATAGGAAACAAAAAAGCACTAGGCAGGCCTATACTTTAGTGAAGAAACGAGGGAACAGTTTTATAATAAAGAAGGACGAAGATATCAATAAGTGCAAATCATCAATAAACTTTTTATTAATGAAGTTAGTGTTCTCATTATACAAAAGAAAACAAGCTTTTCAATGAGCAAGAATGATCTCAAGGCTGCGAAGCTCCCCGGACCTCTAAGTTTACAGTCTTGAGAGAAAGGTGCCAAGGAAACCTAAGACTTGTAAAATTTGAACCCTAGGTTTAGCACAGGAAAGATTCTCAAGTTTTTTTCTATCCACACTTTTGCTCTTTCTTGTTTCTTTGCCTTCCACACGTTCAAGGTGGCTTCCTTTTATAGTGAAACTTGAAGGGTATGAATTTACCATTTTCTCCCTAGGTCCTTCTCCAATTTGGGCTTCTTTTTCTATTTCATTCCTTTTTTCCTTTTGGTAGGGGCCTCGTTGTGAGTACCCCATAGCTGTAAGAAGGCCTGTGTCTATTGGCTTCTTGAATTTGGGCTTTCTCTTCTTTTTGGGATTTCTTGGGTGCCAATAGGAAGGGATCCCAAACCTTATAGATTTGAATGGCTTAAAAATAGGTTGCAAGTATGCAAGAGTTAGGGTCAAAGTTGTTGATAGCTAAATACGAAATGGTTCTTTCATACTTGCTTTCTTGCAAACTATTGACTAACTCCATCGTGTCGTTTATTATAATATGTTGTTACTTGTATTTTGAGCTTTGATGTTTATCAGTTTATCAAAGGCCCATTTTGTAGGAGTACTAAATTTGAGTCCCCCTTTTTGAAAGGCCCAAACCAATGGTTGTCCAAACCAACTGAAACATGTGTCTGGGGCATAACCTAAGAAAGAGAAGGGACCTCACATAAACTTACGTGACAAAAATATAAACAAATGAATCCAACATTTGAAGGTTCCATTTAAGGTATTTTCTTTTCAATTTTAAATAACATTTTAAGATTTATACAATCATATTTACTATTTTTAAGTAGTACATTTTAAAATCCAAAAATTGATTGGTGTCTTGGTCTAATAATAAAGAACACAATTATCAGAAGCAAACACCATAGGTTGATACTCTATTTAAAAATAAAAATAAAAGTAGTACATTTTTAATTGGACATTTTGTGCTATTAAAAATACTATGGTTATGTAAGATTTTGAAAATTTCTTGGATTTTAGAGTTTAGGGATATTTCTAGGGCTTTTTAGCATACGTAAATAAATAAATAAGAAAGTACACTATGATCAATGTTAGACTTAAAGCTAATCAAATAGATTTTTTTATAAATTATTTTTAACAAAAAGTCTCCTAAAAAAGGATTTATTATTATTATTTTTTCTCTCACTTCTCCCATCACCCATCAGATTCTCTCTTCCCTCTTATTCTCTTCCGTCTCTATCTCAACTTTAATTCTAGCAAAATTTTGCAAATTTATCAACAAATTCATCAAATCCATACAAATCATAAAATTCATCAAATATAGATCTCAAAATCAGCACACCCATTTACAAATCCTCAAATATAGATCTCAAACTCAGAAACCCATATACAAATTCATATGAATCATCAAACTCAAAGCAACCATGGCAATAATAAAAATAATAAATGAATAAAGTTGATTATTTAACTAAAATGATGTGTATAATAGATTGATTGATATGGGTGTTTTTGAGAAATGATTATGTAAAATAGAAAATTAGCTTCTTATGCTAAAATAGACGAAAATTTTTAGACAAATTGATGCAAATGTTTCTACGATTCTGTGAGTGATAGAGAAAAAATTGTGGATTTATATGATAATGAGACAGATAGCTAATCACAATCTATCATATAGGACAATTGTGATAAAGTGTATGTAAAAGTATGTGATATTAGCATTATTGAATTAGCATAGGGGTGGACCCTCATGGCACTCATCCTAGTGTTAAAGAGTGATTGCATATATTAGATACAAAAAAAAAATACCATATTCATTAAGCCATCATTTTTCAAATAAGTCTAGTGACACAATTTTTCCATAGTTATTGATGTGACAATAAAAATGATATCAAGTGTAAGTTTATATGAAAGCAAGGTTGCTTCAACTACAACCTACAACCTTAAAAAATTAGCTAACAAAATTATGAAAAATATCGTATCTCTATATATAGTCTATCATTATTAGATTCCCAAGGTATAGATCAAAGGATCCATTGCGTATGTAATTGGAACCAGGCTTCCTATGTTGGTACATAAAAATTGGACAGTATTCAATTACTCATTGAATAATGGCAATGCGCTATATGATGATGTTTTCAACTAGAAACCAGGCTTTTTTCCCTTCAAGGCGTTCTGATTACCAATAGGGTGAGATTTGGGTCCAATGTCCAGTTGCACTTGACCCGTTAAAATTATAACACGTATTTATTTTTGAATATATATCACCATCTTAACGAGTCTAATGTATTAATTACATGCATTGAACCTAAGCACCCTTACCAATATGCCATTTAGTCAACCGAAACATACTAGAAAGTAGAAACCAAAATATTGGTGGATTCTGCTTTTAAATTTTGATATTGCTATTTTTTTTTTTTTTTTTTTTGTCTTTTGGCTGAAGATATTGCTATTATTCAACAAGTGTCGCATGCGAGTTATTTCTGGGCCATATAAGTGCAAAAAGTTTCGATTATTAGCACTGAAACGTTAATTGTCACGTACGTACATCTCCAACAACGCCCACAATACTTTAAGACAGGATGCAACAAAAGCAAAAGGTGAAAAAATCTTCCAAAGGCAATAGTGAATAGACATTAGATAGCATTTTTAATCAGAGATTTACACTTCTAGGTCCTGATAATATCTGTACACTGTTGTTGTCATATCACATTTGTAAAGCACTTTCATGAGTGGGAGATCACGTGACTGTCATGTATCCAGGGGCTGCGCCACCTTAAGGTCAGGGTGGTCCAAACTACCTTGACCTAAAAAAAAAATTATATATAATAATTTAAAAAAATTTATTTGTCTACCCTTCAAAAAAAATTTGAGAACACCTTCATTTTTTTTTATGCCAATAAAATTAAATTTTGCTTCATAATTTGTTTTACATTCAGTGAATGAATGATTGTTTAGTTATGTACATTAAAAGAGATGTAGCTTGTAGTATTGATAATGAGACTATCATGCAACGATTTCAAAATATGAAAACACGTAGAAGACAATTGTAAACTTTATATATTTGAGTGTTTTTTTATTATTGTTGTTGTTAATATATGAATTTTTCTTTTTAATTAGATTATATAATTTATGTTTCTTAAGGAACACCCTGAGAAAATTTCTGGAGCCGCCACTACATGTAACAAGTTCGACAAGATGCAACAAAAGAAATCATTGATTAATGAAAATGGCTGACTCCACTACATTTCACTTCACAAATTTTGGCCTAACACCATTATTATTAAAGATTTATGATATCGCTTTCACATGAGTCTATTATTAATGCCGTTATTATTAGCACTAATCACATTATACTAAAATAGCAATGGTGTATATATAAAATCTATAGATTTTTTTTTTTTTTTGAGAAACTATAAAATCTATAGATTGATTTCTAAATTCAATGTGTTTTCAAGGAGTGCAGCTTTGATAAGCTAAGATTTTTTCCATGCTAAGTGTGAGACCCATTCATGTGAGTATTTTTTTTACATATAAATCTGTGACATTAAATCCTTTTTCGGTAAGGTCATGGTAATGTTAGGTGTTTTGTACAAGAGCACTCCAAAAAGTTATGGTAATAAATGTTTGAGCAATGCTACAGTCATTCAATTTATGTTTCATTCAAGATGAAGATTAGGTGAAGAATCGCATTTGTCATAATTTTTTCGCCTTGCACTACTTGAAGGAGGGATCATAGTCACCACTAACCACTCACAACGAAGGAATGTGAGTTGCAGATCAAGCAGAACCACTAACCAAGCCTATTCATGGAATGGATTAGAAAATGGTGTTAGCTACAGAGGAGTTACTTTCCTCCGACATGTATATATGCAGTCTAATAAAGTACCTTATCCCCATTTTCTTGTACAAAAGATACAACAAAGTAGAACAATAAACAAGCCTAATCAACGGGGAAAAAAAGGTTCAATAATGTTAAAGGAAAAGAAAAGAAGATGACAAATTAACAGTGGAGTCCTAGAGGTTTGAACTTTGAAGGCTCAACTCTTATGAAGAATGAGGTGAAACTGAAACCATATACTTTATTGAAGGAAAGTGCTAATTATAAAAAAGAATTGAAAATTTTCTTTTCAAAGTGATGGATAGGTGACTGGAGGATGGAATTGAAAGCATACAAATTACATTTTTCTTTTTGTAATACAGGGAGTAGTTACTATTAGGGGTGACAATTGGGCGGATTAGATTGCTTTTGAGTTGGAAACATAAACACCCATTATCCATTTATTACTCATTTAATTATATTCCCTAATGGGTCTTTACCCATTTAATCCAAATGTTTAATTGGGTTGGATCAAAACTTATCCAAATTAAGTGGCTAATGAGTGAGTTAATAGATTTGGGTAAAATTTGCCACCTTAGTTACCATCACTCATGGGTTCCAGTTAACTTAATTGATAAAGTCTCTAATGGTTGAATAAGAGATTTGATGTTCAATCCCTATCTACACCAGAAACCGATTGATGTCTTGGTTTGATAATAAAAATTTATCATAAGGAATGAACGCTATAAGTTGAAATTCTATAAAAAATAAAAATAAAAAAAAATAAAAAAAATCTCTTAAAAAAAAAAAAAGTTACCATCACTCTAGATTTTTTATTTTTCCCCTTTGTTTTTTGTCTTTTCCCCCTTGCTATTATTCCCATCAACCTTTTCCCCCATTTATTCTTGAAGGTGGCTTTTTTTTTTTTGGATAAACAGTTGAAGGTGGCTTAGATTCTAAGATAAGATTGATGCTGATCCCTCCAATTATGTATTTCCTTAGTGCGTCCAAAACAATCAATTTGTTTCCGCAAACACCAGCGAGAATCAAGAAATATTATGCGAATTAAAGCAAGACAATATCTATGTTTTATTTTTGATACCTTTGGTTAACACCTAGAACCTTGGTACTAGCTTGTACAAGCTATATATGCACAGCAACAAGGGTACAAGAAAATTGCAATTTTGTCAGCAAAACGAATACTTTAACCAAATATCTGATAGATTGAGGTTGTCTTAAGATATAATGAGTAGCACACCTAGAATCATCTGTAACTTGCAATCTACTGAAAATTAACTGGTGTAAAGTCTTGATAGCAATTTAACAACCATTAGTACTAGGATCATATATTTTAAGCGTTGGCAAATTCCGTGTCAAAGATTATGTTGTAATTCTAAAAAGTTTTTCGTGTATTTGACTCATTTGAGTGTAGATGGGTTTACAAGAAGAAAAAAAAGATGAAAGAATTCCTTGTAGACCCATACCTTCACCCTCTCCCATTGACCATCTTTGCGAGGAGAACTTCACCAGAACATTGAGCGTAGCCTTGAGTGATTTGGATTGCTGGAAAACCATAAAGACTTCAAAAATCTTCAAATGGCCTTGGAGTGTTCCAGAGATCGGACTTGTGGTCAGCGTACGTGACTGGTGTTTGGAGACTCTGAAAAGAGACGATTAGTGCATTCTGTTGCTAACAAGATCTGGAGGCTCAAGTACATGTACATTGCTTAACTGGAGGTCTAGTAAGTCAATATGGATTCCATTGAAGAGTTTTTATCCCTTAGTGCTGCTCTTTGAGTTTGCTATATAATTTGGATTAACCAATCATTTGGGCTCAAGTTAATTTGGATTCAAATTGATAGCAAGCTGTTCTAAGGGTCTAAAAGTAAACTTTCAATTAGGTCCATGACCTCTATAAGCTTAAGGCTTTTGTAGATGAAACCCCAAATTGGAAAGTTCTTTTCCTGGGCAATGGCATCAGATTCCAACATTCCATGTGCCATCTTTAGCGATCCTTCCCAAAATATGCTCCACCCAACTTTTCGTTTTTTTTTTTTTTTTTTTTCTTTTCTTAATGTACCAAGATACCATGATGCTGCAACATGTCTCATACAATGTTTTTGGAACATCGAGTTATATGCACTGACATTACCATGATGCTACTACATGTCTCATACATGTATGTGTGCACAAGTTGATGCAAATTGGAATTTATGTATATTTAACAGTACTTGTCCAATCTACATAAAAGAGAACATCACAAAGTTACAAGTTTTTTTTTTTTTTTTAATGCAAGACAGAAAAAACATTCCTGTCAAAGTTTTTGTCAGATACTTTTAAGAGTTGGCACCTGCCAACATTCAAACTACTTCTAGCTATAGCTACTATTGCTGAACTCGGAGAGCTTGAGGCATGGCCTCATGAGCAGAAACAGCAATGGTCTGCAATTTGCAATCAGGGGAAATAAATTGAGCATTTTCTTCAATGGAGATTTTGTTGATAAGGCCTAGCAGAATTTTCTCAAGGTCTTCCCCATCTATCCACTCATGGATTTCTGCCTTAACAAACAACCTGTTTTCACAAATTAGATCCCACAATGGGTAATTCTTCCTTGGCATCACATAGTCTCCATCTCCAAGTTTCAAGCTTGGGCAGTAATCTCCTTTACCATCCCCAAGATAGATGAACTTTCTCTTACCCTCCACAGGCTCAGCTTGGATTCTTTCAATTATTAGCCCCTAGTGTCACACAAAACCCAATTAGCCAAAATTCAGAAAAATATAAATTTATAACTCACAAACATAGACAACCACAGTCAATGGCTAAAGAAATTTTTACATCATAATACTATTAGTGGGGTCACAAAGAAAACTAAAACCTGTTCCAATACTATTGGAATTTATGCAGTAGCTTTTTCCCTAGAACAAACCACGTGGATATCAACAATGATAACACTTTCAGAAAATTAGAGGCTCCCTATACCATTATGTATTATAATATTAGATTATTCTAGAGAAGTTTAGAACCGTGACGGCATGACATGGTTTAATTTCAACAACTTTCTCATCTTGGTCAAAAAATTGGTCTTTTAGTCACAAATTATATAATACAATCTTATTATTTTTTAATCCTAAATCAAAAGATTAAAATTGTACTTCCCCAAAGTTACATATTCTCTATAAAAAAATTATATTATCCTACTTACTTTTGCAACAATCAAGAATGAAAGGTAATAATAAGTTAATATACCTTGCACATGTTTGGAGGGCAGTTACTGCAACCATGGGGAGATGTGTGGAAATCATGGTAGGGGAAGATCCTTAGCTTTCCTTCTTCATCCACAAAGCCTGGGTTTGTGTTGATCTCTGAAAAGTAGTCTCTCAAACCAAGATGATTCAAAATGGTCTCAATGAAAAACAGGTTTGCATCGCTTACAACCCTCAATTCACACCTGAAAATGAATTCCATGCCACCATTTATTTCACTTTGCTAAAAAGAAAAACTTTACAATATATGGAAAAGAGCAAAGAAAGAGGGAGATATTTATATGTACCCTAAAGAATGAGCTGCTTTAATGGCAGGGACAATTCTGGGATGTATAGGTGTCCTTTTAAGAACTTCTACAACATCCTCAATGGTTTTTCCTTGTGCATGGAGCTCCTTCATCATCCTATCCTGTAAATTTTTTTTTACCAAAACAAGAAAATCAGTTTTCTTTTCTCACCCAAAAAAAAATCCTCAAAACAAAGTCACATCCATGCCCATCAAAATCAACATTTTTTAGAAAAGAAATTTGAAACCCGAATTCTCAAAAGAATCAGGAAAAGCACTGGCTATACAAGGCTCTTGACCAAAAATCAAAAACGTTAATTTACGTAAGCACGATGACACGTAAATCAAACATAAATAAAAATTGTGAATTTAATCATTATTCTTAAAAGAAAACGTGTAAAAATAAAAAAAGAAATGAAGGACATACCATAAGAGAGTTCCATGGCATGGTAGGAAGAAGCTGATTGAACAAGTCAGTGGCACCCAACTCGTCCACAACCCAATTGTCACTATCACAATCGATGATAGTTTTGTCAAAGTCGAAAACCACAACTATTCCTGCCATTGTTTTGCTAAAAAAGAATGCAGAAAAAACTCAATGAACCAGAACAGGAACACTCTTGTAGAACTGTTTGGGTCTTCTTCCTAGTACCAAATTCAATTGTTTGTGTGAGAACTGAAACCTATGGAAAAGGGTTATTTATAGTGAAAAAGAATTGTGTGAATGTGAAACCATGTAGATTTGGATTCCAAAGGAATATTACGTGAATATTATTCGAGTTTCTGGTAAGTTGGAGAGGCTATTGGCATAGAGGTGCAAATAGTTTTTTTTTTTTTTTTTCTTTCCAAGAATATGTCTATTTCCAAGACCCCACTATTAAAACAGTGGCACATAATGGTTTACACGTTGATCTAGATGACTTTAACAAGTTTTGGAGAATCAAATGGTGAAGATGGGTGTGAATTTGTTTGCAAAAAATTAGGTGCATCGATGAGGGAAATAAGCGGGAATAAGCGAATATTCGAAGGGAATTGAATTCACTTTACAGCCACCTATGAAACCCACTTAACACCAGCAGTGAGAATATTCTGGATATGGTCCGGCTTCCCTTTTTTGTGTGGCTGCTAAGATTGGTTTTGTCACACTCCACGTTTTCATTAGCAGCCATGCAACATAACTTCTATTAATTAATATACGATTCATTTTTTGGAAGGAATTCAAATTCAATTCCAACCCCTACTTCATGCTTTCACATTTATCATTTTATCTTTCAAGAAATACTCCGTAGTATATTCTTCATAACAAATTCAAAACAAATTTTAAGTAATAGATTATTTTTGACGGTTAATAGTAGATTCAAATTAAAATATTAATGTATGATTACGATTCTTTTTTTTTTTTCTTTTTTTTTTTGCAAATTATAGAGGGAATTTGAATTCAATTCAAACCTCTACTTTATGCTTTTATGTATTCACAACATTTTCACAATAAATTTTAAGTGAAAATTTGTTTTTAGCTTGTAATTATAGGCAAAAAAGTAATATCAATAATAGATTCAAATTAAAATCATTAATGTATGATTATGATTCATTTTTGTTCTTTGTTTTTCCTTTTCTTTTTCTTTTTTTTTTTTTGGTGCAAATTTTGGAAGGAATTCAAATCCAATTCCATCCTCTACTTCATGATTTCACATTTTATCCATCACATTACTGCTTACGTTTCTTTGTTATGCAAACAAAAACTCTTCAATCAAAATGGTCTTATATATACTATTAGTCTATTAGTTAGACGTCTGAAAATGTAATTTATATTTTTTTTAGGATTTATTATTTATCAATAGCTGTGGTTAAAATGTGACCACTTACATAGGATTGTTTTTTGTTTGCATCTTTTGCAAATTACAGAAGAAATTCAAATTCAATTCCAACCTCTTGTTCATGTTGTCACTTCTTACCCATCACATTACTGCTTACGTTTCTTTGTTACGCAACAAAAACTCCTCAATCAGGAATATTCAGATAAATTAGCTAAACCTCTGAAAATATAATTTTTGTATTTTTGTTTATGAAATTGTTATTTATCAATAGTTGTGGTTCAGATGTGACCACTTACCACTTACAAAGGATAAAGACGAATTGACTACATGTTTCGTTTAATTTAATTTTATGTTTAAGGTATTTTTCTTTTTCCCTTTTTTAAATCAAGAATGATACATAAACTATATATATATATATATATATATATATATACACACACATACACAAACCTATAATTTATCAATTTTTCATCATTAATTAATTTGATTTAATCTTGACAAAACATAAAATAAGCACAAAGCGAATTGTATTCCAATTAAATATAAGTGTGTGTAATGTGTGTTTGTGTGTGTGTATATATATATATATCATATCATATACTATATAATAAAAATTAGGCTTAGAAGCCGTGGTTGCTCCAAATGGCTAATCTTACTAATTAGTAAATTAATTTTATTATATAAAAAAAAAAAACCCACGTTTTAACTAAGGGATAAGATTTAACAATAATTTATATAAAAAAAAATTGAATTTTTTCAAACTAAAAATTTATTATTAAAATTTTCTAAACTTAAATCCACACAACTCAAGTTTTTTTTTTCTTTTTCTGAAGTATGATAAATTTTGGGCTTGCAAGCCGTGGTTATACTAAGTGGCTACTCTCACTAATTAATAAATTAATTATATATAAAAAAAATAACCCATGTTTTGACTAAAATATAAGATTTAACAATAATTTAAAATAATATATATTCAGTAATGGTTTTTCGATACAGTCCTTCTTAACTAATAAGTCATCACAAAAATTAAATCTCGCACACTACACCCCATGTTGTTGTTGTTGTTTTTTTTTTTTTTTTTTTTTTTTTTTTTTTTCAAAATGCAATTTACTCTTATGTTTTTATCTAATAAATTCATCTTACTTATTATTCTCTGCTTTTGAATTTGCGTGCAGGTTATTATACTAAGTGAAGTTTACTATAAAGAAACAAAATAATGGACACCCATTTAAGTTCTTGGTTCTCTTAGGTAAGTTTTTATAATTTTTTTATATTCTCAATTTTTGAATTTGGTTTTGGTTGTTGTATTTAGGGCAAATTACAACTTACTCACCTGTGGTTT
The DNA here is from genome assembly GCA_019022515.1 of Quercus aquifolioides. NCBI lineage: Eukaryota > Viridiplantae > Streptophyta > Magnoliopsida > Fagales > Fagaceae > Quercus > Quercus aquifolioides. The sequence continues at coordinate 16,754,783 of CM032328.1, forward strand.
GGCTGAAATTTAATTTGCATACTTGTGGTTAAAAATTTGACACCTTATCCACCTAAAATTTGACCGAAATTTAAGTTAACTACCTATGATTTGAAATTCTATGATGCAAGTGTTTCGATGGATTTTTTTTTATCTTATTTGATCTTGTATTTTTATATTTTTTCTGTTTTTGGAGGAGACAGATATAAAAGTTGAGCAAAATTACATATTTAGTCATGGTTTTAACAGAAGTGGGTTATATAAATCTAACTGAGCTAATCTCATATGAATAAAGTGTCAAATTTCAAACCAATCGTAGGCAACTTAAATTTCAGACAAACCACAAGCGGGTAAGTTATAATTTGCCCTTGTATTCAATTTGTGAGTGTGTTGATTTTTTCAATTAGACTATCACTAGGAAAAAAAAAAAAAGGTTTTGAGGAACTATTTTATTTATTATTGTTTGTACTAGTTAGGACATAAATTAAACATAACCCAAATAGGAATGATCAAACTCATTCTATATATTTTACTCAAAAAAAAAAAAAAAAAAACTCATTTCATATCTCAAATTAAGAAATTAACACAAAACACAAAAAGAATTTTAAAATAAAAAAATAGATAAACACTTATAAAGAGTAAACTTTAAACAATCAGAACTCAAGGTAATTTTTTTATTAAAATTATTTACTTATTTTATAATTTATTATTACTGTAGGGACCGGTTTCAAGCGCTCTCCGCAGATTGAGAGAGTGAACCCAAGCCCAGCTAACCCTCCAATAAATTTATAGAGTATGGGCTCAAGAGCTAGGCCCTAGTAAAGAATGCAACGACCATGCATGGTTGTTGGTGGCTTGTGATAAGTTAAACGTGGGTCAGAATGCACAATAGGACTCCTCGGACGGGTCTTATAGAGGTTGAAGTTGTTCTTATTTCTTTCAAGTAAGGTTACAATGGTTGAGAGAAAATACACTGCTACAGTATTTCTTTTCTCTGGTTTTTCCTCTGTCCCCCTCTCAAGAGGGACTTTTTACATTATATACTTCTCACTCAGTTGATCCTAGCCCTACATTTGTTGATCAACCCGGCTTCCACTTGAGAGCATGTCCCATCAGCCGCATTCCCATCCCTCCTGTGGGTTGCAGCGCCCAAGACGGCACTGTTCAGAGGTCCTATCCTCATTAATGCGGCTAGGGCGTTAGTTGAGGGCATTTAATGTGGAGGTGACAATTCACCTGGGACTTACTCCTCCACCATGCTTCAATGTCCGGTGCTTGGTTCGTGCTATTTGCTCCTTGGATGCTTAGGGAGGTTCCCCTTAAGGGCATGCTGTTTGCCCACTTTCTGACCTCGGTCTCCCGAGGATGTAACCATCCTCGGCAATGCTCCTTGGGCCCTGGGCTATACACTTTCGTCCTCGGACCTAGGACGCGTCCTCGGCGTGGGCCTCTGGGCCTAGTCTGAAGTGGGCCGGGGTTGCTTGACTTATTCTGGCCCCACAATAGCCCCTCAAAATCTTGTTGTCCGCATCCTCGGGCGGAAAGGAGGATTTTGATATCCTCGGACCTGCTTCGTGTCCAATCGAGTCTTGTCCCTCATCAGCATTGGAGCCTTTTCACCTACCCAAGGTGCGTTACTGGCGCTTCGGTGCACGTAACGTGTCCTGCATTAAATTCGGGCGGCTTTATGCTCCCCACGTTCAACGGGCAGATGACAATCTAACGGTGGGGATGCATCTAGCATTTATGCGCGGGAAAACTCGCGCGGCTCTTCCATCTAGGGTATAAATACCCATTCGAACCGCTTCCTCCTTTTTCATTTACAATCAAGAGCTCTTGCGCCTCCATTCAGAGTCCAGCCAAATTTCCACCTCCATCTCCAGCATAAAAAGCCAGTCCGATGAGCTCCTCCTCGTTTCTGTAAGTCGCTCTATCCCTCTCTGAGCTTTTTTCCTCTCTACTCGTCCTTCTCTTTCATCCGCTCCTCTTTTAGTTCTCTTAGGCGTCATTTGGGATGGGTAGACTTAAGAAGTATGTTGGCTCTGAGGAGGCGATGGAGAAATTCATCGCCGATTACAAGATACCGGCCAACGTGGGCTTAAGGTATTGTGAGGAGGGGGAGTGGCACCTCCGGAAGCAGGTGGGCGAGGTGGTAATTCTCATCATCGCCTTCCTTGAAGGGGGGATGAGGATCCCCATGGGGCCGGTGATGAAGGGTTACCTTACATACTTTCGGTTAACCCCCACCCAATGCGCCTCCAACATGTTCAGAATTCTGGGCAGTGTGGATGCCCTTAATGAGAAGATGGGTCTAAGGCTGACCTATCATGATGTGAACTACTGTTACAATCTTCAACATCTGAAGAACAAGTCCTACTACATGAGGACGAGGGATGACAGGGTCCGGCTCATCCAGTGCCTCCCCGAGTCCAACAAGGGGATGAACGAGGATTTTCTCATCGTGTCTGGAGCGTGGCACGATGGCCTTCACTGCCCGACGATAGAGGGAACACCAGGTGGGGCAGTGGGAATAGGAGAGGATTCAAAGATTCTAACTTCTTTTCTGCATTATTTCTTTTGTACTGTTTGGTTTCTAACCGTGGATGTGTTTTCTCTTTGCAGATCCGCACTCTTTCGCGCGCCACTTCAGCTTGATCAACAGGGAGGACTTGCAGAAGGTGCTCAGGTCTGCGGCTTTTGAGAACGAAGCAGACCACCAAGTCAGAGCCGCGCACAAGATTTTGGGGTACACTCCACTCCAAAAGTCATTCGCGGCCCCAAAGTACGTGATCAAAGCAAAGGATCCCCGGCTGCAGAAAATAAAAGTGACCGAGGACGGGTTCGAGTTTCCCGAGGATCCCTCCGCTCCAGAAGACGTCACAGTAGCAGTCCCCTCGTCTTCCCACACATTCCCAGAGGCCGCGGAAGAGGACTTAGAGAGGGAAGGGGACGCTGCAGATTTTGGTCCTGCCGAGGACGATTTTAGCGTTTTTGAGCAACTCCATCAGTCCGAGGACCCTTCTGGAGACTTGGGTGATCCTCGTCTAACCGAGGCAGACCTTTTAGCGTCAGAGACATCTTCTCGGCTTGAGATGGGCTACAAGAAGAAAGCCCAACCCACCCTACTCGACCTAATCGAAGGTCAATCGAGGAAGTCCAAACCGAGGCTTCCTCCTCCTCCTCCTCCTCCAAAGGCTCGTCCTGCTCAGACCAGGTCGGCCTCAACACAGTCCAGGCTTCCTCCTCCTCCGCCTCAGGCGAGCCCGCCATCTAGGCACGAGCCTGCTGACCCTAAGCAGAAGAAGGACAAGGGCAAGAGGACCCTTGAGGACAAATCTGGGCCCACGCGGGAGGGCGATGGCACTCGGCGGCCATCGAAGCAACTGAGGATAGGCTCCTCAACGCAGGATAAACAGGTCGCTCCCCTGCCCGAGGTCCAGGCCTGGCTCCCCGCCCCAATGCTCCGCGGGGCACCTTTGAGGGATGACTCCTCCCTCAGGGACTTTAAGGATGGCGAAGGCGCGTATGTTGCCGACGCTGTGGAGAGATGTCTGCTTCTTCCCGTGGACATGGCGGAGCTGGGGACCATGAGGAGCAGGGACGTCTTCCTCTGCCTCAAGCGATATTTGGGGATGGTAAGACCCTTAACACTTATGCTTTTTCTTGCTTCAGTTTTTTCTGCTTTCCTTTCTTTTTTGAGCTCGGCTAATTATAACTTATCTGTTTCGTTTGGCAGGCTGTCCATGCCACTTTCAGGCTGGAGGAGGCGGCCAATGAACATGGAAAGGCCATGGACTTAGAGCGCAATAAGCGCTTGGAGGCTACTCGGACCCTCAAGACGTTCGAGGAGGACCTTGCCAAGGCCAGGGAGGAGCTGAAGGCTATGACCCAGGCTAAGAACAGCGCAATGGTAGGCCTTGAGGGTGCCGAGAGGCAGGCTGAAACTCAGACGAAACGTCTGGGTGAGGTAGAGGGGCTGCTGAAACTCGCCGAGGATCAGATAGTTGGCCTGACGAAGAAAGTGGCCGATGCCAAGGAGGCCAAGAGGGTGGCCGAATGGGCCAAAGGGGAGGCCGAGAGGGCCAAGTTTGAGGCAGATCAAGGCCGGGAGGAGGCCTAGGCCACCAAGGAGGAAGCTGAAGAGGCAGCCTATACTGCTGGGGCAGCTGAGACAGTAGCTGCCTACAAATCCCAAGTCCCTGGGGTATGTAGGCGCTACTGCTCTGAAACTTGGAATGAAGCCCTCAAACAAGCTGGGGTGGAGGCCTCTTCTGACTTGTGGAAGGAGGAGAGCGTATACTACCCTCTTGCCATCCGCGAGGCTACCCCGGATGGCTCTGAAGCCGAGGAGGCTGCTGTGGAAACTGCTGCTACTCCGGGCGAAGGGGCCTCGGATGCTGGGGTTACTGATGAGCCAGTCCAAGGGAGTAATCCTCCCGTGGTGGTTGAATTGAGTGATGGCTCCAACGAGGATGCGCCTCAGCAGGCTGCAAAGCCTTCTCTCGATGCCCAGGTTTCTTCTGCCGAGGGGGCAGCTATTCCTGCCGTGCCTCTGCAGGCCGTCCCACTCAGTCAGGGCTCAGAGGACCCTGAGGCAGCTATGGGCCAGCCACCCACCGAGGCGGGCAACTAAATAGAAGAACTAGGCTCCTTGGCGCTTCTGCCTGCTACACTTCACTTTTGCATCTTTTTCTTCCCTTTTTCTTTATTTGTAATGTGACTCCATTGGTGTAATTCTTTTGGACTTAATGAAATGAGAGCTTTATTTCTTTTTCTGTTTGTTGTGGCTGTTTGTTTACTTGCACATCATCCGCTTTTTCTTTACTTGCATGATTTTAGCTTCAATTGCATCTCGGCCAATCATGGCATCAGTTATTATAATGAGAGGGCATGTATGCTCTGATGCACTTTTCGTTTCCTAAGGACCAAATAGAATTTCTTCGAGTAGACACTTAGGATCTCTTCAATGTAGTTAACTTCCCCACAGGCCTGAGTCCGAGGACCATGCAGTGCCTTGGTTCTGTCTGACACTTTGGTTTGGCTGTAAGTAACTAGTTTCCCCATAGGCCTGAGTCCTTAGACCATGCAAGACCTAGGTTCTGTCTAGCACCTAGATATAAGTGGTTAGCTCCCCATAGGCTTGAGTCCTTGGACCATGCAAGACCTAGGTACAGTTGCTACCTTCAAGATAAGTGGTTAGCTCCCCATAGGCTTGAGTCCGAGGACCATGCAAGACCTAGGTACAGTTGCTACCTTCAAGATAAGTGGCTAGCTCCTCATAGGCTTGAGTCCTTGGACCATGCAAGACCTAGGTACAATTGCTGCCTTCAATATAAGTGGTTAGCTCCCCATAGGCTTGAGTCCGAGGACCATGCAAGACCTAGGTACAATTGCTACCTTCAAGATAAGTGGCTAGCTCCCCATAGGCTTGAGTCCTTGGACCATGCAAGACCTAGGTACAATTGCTACCTTCAAGATAAGTGGTTAGCTCCCCATAGGCTTGAGTCCGAGGACCATGCAAGACCTAGGTACAGTTGCTACCTTCAAGATAAATGGCTAGCTCCCCATAGGCTTGAGTCCTTGGACCACGCAAGACCTAGGTACAACTGCTGCCTTCAATATAAGTGGTTAGCTCCCCATAGGCTTGAGTCCGAGGACCATGCAAGACCTAGGTACAGTTGCTACCTTCAAGATAAGTGGCTAGCTCCCCATAGGCTTGAGTCCTTGGACCATGAGTGGTTAGCTCCCCATAGGCTTGAGTCCTTGGACCATGCAAGACCTAGGTACAATTGCTACCTTCAAGATAAGTGGTTAGCTCCCCATAGGCTTGAGTCCGAGGACCATGCAAGACCTAGGTACAGTTGCTACCTTCAAGATAAATGGCTAGCTCCCCATAGGCTTGAGTCCTTGGACCACGCAAGACCTAGGTACAACTGCTGCCTTCAATATAAGTGGTTAGCTCCCCATAGGCTTGAGTTCGAGGACCATGCAAGACCTAGATACAGTTGCTACCTTCAAGATAAGTGGCTAGCTCCCCATAGGCTTGAGTCCTTGGACCATGCAAGACCTAGGTACAATTGCTGCCTTCAATATAAGTGGTTAGCTCCCCATAGGCTTGAGTCCTTGGACCATGCAAGACCTAGGTACAATTGCTGCCTTCAATATAAGTGGTTAGCTCCCCATAGGCTTGAGTCCTTGGACCATGCAAGACCTAGGTACAATTGCTGCCTTCAATATAAGTGGTTAGCTCCCCATAGGCTTGAGTCCTTGGACCATGCAAGACCTAGGTACAATTGCTACCTTCAATTGGCTGTAAGTAACTAGTTTCCCCATAGGCTTGAGTCCTTGGACCATGCAATACCTAGGTTCAGTCTAGTACCCAGATATGAGTGGCGTTGGGACGCGAGATGTGTGATCATGACAGGCAGAACATCTGAATCGAAAGAGGCTTCTTTATTAATAGTAATACCTTTTCAGGTTATTTACATTCCATGGACGAGGTACAGGTTTGTCATCTAAATCTTCTAAATAGTATGCTCTTATCCCTGCCACTGAGGTAATTCGGTAGGGCCCTCCCATCTTTTGCACCATGATCATCCCTTGCAGTAATGCCTCATACTCGGCCTCGTTGTTTGTGGCCGTGAATCCGAGCCTCAGGGATTTCTCAATGACATGATCTTCAGGGGATACTAGGACCAGCCCCACTCCGGACCCCCTTTGGTTTGCCGCGCCATCCACATATACTTTCCAACATGGTGACTCTGGGATGGAGATTGCCCCAACTGATTTCTCATCACGGCTCTTATCCTCGGCTGTCACTTCTACAACTGGTTCGACGAACTCGGCCGTCAAATCTGCCAGAACCTGGCCTTTTATGGAAGTCCGGGGCATGTACTTGACGTCAAAAGCCCCCAGAATTGCGTTCCACTTCGCGATTCTACCTGTGTAATCAGCGGCCCGGAGTACAGACTTCAAGGGCAATTGGGTTAGGACAACCACCGTGTGAGCTTGGAAGTAATGGGGGAGCTTTCTCGTGGCGTGGACCACCGCCAGTATGGCTTTCTCCAGGGGTAGGTATCTGACCTCTGCTTCGTGCAGCGACTTGCTGACGTAGTAAACTGGCTTTTGAACGCCATTGTCTTCCCGTATCAGCACTAAGCTCACTGCGTGGGGCGCCACCGCCAGGTAGGCGTATAGGACCTCGTCGAGCTCAGGATTGGACATGATAGGCGGCTGGGATAGATACTCCTTGAGTTGCTGGAAAGCTACGGCACAATCCTCGGACCACTCAAACCCTTTCCATTTGTTGATAAGGAGATAGAAAGGCCTGCACCTGTCAGCCGACCTGGAAATGAACCGGTTCAGGGCCGCGATCATCCCAGTAAGCTTTTGGATCTCCTTGGGGTTCTGCGGAGGCCTCAAATTGTGAATGGCCTTGATTTGGTCAGGGTTGACTTCGATTCCACGGTGTGTGATCATATACCCCAGAAACTTGCCAGAGCTTACGCCAAACGAGCATTTTGAGGCATTAAGGCGGAGCTTGTGCTCTCTCAGGACATCAAAAGTGCGGCCGAGGTCCTTCAAATGCTCGGACACCAGCTTGCTCTTTACCACCATATCGTCAACATAGACCTCGATGCTCTTGCCCAACATCGGCTCAAACATTCTCGTCATCATCCTCTGGTAGGTGGATCCGGCGTTTTTCAGGCCAAACGGCATAACCTTGTAGTGGTAGTTCCCAATGGGTGTCACAAAGGCTGTCTTCTCTTGGTCCTCCAAGGCTAGTGGGATTTGGTGATAGCCCTGAAAGGCATCTAGGAAGCTCATCCGAAGGTGGCCTGCCGTCGCATCTACTAGCTGGTCTATTCGTGGCATTGGGAAAGGGTCTTTTGGGCATGCTTTGTTCAGGTCTGTGAAGTCTACACAAACCCTCCACTTCCCACTTTTCTTCTTGACCACCACAGTGTTGGCCAACCATTTGGGGTAAAAGATCTCCTTGATAGCCCCCGCGCGCTTAAGCTTATTGACCTCTTCCCTGATCGCATCAGCGTGCTCCTTCGACGGCCGCCGAGGTGGCTGTTGCTTGGGGATCACAAATGGGTTAACGTTAAGGTGGTGACAGATGAAGGATGGATCAATCCTAGGGGCATCGCAGGGATCCCATGCGAACACGTCAATGTTCCTCTTAAGGAACTCAAGTAACTCCTCCTTTTTCTGTGGAGGCAGCTGGGTTCCGACCTAGAAGAACTTCTCCGGATCATCGCCAATTACCACCTTCTCCAGGTCCTCACATTTAGCATCCTCGGCAGGTGCATCTGGAGGCGCCACCTGGGTCTTTGATTGCTATGAATCTTCCTCGGCTGGGGCCGAGGACTGTGCATCAAGCCGATAGGATATGGCAGCCATCGTGCACTGCCTAGCCGTGGGTTGGCAACCTCGGATCTCCAGAACCTGGTCCCCTTACGGGAATTTCACCTTCTGGTGCAAGGTGGAGGCTACGCCATCCAAGGCGTGTAGCCAGGGCCTTCCTACGATGGCCGTGTAGGGGGAGTATGTGTCCACCACTACAAAGTTCGCCTCCACCACCACTGGGCCTGTCTGTACGGGCAGTCTGATCATGCCCTTTGGGATGACGAGCTTTCCGTCGAAGCTCATTAGGGGGGAGCTATAAGGTGTGAGGTCTTCCGGTTTTAGCCCCAGCCCCTTGTAGAGGTCTGGACACATGACCTCGGTTGCGCTGCCACCGTCCACCATCACCCTTTTCACGTCATAGCCCCCGATTCTGAGGGTGACGATTAGGGCGTCCTCGTGTGGTTGGATAGTCCCAACCTTGTCCTCCTCCGAGAAACTCAGTGCTGGGGGAGGATTCCTCCTGGACCTCTTCGGCCCCGTCCGATTGTCCTCGGCAGGCAGTTGGGCTACAGACAACACTCGCAACGGAGGTGTGCCTGTTCTTCCTGGCGAGGCCAAGATTATGTTGATCGTCCCAGCAGGCTGCCCCATGGCGGCGTCCCTCCGAGGCTCTTGGTAGGCTCGGCCCCGCTGGTCGCTGGAATGGTGCAGAAGGTGCTTCAGCCTTCCATCCTGGACTAGTTGGTCCAGGTGGTCCCAGAGGTTCCTGCAATCCTCCGTGGCATGTCCGTGGTCCTGGTGGTATTGGCAGTAACGGTCCTGGTTGCGCCTACCGGGCTCTCCGATCATCTTCGTCGGCCACCTGAAGTATGGCTCGTTCTTTATCCTTTCCAGGACCTTGTGAACGGGTTCTCGGAATACTGCGCCGACAGTCTGGGCATTGGTCGCCCCGGATTGCCCACCGAAATCCCTCCTCGGACGGGCGTTGTTGTACCTGTCCGACCTGAAATCCCTCATCTCCTGAGGGATAACCTTCTCCTTGCCTTTGCCTTGCAGCATGTCTTCCTCCACCCGCTTGTACTTGTCGATCCGATCCATCAGCTGCCGCACGCTGGTGACGGGCTTTCCGGTCAGGGACTTCCTCAGGCCGTGCCCCATTGGTAGCCCATTCTGGAATGTACTGATGGCGACGGCGTCATACTTGCCGTCCAGCTCGTTGTAGATCTCCCAGTACTTGTCCGAATAAGCCTTGAGGGTCTCCCCGTCACGCATAGATAGGGACAGCAATGCACTCATGGGCCGAGGAGGCCTGCTGTTCGTGACAAAGCGGGAACCAAAGGCCTGGGTCAGCTGTCTGTACGAGTCTATGGAATTCGTCCTTAGACCGTTGAACCACCTCATCGCCACAGGTCCCAAGCTGGATGGGAAGACTTTGCACATCAGCGCCTCATTCTTGGAGTGGACAGCCATCCTCTGGTTGAACTGGCTCACGTGCTCCACGGGATCCGTCTTGCCGTTGTAAGCAATGAAGGTTGGCTGCTGGAACCGTCGAGGAAGCTCTGCCTCCTCTATACGACGCGTGAAGGGCGACCTGGAGAGCTGATCCAGCGCCTTGCTCATGGCGTCGCCTCCTAAGCCCCTAGGGGTTGGGTTGGCACGCCTACGCCTCTGGTAGCGCTCCTCCTCGTGGGAGAAAGTCTCGCTGGGGGGCGTTCTTGACCTCTGCCTGTATTCATCATCGCTCTCGTCGTCGGAGGGCAGGTCAGGGCTGAGTTCGGACTGTCTCCGCTGCGCACGGCGTAGCTTCCTCTTCAGATTGTCTATCTCGCGCTGCATGGCCACCTTATCATCCTTTCTCTGGGAAGCGTGGCTATGGGCCTCTTCCGATCGCGTGGCCTGGTCATCGTCGCGCTTCTGGGGAACGTGCCCGTCCCCCTGGCTTTCGCTCACCGTTGAAGTATGCACGCTTCCCTCTCGAAATCGTCTGTTGTCGTTCTGACCGCCCCCGGGGTCGCCATAGTTACCCTGAGGTCGTGACTTCGCCGGTTCAGGTCGATTGGGAGTTCTTTGGTGAGGGCCTGATCCTACCATGTTTGACTGTTGTCCTTACTAACGCACAAGCTCTCCCCACAGACGGTGCCAATTGTAGGGACCGGTTTCGAGCGCTCTCCGCAGATTGAGAGAGTGGACCCAAGCCCAGCTAACCCTCCAATAAATTTATAGAGTATGGGTTCAAGAGCTAGGCCCTAGTAAAGAATGCAACGGCCATGCATGGTTATTGGTGGGTTGTGATAAGTTAAACGTGGGTCGGAATGCACAATAGGACTCCTCGGACGGGTCTTATAGAGGTTGAAGTTGTTCTTATTTCTTTCAAGTAAGGTTACAATGGTTGAGAGAAAATACACTGCTAAAGTATTTCTTTTCTCTGGTTTTTCCTCCGTCCCCCTCTCAAGAGGGACTTTTTACATTATATACTTCTCACTCAGTTGATCCTAGCCCTACATTTGTTGATCAACCCGGCTTCCACTTGAGAGCCTATCCCATCAGTCGCATTCTCATCCCTCCTGTGGGTTGCAGCGCCCAAGACGGCACTGTTCAGAGGTCCTATCCTCATTAATGCGGCCAGGGCGTTAGTTGAGGACATTTAATGTGGAGGTGACAGTTCACCTGGGACTTGCTCCTCCACCATGCTTCAATATCCGGTGCTTGGTTCGTGCTATTTGCTCCTTGGATGCTTAGAGAGGTTCCCCTTAAGGGCATGCTGTTTGCCCACTTTCTGACCTCGGTCTCCCGAGGATGTAACCATCCTCGACAATGCTCCTTGGGCCCTGGGCTATACACTTTCGTCCTCGGACCTAGGACGCGTCCTCGGCGTGGGCCTCTGGGCCTAATCTGAAGTGGGCCGGGATTGCTTGACTTATTCTGGCCCCACAATTACTATTTATTTAATAATTTAGTTTTAATTATTTTAATAGGACACTACCCTTCAAAAGAAAATGACAGGTGTACAATAGAAGTTCATAAAACGCGGAAAGTGACTATGGTTGGGCTAAACTCTGTCTAACTATATATATATATATTTCAATTGTTTTTTGGGGTGGAAATGGTTGGGCTAAACTCTATCTCCTATTTATCCTCTCTTGTGATCATGACTTCAGGTTCACATCACTGTATGTCTCTAAAAGCTTTAATTAAATAGAAATTTCTATTGCTTTAGGATTGGGTTGTTCAAGTCAAAATTGGTTTGCATGAGCATGGTCATTCAAATTTCAAAGTCTGACTGTAAATATAATACTGGCCGACAGACACAGAATTAAAATTCAGAAGTACGAGTAGTGATAAACTGATAATATACAGGCTTTCTTTCAAATAAAAAAATAATTGTCCCTATCAATACCATGCTGTTTATTAGATTATGTTATTCATGTTATATTGTTTAATATTACACATTATTATACTAGAATAAGCAACGTTATTGTGCGCTGCCAATGGTAATTCATCCTCAGATTCATGCATCACTCATCATGATTTCTTTGACCATCCTGCTTTACCATGTTGCTGTGGTCAGTAGTCACAAAATTAAGGGACCAATGTACCCAATAATAATAATAATAATAATTAAGGGACCTATGATTGCCTAAGAGAACGACACATCATCACCTTTTATCATCAAAATAGTACTCTCTTTTATTATTTAAAAAGAGTGGGATATTCACAATATTTTCTTAACAAATTTTAAATAATAAGTTATTGTTAATTTAAATTTTTTTTTATAAAGTTTCAACTTATAGTGTCCATTTCTGATGATTGTAATCATTATCATCATTAAAAACTAAGACATTAATCGGTTTTTAGTATAAACGGAGATTGAACCCCAGGTTTCTTATTTAATTAACCATCAAAATTTTACCAGTTGAGTTAACTGAAGTTCACTTATTAGTTTTAATTTAAATCCATAACTTAAATTACTTTTTTATCTATCCGTAACAGCGATAATAACCTACCACTTAAGATTTGTTATAAAAATGTTGTAAAAATTAGCATGTTATTATTATTATTATTATTTAAGAGTCTGACATCAAAACGAAATGAAGAAGTTATTTTTGTTATTTCGACATATATAAAAGAAAAGATTAATTGAGTCCAGCATCGTCTCTTGGAAAAGTGGAATACCTGCTTTTTACTTCAATAAAATACAAATATCCAATATCGCAAATTGTCAAATGGGCCTCTTGATTTGTGCCCATGATATTATTGAGATGGACAATAATCTTAAACCTTATCCTCCATTTTCCCAAAAGAAAACGATTTTTTTTTATAAAAAAAAAAAAAAATCAGAATCAATAAGGCGCTAATGCAGGCAGCTGGTACGACACCAATAGATGCTAATGCCTGAATTAAGTGGGATCTTATAATATTTAATATCAATTATTTCTGGACGCTGATGCAAAATGATCATTCTCTATCAATATTTAATAAATAAATTTTTTTTTTTGAAACCATATTTAATAAATAAAAACAATACTATGAGAAAAGCAATTTGGATTACTCCTTTTATTTTTGTTGTTGCTTTCTTGGATACGTGGAAATCAGAAGAGAAGTAAGAGGTTAACAGTGTGGTGTCATGCTCATGCATGTTGCTTTTTTTTTTTTTTTTTTTGATGGAAAGACTCTGAAATTTAACTTTGAACAGAAAAGGGAACAGATACATTATATAGAAGAGCTTGTTCGATAAAACAAGGGTTCTCCTCTATCCAAGTAGAAAAATCCTCAATGCACAAGGCATGCGTTGCTTTACGTGACCCCAACTGCATTCTGTATACAGCCCATTCAAGTTCACGAGGACATATATGGACCGTTTTCAACTTTTGTGTTAATTTGTGGTTGCTGTTCTCCTTATGCATGGGACATTTCTTGCGGAAAGTGGAAACGTTTGGTCGAGGAAAGTAAATGAGCAAAAACAATGAGTACACTCACACGGGTACACATTTCACATCTGCAAGTGTGTCACACACCATATTCGTGAGTGTCATATGTTCTAATTAGTGAAGTTTGCATGTTTTAGTATCATATATATGTCCTATTAGTAGAGTTTCTCGAGTTAAATGAAGAATTTTAGTTCAAATTTCTGTCTACATCAAAAAGTAAACATTATCAAGCGAAAGTTAGAGGTTCAAATCTAATCTTATATGAAAAATCTAATCTAATCTTATATTATTTATTAAACTAATTAAAAGTTCAGTAAACTTTTCATATATAACAAATTTATGAACAAGGTTTATTTCATTTTTCCATGTTTAATTAGAGCGGATATTATAGGTTTAAATATTATTATATGGGACAAATCTAATTCAAATGTCAACTATCGAAATTTTTGTAAACTTTGAATACGGCACAAATCTATTTAAAAGTTAAAAGACAAATTTACAGAAAAAGTGTCCATTTCATGTTTTAAATTAGATATGCCAAAATTAAAAGGGTATATAGTGTCATATCGATGATATCATTTAAAATTTTAAGTAATTTGATAGTCTATATATTAGATCCATGAAATAAAATCTTAATTGTGATTGAAATGGACCCTTTCTACTTCCCCTTCCATATAACAATTTACACTTGGAAAAAAATCCAATGAACTATCATATGGCCTAAAAAAAAAAATCAAATGGTTCTATGTCGCTAATTTTCAGTATTTTAATTTCTTTCTTATGAATTTATCCCCTGATAGCCAAACGTATCTACTTGAGCAATTGGCTGGGTAATTTGTGGTCCAAGTCTCTATTTGATCAACTTTGATTTTAGCAAGTCGTAGCATATATAACATAACATTCTTGGTTACCTATATCATGAAAGGATCTGACTGTATAAAATATGTTCCAAGTTCGGATCCTTGAGCTGATAAGATCACCACTATTACTCGTCCTTTTTATATCCCGTTCCTTTAGGCCTCGTTTGGGAGGAATGAATGGAATGGAATGGAAATGAATGAAAAAAATAATTTTAGAATATTTTTCACTTCCCTTGTTTTGGAGTTTTAATCCCTTGTTTGGGAGTTTTAATGGAGGAAATGGAAAACTTATTCCCTTGTTTAGAAGTTTAAGTGGGAGGGAATGGAATTAGTAGGAGGGAACACTCATTCTTCTCTATTCCTTTAAAATCTCAAATTTTCATTCCCTCCGAAATTGGGAGGAATGGGAGGGAATGAAATTAAATTTAATGATTTTTTTACTAAAACTTCCAAAATATCCCTATATATTTAACCTTTTATTTTAAAATAGGGGTCTAATAGTAATATTGTTATAAAATAATTCAATTCCATTCCCTCTATGTTGCTCCCAAACAAGATTACTTACATTCCATTCATTTTCGTTCCTTCATTTTAAAACATCCAATCAAGGTTACTTAATTCTATTCCATTCCATTTTTTTCCATTCCCTTATGATTATTCCATTCCATTCTCTTATGAACTCCCAAACGGAGCCTTAAAAAAAAAAACAAAAAACAAAAAACAAAAAACTAGGCACTAGTAGCCTTATATTTGTCGAAGCCATGTTAGGTCCCATTTAATTAAATTGTTTAAATAGTCTAGTTTGGTCATAGGCATTTGCAAAAACTTAATATTATTGGTTTAGGGGTAGAAGAGGCAACATGCCACTACTTGACTCGCCATATTACGTGGTAGGATAAAATTTGAGTCCAGTGCCTTTAATGTGTATACTAGACCTATTATGATGATCATACGCAACAAAAAGTGAATACATGCATATCACCATCACAATGAACTGGACTACAACAAATCCTTGGTGGTACCATCCTAATTGAAGTTACTATATTATTTGGCAGTTTAATCAAAAGCCTGATTTTTAATAATTCTCTTCCTTCACACAAATGAGTTGGTTCCATGGTGGCCTAACTTGAGCTAGACGAAATTCACCTCTATTTGGGCCAATAGGTAACTTGAAAAGTTGGCTAAGACTTCACAGTCACACTCTTCCTTTGCTATTCCCAGCTGCAATATTCCATTGACAAGTATTTAAACCAGCTAATGCATAGCCATGGACCATTTTCTTTATCTCTACACTCAAACAAGAGCACCGATGCTATTCTCTTTCTGTGGGTTCCTTTGTTTGCACATGCTCCTCAGTTAACATATGAAATGAAAGGCCTATCTTGTGTGGACAAGAACAAGATAATTGGGCTTGCACCAAACTCTGTGCAAAACAAAAAGCAAGATTAAAAGGGCCGAAAAGAAGTGTGGAAAATGTGAGATTGAAAAGGAAGTTGGGTCGTATATGACACATCAAGCATCTTAGTGGGTTCTCATATCATGGCCATTTTGTACATCTTAGTCTTAACCCTTACCGAAGCTTGTAATTTTAGCATTTTTGCACATAGTGGGCAAGCATCATATCATAGTTTAGCTTCTTATTTTTGGGGTGGGAGGGGTTGGTATAAACGTATATAAAATGAATGATATGACCTAGTTCTCTGTATGACTATATTAGTTAATTCTCAGATCCTAAACCTTAATACATTGGCTCTTCTTACCTTCTTCTCAAAAAAAAAAAAAAAAAAAGCTTTATGCCCAAATAATCAAGCCCAAGATCTTTCTTTCCCTCGGTTCTTCTTGTTTCCTTCCCACCTGACCGGCCCATTCACCCCAAAAAAAAAAAAAAAAAATCTTATTAAAATTAAGGTAAAACTAAAAGTATCCATCTACCCATCACATTTAATTAAAAGAAGTGTTACTTCTATAACTTTTTTACTACAAATTTTATGTGGTAAATTGTTACTGGTTCTAATTTGAACCCACCACTTAAATTATTTTTTTACCCATTGTTGATGGTCATTTTTTATGAAACTCGAATAGAAGGAAGGAAGCCCAACCCAGCAACACGGGCAGCAAAAGGAATGGCAAGCATAGAATAAAACCATTAAGCCCAAAGCAGCAGGAATAATGGATCATAGGCCCATAATATAAATAAATGGGCCTTGAGGAAGCAAATGGGCTCAAAAGAGCTCGGAAAGAAAGAAATAGCAAATAACAAACCCATGGGCAGTGTATGATGTAAAAAAGTAAGAATGGGTTGTGGCAAGCCTAGAGCAACGCAAGCAAAGAGAGTAGGGGATTAATGGTAGGCCCACAAATCTCAAAGATGAGTATGAGGTAATTGGGTCGGGGAAGCCCAATAAAGTTAGTAAAAGCCCATGGGAACACAAAGTTAGGAAAAGGGCCGAGAAAGCCCAAGGCAAGCAAATGGGCCTAGAATGCCCAAGGGAAAACAAAAGGGACACAAGAGCTCATAAGTAAGAAAGCCCATGGCTATGCAAAGCCACTGGAAAAAGAGTAAACAACAAGTCTGAAGAGGCCTAGCAGGATCAAGTCATACAGCAGGAAAAACAGAGTAGTATGGCAGGACATGATGGCAATCAAGAAATAGGCTGAAAGAAATATAAAGCCCACTATCAAGTAAAGCCCAGCCCCTAAAGGGAGTGGGGAAATCGTAAAGCAGCCCCCATAAAAGGTCGAAGAAGGACGGTAGACTGTACAAGCAAACCTCCAAACCGCAACAAACGTATGAGCAGCAGGCAGATTTTGGACATTCATGAAAGGGAAGCACACGCAAGGCCCAGGTACTACCAGCCTGTA
Organism: Quercus aquifolioides; assembly: GCA_019022515.1. Classification (NCBI taxonomy): domain Eukaryota; kingdom Viridiplantae; phylum Streptophyta; class Magnoliopsida; order Fagales; family Fagaceae; genus Quercus; species Quercus aquifolioides. Next base: position 16,771,764 of record CM032328.1, read on the forward strand.
CCCAGCCAATATGGGACGTGGTGGAGTCATGGGTCAGAGGTAAGGGGGTATGGTTTGGTAGTGGGCAGAGGGAAAAAGACCTATTCTGCAGCTCCTGCCCAAGCTTTTTTGGGGGGTACGTCTTGCTAGGATGACAGACCACCCAAAAGAAGCAAGGTTAAGGGGGGAACCGTTAGGTGCATACCATGAGGGATAGAGAGAGAAAGCACCTACACCGTGGCAGGAAAGGGTGACACGGCAGACTAATGAATAAAACAACCTACTTTTGTCTAGCAAGGGGGAGTGGCACACAGACGAATCCTTGGTGGTCGGCAAGTACACCCAGACCAGACAAAGGTGGTTAAGGGGCAAAGTAGTAAAATCTGGTCACGGCAGACACTATAAGAAAACCCTTGCCGTGCCCAGAAAAAGGGGATCAAAAAACAGGGGAAGATCATGAAATAAAAAAAGAAAGAAAGTAAAAAAAAAAAAAAAAAACAGAAAACGAAGAGAGTTAATACGGTGGGCATGCACCAGTAGGTCGATTTCCCTCTCTCCCTCTCAAAATCTTGCTCTCTTCCAAAAAGTAAAAAGGATTCCTTTGGACACTAACCAGTCAGGTCCGGTTCCCTCAAAGCCATTAATCCCCACGGCAGGATCTTTTCTTGGGAGATTAGCTGCATTGAGAGGAAGCGTTCTCCCTCTTTGGTTTCTTGCTTCTGCAAACCAAACTTGACTTGATTCATATTTATTCTTGATTAGCTCATATTATTACTTACTCTTTTATCTTCTTTGTAAAAGTCATTGTTATCACTGTGATTATGTTTCATAAATAGGGATTATTTGGTCATTTTCTATTAAAAAGTTAGAGGATTCTGTTTTGTTGTTATTATTATATCTGCCTGCCATAACTCATCTGAAACAGCTCTGTCTGCCATAAGTACACTCCTGGCAGACGAGACATAGTTTGTGCACAAGCCGGCCCAAATTGAATTTCAGTTGGACCGGTCTCAACTCTTTTACTCAGAATACTTAGGCCCACTACCGCAGGAGGCAGCCCAGCCCAACGCACAACACAAAAAAAAGGCCCTACACCCATCAATAACAATCAATAATAAATTACTATTTAGGATTTATTGTGGAAATATTGTACACATTTCATCTTTTTAATTCAAATCCAAATTATTAAAACTATTTACAAACTCTCAACTTTGTATTTGTGGTTGATGTTTTCTTTATGGGGGTGAAGGTTTTTGGTGCCTTTTTACACTGGATATAATACGATTTAAACACGTATTTAGTTTTGGACATGTGACTGCATTTTAGTGTGTCAAGTGCAAAAAAGCACTGGACACAAGCCATAGGGGGTGAAGGTTTTCGGTGCCTTTTTACACTGGATGTAATACGATTTAGACACGTATTTAGTTTTGGACACGTGACTGCATTTTAGTGTGTCCAGTGCAAAAAAGCACTGGACACAAGCCATAGGGGGTGAAGGTTTTGGGTGCCTTTTTACACAAGATACAATACGATTCAGACATGTATTTAGTTTTGGACACATGACTGCTTTTTAGTGTGTCCAGTGCAATTTTTTTTGCATTGGACACAAGTTGTATCCTTCTTTATGTGACATTTCTTGTGGGAACGTTCCATCAAAGAAAATGAGCATAAACAATAATCACATGGGTAAACATGCTACACGTCCAAGTATGTCACACTAAAACACACCATATTCATGAGTTCATGTTTTAATGTTAGATGTTTAATTATTAAAGTTTCTGGAGTTAAACGAAGAATTCGAATTCAAATCGTGCCTATATCAAAAAAAAAAAAACATCATAAAGCAAATATGAGAGTTTCAAATTTGTTCCTATAAGAAAAATCTAATAAAATCTCGTCCTATCTATTAAACTTATCAAAAGTTCTGTAAACTTTTCAATGGTTTCATATAGGACAAATTTATGAACAAGGGTCCATTTCATATTTTCATGTTTGATTAGAGTGGATGTTAAAGGTTCATATCTTATTATATGGGACGAATCTATTTCAAATCTTCCTATCAAAAGTTTGTTGAACTTCCTATATGGGACAAAGCTATTTAAAAGTTGAAAGACAAATTTACAAAAAAGAGTCAATTTCATGTTTTAAATTAGATATTACAAATTTAAAAAGGGTATTTAGTGTCATATCAATGATATCATTTAAAAATTTAAATAATTTGACTGTTTATACTAGATCAATGCTATAAAATCTTAACTACGAAATAGACTCTTTCTACTTCATTCTATATTACACAATTTACACTTGAAAAAAAAATCCTATGAACAATATAGTATCAAATGGCCTATATATTAAAAATAATTAAATAAAAGAGTATCAAATGGTTCTAACTTCTACGTCGCTAATTTTTTCAAGATTTTAATTTCATTCTTATGAATCTTTCCCCTGATAGCCAAACCTGTCTACTTGAACAATTGGCTGGGTTTGTGGTCCAAGTCTCCATTTGATCAACTTTGATTTTAGCAAGTCGTAGCATAACATAACAATTTTTGGTTACATATATGAAAGGATGTTAGTGTAAAATACAATCCAAGTTCGGATCCTCGAGGTAATAAGATTATCAGCATCACTCGTCCTCTTTATCCCCTTTGTTTATTAAAAAAATACACATGATATTAGTATTCACTAGGCAGCCATTTTTTTTTTCTGTTTGCAAGAGGAGATGCTAGATACTACTCAAGCCATGTTAGGTCCCATTTAAATTTTTTTAAATAGTCAAGTTTGGTCATAGGCAATTGCCTAAACTTAGCATTGGTTTAGGGGTGGGAGAGGCAACATTCCACTACTTGACTAGCCCTATTAGTGGCAGGACAAAGCTTGGTTCCATGCCTATAATGTATTTGACCTGTTGTGATGATTACACGTGATTAAAAGTGGATATGTGGTTAAAAGTGAACACGTGTTACCATCATAATGCACTGGACCAAGCCAAATACTTAGTGATACCGTCCTAAATTGAAGTTACTATCTTATCCGGCAATTTGATCAAAAACTTGATTTTAATAATTCTTTTCCTTCACACAAATGAGTTGGTGCCATGGTGGCCTAACTTGAGCTAGACGTTCTTCACCTCCATTTGGGCCTATAGGTAACTTTAAAAGTTGGCTAAGACTTCACACTCTTCCCTTGCTATTCCCAGCTGCATTCCATTGAAAAGTTTTTTAGACCAGTTATTGCATATATAGCCATAGACCATTTTCTTTGATCTCTACACTTTAAACAAGAGCACCGAAGCTATTCTCTTTCAGTTGGGTGCCTTTGTTTGCACATGCACCTCAGTTAACATACGAAATGAAAGGCCTATTTTGTGTGGACAAGATAATTGGGCTTGCACCAAACAGCAAGATTAAAAGGGCCTAAAAGAAGTGGGGAAAATGTGAGATTGAAAAGGACGTTAAATCGTATATGACACATCAAGCATCTTAGTGGGTTCTTATATCATGGCTATTTTGTGCATCTTACCGAAGCTTCTGATTTTTGCAATATTGCACATAATGGGCAAGCATCGTATCATAATTTAGCCTTTTGGTATAAACGTGTGTGAAATGAATGAAAGCATCATATCATAATTCAGCCTTAAGTATAAACGTGTGTGAAATGAATGATATTTCCTAGTTCTCTATCGGATTGAGAGATAAAGTTGAGATAAGGTGCAATACCTAAGTGGTAGGGTATTGCACTTGATGCAATTGGTGTGAGTGGCTAAGATATAAAATTATAAAAAGCAATTTTAAATTTCAACCATTTAATAAAAAAATAAAAGTAAAAAGTAAAAAAGTAAGATTGATAATAATAATAATAATAATAGTGAGAGAGAGGGGATTAAGTACATGGTGCAATTGCATATACCAATTGCACCGGATCTCAATCCTTCTCTATAGGACTATATTAGTTAATTCTCATACCCCAAATTTTAGCATTACTGCACGTGTTGGGCAAGCATCATATTATAATTTAGCTTTTTTTGGTTGGTATTAAGGTGTGTGAAATGAAAGATATTACCTACTACTATATTAGTTAATTCTCAGATCCCAAACCTTGATAACTTGGCTTAAATATTTCAGTGGAAAAAAAAAACACCTTTAGGCCTAAATAATCAAGCCCAAACGATCAAAACTATTTTACACACTAGCAATGTTGTAAGAAATAAGAGTGTTTAAATAAAAAAATAAAATAAAATAACATATATAGAAGGAGATAAATAAAAAATTAACGATCTTGGATGACCCTGCTCCACAAAACAAAATTCTAAACCAATACTTCTTTGCTATTAAGAATTATGATTCATAAAGAACGCTATACACTCAAACTAGGCTTGAAATTATCTTTAAAACCACATTAGCTTATAGTATTACTAAAATAAAAGTTTGGCTTCAAAGTTATCTTACTCCAACTCTACAACCCATGATATGGGTTTTTTAAAAAATCATTAATGTGTAGTTTCAGTTACTATAAACACTTTATTTTGTTCCTTAATTATGATAAGTACACTTTTACACATGCATCTCCCTATTGATGAATAAATTAAAGAATGCGTATAAATTCTCAAATTACTCTCTTATTTGTCGTGTTAACTTTTGTTTGTGATTTTATCATTCTATCATTTTCACCACTATTTTATCATATTCTCAATTTCATAAGAATGTGCAAAAATCCTCATTTCATTTGTTGTCAAAATCCTCATTTCAAAAAATGTGCAAAAATCCTTAGTCGCCATTGTCATCGTTATTCCTCTAAACTCACCACTCTATCTTTGCATTTCTCTGTTGATTTGGGGGTCTTGATTTTGGATTGAAATGGTTAAACATAGAAACTTGGGATGTCTAGAACTGAAGGATGAGTTTCTGTACACCACACCACTGCTTCCATCAATAAAAGATCAAGCAATTGGTCATATGAATCTATTAACAAGTATTGTATGTTATCTATTTGTTAAGGTCAAGCAATTAGTCAAATGTGTGTGTGAGATGGAAGGGATATACAGTCCCAATCAAATATCCAGTGCATCTTATATACTTTTATATTTGCCATCAATAATCCGGTGCAATGCACCCATAGTAGCATGTAAGTTGCACTTCTTTACAACCGCCCATAATGTATGATTCAAGCAACGGTAACAGTGGAGTTTTTTTTTTTTTTTGTGCAAAGGTAACGTTAGAAGATTGATTAAATTGCAACGGTAACATGAAGATCGAAATTTGAATGATAATAAAGCTAGCCATTACAAATTACAATAGTTGATGGACTCACTCATGTCTGATATGAAGGAATACAAGTTGCATATTGGGCTAAGCGTTTGACAACACTACTTTGTTGTGGCCCAAAGAATATCTTGGGTTGCGAGAAACTTTTGTTGGTGCGGGCTTCCTCAATTAGCCGAAGCCAACAACTCAAAAGAAATCTACATCTACATCATTCAGAGTTTTGAGCTTTTGGATCTTCCTAGAAGCCGAAGCCCACACATTTACCTCAAGAGGACATCCCCAATAATGTTATCAGCGACTGGACTTGAAAAAATTGCCATTAATGAGGCTCTCATTCCATGCTTGGAGATCTTTGTCAATCAGATTTTTTTTTTTTGGGTAAGAAGGAGGTTTATTTATATAATGGAGCTAGTACATCTAATTTGTCCAAAAGACACATGTGAAAGGTGTCCAAATATAGAAACTAAAAGGCACTCATGTGAAGTCTCTCTACACGAAAAGTTTCATACATATTTACAAAATACAAAAAATTGACAATCAGTAAAAAATTTCAAAAAGCTAGCTTGATCAATCAGGTCACTTTTTCTATTCTAATGTTCTTCACCTCAATCACTCTCCACTTCACACCCTTACAAATCAAGTGATGAGCTGCCATGATGCTCCGCCAATGAATGATGGGTTCATTCAAACCCAAATTTGCTCCAAGGGACAATGTCTTTGGGAATTATTTACAATTGAATACCCTACAGAAAAGTGGACGTGGATTTTAAAGGCCGGAACTAGTAACAAGTGATTTGGGGGGGGGGGGGGGGGGGGTGTGGGGGTGGTGTGGATATTTTAGTCCAATGGTATTAATACAAAAAATTAAATTATATTTTAATTTCTAATTAAGAGGTATAACAAATTAAACATTCTAATTTCAAAGTAATGAATTAGTGAAATTACCCTATAATTTCAAAAGAAACAGAATAAACCTCTATTTCTAAAGATAACAAATTAGACTTCAACCCATTGTGTTTGAGGTATAATGTAGGTTAGAGTTTAATTTTTATTTATAAAACCTCACATTTTAATTTGTTATTCTTGAAATTATATATGTAAGGACACAATTTGGGCCCTAAGTTCAAATAGTAAGAGGATCGAGCCCGATACAATGAATTTGTAAAGAGTGGGTTAGAAAACTAGGTTCTAATGAGTTGAGTAGCAATTATAATGGATCCAGATGACAATACAGTAAAAGTAGACTGGCTTTATTCAAAGAAAATCGTCCTCGGCACAGTTCGAAGAGATCAATTCTTGTATATATTACTTGAAGTTGGGTACAAATATAGTTCTAAGTGCTATAGTGTTTCTTTCTTAATTCTCTGATCCCCTTTCCTCAGGGACCTCCTCCCATTTTATACTCTCTTCTCCCTTTCATTTCCACCTTCCACGTGTACACCTAGATTGCTGGTGTTGATACTTATCTCATCAACACCTTCCTGAAGTCTTTAGGAGTAGCTGTAAGACTGAAAATTACTGTTCATGTATCACTTCCTCATTAATGCGGCCAGAGAGTTAGCTATAAAGCATTCAATGCGGTGGTAGCAGCTTTTCCTTAGATATTTTAGGACCTCCCTTTGTCCTGCGCTTCTGTGAGGCTTATCCTTATCAACAGAAACTCCTAGAACGTTGCCCTGAATGGAAGACCACACCTTCGGACCTCGGCTTTGCTCAACCGAGGTAGCATTCCTCCTCGGATCACTCTTTTGGACCCTCATGACCATACCTCACCTTTTATTTATTAACACGGACTCTTTTGACAGTGTTTCCCTGTCCTTGAACTACTTAATGTCTTCAGATTGGGCCCCCAGCCCAACATATACATAGATACGTACTATTGGGCCTACCACCCCTACAAAATAGTTTAATTTGTTACATGTTTAAAAGAAAATTTCTCAAAAAGGAATTGGTCAATTGATCTAATATTCATAGAGACAATGCCATTTTTTTTTCCTTCTCAATTTCATTTTTTTATCGTATAACTTCCTCTTCTACTTCTATTAAAGTTCTACATCATTCATGCTTTGATACTTTATTGGTTTCATTAAAATTTTGTTAATCACTTTGCTAGAAAATTAGTATTTTTAAAACAATTATTTTTCATACAATAAGTAATTGTAATAACGTCTTCCATTGCAAAATGTTATTCCAACGACTAGATTTGTTGCAATACATTGTAGCAAGGTGTTGCAATGATAAATTTCATTGCAATAATTATTGCTTACGGCAATAAATTAAACACAGTTACAATTGTAATTTAGCTAGTGAAATGTTATGATTTTCAGTTTCCATATTGGACATAACCTTTAGTTTCTACAAGAAGTCAGGTTGAATGTTAGTAGATAAAGGATTCCCTGACCTATCCTCTTTTTACAATGTTTTACTTTTACCCGCTCCAAAATAAGAATCAGTAAATTAGCTAACTATTTTGCATTTCTCAATGTGAAAGGGAGTGCTTGAGTGGCAAATAACATTTTAGATAAGATATAAAAAGCCCATCAAAATGGAGATTTGGAGTAATTAGTCTCTTGTTAGCATCTTAGCTATGCATAAAACATGTAATTTTGATTATAGCACCTCATTAGTCAAAAGAATTAGTTCAATGCATGGTTGTCAAAATCCCGACCTGAATCCTATGATCCTATGATTTTACGATTCCATCTGCTCAAAATGGTCCAAATCTTTCAAGAATCTTTGCGATCATTTAGGATCGTACGATTCTGATGATCCCAAACGACCTTGATTTCTTGTAATCTTTTTTAACTTGATAGAAGGTTCAATTGGACCTAAATGAAAAATAAAATCCCAATAGACCAAGTTTTTATACTCTAATGTAGAGAGAGTGTCAATTGGACCCAAATAAAAAATATGCCAATAAAGTGTCACATTTTGAGGTTTTTGGCATCTTTAAATGATGCTTACAAATGGATGAGTGATGTATGGTAATTATATCAATGAATGTATAATTTTTGTAATTATTTAACATACCAATGTGTATTTTTTGTTTTTTTCTCAAATAATATAGGATCTTACGATCCACGATCTAATCATACGATCTACGATCTTACCTACCTCCCACAATCCTACGTAGGATCCTAATTTTGACAACCTTGGTTCAATGTTAGTTTTGAAAGGTCATGTACTAGTAATCCATGTGCTGATAAAGTTATTTGTCTCTTGTAATTATATTCATTTAGCTATGCATGAAACATCTTTTTTGATGATAGAATCTCAACATTTACAAGAATTAGTTTGATGGTAGTCTTTAGAGGTCATGTACTAGTAGTGCCTCCCGCCGTAGAAACTCTCAGAGACATTTATCAGTATATGTATTTAGCTCTATATAAAACATGTATTTTGATGATAGAATCTTAACATTTACAAAATATAGTTTGATGATAGTCCTAAAAGTTTATGTATTGGAAGTTCTTGTTGTAATACCCATCTCACTTAAATTAAAAAAAAAAAAAAGGGAGTGGACAATATTATGCCGATAAAAGAAATGAAAAGAAAAGAAAACAGCGGGAAATAAATAAAAAAAATGGAAAAGAAAGCAGCAACAGTGCAGGTTGGTGCTTTTTATATAGCTAATAGATAGACTACATAATATAATAAATACATTATTGCAGTCCAGTGAGGAAAAATTTAATACTTTGCAAGGAGTGGGGCAGCGAATAAACAATATTGCAAAAATACGAAAGCGACACATATCACTGTCTTGAAGTAACAAAACGACACATTGTCTGCACTCTGAACCTAACAGTGAAAGCGGCAAATTGAAAATATAGTTGTAATTCCATAAAAAGGCAGCAAGTCCGTAATTCCATAAAAACCAGATTGGGGGTGACAGACTCTCATCAGTTTGAAAAATACTTAGGTTTACCGTCCTTAGTGGGAAGAGGAAAGAAGCAAAGCTTCAGCTACATCCGTGAAAGGGTGTGGAATAAAATTCAGGAGTGGAAGGAGAAACTACTTTCACAGGCAGGCAGAGAGGTGTTGATAAAGTCTATTTTGCAAGCCATGCCAACCTTCACTATGAACTGCTTTAAGTTACCAAAAAGCTTGTGTAAAGACATAGAGTCGCTAATACGCAAGTTTTGGTGGGGATATAGGGGTGAACAACGGAAAACTCACTGGTTGGCTTGGAATAAGCTTTGCCTTCCTAAATGTCTTGGTGGGTTGGGATTTCGTGATATCGAAAAGTTCAACCTTGCGCTCCTTGGGAAGCAGGTATGGAGACTAATACATAACAGGGACTCCTTGTTCTATAAGGTCTTTAAAGCTAGATTCTTCCCCTCTTGCTCAATCATGGATGAAGGTGTCAAAACCAATGGGTCCTATGCGTGGCAGAGCATACTCAAGGCGCGCCGTGTTATAGACTTGGGGTCCGCCTGGCGCATTGGAGATGGCCACACAATTCTGATCAGAGGAGATAGGTGGCTGCCCGGCAGGCAACCCAGGAAAGTCCTTTCCCCCCAAAAATTCTTCCCAATGAACACCAAAGTCTGTGCTTTGTTGACAGAAAATGGTGCAAGTTGGGATGAAGTTCGGGTCAGAGATGAATTCCTTCCTTTTGAAGCTAGGGAGATCCTTAGCATCCCATTAAGTTCTCGGCAATCAGCCGATGTCAGAGTTTGGTCTGAATCAAAGAATGGAATATACTCCACGAAGTCAGCGTATCGACTCCTAGCTAAGACGGCAACCAATAACCAACCTGGCCCATCAAATTCATCTGCCCACAGAGAGCTCTGGACTAATATTTGGAGGCTTAATATCCCAAATAAAATTAAGCATTTTCTTTGGAGAGCATCCTCTGAATCACTACCAACAAAAAGGAACCTTTGTCGCAGGAAAATAATCACAAATGACACTTGTGATTTCTGCCGGGACTACCCTGAAGACGGCATCCATGCTCTTTGGGATTGCTATATGGTTAAAGAAATCTGGTGGAAAGAGGAGTTATGCAGGCCTCATATCTCGAAAAAATTCGTCAATTTTCAGGACCTCTTCTTGGGAATTCTTAACAAGTTGGACAATCAATTGGCGGAAAGATTTGCAGTTATTGCCTGGTGTATTTGATTCAAGAGAAATTCGACCCGGACGGGTTCACCATCGCTGCCCATTTCTCAGATTCACTCGGATGCCATTGAAAGGCTTTAGGAGTTCCACCAAGTCCATGATATGCCCCTGGTACCACTCCAGCCTCCAACACCAGTCCATTGGTCCCCACCTCCCAATTCTTGGTGTAAAGCCAACTTTGATGGTGCCATTTTCCAGGACCTAGCAGCAGCAGGTATAGGTGTGGTCCTCAGGGACCATGAGGGCAATGTTATTGGAGCACTTTCAGAACGAATTACCTTACCTCCTTCTGTTGAAGACGTGGAGGCACTAGCATGTAGAAGGGCGATCTTGTATGCGAAGGAACTCAATCTACAGACAGTGATTTTTGAAGGAGATTCCGAAATAATTATAAAATCCCTCAACTCAAACGAGGAGTGTTTGGCCCCCTTTGGCCACTTGATAGAGGACTCTCGGCACCTGGTGACTGAGTTTCAAACTGTGGTTTTCTCACATGTAAGACGGAAAGGGAACAGTGTAGCTGATAAATTAGCTAAACTAGCCAGACTAACCCTTTCCCCCCAGTTTTGGCTAGACGACATCCATAGTGATGCCCATAGTCTTGTACTGCATGACAAACGTTTCTGTTGATTTATGAATGAACGACTTCTTTCTCAAAAAAAAAAAAAAAGAAAATATAGTTGTTTTTTTAAACACAACGACAAGTTTTTTTTTTTTTTTTAAGACACTCATTCCACGTGGCATTCTTGGCCCCATCTCCTGTTTTTATATTACCACTTTTCCTTCTCTCTCGCACCCTCATACACCGACAAAGACTCAAAAGAATCAATCGCACACTGACTCTCTCTCTCTCTCTCCCACTTCTGAGCGAGTCATGACTCGGTCGGCTTAAATGGCGAGTACAGGGAAGACTCGGTTCGGCTCGGGCTGATTCGCATCGATGTCCAAGGAGGTTAGCCTTTTGGTTAAACGCCGTCGTTCCCGGAACGTAAAATTTATCTTTCACCCCCTTCTCTTCAATCTTATTTTCCTTTATTAATTTAACATTATGCAATCGCTTGTCAATTTTGAGCTTCCGAAGCTTAACTCATACATCTTGCGTCATATTTTACTTGCTCTCCCTCCCTGCTGGTCTATTGTTTTTTCATGCCTCTATTTATTATAATTTTTGTTTTATAACATCCACTATTTATGGCTCTGTTGATCATACTTGTAATTTGTGTTCAATAACATCCACTATCATTTATAGACACAAAGGTTGGCAAGTGTTGTATCTGTATATAATCATGGTTATGTAATAGCTGTTAAGGGAATTTTGGGGCGGAAAAAAGAAAAACGAAAGTTGAATTTTTCAATTAGTGAGGGCTAATGGTGATTTGATTGACAGTGTTTTGGCAACCTATGGGCTGCAAAATGAGAGACAATTATAGATATTGCTGATTCTGGGAGAGAGTATTACACATTCTGGCTTTTTTTTTTTTAACAACTTTTCAGAGTAAGCTGGTATGCAATTCGTGACATAAGACATAAAATATGATCTTGAGATTTTGTACTTCTTGAAATTATTTTCATGCTAATTTTTAAGAAATTGTAAGATTTTCCTTTGGTTGCGTTCCCTATAAATTTCACTTGATTGTGTTTTTTCCTCTCAACCTTGTGTGAAATTTGTCAGTACTTGGGTAGTTGGTCACTGTTATTGGGTCAGATTTTAACCAAAAGATGGTCTGAAAATGGGCACAAAAAGCTCGTGCTAAAGGGGATGTATCGGAAGCATTCTCTCGATGTCACTGATATTCTGCATCCTGATGGTTAGACTTGCTTGCCTTTCTTGTTCATCCTCCTGTGAGAATTCCCCATAAGGGGGGGCAAGGTGGTGACCATGAGGTTTATGGCTAAATCCAAAACCTATTTAATTTATATATTATTTTATTTTAGAATTACATTTATGATTTTGGATCCCATGCCATTGGAGTGATGGAGTAAAAATCTAAATTTTGACATGCTTGGAATACATGCAATTTTACAATAATTTGTTTTCATGCTAGATTGGAAAAAATGTTGCCGCACAATACGTTTTGGGTTGGGATTGGAAGGCTCCTATGCCTATAAGGTGACTATGTTTGTTACCTTTGATCGTGGTTAATTTTTTTCCATAATGATATTGTTATCTCTAGTTTCTTGTTGGAAATGAGAGACAGTAGATGCATATTGATAAGAAATTATTTGAAATTTCCTGTCAGAACCAAAACGAGACAGGTTTCTACAGATATTTAAACATATTTTAAGTGAATAGAGTTAGTGTGATAAATCATTGACAGATCAGTTATGCTTATAAAGTGGAGAATTATTTGGTTGAAAATGGGTCACAGGTATAAGAATAATTCCTATGTAGTTTCTTATTTTTGATAAATAATGCAATTCTTATTGATATAAAAAATAGGGTTGCCCAAGTATACATGGAATATACAATAGTGGACCATACAATCAATTATACTAAGTACATGAATCTATCAAATCAATAACAAAACATAAAGATAGACTAGGCAAAACTGACATCCAATCCAACAAAGTTCTAAAGATAATGAATTTTAAGGGACACAAAATCTTGTTAACTGAGTTTGACCTGGAAGAACAAAATATAGACATACAATATAAAGTGGATTCATCAAATACCGATAATGTTTTATCCTTCAAAATTCTAAGCTTATTTTCATTTTATAGATCCTTATATGAGTGGATATCAGCTTCGGGACAGTTTTACATTTCTAATTTAGATGCTTGATCTTTGTAATTTTCATTAATAATTGTTGTTGCATGTCTTGCATACTTCCCTTGTAAATGGGTTGCACCTCTGCTATTTAATGAATTATTTACTGATAAAAAAAAGAGTTTTGAAGGGGAAAGTCACACGATGCCGGAACTTCTATATGCATCCTCCCAGGATAAAGGAAGGGAAATTCTACTTACATTCACTTCTTATTGTGTCTTTTGCATTTAAGAATGTATTTTTGTCCTATTGTAACCTATCCATATGTTCTCTGGACAATTGAATGAACCATATATTTATAGAATATGTCAAAGAACAATAATTCTGTTTCTAAGTACTTGACATTTGTACGATTACAGGGATAGGAACACTGGCATATTGTATGAGGTGTCTGTATCAATAATTGGGGTGAGCTATATCTTCCTTCCTTAACAATAGATATGTGATAAAATATCATGTTAATGATATTTGGAACTTTTAAATGAATGCACTAGTGTAAACGTTAGTATTACCCTCATAAGCTGTACATATCCATGGTTTCGAAATATTTAGTGTAGATTTCTTCTGTAGTTCCTTATTAATTTCTATTTGTGGTCATGCAATTCTTTCTAAATTAGAATTTCAATATATATTGGTGCTTTTGTTCCGTTGGGAGAATTGTTCTATGCTTATTGTAATCAAATAATTCAAATACTGATGCTTTATTATTTGATGCAGCCAGTGAAAATAATTGATCCACACTTGGTTTCATCATTTTTTGACGATTAAAAGAGGGTGTATTTGCATGCTACAACAGAGTTAGAAAATAGATGTGCCTGGGTTGCTGAGTGTTCTTTGAATATCCAAGTAACAATGGGAGTTGAGGGAAACATTTGTTTAGTACAGCATCTTCAGACTCAAAACTTGTCATTCCCTGCTGGATCACATATGCAATATACATTTCCTGAGGTCAATGATAGCATTCATTCTTATGAGAATTTTGAGAAGAATAGTCTTCTTTCAGCTTGCCTCTTTCTTAAGCAATTCAAAATTTAAGATACTCTTCTTTTGCTAAGAAGTAAGAAGTTACCAACCATTAAGAGCAAACTTCATAGTATCTCTAGCACAATATTAAGTCTTTGCCCCATTGGATTGGCCCCACATGGAAAATCAAAAAACAAGATTAGACTGGCTTCTGGCTAAAGTTAAGGAACTAGGCTATGTGAGCTATCTACGTCCTTCTTCCCAATTGAGGTGAAGAAGGCTTGTCGACTTATTCTAGCATCTTATACAACCTTTAATATATATCATACAAGTCTGATTATTAATAACCCTGTCTCTTTTGGTGTTAATACATTCATCCTAATGCTTATGACACTTGGTATACCCTCTCTCTTTTACTCAAGTACTTGTTCTTCTTTTTTCAGCTAGAGGACTGCTTTTGTTTCTATTTATTAAATATGCTCTTAGGTCTTATCTATTTGATGTATAGAATTTACTGTGGTGATGGTGGTTCACCTTGTTATATATATATATATATATAGAGAGAGAGAGAGAGAGAGAGAGAGAGGTGTTCAAGCTACACTTGGTGTAGCTCCACAAGAGTTACACCTTTTAAGGGTGAAAAAGACACCACTTAATCTGTCATTAATATAGAGTTATTAAGTGCCACATTAGCTAACTTTCCTAAAAAAACCCACCCACATTCACTGTACCTAACACAATCTTTTTCCTTTTCAAAAAAAAAAAACTTAATGAAGGGGAGGTTATTACACAAATAATAAAAAGTAACTAGAAAATTAGTAATTATTTAGTAATCCATTAATGATGACCCCCCCCCCCCCCCCATAAAAAAAACTGTCTCTGATCATAACAGTACCAGTTAGTCAATCTCATTCTATGGAATTTGTAACATGGGATCCTTACTAAGGCAGAGCACTTTTGCACATTTAATATTGCATGTCCATGTAGTAAATCGTGTAAAGAAATAAAGGCAATAAGAGAGAAATTTATTAAAATTAAACACAGAATCACATCATCAACAAAGTCTTGACCAAGTAACAATTATTAGATACAAGGAGGTAAGACTAAGCTCCATTGAAGGAGAGTATGAAAGAAAAAGGACTTTATATCAAGGATTGACTGTTCGAGAATTCTTCCTGTTCATTACTCAGAAAACTATTTCTCGCTGGTGTCCGGGGACGTAATTCCCATTAAGATCACTTTTAAGGTCCCTCCAGGTGTCACGTCTCAAGTTTTGCTTCATGGCTGGAATTAACATGACTGTCCATTGAGCTAGGTAAAGAATACTCTTTTAATGTTGTTTGCAACCTTGTGGAAGTATAAAATCTATGGAGGTTAAGTTTTACAGAGGAAATCATTATCACAAGTTCCCGGAATGCTGGAAATAAATTTCCAACTTTTACATAATTTTCCAACTTTCACCAGTGATACCAGTAATGAAGCAGCTAAATAAATCGAGAGTACCTTCTATATTTTTGCTAATGTTATTTAGTTTTTCTTAGGTGAAATACCTACAAATTTTTAATATATGGTGTTGACTCCGTGTGTAAGTAATTTGCAGAGATGGACCTTTTTGTCATTTGCTTGCTTTTTATGTGTGTGTTTTCTCATTACTTTATGTCTTGATTAAGGGAGTGATGGAATGAAACAAACATACAAAAGGGAAGGGTGTTTATTCTATTAAAAAAAGGGTAAGGGATGAGTGAAAGAAATGCACATGAATTTAGTTTGTTTAGCAAACTGGGAATTGGACTTTGAATTTGGATGCTTTGAAATCTGAAGTATAAATTCTTTAGAATTTTTGAATTATCCTTTTTTGTTAACATAAACAATAGGAATCAATATTATAAATTTCAAAAGTAAAATTTTGAGTAAATTCCAACTCAAAATTCATCATCTAAATGTAACACGAGATAAAATTTAATTTATGTATAACCCAGATAGAGATGCATAAAGAAATCTCATAAAAGAATGAGAAAAATTTAATGTTAGTATGGACATGTTTGGAAACACAAAAGAAAAATAGAGGGAAAAAAAAAAAAAAAAAGAGGAAAAGACATAGGAAATGTTACTATGTAGATTTAACTCCAAGTTGGCAAGGAATCATAATGCCTTGCTTGCTTCTTTTGTTCATTCTTTCTTTTGTGTTGGAGAAAGTATTTCTTCTTTAACACAATGACATGATAATCTATTGAGTTGGACAAGGTATATCTTTTTTTGCACAATGACTTGATAATCCTATATATAGTAGAAGTTATAAAGGGTTTACATATGAACTTAGCCTTAAAAATTTCAATACAGAAAATAACTTGGAAGCTTCCCAAGGTGTGTTTTGAAGCCAAAATTGGATTCTTTTGTTGTAAGTTTTGATAGTTGCTTATGTTAATTTTTTTGATGAACCTTGCTTAGGTAAATTTGTTCATATGTATGTGTGTTTTTGTATTGGTATTCATAAACTACGGTTACTTTGCTTACTTAAAATTTGTCACTATATTTTTATGAGATATATTACTCTAAATGGTTTGGTTTATGTTACATTTGATGCAATTTTGATAAATAGTATATCACTCAACTTTTTTATATAAATCATTATTTTCTTGAATCACCTTTTTATTTAATATCTGGTACAGGTTAATTACACAAAATTTCAAAACAATTAGTTGCCATTTATTGTTAAATTTATAATGTAGCCATTTGCTATATTTAAGAATGCAAAAAACTATACTCACTCTTCATAGATTAGTGAACTTTTCACGTCTAATCACCTTGATATTCAAAAAGAATAGTAGATCACCTTAATATTTGGTAAGCATGATAGTTGGAGAAAGAAATTTAGTCTAACAAAGGGATTAACAAACTATTATTATGGAAAAAAAGTATTGAGGAATATAACTTCAGTAAAAGTTACCAAAAAGTCTAACTTGAACCAATCTCTATCAAATATTTGTTTTGTCCTTTATTAGTACTAAAAAAGTTTACATTCATTCTCAAACATTACCAAAACATCTTTCCACCTTATTTATCACATGTGGGGAGAGAGGAGTCGAACATAAATTCTTTTCATGAAGAACATCTACTAGTACAACCGAGCTAAAAAAACTCTTGACTAAATATTAATATACATAAATGTTAAGGGAGTGATAGACTCAGCATTAAAAAATAAAATAATATTTGTTAAATGAAAAAAACCATCATGGTGTATTTTTTATTTTATAATTGGATTAACATAACCAAGCTCGCATGAGGTTTACGTAAAGCTCTAAAAGGCTTTACTCTTTTATTTTTGTATCCCCATACCACCTTTATGATGTTCAGTTTTTTCAATAAAAGTATTATTACCTGTCAAAAAATAAAAAATAAAAAATCTCCCGGAGATTTTGTTGGATTAGCTTTGTTGTTATGAGCTTTAATGGGTAACCTTGGTTAAGTAAAAGCTTGCATAAAGAAATTACAAAATATAAATATGAAGGCAAACTTAGTTGCATTATTTACTTATATATTGAATAAAGGTAAACTTAGATATGTGTTAGATGATTTTAAATAAGTGATAACGATTGACATAATCAAGAGAAAAAAAATTATTATTTTTCTAATAACAAGAATGGAGGATCAATTAAAAACATAGTTTTAATTTTTGTTTTGCAAACATTCTTACTATTTTATTTCTAACTTTTAGATGCATTCCGTTTATTTTTTTAAAAATCATGCACTCTCTCTGTTTCTTTTTTGCTCTCTCTCTCTCTCTCTCTCTCTCTGATTTTTATTTATATTTGGATTCACCCTTGCTACGTATTATTATGCCCTTTTTCTTATTATTTTATAAACAATAAATTTGATGATATGTCTGTCACTGTTATTGTCACTTTGCATGTCATACAAATAAAGAAGATAGATGGAGCAGCAACAGCAGCAGCTTCTACATTTTATCCATCCTAAGCATCCCTTGGTCTTCAATCCAGACGACAGAAGTGGACGTTCTTGTTGGGGGTGTGATGAACAAGTATATGGACCTAGTTACAGTTGTAAAGAATGTGGAGGGATTTGGGTTCATCATAAATCATGTGCAGAACTACCCCTTGGGTTGCACCATCCCTTGCACCCAATCCATCCACTTATTCTCTTTTCTCCACTGTTATGGGCATATAACGGTGAGGACAAACAACTTTACAAATGCGAACTCTGCAATGAAGATCGTGAGGAATACACTTATCGGTGTTCCTGCTGCGACTTCAACCTTCACATCACATGCGCTTCTTTAGCGCCCACCACCATGGAACCTGAATTCCACCACCACCCATTGACCCCCATTTGGAAGTGGATCACTTTCACTTGTGACCTTTGTGGTGTAGAAGACAAAGGTATGCCCTATTCATGTAATTCATGCGGTTTCTGGATTCATAGAAGATGTCCTCTTTTCCCACGTAAAGTCAAAGATGTGCATCACAATCACCTCCTCCACCTCACCCATTCTTCTCTTGAGTTCCATCAATCCGACTCCCGATTATGTCAAATTTGTGGTCAAGAGGTGGACACATGTTATGGGTTTTACTATTGCTCCAGATGTGATTTTGCTGCCCACCTCAATTGTGCTATGGGAAACAAGGAGAACATAAATTTGCAAGAATTCGAAGATGATGATGAAGTTTTAGAGCTTAGTGATTTGGTTGACTCAACTTACAAAGTCAAAAAATACAATAAGAGGGAGGGTGGAATTCAAATAGCTGCAGAAATCAAACACTTTAGTCATGAGCATGACTTAATGCTCACCGAGAAGCTTCTAAATAACCAAAAATGCGATGGGTGCGTAAGAGCCATTCTCCCTCCGTTTTATAGTTGTGTAAAGTGTAGCTTCTTTCTTCATGAATCTTGTGCTAATTTACCAAAAAAAAAGCGACACCCACTTCATCAACACCCACTATCCCTGCTCCCAATGAAACCAAGTAAGGATTTTAGGTGTTATGCCTGCCATCATAGATGCAATGGCTTCACCTATTGGTGTGAGACATGCCGTTTTAGACTTGACGTTCAATGTAGTTTGATCTCAGAAATCCTTATCCACCCTGGTCATGATCACAGACTTATTCTCTCTAGTGTTGAATCTTCTCAGAATTGCAGTTGTTGTGATTCTAGAACTTACCCAATATTCTGTTGTACCACTTGTGCATTTGCTTTGGACTTCAGATGTGCTACACTACCACATTCTACAAGATACAAACAACATGAGCATCCTTTCGCTCTCAGTTATAGAGCTGAAGATAACTTTGGTAAATATTATTGTGATATTTGTGAAGAAGAACGAGACTCAAAGTATTGGTTTTATTACTATGAGGATTGCAGTTATCCTGCTCATCCAAAATGTATTATTGGGAAATACCCAAATTACAAGTTTGGAGGTACTTACAAATTTGACTGTCACTCACACCCTCTTACTTTCATTGAGGAAACTAAAGACCGCCCTCGATGTATCGAATGTAATGATTCTTGTGAAAAGTTGATCTATCAATGTGCTCAGTGTAATTTCTACATCCACAAGAGTTGTTTATAAAAAGGACAAATGTGTTTTTATTTTATACTAGATGTAGTCCACATAAGTTTTTTGGTGCGTGGAATTCATCAAATGACAATGCAGTAATTCTTTTCAATGCTCTTTCTTGGCATCATGGTTCAAATACAATGTAAATACATTGTACCAACTGAAGCTTGTTTGTGTGTGGTTGTACCCTGCCTTGTACACTTCTGTTAGAAACAATAAGCTTGTTGATAATAGTAATTTTCAGTTTTCGATGTTTTATGGTAGTACATTGTTTAGCAATGGAACTTTGATTTCAATGTGGAACATAAAGTTCAGGGTTGATGAACAAATACTGAAAATAAAAAGCAAACTTCTGGTATCTCTTATCAGTTGTGTATGACTAGTTTTCCATCTATTTTCTATTTCTATGCAATTCCGATTGCATTCATTTTTCTTGAGCTCACATTAATTGTCTATGTCTTCTTCTGCATTAGGTGAGCATCAGTTATTTTGAAGAGGGAAATGAGCAATTAGAGTCAAAACATGAATGTAAAGATTCAATAGCATTTTAAGTTATTATAGATTTACATGTTTATCAACATCTTTTATGTCATTAGTTTTAATCACTGATATTATTACTATGATTGTTATTTCTATGAAAGCTCAATTATGCATGATTTAATTATCATTGATGGTGAGGTACTTTTCTTTTGTGTTTTCTCAACATAAATTTTATACATTGTCTTAGTAAGAATATTGGCCTGGTATTTTAATATGAAGGCACAACATGTACTTTGTAAATGTTGATGTTAAGAACATGGTGATTTGGGAGCAACAATTGTTAGTAACATGGCTGGTTGAGTTATATAGTTTAATTGAATTTCCTCCAAGTCCAAGGTAATCTTCAAAACCTTTTTGGGCAACGAGACTACAAATCTTGTCTAATAAGTTCAGGGCTTAGTTTAGAAAATGTTGGTCAGGCCTTTCCTGGTTTGAAGGATCTCATTGTTACATAATACTTCTAGAATTTCAAGGAAAAATCATTTTCTGTGACTTACCTTTGTACTTGTGTTCAAAAAGTCATGCTTTTGGTTCTTTTCCCTTAATTTTTAAGCATTCTAGTATTGTCCCACTGTGTTATAATTATTATAATTTTAGTAATGTTGTGATATGCCTGTTCTGATCATCTAAGTCAGTCCTCTTTTTCATTGCCTAATTATTACGATATTTGGTTTTGGTCTTCTGATTATTGTGCAATTAACATAACCATTATTTGCCACCATGAGACTGAATACTTGGCATCTCTTGAGCTTGTTTGTATCCCTCTTTTTTTTGTTAAATGATTTAGGGTACTATTTTCTCCCCTCAAATTTAAAGTTAGGTTAGGTTCTTGTGCTTCTGCTTTCCACACAAATGAGTTCTAAGCCTCTTCATTATGAAAATCCACCTTGACATTTACATTGGTTTTCATTTGCTTGCACACTTCCAAAGTTTATAGCTTTCGTTATTGGTTTCGGAATCCCACATAGTTTAGAAAATTAAAAGGAGATGCAATAATTCCAATCAAGAGTGTTAGTCCCACATTGGTAAGAAAAGAAATAGGGAGATGATATAGTCCCTATACATTGAGTGGTGGTGTAGTTTTTGTTTTGTGCTTGTAGGAGTTTGATATCAAAGATTTGTCTTGTGTTTAGTGTGAGAGGTTTGTGAGAGGTTTGGTTGTCATCCTGTTTTAAGTAATTTTGCATTAGCAATTGCTATATTCTAGGGATAAAATTTACATACAATACCTTAGGTGCATTACATTCAGTTCTCTATATGTTATTTGCAGTATCCTTTTTTAATTTTAATTTTTAATTACTTCTACAATACCTGATTGTTTTGGGGCTAAAAATATGTGTTGATATTATCAAACTACAGCTGATCACAGATTATTGAGAGGTAAACCCGTTGCTTTGTTTCTTGAATTTTAGTAGTGATGTGCTAAGCTGTGCTTTTTTTTTTTTTTCATTTTAATTTATTCTTCCTTTTTCCTTTGCCCAAGCTATATCCATTTAGTTGTTGATTAGGGATGATTAATTGTTGTTTGGTACAAGTACTCAAGCATTCTAACAAAACTGCCAACTTTCTGAACAGTTATTAATAATATATTGTTCTTTACTTTTGATAATGTATCTGGGTATACGGTATCTAGTATTAACTGATTTTTACAAGTCCAGCTCGCGCGTAAATAAATATATCATAATAATTGAGTAAAATGACTTTCTATGAATCATAATCATTTCACTTTGGAACTTAATGATGTAATCTATATGTACTTTATTATTTATCTGTTGTTTATTTCATTGGACATTTTTTCTTTTATTCTTACTATTGAGGTTCCATTTTGTAGGGAATGTTTAGATCCATTCAAAAAACTCGAGTGTGAAGCATTTGATATCTTTGTTAATGAGGTTCTCTGTGTTGGCAAAGGTACTGCTGCATTAATTTTATTCTAGAATATACTTGATGGATCCATTCTTACCATATTGCTTGCACACACCTACCCTTGGTCATTATCATGTGCACAAAGTACTATTTTGCTATTCTACCTATTTCTGAAGATCATAAGCTACTCCCTCTGTTGATTATTCATATTTGGTAAACTTAGAAATGCTTGTTCAATCATATGACCATACTCTAGAATATTTAATAATAAAAAATTACTACATCAAGGGATTATCAACCTTTTGGGATGAGTGTACAACCATATTTGTGAAAATCACTTTACAAAAATAATTTTCCATTTGATGGTTATCATTTAAATTATTTTTCCAATCAAAATGTGATATCTTTTGTTTTTCCTCTCTCGCTCATCTATGCAATTTTCGAATCATCTGCAAGGTGTCCATATTCATGTGTAAAAAGGGCCCCTCATGCCTTCTCATTTGCTTCTACTGGAAGTGCTTGGGTGTCTTCTCGAGGTTGGTTAATTCTCTTATTTTTCCATTCCTTGTGAGCTTGTATGTTGTTAGAGTATTCGTTCTAGGCCCACTTCCCCAATACCTTATGCTATATGTAATCAATTGTACTATTATAGTATCAGCTGTACTACACTTATGTACCTCTATACTTTCCTAACAAGGTTGAGAGCTTATATAAAGGTTGCTCTTGTGAATAGTGCCAAGGCAATCTATTGATGATTTTTTTTTTCCCCACACATGCAATATCTATGGGATCAAATTTCACTATATGAACCAACATGGATTATGCATGCAATGCCCAAAATTTTGTGAATATCAGGATCAACTGAAAAAGGTTTCTCCTTTGCCTTCAATTGAAAAAGTTTTCAAGGAGCTTGTATAAGAGGTAATGTTTACAAGTCTTACTATCTCGGCCTTGTAACACAATCTTGGCCACATCATCCCTTGATCCGCCTTCAACATTTGCAATTCGTCAGAATGAGCACTGTGATCGCTTTGGCTCTCAGCGATTTAACTCTAAATATGATCATTCTCACAATTGCACCTTTTGTAGGATACTGTCGAAAGCATGCCCGTGTCACTCGATCCTTAGCTTCCATGGCCAACATCAACAGCATATTGCTGCTTCCTCCAACCCCATCACCCAACACAAGTACTTTTGGCAAGTCTTCCAACTCATGTTTACAATAACGGCAGTTGACCTAAAGACTCTTATCAATAACATTTTGTCCCATAAGGTGCATTCTCTTATATTTTTTATGTTGCACTAGGTAAACACTGATTTTGATATCTTGACCTTGCTTGCTGCACTCATATTACACCTGATTCTACCTCTTGTACCATACAAACCCATACTTTTCGTATGCCTATCAATCACATTGCCAGTGGCTCCACTATGACCATTATAGGCATTGTTACTACTACTCAATTATCTATTTCAAATGTTTATCTTATGTCTAAATTTTTGTTAAATTTCTTATATATTTGGCCAATTGTGTGAGCTAGGGCTTCAAATAGGATTTTCTTCTATTGGCTGTGTTGTACATAATCCTCAGATAGCATAGACCATTGGGACAAAACGTAAAGTTGGATGGCTTTTTTTCTTACATCTTGACACGTAATTGTCTTTGTTATGTAGCATCTCCTCTTTGGAGTTGTGGTATTCACGGCTAGGTCATGCTTCTCTATCTTGGGTCCAAACTTTAGTGTCTAAGGGTATTTTAGATTAGGTCTATTTTTGATCCTTTGATTGTATCTCATCCTATCTTGGAAAACAATAGGCCTTGTCAATTTTCTTGATGACTTCTCATGTTGCACATGGATATTTTTTTTATTAAAATTTTTCTGAGATACTTAATGTTTATCATGAGTTTACTAAAATGATTGAAGGTTCTCAAAATCCATCAAAATCTACTGATTTGAAAATGTCCTATAGGACAAACATCATGACTTCCTTAGTATTTTCAAATTATATAGAATCATTTCTTATACATCTTATTGAAGAATTTCACAGAAAAATGGTCAAGTGAAATGTAAACTTCGATATGTTTTGTTGTTCAGACTCTCATTCTTTTTGCATCTGTTATTGCATCTTTCTCAGGCAAAACTGCACCTTCTGTTATCCATAGAGGACAATAAATTTTTGGCTTTAATAATATAGCCACTTTACAGGACGGTGTTAAGGATATTTTAGAAAAACAAAATAGAAGAATTTGAAAAAATGCACAAGTTGCCAGTTTGGCTTTCTATTCATAAAAAAAAAAAAAAAAAAAAAGGGTTTCCACTTTGGTAGTTCCAATAGTATTATAACAACTATTAACATGAATTTGATCCAATGATATTAATTAAATTTCAGTTTTAAAACATCTGTGCATATGATTAGGTCATGGTGAAGACTACCAAATTCAGTAGGGCAGTGCCCAAAAAGTTGTATCCATTACGTTACACCTTCACAGAGAATTATCTTAGAGGAGCTACTAGACAGGTAGATAGTCATATCTCTTACCTTCCTGGAAATCACTATTGACGGTTGTAGGTGCAAAAATTTATTCAAATGAACTATATAGAATCACTTCACTGTAGCCACACTTGTCAAAGAAATGGAGGGAGCATGTGTTCTTGACTTCGATTGATTGGTGTATAACCTGCATTCTCCTGCTCCATATCTATTACCACCAAAAGACCAGGATAAACATGCACTGGTTTGTGCTATGAATAACCTTGATGTGATAACATATCATTGACACATACTATCTTACAATTTTGGGATATATCTTATAGCTTCTAACTATAATATCTATTTCTAGTTTATTTGATATCTTAGTATCTTGAGCACGCCTTATAATTCATCAGCTGAGGCAGAATTACTCTTTTCTCTTATAGTTAAAGCCAAGTTTGAGAACAATTGGTACCTAAAGCCGAAGAAGCAACTCAAAACTTCAACACAACATGTTGATTGGTTTTAACATTTGGATGGTGATGTTTGTATGCTGGTTCAAACTCATGTGGCCAATCGCACCCAGATTATTGGAGAAAATGGAAGCTGATATTGTTTATGGATGCTTCCAATCATCTATGTGAATACTGAATGTTGGTGATGTAAATTTAACTCATCATCTATCTGACTTGCTGCTTGGAGGTGCCTTCTTGTAAAGTGCATGTACATCGAAAAACAATCCTGGGAAATAATTATTCTGCTAAGGAGACGTGTAAAATCCTTTTTCTTCCCCCCACTCCCCCCTCCTCGCATGTATGTGGTTAGAAGTATACATTTCATTTTTGTAATTGTTACAGAATCTATCATATTTTTCTAAAGAAAGTTAAGTAAGTAAAAATTTGATGTTATATCAATTGATTATGCTCTTATGCTCCATGAAATAGTTCTTTGCTTGCAAAACCTACCTTTTCACAGTAGTAGTTGTCCTTAGAATCTCTTTCCTTGTTGTAAGTTGCCGTGCATGTCAAGGTGCTAAATGATTAGGAAAAATATTTTTTGTTTACTAAATGATTTTAGCTGATAAAATTCAAAAAGCATAAGAATTAAAATAAAATAAAAATTTATATTAAAAAGTCTCTTTTTTCCCCCTTAGAATGACCATATGTCATGGGCCAACCATCTATTTTATTTTATTTTATTTTATTTTGTACCTCTTTGGATAAAATAAATTCTTGGGGAGAAGTAGTAAATTGTGATTTTTGTAACCAATAAGATTTTTTTTTTTTTTTTTTTGGTGCAGTTCTTGGGGAGTAGTTAGCCTCTTTGTCTTGTAGCTTAACCAACCGGTACTTCTTAATGCTTCTAATAGATCCATATAGGGTTCAAAGCCTCCAACTCCAACTATCAAATTATTCCCAAAAAAAAAAAAAAAGTTCAAAATGGAAGAGGGAGTTAATTTGTTAAAGCTAGGGCATTATAAAATATTTTGAAGGGGATAGTGGTGGTAGTTAGGGGCTTAGGTCCGGGGGCCAAGGCCCTATTGGTCTAATCATCCCTTAGCATCATCACAACAAAGCAATTCTTTAAAATGGTCACTCACATAATTCAGTGAATCACCATATAATACCATACTAGTTCTTGATGTATGAAATACGAATAATTTTATATAATTTTTTAGAAGTAAATTATATTTTTACTATAAGTTTATTGTGTTAGGTTCTAAAGATTTATGAATTTATGTATTTAGAATTTTAATGTGTAATGTTGGCAAACCATGATAAAAACAGGCTGTTTAGTCTTGTTTAGACTTGCTCAAAGTTGTGTCTTTTATGTAAAGTTGGAATCGAGTGGTTGCAGAAGTATTGGTGACTTTTGGTCTGGCTCGATCGATCGAATATCGGGCAGAATGTTTTTTCTGCAGAGTTTCAGTTTAGCCCAAACTCTACTTAAACGTCTTGGGGTTCAAGTAAAACACTCCTATATATAAGGGAAACCTTAAAACGTTTTTGAGAGCTTTTAGAGAGATTAAAAGTGCCTTGTGTGCCTTTTTTTATTTTTAGGGTTTTGTACCCAAAGGTTCTCTAAAGGTTGTTGCTCATATTGTTGTTTGTGTGAATCTCTTGTGAGATCTGTGATGAACTTTCCTTCATACAAGTTTAGGATTATCAAGGAGGAGATTTCTTCAAGAACTTGATGATCATTCAGTTGCTGCACTAAGGAGCTTAAAGATACGCAAGCGGGGGGTGCTTGGACTTGCTGAAGAATCCAAGAAAGGAGTCCGTGATCTCGGAGTTTGCACGTGGTCGTGTCAGTAAGTTTCTACTGGTGAGTAGTAATAAAATGTTAGTGGTCTAAATTCTATTATAAAACTTCAATTCTTTCTATAGTGGATTGAAGTTTACCTTGAGGATAGCTAGGTTAAATCCTCCCCAGGTTTTTTACTGGTTTGGTTTTTCTGGGTGATCATATCTTTGTGTTATTTATATTTCCGCTGCTATACATGATATGATTGTTTGATTGTGATAACCAGATCTGAAATTTGGACTAAGTAATCACTTGGTTAATTTACTAGGTTAATCCGGTTGTGTTTTTTAAAAACATACAAGTGGTATCTAAAAACATACACTTGGCTAGTTTTTAAGTTTGGTTTGTATGTCTTTATTTTTCCCCACCTCCTCTTTTTCCCCAAAACTATTTTTCCCAAAACGTGTTTCGTTTTTCCTATTTTTATAGGGGGAGAAGCTTGTTTTTAATCTTTGTTGTTCATAGGGGGAGTTCTCTCTATTTTCTATAGAGCTGAATTGTTTCGTGTTCCCTTGATTGTCTATTTTCTCTTGACCTCTGTTACTCTTTGTTTGAGTTATCTTTGTCAATATGTGACAAAAAGGGGGAGATTTAGATGAAATGTGGGAATATGTGTAGAAAATATAAGAATGTTCTGTTTAGGGGGAGTTAACATTGTTTTTGATGTATCTAACTTAGGGGGAGAGTTAGTTTGCATATTTTTTGATTTACTATTTTTTTGTCACACATGCGTTTATGCGTTTGTTGAGTATTTCAGGAAATACATGTTAATTTAGTCGTGCTACTGTCTACACTTGCAACTGATGGATAGTAGTTAGGATTGAATTTGTTGTAATGAGCATTTTTTTGTAAAAGGCTTTTATTTGTAAACTTTAAACTTTAATTTGTGTTTTGTCATGGATTGCCAAAGGGGGAGTTTGTTAGGTTCTAAAGATTTAGGAATTTATGTATTTAGAACTCTTATGTATAATGTTGGCAAATCATGATCAAAACAGGTTGTTTAGTCTTGTTTAGACTTGCTAAAAGTTGTGCATTTTATGTAAAGTTGGAATCAAGTAGCTGCAGAAGTATTGGTGACTTTCGGCCTGGCTCGATCGATCGAAGCTTATACTCGATCGATCGAATATCGGGCAGAATGTTTTTTTCTGCAGAATTCCAGTTTAGCCCAAACTTTACTTAAACGTCTTGGGGTTCAAGTAAAACACTCCTATATAAGGAAAACCCTAAAATGTTTTTGAGAGCTTTTAGAGAGATTAAAAGTGCCGTGTGTGCCTCTTTTTATTTTTAGGGTTTTGTACCCAAAGGCTCTCTAAAGGTTGTTGCTCATATTGCTGTTTGTGTGAATCTTCTGTGAGATCTGTGAAGAGCTTTTCTTCACACAAGCTTAGGATTATCAAGGAGGAGATTTCTTGAAGAACTTGATGATCATTTAGTTGCTGCACTAAGAGCTTAAAGATACACAAGTGGGGGTGCTTGTACTTGCTGGAGAATCCAAGAAAGAAGGAGTCTGTGGTCTCGGAGCTTGCACGTGGCCGTATCAGTAAGTTTCTACTGGTGGGTAGCAATAGAATGTTAGTGGTTTAAATTCTATTGTAAAACTTCAATTCTTTCTATAGTGGATTCAAGTTTACCTTGAGGATAGTTAGGTTAAATCTTCTCCAGGTTTTTTACTGGTTTGGTTTTCCTAGGTGATCATATTTTTGTGTTATTTATATTTCCGCTGCTATACATGATATGATTGTTTGATTGTGATAACCTAGATCTGAAATTTGGACTAAGTAATCACTTGGCTAATTTACTAGGTTAATCCGGTTGTGTTTTTAAGGGGTCTAAAAACATACATATTGGATTTTTTTTTTTTTTTTTTTTTTTTTTTTTTTTTTTATAAGGAACAGATTTTATTTTAGACTTATTAATTAAATAAATTATTTTATTTTCTAGAGTAAGAATTCAATAATTAGGCTGCGGCCCAGGTCAATTAGGATTAGAGTTTATTCATAATAGTCTATATATAAATACATTATTGTAGTCCAGTGAGGACAAGTTTATAGTTGATTATTTCATGCAATCTTAGATACTCATTCTTAGGTTTTTATTTTTATTATTAATTTATCTTCACTTGGTGTTAATTCCAAACCGATCTAAGTGCTAATTCCTAGATGTATTTTATTTTTCTCTTTGCAAAATCCTTTTTGAAAATAATTTGTGATGCATCATTTCTTCATTTGAATCTTGGAAAGCATAAGCTAAAAAGATGCTTAACATCATTTGAATGTACTAATAAACAAGGTCATGTTCCAGTGCCTTTAGTTTCTTAAATAAACAAGGTCATGCTAAAAGTATGCTTAAAGGCAAACATTCATTCCACGGCAGGCCCCAAAAATACCCTTACCCCCTTTCCCTTCTCTCCCTCACACACCCTCATACACCAACAAGCACACAAAGAATCACACACAATCACTCTCTCTTTCTCTTCCGAGCGAGTCATGACTTGGTCGGCTTAAATGGCAAGAACAGGGGAGACTGAGCTCGGCTCGAGCTGGCTCGTATCGAGGTCAACAGAGGTTAGCCTGAGTGTGACCCACCACCTTCCATTTGGTTAAACACCGTCGTTCCCGGAACATAAATTTGGGTATTTGAGTAAGTGTTTTTATTGCCTAGAGTTCATTTTTTCACCATATTTGGCATTAATTTTACAAGGGTTGGATTCTAGTGATGCTTGTAATTTGCAAAAGTTTGGTCTTGATATTTCATTCATTGGAATTCATTAAATTTTGTAAATCCTACCAATAGAAACAAAAAATGTGAATGCTAAAACTTAAAAAAAAAAAAAGAAAAAAAGAAAAAGAAAAAGAAAAAGAAAAGTTAATGGGTTGAATTGGTTAAACTTAATTTAGTTTTGTAACTAGTGTTCAGTCACCTGCAATGCGAAATGTATGTTGGTAATTTTTGAAATATGAAGCCTCGCATATTGTTGTGTGATTAAAAAATTAGATGATATTTATGCCTCTGTTGATCATACTTGTGATTTGTGTTCAGTAACATCCACTATCGTTTATAGAAACAAAGGTTTGGCAAGTGTTGTATCTGTATATACTCTTGCTTATGTTATAGCTGTTTAGGAAATTTTGGGGCAGAAAAAGAAAAATGAAAGTTGTATTTTTTTCAATTAGTCAAGGCTAATGGGGATTTAATATTTGACAGTGTTTTGGCAATCTTGGAAGAGAACAAAGTTGTTCCTTGCACAACATGAAGAACAAGCAAAAAGAGGAAGAGGTTAAGTTTATAGAAGGCCATGTTTCAAACTTTTGAGTGTCACATAGGTGTGCCTTGTGATGGGCAGTATATAAAAATGTGGGGCCTGAGAACTCGGCAACCCCGGCTCACTTTATATCCGGCCCAAGGCCCATGCTGGGGAGGAAGGAACGTCCGAGGATAAAGTGTGAAAGTCTGAGTTGCTAGGAACCCTGCCGAGGATAACCCTACCCTCGGCCAATCGAGACCAACACTAACTGGAGGAGCAAGTCCAGGATAAGCTGTCACCTCCACACTAAATGCGCTCACCTAACCCCCTAGCCGCACTAATAGAGATGTGACCTCTAGACAGGGCAGTGGTTGCTGCAACTCACATGAGTGCTGGTAAAGCGGCTGATGGGACAGGCGATCAGAAGGAAGGGGCATGGATGATCAACAAGTGGAAGAGAGAGATTGTGAAGAAAGGACTATATAAGGGGAAGAAACAGATCAGCTAGGGGGATTTTTTCCCTGGACGATTCCCTGAGAGAGAGAGAGACCACTATCAAGCTCCTCGGACCGGTGCCGAGGACAGACTTTGGAGGATAATCTTGCTCTGCCAGCCTACGACGGAGGTGAATGCTACATTGGGCATTGTCCGCTTGCTAGAGCCTAGCTCTTGAACCCGCTCTCTACAAATTCATTGTACTGGGCTAACTGGGCTTGAGTCCACTCTCTCAACAATAGAAGTGCTCAAACCCGGTCCCTACAATTGGCGCCGTCCGTGGGGAGAACTAGGGCGTTAGCAAGCGCAACGGTCAATGATTCCCACGTTGGAGGCTTGCGCAAGGTTAGGCAGTTTTACGTCGCCGCCAGCGACGCTGATCCCAAATCCCATCAAAAAAAAAAAGAAAGAAAAAAGGGAAAGAGAAGCAACAAACAACGACGTGTTTGCACAATAAACAATCATTGCAGGAAAGTAGAAGATTCAAGGAAAAGCGAATAAACATTGCGGTATTTTATTAAACAAAAAAATAAATACATGATACAAACAGAGGCTCAGACAAGCTTGTTTTAAAGCTAACTCTACAAACAGAGGCCCAGACGGGCCTGTTCTAAAGCTAACCCCAGAAAGGAGGGCTGAGGCAGGCTTGTTTTAAGGCTACCAATAACCCCCGGGCCGGTGCGGATGGTGCCAGCGCGAAGAGAGGAGCAGATGCAAGAGTGCCTGATGGCCCCTCCTCATGATGTTCCATTGATGCTCCCCCAGCCCCACGGTGATTAACTATTGGAGGCGGCAACACCCGGGCGCCGGACATGATGTAATCTTACGAGCCTCCACCAGCGGGTAGGCCAGGTGCGAGTCACTGCCAACTTGAAGGGCAGGCATGGACGCGCATCGGAGAAAAGTGTTAGGTACTTCGCGGACCTCCCTCCTGACTGCCATGCATGACATCATTAGAATGACACCCAAGCCTTGTCGCACCGAAAGTCTGACGCGAACTACAACCGCAATGGCTCTCGATCGAGGGAGGAGGACCTTTGGCTTGCACACCTTTACCCTCATCCAAAGCCATCACATTCCTCCAAACTCTTATCACAATCCTGGCAAGGTTATTGAAGGGGCTCGGAGGGTTGAAGGGCCATGTTTCCTGTTTAACTAGAGGGTTCGTGAAGTGTGGAAGGACGATTCCCCCAGAAAGCCTTATATAGAGGGCGAAGGTTGGTGGGAATTGGTCCACACAGAATTCGAAAGAAGGATTATCAGCAACATTAATCCTGACCGAATTTCAAGGAGGCCATCAACCGCTAGATCTGCATTAATCCACGAGGATATTAATGAGAGCGCGCCTCGTGCACCGAAGCGTTAAGCGCTGAACGTGAACAGTCATGGGACGCCTCGTGATTGAGGAAGGCAGAAATTTGGAGCGAAGGAGGGGCTACTGCCATGCGTGAGGATAAAAGTCCGAGCCACCCCTGTCCAGGGCAGCGCAGGGTCAAGGGTCCAGTCTGGGGAATAGCACACTTCCGGTGAAGCAAGGCCGTGGCTATCATCACGCCAAAAACAAACTTCCCAGCGCTGGGGATAAACTCCTTCACTCCAAGCAGAAGAACACCTGGGTGCTAGACTGAACCAAGGTCTTCCACGGTCCTCGGACCCAAACCTTTGGTGAAACTAGTTACTTACAGAAGAACACCTGGGTACTAGACTGAACCAAGGTCTTCCACGGTCCTCGGACCCAAACCTTCGGTGAAACTAGTTACTTACAGAAGAACACCTAGGTACTAGACTGAACCAAGGTCTTCCACGGTCCTCGGACCCAAACCTTCGGTGAAACTAGTTACTTACAGAAGAACACCTGGGTACTAGACTGAACCAAGGTCTTCCACGATCCTCGGACCCAAACCTTCGGTGAAACTAGTTACTTACAGAAGAACACCTGGGTGCTAGACTGAACCAAGGTCTTGCATGGTCCAAGGATTCAAACCCATGGGGAAACTAGTTACTTACAGAAGAACATAAGCGTTAGACAGAACCAAGGCCTTGCATGGTCCTCGGACTCAAGCCTATGGGAAAACTAACCACCCAAATATACTTGGGTACTAGACTGAACCAAGGTCTTGCATGGTTTAAGGACTCAAGCCTATGGGGAAACTAGTCATTTATAGAAGAACATAAGCGTTAGACAGAACCAAGGCCCTGCATGGTCCTCGGACTCAAGCCTATGGGAAAACTAACCACCCAAATATACCTGGGTACTAGACTGAACCAAGGTCTTGTATGGTCTAAGGACTCAAGCCTATAGGGAAACTAGTTACTTACAAAAAAACATAAGCGTTAGACAGAACCAAGGCCTTGCATGGTCCTTGGACTCAAGCCTATGGGAAAACTAACCACCTAAATATACCTGGGTACTAGACTGAACCAAGGTCTTGCATGGTCCAAGGACTCAAGCCTATGGGGAAACTAGTTACTTACAGAAGAACATAAGCGTTAGACAGAACCAAGGCCTTGCATGGTCCTCGGACTCAAGCCTATGGGAAAACTAACCACCCAAATATACCTAGGTACTAGACTGAACCAAGGTCTTGCATGGTCCAAGGACTCAAGCCTATGGGGAAACTAGTTACTTACAGAAGAACATTAGCATTAGACGGAACCAAGGCCTTGTATGGTCATCGGACTCAAGCCTATGGGGAAACTAACCATTGCATGGAAAACTAGTTACTTACAAAAGAACAGAAGCGTTAGATAGAACCAAGGTGTTGTATGGTCCTCGGACTCAAACCCGCGGGGAAACCAATTGTCTTACGAGACTAAGTCCTAGACGGAACCAAGGTATTGAGCAAGGTATTAAAATACGACAAGCAAAAGGAAGCATCATTTGAAGAACTAAAAACAAACGATTAAATATATTACACCAAAAACTAGTTCCGTTACAATGTCGCCAAGAGAAAAAGCAAAAATGAAAAAGAAAGCAGGATCAGAGTGGCCCAAGCCGTCAAAACAGGATAGCTCGATGAGATAGCCTAATTCCCCAACTCGGTGGACAGCTTGTCCTGAGGAGTCTTCCGGAGAGTTTCCACTGACACCTCGGTACCCTGGCTCGAAGGGGCTACTCCGGAGGACCCTTCCTCAGCAAGAGGGGTTTGAGGGACGACAAGCGTGGCTGGGGAGTTAGTAGAAGGCTTCACTGCATCCTGGGGCGTTTCTTGGCTACCAATCCCTGCCCCCTCCAATGCATTGTGGCGCTCGGTCTCCTCAACAGGCCTATCAGCTAAATTTAAGTCCTCGGCAGCACTAGCCTGGCCTTCATCTGCCGCTTGTAAGGCGGAGCCCGCCTCAGGAGCAACGGGGACAAGCTCGCAAATTGCGGGGGGATAATACACCCTTTCGACCCTCCTGAGCTCGGACGAGACCCCGACCCCCGCTTGGTTGAGAGCCTCACTCCAGGTCTGGGAGCAGTAGCGCCTACATACTTCAGGCACTTGAGCCTTAAGGGCAGCCTCGGTCTTAGCCACCCCCTCAGCAAAGGCCTCTTCCTCCGCTTGCTCTAGGGAGTGCTCAGCATCTATTCTTGCAAACACGACCTCTTCTTTGGCCCTCACGGCCTCGTCCCTGGCGAACTCGGCAACGCCTCTCGTCCCCACTGCCTCGGCCAACTTCTGCTTTAGGTTGGCAATGTGCTCTTTAGCAACCTGCAGCTAACCCTCGACATCTCGCAAGCGCCCCGTCTGGTCCTCGGCCTGTTTCATAGCGCTGGCTAGGTCAGATGCCGCACTATCTCTGGCCCTTGTCATCTCCTCAAAATCCTCCATTGCCTTCCTGAGATCCGCCTCAGATTTCTTGAGAGTATTCGCGGCATTCAAGTACTTGTCGCGCTCCTAGCCCAGAGCTTTACCCTGGTTGTCAGCCTCCTCGTCCAGCCTAAAAGTGGCCTGGATAGCCTGCCAGCCAAAGCAAATATACCGTAAGTTGGGGATTAAGCAATAAAGTTCAAACAAAGGAACAGGTCTTAGAAGTCTTACCACGCCCAGGTACCTCTTAAGGTTACGAGCAACTTCTTGCCTCCTCATGCCCCCTAGCTCGGCCATGTCGACGGGGAGAAGGAGGGACCTCTCTAGGGCATCGGCTACGCGAGCCCCCTCGCCCCCTCGGAAGTCCCTGAGAGTGGCATCGTCCATCAAAGGCTTCCCGTGAAGCATGGCAGCGGGCAGCCAGGCCTGGGCCTCGGACCACTGGACGACCTCTTTCCCCTTACCCTGACCACCAATCCTCAGCTGCTTGGAGGGTTGGCGAGCTTCATCTTCCTCTTGGGAGGAATGAGATCTCCCCCCGTCCACTAAGTCTTTGCCTTTGGAAGGCCTCTTCCTCTTTAAGTCGGTGGACTCGAGCCTAGGGTCCGAGATTGACGGAGTGGAGGGCAACTTGGCCTGCGCAGGCAAAGGCTTAGGTGGGGAAGGAGGGAGCTTGGGTGCGGGTGGAGGAGGCTTGGGCTGTGACTCTCTCGGTGCGTCCTTCCCTGGCTTGCCCTCAAGCAAGTCAAATAGGCTAGTTCGGGGTTGCCTCTTGGAACCCATTTCAGCTTGAATGCCAGTCCTTGGAGACAGGAGATCGGCTTCAGACAAATGGGGATCCCCCAAGTCACCAGAAGGATCCTCAGACAGATAGGCTTGGTCGAATGCACCAAATTCGTCCTCGAACGAACCCAAATCGACTACTTCTCCCTCCTTTTCCAAACTCTCTCCCTCGACCTCCGCAGCTTGATGGGATGAGGAAGAATCTGCCAACGGGACGCCCTCTAGAATGGAAGATCCTTCAGAAAATGAGAACCCGTGCTCCACCACAGTGATTTGTCGAAGCTGAGGATCACGAGCCCTGATCACGTACTTTGGGGCCGGGAATGACTTCTGGGTCGGATCGTACCCGAGGATCTTATGAGCAGCCCTAACTTGATTGTCACCCTCGTTCATGAAAATCTCCACCCTGAGAACAGCTTCCAAATCCTCCTTGTTGACCAGGTTAAAATGACGTTCGAAGGCGTGCGGATCTGCAAAAAAGAAAAACGAGCTCCTATCATCAATCGGGGCTAGGAACGACTTCTGGGTCGGATTGTACCCGAGGATCTTGTGAGCAGCCCTAACTTGATTGTCGCCCTCGTTCACGAAAATCTCCTCCCTGAGGACAGCTTCCAAATCCTCCTTATTGACCAGGTTAAAATGACGTTTGAAGGCGTGCAGATCTGCAGAAAGAAAAATGAGCTCCTGTCATCAATCGAACAAAGCAGATTTAAAAAAAAAAAAAGGGGGGGGGGCTAGTCCCTCTCCTACTCCGAGTATCCTACCTAGCTCTCCCTTTGCCGTCGGGCAATGGAGACCATCGTGCCATTCCCCTGATACAATGAGAAAATCCTGATTTAACCCCTTACTGGACTCGGTGAGGCACTGGATAAGCCGAACCCTATCGTCCCTCGTCTTCATGTAGTACGACTTGCCCTTCAGAAGTTGGAGGTTATAGCACCAGTTCACGTTATGGTGGGTTAACCTCAACCCCATCTTCTCATTCAGGGCGTCTACGCACCCTAGTATCCTAAACACATTGACGGCACACTGGGTGGGAGCTAACCGAAAATGCCTAAGGTAGCTGCTCGTCACCAAGCCCATAGGGATTCTCATGCCCCCCTCTAAGAAGGCGATTATGGGAATTGTTGTGAAATTTTAAAATACTCGCAAGTGTACGAACCGTACCGAAGTATAGTTTGACAAGAACGAGGTCGAACCCACAGAGACTTGAATGAACGTAGGAAAATTAATTAAACCTTAACCAAATTAATCCTAATCTAGTTTAATAACAATTGGTTGTTTTGAAATTAAATAAACTAAGCAAATAATAAAATTAAGCAAATAGTTAAACTAAGCAAAAGATATAAAGCAATAAAAATATGTAAACAATCAAGGGAAAAGAATTAAGGTTTTGGAATCTGCCTTGTAAGTCATATCAGCATATATTTATGATCATTAATTTTTCTCACCTCACTACATGATAATCTAGAAATCAATCTTGCTATCATGGAAAATATTCTCGTTAAAATCCTTATTTTAAAAATCAAAAGCATGTTCTTCTTTGCTTCTTAAGTATAAAACCAAATTATCAATTGTATCCGTAGCCAAACAAATCACAAGATATATCCAATTCTAAAAATCAAATTATAAATTGTATCCATTGACAGACAAATCACAAACGATATCCAATTTTATAATCAAGAACTAATAAACCAAGCATTCAATTAATTAAGACAAATCCTAAATCATGAGAAAAACATGATTGAACTCATATCTAGAATCTCATCTTAGTCAATTGATATGAAGCAAGAACAATTTAAATCATTAAAGAACAACTATTGTGGGAAAAATCAAATCACATAAATATTACTGATAATCCTTAACAAGATTTCATCCTCAACCCTAATTATAAATTTTGCTACTCATGGTAATTGAAATAAAACAAAAGAATAAAATACTAAACATTAAACTAGACAAATAAAATAGAGAAAGAAATAGTCACAATGCTATCATGGAGAAAAGCTACAGAGAAGCCACATGCGGCACTGCCTTTTGCTCCAATTTTTTGTTTTGCATCTCAGCCCTAGCAGTAGCCTCCCTAAATTTTTCCCTAAAGAGCCTTTAAATAGGTCAAGGAATCCTATTACAAGTTAAATTCCCGTTTAGAGAAAATCCCAGATTTTTAGGCTTCATTTAACCGACTATTTTGGCCCATTTAACGTCCGAATTCGGGCTCTTCATAAACTACAAAGTTGTAGTCCTTTAAGTTAACTTTCCAGCCCAACTTGAATCATCTCGATTGGACATCTGAGCCGAAAGTTATGCCGAAAATACTAATTGATATGCAGGCTGGAATCTTAATCCGAACTGGACTTGGATTTGGTGCAAATTTCCTTTGATTCCTTACTCCAATTAAATTGGCCTTTTCTTGAATTTATGCCTGGCTGGATGTAAGTTGACTTGATTCAATTGGCCTAGCCCCACTTTGCATGTAAAGCCCTTGTTACCTACAACACAAAGATATTATATAATTAGTCACAAAATAACATAAAAGTATGGCTAAATATGTAGATATGTGAGTACTTTATTGTATATATTTCATGCACATCAGGAATCACAACTTCGCCCTCTCTCCTCCTAATATACCAATCCCCTTCCTCGCAATACCTTAGGCCCACGTCGTTGGGTATCTTATAATCGGCGATGAACTTCTCCATCATCTCTTCAGACTCAACTAATTTCTTAAATCTACCCATCCCTAGCAACGACTAAAAGACTCGAGAAAGAATGAAGGAAAGGAAGGAGTTAGAGAAGAAGTTTGAGCTAGAGAGAAGAGGACTTACAGAAATGAGGAAAAGCTCCTCGGACAGGCCTTTTATGTTGGAAAGGGACGCTGATTGGGTTGGAGGTTTGACCGGATTCAGAGTATGTGCGCCAAAGTTCTTGAATGCAAAAATAAGGAGGCAAAGCGGTTCAAACGAGTATTTATATCCTCAATTAAAGATAACCGAGCAGAGTTTCTCACCCATAAAAGCAGGAAATCCCCACCGGCTGATTACCATCACACCGTTGGACGTGGGGAGCATGGAGCCGCCAAAATTTAATGCGGGTGCGCACCGTATATCGAGGCGCCAGAAACGTGCATTGGGCAGGCGAAAAGACTCCAACGCTGACGTAGGCCGAGGCTGGGCGAGTCATGATGAAGGCCCGAGGATATCAAAACCCTCCTCCCCGTCCGAGGATACGGACAGCAGGATTTTGAGGGGCTATTGTGGGGCCTGAGAACTTGGCAACCTCGGCCCACTTTACATCTGGCCCAAGGCCCATGCCAAGGAGGAAGGAATGTCCGAGGACGAAGTATGAAAGTCTGAGTTGCTAGGAACCCTGCCGAGGATGACCCTGCCCTCGGCCAACCAAGACCAACACTAAGCGGGGGAGCAAGTCCAGGATAAGCTGTCACCTCCACACTAAATGCGCTCACCTAACCCCCTGGCCGCACTAATGGAGATGTGACTTCTAGACAAGGCAGCCTTGGTTGCTGCAACTCACATGAGTGCTGGTAAAGCGGCTGATGGGACGGGCGGTCAGAAGGGAGGGGCATGGATGATCAACAAGTGGAAGAGAGAGATTGTGAAAAAAGGGCTATATAAGGGGAAGAAACAGATCAGCTAAGGGGGCTTTTTTCCTGGACGATTCCCTGGGGGGAGGGAAAGAGACCACTGTCAAGCTCCTCGGACCGGTGCCGAGGACAGACCTTGGAGGGTAATCTTGGTGCGCTAGCCTTCAACAGAGGTGAATGCTACATTGGGCATTGTCCGCTTGCTAGGGCCTAGTTCTTGAACCCGCTCTCTACAAATTCATTGTACTGGGCTAACTGGGCTTGAGTCCACTCTCTCAACAGTAGAAGTGCTCAAACCCGGTCCCTACAAAAAATACACAAGAGAATAAAGAAAGCAAAGAGCTTTTAGCTTTTCCTAGCGATAGTTTGCCCTTCGATTCTCTTGTTATTGAAAGTTGTCATGCATGTCAAGGTGCTGTAGGTACCAAGTGAAGTGTAACTTTTACGGCAATAGTTTGACTTAGTAACTTTAGGGTCGTTTGGTAACGTTGTTTTAGTAATGTTTGTATTTTTTTGGAAATACTTGCGGGTGAAAAAGTGTGTGAAAATATATGTAATATTATTTAAAAGTTGATAGTTTTTAGTATTGCTTTCGGTATATGATTACCAAGATAGCCATCTAAATGTAGAACATTTCACTATTAATATTTTAGCAGTCGCTGTTACAATTAATTACTTTGTCTTTCAAAATTTTAGTCCCTAAACTTTAATGTTTCTTGCAAATTGATCATTCTATTTATTGCCATCTATCATATGCTCAATAAAGTTATCATTATGACAAACTTTACGGAAATTTTAAAGTTTAATTTAAGGATTAAAATGACAAAACAATTTTATCAAAAAAGAAAAAGAAAAACAAAGGACAAAAACAATACTTTAGGAATGAAAATGGCATTCACCTAAACTTAAAGGATTGGATGTAATTAATATTTTAGCCAAAAGAAAAGAAAGAAATGAAATGATTGACATGAATTATAAAGAAAATGTTGATAAATAAAAAGATGTGTGCTTCATGCTTTTTTATTTTTATTTTATTTTATTGAGATTGTTATAATATGCCACTAACTCCACAATATGCATGAAGATGTGCCAATTAAGCTTCAAGGCTCTAAACACGTGTGCTTCATACTTAATATCATCTTCTTCAAAATTTTGGGAAAAAAATGAATATTATATATATATATATATATATATATATATATATTACATATTTATATATTTAAGGAAGCACACATATGGATGTCCAAGAGTAGGAGATGACCTTAAAATAGAAATAACATAATAATTTTAACTAAACATCCTTTAGCTTTTATTTCTTAATTTTCCTTTAATCTAATTATTAGTAAAAGATTCCTTGTTTACTAAATGATTAAAGAGGCATAAAACAGAAACAAAAAGGAAAAAAAAGAAAAAAGAAGAAGTTATATGACTCTTTTTTTTTTCTTTTTCGTTGAGAAAGACCAAATGTCATGCCCAACCATTTATTCTCTCTTATTATTATTATTAATATTTTTTTTTTGTCCTCTTTGGATACGTGCACTTTGTTGGAACTAAAAAAAGGTTATTCAATCCACTAGTGCAACTGAAAGCGCACCTACTGTTACTAGAAGTCTAGTCCCTCTCAGGTACAGTTTCGATCTCGAACTAACTTACTTTACTTAATAGGCCGGAAGAGAGAGATATTCAGAAAACCCGATTTCCTGTCCTGTCTTAAGAACCTGACTCAAAAGAGAAAAGAAAACCAAACTAAAATAAAAGAGATATCACTTTCGACGATTGAACTGCACTTTTATATCCAGATTGGAACTGGATTTGAACGTCTTTGGATCCTGCTTAGAGCCGGCTTTCACTCCACTTTCACTTTCATATCAGGAGCGTCGACTTGTGCACTTGCAATATCGAATTTCACTTTCCGGAATCCTTGCTCCTGGCCTATTGGTTGATGATAGGGTTCCTGTTGGTAGAGTTCCTGTCCTTGGCCTTGGTTCCAGTCTCGTCTCGCATGCCAGCAAGTATTCTAGAAAGAATGACTCGGTTTCATGTCATGTAGCTACTATAGCTCCTCTCGCCTTTCTAGCCTGCCTTGTGTTACTCGGAATGATCCATTTTTGGGGTAGGTGTAATTTTGGAAGACCAAACTTTTGCGTGTGTGAGAGACGAGGAGGAGGAGGGTGATAAGGCCGTTATAAAAACTTCCTTGACAGTCATCCCTTATCAATTCACTACCAGCTTTTTATTTTTGAAAATTGATCATTCAAATATACTACCAAAGGATACTTTTGACCCTTTAGCGGCTCAAACATTTTGTCATATTTGTAACATAATATGTGGTCACCATAATAACTTGAAGCTGCATCTAAGTAGCTTTTGGTCTTTTACCAAGACACTTGCCACACGTTACAAAATGCTGCAGTGTAGGGTATTAAGTTTGGAAAAATATTGTGTTACATTCATTCACATTCACTGTTTCACTCACATCCATAATTTATGTTGAAATTGCCATATTTTAACTTTTAAAAG
This sequence comes from Quercus aquifolioides, assembly GCA_019022515.1. NCBI lineage: Eukaryota > Viridiplantae > Streptophyta > Magnoliopsida > Fagales > Fagaceae > Quercus > Quercus aquifolioides. The sequence continues at coordinate 16,813,049 of CM032328.1, forward strand.
TGGATATGAAAATTGAAAAAGAAGTGAATTAGTGGATGTGTGAGAATCAAAATCTTTCAAGTTTTATTACTTAACATAACCAAAATAACTTTCAAGTTTTAACAATAAAATGAAAACCTCAATAACTTCATCATTTGCTTTAATAAATATCTTTAGTAAACACAATTTGCTATTTGTCACCTAAAAAGAAGTTAGGATGAAAGGCCATAATGAATAGGGAGAAAAAGGACCTTCCGTTTGTGCTACTAATTTAAAGGAAGACTAAGTATTGAACTTTCTAAAATAAAGCATGATCTAAAAAGAATGCTTAAAATCAATTGAAAGTACTAAATAAACATGGTCAAGTTTAATTCAGGGCCTTTACCACTACTCCAGTACTAGCTAACAAAGCATAATTATGGAACTCCATATCTTATTCATGTATTGCACATGTTTTTTATTTAGATCTTAGCTATTCAGCAAGAATGAACTTGTCATAAGAAATAGGCACAATTACAATCATGATATATGTTACAAGAAGAAAAACAATCTTGCCTAAGTTCACAACTTTACACAACAAACACAAAAATATGGAAAATCTGTATATAAATGACAAGCACCTGGAGCATTTTAGCTCACTGCAGAAACAACAAGAAACCCAATGAATAAAGCCACCAAGGCGTTACCCAAACTGAAATTTGCAATCAAAGAAGCTGCGCTGGAGAAGTTTCCGGCTGATGTGTTAATGCACAATACAACCACCATCCAGTTATCCTCAGAGCCAATCCCAGTCCCGGTGTAGTTTGAATCCTTTAGATATTTTGCATATTGAGGTGTTGTATAATTAGAAAGCACCAAAAATGGGTCTAATCTGGGCGCACAGACAGGCAATATGACCCCTTGAACTGTGTGATTCTCTTTTATGTCACAGCTGTTGGGGATTTTACCAAATTAAGGAGTAATTATGAAAGAGCAAATAAACACATCAAGTGAATAGAAATTAGTGATTGACTTGGAGGCAGAATTAAATGTTATCCTTAGACAATATTTGTCCCCATACGCAAGTTGCTAAAGGGTTTCTACAAACTTGCCCCAGGATACAACCAAGTTTATCGGGTTCTACAAATAGCAATTTTGGAGAATACCTACAAGATTTTTTGTGTTTCTTTGTAACTTACTATTTTGGAGAGTGAACATAGGCATCTATTTATACCCATTGGGTTATAACCCTTCAAAAGGTACATATGGAGAGTTATAATTTTCACTAAAACTGTTCACAAGGCATGAAACATTCTTAAGCTTTTAGAGCAGTCACTAAAACTGTTCACGAGGCAGATTGTCCAAGATTTTTTCTTTACCATTTTGATCGATTGAGCCAAAGGTCCAAAGTTTCGACCGATCGAAATTCTCAGAACTTGAATTTTCACAAAGAAAATTCTAGAATTCGAATTTTCACTTTATTCATTTTAAAAATGAATACTCTACAACCTTATATCATTATTACAACCTATTCTTGTATATATTTATATATACAACAACAGCCATCCAGGAGCTTGTCATATTCAGTGACATTAGGCTTAGTGCCTGGAGTAGAGCTGTAGTGAAAGGCGTTTTTACAAGTTTCGTTCTTTAATTGGCTTGCTATATTATTAGCTAGGCAAGCTGCATTTTTGTTCTCAGTGAAGTTGGGGAGATTTAGTGGCATCCTATAAAGATTAAGGTCCTCCAAGATATATTTTTCAGCTGTATCTGTGAAGATGTAAAACTTGCATTAGTTTGAAGATTAAGTAAATAATGCACCAAAGTTAACCTATTTAGCAGTAGTCTTCTCTATGTTCTACAACTAGCTACCAATGTTAATTGATAATTTTATACTTTGATGGAATTAAGCGGTGAAGCAGGGAGTTTGAGATTTTTGCAATCAAGGTTTATAATATGCCCTTTGTTGGAGCTTGAGAACTAAATGCTAGTCTATCCTTTGTCAATTCCTTAAAATTTTTTATCTTAACAGGATAGTAAAGGTATAGAAAAAAGAAAGATTATTTAGCACCAAATACCAGTTACTCATCAACATATGAAATGGTTAGCGTACAATTTTTCTTATACAGGCTATCCTATTCTACAGCAAAATACTTTAAGCACTGTTCCAATAACTTTGTCATACTTTCATGATTTTACAAAAGGTTGCCGCCTGATGGCTCTGGATTTTGTTTGATTAAGTTCACAAAAAACTAGTTTAGCAACTTAATGAAATGCTGTAAGAATCCTATGTAATCCTAAATACACAGGGCCCATTGATTAGAATTGAGCAAATGCCTGTTCCAAAACTTTGTTTCTCCTACAACTCAAACTGAAAATCAAAATGAATTTTATGTTTCAAGTCGAGGAACTAATTAATTGAAGTCATAATTTCAGTTAAAAACATGCGCGTGTGCAATAACTATTGCTAAAAAAGTGTGAGAGAGAGAAATGAATTACCATATGACACGCGTGTACACACATATATACATATATAGAGGGAGAGTGAGAGAGAGAGAGAGTACCATCACAATCACAAGACGCTTTTCCTTGCACAACATGAAGAACAAGAAAAAAGAGGGAGAGTTTAAGTTTAAAGAAGCATGTTTCAAGAGCTTTTAGCTTTTCTTAGCCATAATTGTCCTTTGAATATCTTTCCTTGTTGTAAGTTGCCGTGCATATCAAGGTGTTCTAGGTGCCATCTCTGTTTATTGTACCAAAGTGAAGTGTGACTTTTATGGCAACATTTTGACTTAGGAACCTTAAATGTGGTGTTTATTGATAGTCTTGGTAATGCTTTTAGTAAATGGTTCTGAGGATAGCCATCCAAAGGCAAAATTTTACTCACTGTTACAGTTACTTTGTCTTTCAAAATTTTAATCCTTAAACTTTTTTTTTTTTTTTTTTTTGATGAGCTTTAATCCTTAAACTTTAATGTATCTCACATATTAATCATTATGTCTATTGCCATCTATTGTCGTATGCCCAATAAAGTTATACTTAAGAGTTATGAACAATTTTATGGAAATGTTAAAGTTTAAGGACTAAAATGACAAAAACAATTTTCTCAAAAGAAAAAAGAAGACAAATAAAACTTTAGGAATGAAAATGATATTTCATGTAAACTTAAAGGGTGAAAATTGTGTTTTAACCAAAAAAAAAAAAAAAAAAAAAAAATTGATGATAAATAAATAAACATATGTGTTGTCAAGAGTTAGTATCTCATCTCCTTCAAAATTTTGAAGAAAAAACCTAATATGAAATATATTGATTAAAAAAGAGGGAAGCTCACATATGCATATCCAATAATAGGAAATTACGCACCTTCTTATTTTTTGACTGAACAAGAAACTACCTTAAAAAAAAAAAAAAAAAAATAAAAAACCTTTAACCTCTTGTTTCTCAATTTGCTCTTGTTTTCCTAATGATTAGGAAAAATATTTTGTTTACTAAATGATTTTGGCCGATAAAATTCAAAAAGCATAAGAATTAAAAAAAAAAATTATATTAAAAAGTCTCTTTTTTCCTCCCTTAGAATGACCAATATGTCATGGGCCAACCATATATTATTTTTGTTTTGAACGGTTTTAGACCCCTTAACACACAACCAGATTGAGTAGCCTAGTTAATTAGTCAAGTTGTTACTTAGTCAAATTAAGCAATTTTAGGTTAAAACAATCAAACAATCATATCAAGAATATATAGCAGCGGAATAATAAATAACACAAGATATGATCACCCAGGAAAACCAAACCGGTAAAAAACTTGGGAAGGATTTTACCCACCGATCCTCAAGGCAAAACTAAATTCACTATGAAAGAATCGAAGTTCATACAAAAGGACTTACAAGCTCCCCGCTCGACTTCCTAATGCTACCTACCAGTAGAACTTACTGACACGACCCCGTGCAAGCTCCGAATCCACGGACTTCTTCTTTCTTGAATTCTTCAATCAGCTACAACCCACGCTTGATATTCTTTAAGCTTCAATGGTAGCAACCGAGTTGATCATCAAGATGTTGAAGTAATCTTTATCTTGAAAACCCTAAGCTTTGTGTAAAGGAAAGCTCCTCTAGATCTCACAAGAGATTTACACAAAACAACAATCTATGAGCAACAATACAATTGGAGCAACTCTAAAAATGTGGCTAGGGTTTTGCCTTATATACCTAGGGCAAAAACATAAAACCCTAAACGTTTAATGAGTTAGGGTTGAGTTGGAAAAACTACAGAAAACGCAATCTGGTCGACTTTCGATCGATCGAGTTTATTCTTCGATCGATCGAGCCAGACCGAAATGCCCAAATGCATCTACAGTCTCTCGATTCCAACTTTACAATAATTAATCAACTTTGAGCAAGTTTAAACAAGACTAAACATATTGTTTTGATCATGGTTTGCCAATATTACAAATTAGAGTTCTAAATACATAAATTCCTAAACCTTTAGAACCTAACATATTTTTTAATTTTTTTTTAAACTCTTTGGATAAATTAAATTCTTGGGAACTAGTTGTAAATTGTTATTTTTGGAGACCAATAAGATTTTTTTTTTTTTTTAGGAGTTCTTGGGGAGTAGTTGACCTCTCTGCCTTGTAACCTAACTAGTTAGCACTTCTTGTATTTCTAATGGAACCATTCAGTTCGAATCTAACTATTGAAGTATTAAAAAAATTTATAGGAAGAAAAGTAAAAAATGGAGGAGGGTATTAATTTGTTAGGCATCCCTTAGCATCATCACAACAAAGCAATTCTTAAAAATGGCCACTCACATAATTCTTTGAATCACTATCTAAATATAAAAAGTGTAATGAAATATGAATAATTTTATATAATTTTTTAGAAGTCAATTATATATTTATTATTAGTCTATTGGAATTTTTTTTTTGAGGAAGGGATTTTATTTTAGACTTATTAATTAATTAAATTATTAATATTTAATTTAATATAATTTTCTAGAGTAAGAATTCAATAATTAGGCTTCGGCCCAAGTCAATTAGGATTAGAGTTTATTCATTATTAGTGTGGGTTGCACGTGCAAGGCACGTGCTGGCCCTTTAGTGAGAAAATTAATATAGATTTTTTTTGTTGAAGAAGTATGAAGTCATGTACTTAAATTTAAAATAGCTATTTGAATATCTATGTACTATGACAATTTCTTAGAACTTATTTACTAAATGTAATATCTACTCACCAAAAAATGCTACAAAGAATGATAATGAATGTCATCATCTTTCTACAATATTTAAATTTTCGCAATGAATGATAATATATGCTACAATTTTTTTGAAGATCTTCATTAAATTAAATATTTGCAATCATCTACAATGAAGATTTTGTTATTCATATTTCATTCTTTATTATCTTATTTTATGAGTTTAACTACGATGTTTAGCTTACTTATTTTTAATGAATACCCTTTTAAGCAGGAAAATAAATTAAAATAAGAGCAAAATAACAAAAGACATATCATCAAAGTTTCTATTAGATAAATTATAAGTGTAGAATATTTAAACCTAATAAATTAGTGTTCTCTAGGTAACAAATAGAACACCATATATCATCATTCTAACTTTCTAAGCATGACTACCAGTCTATCACATAAAATTCAAAATACAAAAAGAAATTTTTTAGGACATTAAACTTTAGTAGGAGTATATTAGACATTGCACAATGGAATATTTTAGGAATTATAAAATTTTGTTAGGGTTTAAGTAAGAGAGAAACAATAGGGATGTATGCTCATTTACAAAATATAAACGATGAAATTATTCAACTTTAGTTTAAGGAGGGAATGCAACTCCCCCAAACATAAAGGAAGAAAGTGTTACTTCGTCAATTTGTGTGTGTGTTACGTGTATGTAAAACAATATGTGTGCGAGTGCTTTTATTTTTATTTTTATTTTTAAAAAAAACTTGAAACAATGTGTTAAAAAAAAAAATCAACCTAAAAAAATTATGCATTAAACAATGAATTTTAGTTCAACAAATTGAATAAACCAAAAAAGAAGTCTAAAAACACAACAAAAAGTCGCGATATTTTTACAATACCTTTATTTCTAGCTATGGTGGGTCCTAGTCTGATATTTTATTATTTTATTTTAGAATAATGTTACGTCTATAATATTTTCATAATAAATCTTAAGTGGTAAATTGCTACTGGTTTTAAATTGGGCTAACCACTTTTAACTGTGCATTTAAAAATAAAATAAAAAGCCAACTGAAGAAAATTGTGCCTAAAACAATGAATTTTGGCTTATTAAATTTGACCAAACAAAAAAAGAAGCCTAGGAACACGACAAAATGTTACACAAAAAAGAAGTTTAGGAATATAACAAAATGTCACAACATTTTCGTAATATTTTTTATTTCCAGCTGTGGTAGGTCCCAATTTGATATTTTATTATTTAATTTTTACGTCCACAACATTTTCACAACAAATTTTAAGTAAAAAATTATTACTGGTTTTAAAATTATGCATTAAAAAAAAAAAAAAAGACAATACAAGAAAATTGTGCGTGAAATGTACAGTGAATTTTTGGCTCACCAAATTTGACTATATATACTAAAAAAGAAGTTTAAGAATACAACAAAATATTAAAACATTTTCACAATACTTTTATTTTTAGGATCCGAATAGATATATTTTTATTTTATTTGAGAGAAATGCTACATCCATAATATTTTTAGAACAAATTATAAATGACAAATTGTTATCGGTTTTAAATTGAACCTACTACTGATATCACTTTTTTATCATTCAAAAATACCTTCCCACATAAAATTTGTTACAAAATTATTGTGAAAATGTTATGGACACAACATTTCTTTTTATTTTATTTTATTTTGATTTATAAGGAACTGAGATCTCGCTATTGTGAAAATATTGTGACAAGAAGAAGATGTTATAATATTTTTATAATACATTTATTTTTAGTTGTGATTAGTCTCAGTCTCTTATTTTATTTTGACCTTTAAAAAATTGACACCTCAATAATTATGAAAATATTGTAAAAATTTGTTGCGTCAGTGTAATTGTGTATGCACATATAATATTTAAAAGCACAAGCAAAACCAGCATATTGTGAAAAAAAAAGGCCAATGAACAGTGCAAATTGTCAATAATTGTGAAAATATTGTAAGAATTTGTTAAGTCAGTGTAACTGTACATACACATATAAATATTTAAAAGAAAAGACAAAAACAATATAACCAAAACTTGCGTACTGTGGTTTGTGGAAAAAAAAAATCCTAATGAACAATGTTATAAAAGTGTTGTAAAAAATATTATGAATGTAGCATTTTTTTTTTCATAATACCTTCAGTTTTAGTTGTGGATGATTCTAGTATGATATTTTATTTTAATTTATAAAGAATTAACATATTAATAATTATAAAAATATTATGACAATTTATTATGTTAACTAACAATTTTATATAAAAAAAAAAAAGAGCGGACAAGACTCAATAAACCAAATGTGTACTGTAGAGACATTAATGCTTTTTATTTTATTTTTTTGCTAAACACATTGATGCTTTTTATATAGCTAATAGATAGCCTACATAATATAATAAATACATTATTGCAGTCCAGTGAGGAAAAATTTAATACTTTGCAAGGAGTGGGGCAGCGATTAAACAATATTGCAAAAATACGAAAGCGACACATATCACTGTCTTGAAGTAACAAAACGACACATTGTCTGAACCTAACAGTGAAAGCGGCAAATTGAAAATATAGTTGTTTTTTTAAACACAACGACAAGTTTTTTTTTTTCAAAGACACTCATTCCACGTGGCATTCTTGGCCCCATCTCCTGTTTTTATATTACCAAAAATACCATTACTCCCTTTCCCATCTCTCTCACACCCTCATACACCGACACACAGTCGCTCTCTCGCTCTCAAATCAATGTAAGCCTTGTCTGCTTTGTAAGATTGAGCTCTCAAATTTGCGTATTTGAGTAAGTGTTTTTATTCCCTGGAGTTCATTTTTTTACAATATTTCGCTTTAATTTTACAGTGTTTGGATTCGGCATCCTAATGGTCAAAACTTGCTTGCCTTTCTCGTTCATCCCCCAGATCATCCTGGGAGAAGGGGCATGAGGTTTATAGCTAAATCCAAAACCTATTTAATTTATATATTAATATTATTTTATTTTAGAATTACATTTATGATTTTGGATCCCATGTGAGTGTAGTGATGGAGTAAAAATCTAAATTTTGATATGCTTGGAATACATGCAATTTTACAATAATTTGTTTTCATGCTAGATTGGAAATGATGTTGCCTCACAATACGTTCTGGGTTGGGACTATGTTTGTTACCTTTGATCATGGTTAATTTTTTTCCATAATGATATTGTTATCTCTAGTTTCTTGTTGGAAAATGAGAGACAGTAGATGCATATTGATAAGAAATTATTTGAAATTTCCTGTCAGAACCAAAACGAGACAGGTTTCTACAGATATTTGAAAAATATGATGGAAGTATTATTTAAAAAAGAAAAAAAGAAAAAAAGGAAAATGATTAAGTATTAGGAACATTGAATGGATGGGTTTTTAAAGGAAAATTAGCTAATGTGGCAATTAATAACTCTATATTAATGATATGTTAAGTGGAGTTTTTTTTCACCCTTAGATGTTATGAAAAGGTGTAACTTGAATCCATCTCATATATATCTATATACACACATACATGCATATCTATCAACCACCAGATTTTTGCTAGTGCACGTCATAAAGCTGAACTTTTTTTGGGGGTAAAAAGCTGAACTATATCTGGCCTCTGCAGTTTTCCTTGTTAGTCTGTGTGTAGACTAGACTGTCTATGATGCTTATATCTTCCTCTTATGATTCAGTAAAGTAAAATTAGATTTTTTTTCCCCTTCTCTATATCTTACAAAATCATTCAATGATATTGTACATATAGGTAATGAACTTCCTTCTCGGTTCATTTCATTGATATTGTACATTACCATTAAAGAAATGTAAAAGCATAAAAGACCCCCTCCTCCCCCAAGTTAATAAATTGCTTGCATACTGTGCCCAAGGAATATGGCCTTCATTACTTATCTGTGCCTTGAATTATCCAAAATGGTATCTATAGATGTGTAATTTCTGATTACTGAGCATTTGGTGCATCCAATTATTATGGATTCAAATATTCTCAATTCTGATTAGGAGGTCAAACCAAGGACCTATGGAAGTTGGGGTAGCCCTGTCCCCATGGGCATTTTTATCTAGTTTTAGGTTCCAAATACTTCTGTTGTAGGTTATAATGGAATGAATTTGCAGCTTTTCTTCTACAATCCTGACTTATGGTGGCTGAACCGTATGGGAAAACAGTCCTTGTACAATGTTCATATTACTGTTGATGTAAAGGGATATGGAGAATTTGATGCTTGAGAGCCATATTGATAATGCCACAGGTGGAAGGTATTGCTTTATATGCCTTCTAGAACATTTTACTTAGGTTCTTATTTTGATATTATGATATGTAGTCTATAAATTTTTGATTTAAAGGTTGTTCAAGGTCAACGGATAGCCTTTCATTATCTGTGGTGGTAATTGGATATTGTCGGATGGGTTACTATGTCTTTCAAGGGAACGTTATGAAATAGACATCAAGTTTCATGCCAATATGCATTTTAATATGACTCACTGTTGGGGTGGTCGATTGGCTGAGAGGACAGAATTTTATCAGTATTGTGATATTTATGGACTTTTTTGGTGATCTCTCTCTCTCTCTCTCTCTCCTATTTGTGTGTGTGTTTTGAGTGTGATCAATTATAGAGGGTATATACAAAATAGAAATAGAAATATTGAACGAACAATCACACAAGGAACATAGAGATAGAGACTTACATGGTTTAGATTTAGACATATGTCCAATGGCGGGCATTGAGATGAAAAATTTACTAAAAAGTGTGACTACAATAGTTGCACAAAACAAAACCCTATATACACCCAATGAGCTCTTTCTTACTAATAACAAAGATTATGGCTACAAAGTCAGTTTGGTGACTTTTTGTGGAGACTACGTAACCAAGTAGGACTAGGCAGTACTATTTGCTTTCTCATACAGAATAAGAAGATGAAAAACAAACCATACCAAAGTCAGCAACTGTTTTTAGTGGACATGTAAGGGTTGAGTTCAACATTAAGAGAAAAATTAAGGAAAGTTAGAAGTTGATGGACATAGTTGGGTCTAAACCATTTGGCTTAAGCTGTTTGAGTGGCACCCCAATATATATCAATAGGTACCTCAATATATATCTATAGGCTCTTGTTGGAACCCAGGGATACTTCTCGTCCCAAAAAATTGGTATTAGAGTTATGGTTCAACTTTTGGTTCGAAATTTTAAATGTTTGTTATCTATTAAAATTTTTTTTTTTTTTTTTGAATGAGTGTCTTGGTGTTGATGTGGTTGGTGTGAATTTGGTTATTGTTGCATTTGATGCAACTCTTGTATGCACACTCTAGATTTGCTAATGATTCACACGCAGTGGGAAGCTAGGATGATGTGGTAGAGGCTCACATGGGATGGGGAGGTCTATTGTGAGTGCATGTGTGAGGGTTGAGTACCATATAGAGAAGAAGTAAAGAAAATGAAGAATTGATATATATAGTTGGGGGCAAACCTATTGGATGAAGCTTTTGAGATAGAATGATGTCCCTATACGTATATCAATGGGAGGTTGGTGGGTTAGTAAAATTGGGACAAATCCTGGAACATCAAAATTTTCAGATTCACCAAAATTTGTATGCTTTATACTGAGGGTATTGTCATGGGATGCTTGTAGCTTAAGATGCTGGGAATGCCAAGAAAGTGTTCTAGAGTAAGTTTTATAATTGAAAAAAGCTTGTTAAATTACAAATTCTCCCAAAAACTTAAGCTATTGGGATATGGTAAATTTAATCATTTAACCACATACTTCTAACACTCTCATGTGTGGGCTCAAACTCCCTTTTATAAGGTGTGGCCCAAACATGAGATTTTAAATGGAAGATTGAGTGGAGAAGCAAGGATCAAACTCAAAACCTCCTGCACTGATACTATGTTAAATTACCGATTCTTCCAAAAGCTTAAGCTACTAGGATATGGTAAATTTAACTATTTAACCACATACTTCCAACAAGGCTAACAACTATAATCTGCAGTACTTTCCCAAGAATGATGGTGTTCTTGTAACCATATAAATTGATGATATGTTAATCACTAAAATCAGTTCCATTATGAAAGTTACCATAAATTGTGGCATTGTTGATTTTATAATGCTTTTGAAAATTATTAGGGTATTTATTTTCTTTGACCTAAATTGTCCACAGAGCATTTACCTCAATTGTAGAGTACTAACATAGTGGCAATAGTGTGTCACAAGCAAAATTTATTTCCTTTCTTCTAAGTGTCAAAATTTGATTTTAAAACAAGCATAACTGATGTTATAAGAACAAGTTAAGACATGAGCAAGCCTATGCTTGCGAGAAAATTCTTTATTTTCTTTGTTACAAATCAACATTTCTTGATTTCTAATTTCTCAGGTCAGCTACATGGATTATTACTACCATCACTATCATTTGACCTTGATCTCTATTTTAGGCTATACACTCTGTTAGAAAATTTTTTATTTTATCTTTTCTGACTGCCTCTGCCTTAGACCTCATATATTTCTAGCCCCCTCTTGTTCTCGAATGCTTTGAAATATAAATAAAGAACTGCTTACTAGTCAGCTCAGTGGTTTTTGTCTAAATAATTAGAAATTTTCTTAATCAAATTTTCTATATCTTCTCCTCAAAGCTACGTCTAGATTTTAGTGAATACATTCATTCTGTATTCTATCTTTTATTGCCATTATCAATGATTTAACTAAATTATTTAGGATGATGGCTTTGTTGAGTTCATTTGTATTTTTTAATTGCCATTAACATATTTCAGTATCGTTTTTCTCAAAAAATTTATTTGATACTTTTGGTACACTTGGTTATTTAGTAACTGAAGCTTTAAAATGTTCCAACCAGAGTGAATTCTGCATTGTATTATTTTGAACGATTTATCCTCCTGAGACCCAGGCCTGTCTACAGGGTTATATATTGGTCAAGGCTAACCAATCCTAAGGATTCCAATATTCTAAGTTATTTCAGTATTAAATTACTCTAGCATAACTTGGTCCATGTGGCTGACTTGATCTTTGTGGGTGTGGCAAGAGTTTTGGAGTACTGAAGAGATTGAAATGGTGATCCGGTATCAAATCCAAATGGTCCCCTTGATCGTGATTTTCTCTTGCTATGTGCAAGAGACACTGTCAAGCTTCTAAGAAACCATCCAATTCTTGCTCTTTCGGTAGGTGAAAATGAGCAAGTTCCACCAGATGACATCAACAAAGATTTGGAAAATGTCCTGAGACTAAATCCTTATTTCGAAAACTTCAATGAAATCAGCAAATCTTCTGAAGATTTATCTGCAATGTCAAACGATCCTAGCCAATATTTTGATGGTACATGTGTTTACATCCAAGGACCTTTGTGGGATGGATTTGCAAATGTAAGGGGGGCTTCACTGATGGCCCTTATGAAATCCGAAATCCTAAAGCACTTTTTAAGGATGATTTTTACAGCCATGGATTCAATCCTGAGGTTGATTCTGTCAGGATGGCTGTTGCATATACTATCAGAGCAAGAATGTCTCAAGAAGGCTGGCAGATTCCGTTGTTTAAGCAACTTCCTAGTGGGTACACAGAAGAAGTTCCAACCCCATATGGGAATAACATAAATTCATTCCCTATTCAAAGCCAAAAAAAAAGTGTTGATCAGATTGAACTTTATGGAACCCCAAAGGATCTTGATGATTTTTGTTTAGAGGTAAATCTAAATTTTCTATAGCTATTCTAGATGCCTATTGGTTTTTTTTTTTTTTTTTTTTGAGATGCTGACCTAACTTGAAATGATCATCAAGCCTAACTGGCTAACTACATTCAATTTAGAGCTTTGCTGGAGGGCCGGACTTTCGTAAATATACTAGTCCTGATTTGGAAGGCACAAAATCCTTGGACTAGTCTTAGTGGTCAGTTAAATGATCATCTTTTACACCAAATGGCAGGTTTCTATGGCTGTCGCTGTGCTGCAGAACCAATCCATGTCCTGCTGAATCTGGCTACATATTTTATAGAGGTAATTTCTAAACTAGTGGAGTTATAATTTATGAGTTTGGATTGGATCTTGAAATTTAATGACTATTTAATATCTGATGAAATGTTTTCATAGAACACGTATTGAGCCTGAATAATCTTTTGAATTCAATAAATAAAATTGATATATATATATATATATATATATTGACAGAACAAAATAATACGTTAATAAGAAAAAATCTAGCAAAAATGCTCATAGTTGATTTTCTTTTTGTTTTTGTATGTGTGGGTTGACAAGACCAGGGGGTGGTTGAAATGCTTAAATTTGTGTTTCTTAAACCAAATAATATTTCAAAAGGGTGCATATATGAAACTATTGCATTTTACTCAAAGACATTCTTCGTACTTGATGCTATTTAAAATGATCCCATCCAGAGATGGTATGTAACATCGCAATTGTTTTCTGAATCTGCCATCAGCAAGTTGTCAATACTATGTCTGAGGAACTGTCTAACATAGCTATTGAAGCCTTGGTCTAGGATCTAGAAGGTACATTTCCATACTACAAAGTTTTTGAAAATCTCTCTGCTCTGGCCAAAAAAACAGTATCCATAGTTGAGATGAAGTATCCAAAGTCTAAAAACCCAAAGCTGGTCTACTGCCTTCTCAAACTCTACCACACATCAGACTATGCTATTTTGTCTAGGAAATTTTACTGGTTGCATCTATTTGGTGGAGATTACAAGCAGCTGGAGCCATACAAAACCAAAAAAATAACCCTCAAGATTTACATCCAAGGTTTTCATTGAAGGGTTCACTTGTAAAATTGAAATGCAGGTTGAAAATGTGGCCAAGAAAGCTGACTCTAAAAGTTTAACCAATATGAACAAATAAATAAGAACTTTTTATTAAAGAATAGCCAACCCCAGTGCACAGGAAATGTATTAACAGTGGCAAAAATTTAGGACCCAAATTACAATGATCAACTAGAACGGGGAGAGATAAAGAAGAGCAAGAAGGTAAGATTAAGCTCCATTCAAGGAGAGTATGAAAGAAAAAGGACTTTATATAAAGGATCGACTGTTCGAGAACTCTTCATTGTTCATTACTCAGACAACTATTTCTCGCTAGTGTCCGGCTAAGTTATTCCCATTAAGATCACTTTTAAGGTCCCTCCAGGTGTCACGCCTTGCATTTTGCTTAATGGCTGGAATTACCATGACAGTCCATTAAGCTGGGTAAAGAATACTCTTTTAATGTTGTTTGAAACCTGTGGAAGTATAAAATCTATAGAGGTCAGGTTTTACAGAGGAAATCATTATCACAAGTTCCTGGAATTCTTGGAAATAAATTTCCAACTTTTACATATTTAATTGTCCTTTTTTGCACTGAGAAACATTTTTTACTTAAAGTTTCACCAGCGATACCTGGAATGAAGCAGCTAAATAAATTGAGAGAACCTTCTATATTTTTGCCAATGTTATTTAGTTCTTCTTAGGTGAAATACCTTCAAATTTTTAATATATGGTGTTGACTCCGTGTGTAAATAATTTGCTGAGATGGACCTTTTTATCATTTGCTTGCTTTTAATGTGTGTGCTTTCTCATTACTTTTCTTTGTCTTGATCAAGGGAGTGATGGAATGAGAGAAAGATGCAGAGAGGAAGGGTGTTTATTCAATTAAAAAAAAGGGCAAGGGATGAGTGAAAGAAATGCATATGAATTTAGTTTGTTTAGCAAACTGAGAATTGGACTTCGAATTTGGATGCTTTGAAATCTAAAGTATAAAATTCTATATAATTTTTGAATTGTCCTTTTTTGTTAACATAAACAATAGAAATCAATATTATAAATTTTGAGTAAATTCCAACTCAAAAATCATCATCTAAATGTAATACAAGAGATAAAATTTCATTTATGTATAACCTAGAAAGAGATGCATAAAGAAATCTCATCAATGAATGAGAAAAATTAATGTTAGTATGGACATGTATGGGGAAAAAAAAAAAAAGGAAGAAAATGAGGAAAAGAAATAGGAAATGTTACTAAGAAGATTTAACTCCAAGTTGACAAGGAAGCATAAATGCCTTGCTTGCTTCTTTTGTTCCTTCTTTCTTTTGTTTTCTTTGTGTTGGAGGAAGGATTTCTTCTTTGACACAATGACATGATAATCTATTGAGTTGGACAAGGAATATTTTCTTTGGCACAATGGCTTGATAATTCTATATATATAGTAGAAGTTATAAATGGTTTTCATATGAACTTAGCCTTAAAAAATTCGATACAAAAAATAATTTGGAAGCTTCTCAAGGTGTGTTTTGAAGCTAAAATTGGATTCTTCTTATTGTAAGTTTTTATAGTTGCCTATATAAATTTGTTCACATGTATGTGTGTTTTTGTATTGGTATTCATAAACAATAGTTACTTTGCTTAAAATTTGTGTAGTAAGATTATATTGCACTTGTCGCTATATTTTTATGAGATATATTACTCTAAATGGTTTGGTTTATGTTAGATTTGATGCAATTTTGATAAATAGTGTATCACTCAACTTTTTTTTTTAAGCCATTATTTTCTTGAATCACATTTTTATTTTCTTGAGTCACATTTTTATTTAATATCTATTATAGGTTAATCACTCGCAAAATTTTAAAATAATTAGTTGCATGCTATATTTAAGAATGCAAGCAATTATAATTGCTCTTCATAGATTAGTGAGCTTTTCATGGCTAATCACCTTGATATTCAAAAAGAACAATAGATCAACTTAATATTTGATAAGCATGATAATTGGAGAAAGAAAATTAGTCTAACAATGGGATTAACAAACTATTATTATGGGGAAAAAAAAAAGGTATTGAGGAATATAACTTCGGTAAAAGTTACCAAACAGTCTAGCTCGAACCAATTTTTATCAAATATTTGTTTTGTCCTTTATTAGTACTAAAATAGTTTACATTCGTTCTCAAACATTACCAAACACTTTTCCACCCTATTTATCACGTGGGGAAGAGAGGAGTTGAACATAAATTCTTTTCAAGAAGAACATCTACCAGTACCACCGACTGCTGAGCTAAAAAAATTCTTGGCAAAATATTAATATACATAAATGTTAAGGAGTGATAGACTTAGCATTAAAATATATATGTATATATATATATATTTGTTAAATGAAAAAACATCATGATGTTGCATTTTTCATTGTATAATTGGATTAGTAGAACCAACCTAGCATGAGGTTTACATAAAACTCTAAAAGACTTTACTCTTTCATTTCTGTATCCCCATTCCACCTTTACTACTAAACTTTCTCCTGTAGATTTTGTTGGATTAACTTTGTTCTTATGAGTTTTAATGCATAACCTAGGTTAAGTAAAAGCTTGCATA
This sequence comes from Quercus aquifolioides, assembly GCA_019022515.1. Lineage (NCBI taxonomy): Eukaryota > Viridiplantae > Streptophyta > Magnoliopsida > Fagales > Fagaceae > Quercus > Quercus aquifolioides. The sequence goes on from CM032328.1 coordinate 16,829,561, forward strand.
AAGAAGTAACAATATATAAATATGAAGGCAAACTTAGTTGCACTATTTACTTATATATTGAATAAAGGAAAACATAGATATGTGTTTAGATGATTTTAAATAAATGACAACGATTAACGTTAACAAGAAAAAAAATTATATTTTTTTAATAACAAAAATGGAGGATCAATTAAAAATATAGTTTGAATTTTTGTTGTGCAAACATTCTTACTATTTTATTTCGAACTTTGAGATGCATTCAGATTATTTTTTGAAGAATCACGTTTATTTTTAATGGAATCAAGTAAAGTAATTCCTATTTACACAATACTTTTATGCTTTCCCCAAAAAAAAAAAAAAAAAAATTCACTTTAATTTTTAATGAAAATCAATAAAAAGAATTCCAATCAATACAGAAGTTTTTACGCCTTTCACTGTTCACATTAAAAAATAAAAAATACCCATTACCCAACAAAAATAAATAGCCATGGGCCACACCTAACTGACCCAAGCCCAAGGCCTTTAATTTAAAGAACATTCACGATCAAACTCCAACAAACCTGCTGTGCTGAGTCACGCCCAAATCCCTCTTTTTATTTATTTTTTTTACTTTTTTACATTTAGAGCCATAAAAAACAAAATTGCTGCTATATATATTATATTCAACTAAAAAAAGTAGCAATTCTCATTACGCACTCTCTGTTTATTTTTATTTAGATTCACCAGGACCCAGCCCTTTCTTTCTTTCTTTCTACGTATTATTAATATTTATGCCCTTTTTTCTGATTATTATTTATTTTATTTTTATAAACAATATAGAAATTTGATGATGATGATGATGATATGTCTGTGATTGTGACTGTTACTTTGCATGTCGTCATACAATTAAATAAAGAAGATAGATTAGATGGAGCAGCAGCAGCAGCAGCAGCAGCAACTTCAACATTTTATCCATCTGAACCATCCCTTGCTCTTCAATCCAGATGACAGACGTGGATATTCTTGTTGGGGGTGCAACAAATCAGTTTATGGTCCTAGCTACAGTTGTAAAGAATGTGGCGGGGGGTACAGTCATCATAAATCATGTGCAGAACTACCCCTTAAGTTGCACCATCCCTTGCACCCAATCCATTCTCTTATTCTCTTTCCCCCATGGAGACACCTGGAAAATTACAAATGCAAACTTTGCAAAGCATATAAAGGTGAATACACTTATCGGTGTTCCCGCTGCGACTTCAACCTTCACATTACATGCGCTTCTTTAGTGCCCACCACCATGGAACCTGAATTCCACCACCACCGATTGACCTCCGTTTGGAAGTGGATCACTTTCACTTGCGACCTTTGTGGCATAGAAGACAAAGGAATGCCCTATTTGTGTAATCCATGCAGTTTTTGGATTCATAGAAGATGTACTCTTTTCCCATGCAAAGTCAAAGTTTTGTGTCACAAGCACCTCCTCCACCTCACCCATTCTTCTTTTGAATTCCATCAATCCGACTCTCAAATCTGTGTTCAAAAGGTGGATAAGCACTACTGGCTTTACTATTGCTTCAGATGTGATTTTGCTGCCCACCTCAATTGTGCCATGAGAAATAGGGAGGACATAAATTTGCAGGAATTTAAAGATGAGAATTAAGTTTGCGAGCTTGATGAATCGGTTGACTCGGCAACTTACAAAGTCAAAAAATTCAATGTGGGGTAGGATGGAACTCAGATAGCTGCAAAAATAATTGATCACTTCAGTCATGAGCATGAGTTAAAGCTTACCAAGGAGCTTCTAAATAACCAAAAATGCAATGGGTGCATAAGAGTCATTCTCTCTCTGTTTTATAGTTGCGTAAAGTGCAACTTCTTTCTTCATGAATCTTGTGCTAATTTACCAAAAAAAAGGCAACACCACCTCATCAACACCCATTAACCCTGCTTCCAATGAAACCAAGTAGGATTTTATGTGTTATGCATGTGATCATAATTGCAATGGCTTCACCTATTGGTGTGAGACATGCTATTTTACACATGATGTTCAATGTAGTATGATCTTAGAAATCCTTACCCACTCTGGTCATGATCACAAACTTATTCTCTCTAGTGTTAAATCTTCTCAAAATTGCAGTTGTTGTGATTCTAAAACTTACTCAATATTCCGTTGTACCACTTGTGCATTCGCTTTGGACTTCAGATGTGCTAAACTACCACATTCTACAAGATACAAACAACATTAGCATCCTTTCACTGGCTGAAGATAACTTTGGTGAATATTATTGTGATATCTGTGAAGAAGAACGGGACTCAAAGTATTGGTTTTTACTTGTGAGGATTGCAATTATCCTACTCATCCAAATTGTATTATTGGGAAATACCCAAATTATAAGTTTGGAGGTATTTACACGTTTGATTGTCACTCACACCCTCTTACTTTCATTGAGGAAACTAAGGACCGCCCTCGATGTAACAAATGTAATGATACTTGTGAAAAGTTGATCTATCAATGTGCTCAGTGTAATTTCTACATCCACAAGAGTTGTTTATAAAAAGGACAAATGTGTTTTTATTTTATACTAGATGTAGTCCATGTAAGTTTTGGTGCGTGGAATTCATAAAATGAAAATGCAGTAATTATTTTCAATGCTCTTTCTTGGCATCATGGTTCAAATACAACGTGAATACATTGTAACAACTCATGCTTGTTTGTGTGTGGTTGTACCCTGCCTTGTCCACATCTGTTAGAAACAATAAGCTTGTTGATAGTAGGAATTTTCAGTTTTCAATGTTTTATGGTAGTACATTGTTTAGCAATGGAAGTTGGATTTCAGTGTGGAACATAAAGTTTAGGGTTGTTGAACAAATACTGGAACTAAAAGGCAAACTTCCAATATCTCTTATCGGCTTTGTATGACTACTTTTCCCTCTATTTTCTATTTCTATGCAATTCCGATTGCATTCATTTTTCTTGAGCTCACATTAATTGTCTATGTCTTCTTCTTCTGCATTAGGTGAGCATCCGTTATTTTGAAGAGGGAAATGAGCAATTAGAGTCAAAACATGAATGCAAAGATTCAATAGCATTTTAAGTTATTATAGATTTACATGTTTATTTTATCAAAAAGATTTACATGTTTATCAACATTTTTTATATCATTAGTTTTAGTCATTGATATTATTACTATTATTGTTATTTCTAAGAAAGCTCAATTATGCATGATTTAATTATCATTGATGGTGAGGTTCTTTTCTTTTGTGTTTTCTCAACATAAATTTAGTAAGAATATTGGCCTAGTATTTTAATATGAGGGCATGACATGTACTTTGTAAATGTTGATGTTAAGAACATGGTGATTTGGGGAGTAGCAATTGTTAATAACATGGCTGATTGAGTTATATAGTCTAATTGAATGTACTCCAAGATATTCTTTAAAATCTTTTTGGGCAAAGAAACTAAAACTTGTCTGATAAGTTCAGGGCTCAGTTTAGAAAATGTTAGTCAGACCTTTTCTGGTTTGAAGGATGTCATTGTTACATAATACTTCTAAAATTTCAAGGAAAAATCATTTTCTGTGACTTACCTGTGTACTTGTGTTCAAAAAGTCATGCTTTTGGTTCTTTTCCCTTAATTTTTAAGCATAATTTTAGTAATGTTGTGATATGCCTGTTCTGATCATCTAAGTTAGTTCTCTTTTTCATTGCCTAATTCTTATGTTATTTGGTTTTAGTCTCCTGATTACTGTGCAATTAACATAACCATTATTTGCCACCATGGGACTAAATATTTGGGGTCTCTTGAGCTTCTTCATATTCCTCTTTTTGTTGTTAAATGATTTGTGCTACTATTTTCTCCCCTCAAATTTAAAGTTATGTTAGGCTGTTGTGCTTTTGCTTTCCACACAAATGAGTTCCAAGCCTCTTCATTCTGAAAATCCACCCTGACATTTACGTTGGTTTTCATTTGCCTGCACACTTCCAAAGCTTTTAGATTTTGTTATTGGTTTTGGAATCCCACATAGTTTAGAAAATTAACAAGGAGATGCAATAATTCCTATCAAGAGTGTTAGTCCCACATTGGTAAGAAAAGAAACAGGGAGATGATATAGTCCCTATACATTGAGTGGTGGTGTAGTTTTTGTTTTGTGCTTGTAGGAGTTTGACATCAAAGATTTGTCTTGTCTTTAGTGTGGGAGATTTGTGAGAGTTTTGGTTGTCATCTTGTTTTAAGTAATTTTGCATTAGCAATTGCTATATTCTATGGATAAAATTTAGATACAATATCTTAGGTGCATGACACTAGTTCTCTTTATGTTATTTGCAGTCTCCTTTTTTAATTTTAATTACTTCTACAATACTTGTCACTACTGATTAGTGATTATACCTACTGATTGCTTTGGGGCTAAAAGTATGTGTAGATATTATCAAACTACAGCCGATCAGAGATTATTGAGAGGTAAACCCGTTGCTATGTTTCTTGAATTTTAGCAGTGATGTGCTAAGTTGTGCTTATTTTTTCATTTAAATATTTTTCCTTTTTCCTTTGCCTAAGCTATATCCATTCAGTTGTTGATTAGGAATGATTAATTGTTGTTTGGTAGAAGTACTCAAGCATTCCAACAAAACTGCCAACTTTCTGAACAGTTATTAATAATATATTGTTCTTTACTTTTGATAATGTATCTGGGTATACTGTATCCAGTATTAACTGATGTGTGCTATTTTACTAGCCCAGCTCGCATGCAAATACATATGTCATAGTAATTGATTAAAATGACTTCTATGAATCATAATCATTTCACTTGGGAACTTAATGATGTAATCTATATGTAATTCATTATTTATCTGTTGTTTCTTTCATTGTACAATTTTTCTTTTATTCTTACAATTGAGGTTCCATTTGGTAGGGAATATTTAGATTTATTCAAAAAACTAGAATGTGAAGCTTCTGATATCTTTGTTAATGAGGTTCTCTGTGTTGGCAAAGGTACTGCTGCATTAATTTTATTCTAGAATACACTTGGTGGATCCATTCTTACCATATTGCTTGCACACACCTACCACCAAAAGAGACACCCTTGGTCATTATCATGTGCACAAAGTACTCTTTTGCTATTCTACCTATTTCTGAAGATCATAAGCTACTCCCTCTGTTGATTATTCATATTTGGTAAACTTAGAAACGCTTGTTCAATCATATGACCATACTCAAAAAAAATTTATAATTAAAAAAAATTACTACGTCAAGGGACTATCAACCTTTTAGGATGAGTGTACAACCATATTTGTGAAAACCACTTTATAAAAATAATTTTCCATTTGATGGTTATCATTTAAATTATTTTTTCAATCAAAATGTGATATCTTTTTTTTTCCTCCCTCGCTCATTTATGCAATTTTCGTATCATCTGCAATGTGTCCAAATTAGAATCAATAATAGCTTACCACTTTAGATTTGTTTTGAAATTATTGTGAATGTAGTATCACTATTATTTTTGTTGAACCCAAATTTTTATAATTATCAAGTCAGGGTGTTCAAAATTTTTATTAGGATAGTCACAATAAGTTAATTTAACATATAATATTTTTTTGGCAGGTGTATATATATACATTTTTCTGCAAGTCACCTGTGACCATCTTGGCTTGCATGTAGAGCTGCCACTGCTGGCAGATGATGAGATAGGCAACAAGGTTGAATCTTGGTGCACCTAGCTCCTAGAGATGCGTATCATGGTGCACATAGACACTCTAGAGCATGTTGCACTGCTTTTCTAGTTTTCTCATGAAGCCGTCGTTTCAACCCACGAAGTGAATAGAGAAAAACAAGAACCACCAAAGCAATATAAGTGAACCATCTGAGTGGAATAGGAAAAACTATAGATGCTAGCAACGTCACTACAAGTGCAGCTGAGAGATCACTGATGTGACCGCAAACAATCACATATACAATAAAGAAGCAAGAAGGAAATGGAAGCGTATATGGTTGTAGGATGAGTTTAAACTCTTGTTCAATTACTTCAATTGTATAAAGGAGACAAAGCCCGGGATCATAGATGCAAAGATGGCATCTCGTGTGGTGGTGGGGAGTGGCCTAGGCAATGAGCTTCTTTGGTGGAGATGTGATGGTAGAGACATTCCAAAAGGTTGCTGCTATATTGTGATTTGTGAGTGCACGACAAAACATAAAAGAGAGAATATATTGAACAAAAATGAAGTTATTATGGCCAGTGAGAAAGAGAGTGAGATATGGGGCCATATATAACCTAATCGTTGAAGATTCGGGCATTGGAGTTCTCTTTATATATTTATATATGGTATGCCCCTAATTCATGCGAAAATGAATAAATTCAGTAATTACATAATGATGATAGAGAAATTACAAAATTATATTATCAAGTTTTACAAACTGAACCAATCACAAAAAATAATCTAACATTTTCATTTTTTTTATGATAATTTTTATTTATGTTGATGAACTGTCACATGATTAGGTAATTCAACCACATAATGTGTAACAATAAGAATGAAAGAAAGTTATTGAACAAACAATATGATCACTTAATCATGTGTTTACCACCCAAGTATTATTACCATGCCAACGGGGGCCTCGTTCAGCTGAGTATGGTTCATTCGTTTTGCCTGACACACTCAGGTTCAATTTTCGCTACCAGCAAGAGTCCGTTGGTGGGCATCATATCGCTAAGTCTATGTGCTCTGTCCGGGGGCTAGCGTAGCCTAGCAAACCCCCCCCCCCCCTCCTTTTTTTTCTCAAAAAAAAAAAAAAAAAAAAAGTATTATTACCATAAGCATGTCTATCCACAAGTTCAGCAGAAAAAATGGAATGCTTAGTATAAAATAGTGATTTGTTTAAAATTGTGTTACCAGCCAAAGGGCTAGACTGAGATGCATTGTAAGAAATATTGTTAGCCATGCCTATGGGGTTAGGCTGAGCATCAAAACCTCCAATCATAGCTAGCAATTTCTGACATTGCTCTAGAGTAAAAGGAAGTGTGTTGTGAGTAGAAGATAGAACAACTTTTATGAATAAAAAGAAAAGAAAAGATGGAACAGCTTTTGAGATAATTTCTGAGCAAGACGCCTGACTAGCCACAGGTTTTCTTGTTTTAGTCTTACAGCCAAGAAGGTAACAATGGATTCTGTAACATTTCTCAACAGTATGACCAAGAAAACCATAGTGACTATATGTGGGCCTTTCTTTGCCTTTCTTGAAAGTCTTTGTTCCAAAATAATTTGAGCCAGAATTGGTAGATCCAAAAGACATAGACTTTGCTGCTAGAGCAATAGACTCAACAAAAGGTCCATTGTTGCTATGACCATTACCAATGGATCTCTGTCTCTCCTCTTGATATTGCATACACACTTTCCACAAGAATAACAAGGAGTTGGACTAATATTCTGAATCCCATCCCAAAGAATTAAAAGATGAGTGAAATAGTCACTGATTGAGATTTCTCCTTGAGAAATACTAGCAAGATTTTTCTTTAGTTAGAAAATTTGAGGTCCATTTTCTTGAGAAAACCTCTCTCAAACATTGTTCCAAACATCAATAGCAACAGTGCTTCTATAACCAACTAGTTGCTATTCTTGGTGAGACACAATTAAGAATCCAAGAAACTACCATTTCATTGCACCTTGCCCAGCTTTGAACCACAAGAGGCATTTTCTCCATTGCTAGAGTGAGGACAGCAGCTCCTTTGATGAATTCAAGCTTATTAATTCTTAACACGCTCCTCTTTCCATTGATCTTGCCCAAGTTGGGTAATTTTCTTTAGTAATTAAGGGCCTGCTTAGTAGCAGATTTTAAGTATTGTTGTTCAAAATGATGTGAAAACTGTAGTTTAAAAAGTGTTGTAAAAACATGTGTTTAAAGTACTTGTAATGCAAAAAATGTGTCTGGTACCATATTTCTATGAACATTTTTTTTAAAATGTGAAAAAACATAATAATGTGTTTGGTATGTGTGTTTTAGAAAAAAATTGGTAACTTTTCTAACAAAAACAGTAAAATAATTATTTATTTATTCTCTCTCTTTCCTCTTCATCCCATCTCTCTCCTTTGCAAGTCCAAGCTAGCTTGAACAATTCACTAAACAATGCAAACCCAAATGAATCAAAGCCAAATTGCTATTTTTTTTAGTTGAGACAAGAGAAAGAAAAACCCATAAAAACTCAGACAAAAGAAAAGCCATATTGCTATTCTATTCAACTGAATCACTGGTCATTCAACCCAGAAAAAAGAAAAACAAGAGAAACCCATCAACTAGGATATTTACACCAAAAAAAAAGAAAAAAGGAAAAAAAAAAAAAAAAAAAAAAAGGATGAAGAAGACAGTGTGCAAGAGAGAAAGAGAAAAATAAATAAATAAATAAAAGAAGAAGAGAGAGTGGTGTGCAGGAACAAGAGGAAAAGAAAAAGAAATAAGAAAGAAAAAAGATAAAGAATAACTTACAAGAAAGAGAAAAATAAAAAAGAAAAGTATGGAGAGAGAAAGAAAATTGGTTAGGTATTGTCAAATTCGTGAGTCTCACACATTTCTAAATATTTACAAAAGTGTCATTGAGCAATATTATTTGAAAACTGAAAATAGGTAAAAGGAGTTTTTTAAATTCAGTGTTTAAAAACTCTAAAATAAGAAACGTAACTTAAATACTTCTAAATAAATTCTCCTACCAAACGCGTTGTTTTTTTTATATATTATTTTTACCTAGTGTTTTCAGTGTTTAAACACTGAAAATTGCCGTTTGGAATCCCTTACCAAACTGGTTCTAAGGGTTGCAATACAAGGATAGTACCAGGATTCTTAGCATGATGTAAGGAGAATTGACATGATTCATCGAAAGTGATGCTTGAAGATGTTGAGGCAATGGAAGCCATTGATGACTTTTGAGAAAAGCTTTAATCTTTGAGAATTGAAAACCCTAAAATTCTAAAGGAAAAGAGGAATTTGCTCTAATACCATATTAGAATCTAGAGAGGAAACAAAGATTGTGATTGTATTGAATGAATATACAGATTGATTCCAATATATATGGAACTAACTATAGGAAAGCAAACGGAATAACAGAAAACTAACCAACAATCCCACTACTAATATTACAGCTGCCATCCACTCACACACACTTGGCACACTTGACACTAGCTTAACTTAATGTTCTTATGCTACATATTACATATAGTTTACTATCACACGACGTAGCTTACTGTTATTAAACTGTCTTCTTTTTCTTCTCTTGCTCTGTCTTCTTCTTCTTCTTCTTTTCTGACTTCTTCTTCTTAATAGCAGTAACTGAACTACTTTGATAATATACGAATATATCTATATACAAAACCTTAATTACAAAAAAGCTTATTTAGAAAACAGAAGGTTTTAAACATGAAATATCATCACGTAGAAGAAAAGCCATATTTAGTAAATAGAAAAGGTTTTAACATGAGATGTCATCACGTAGTACTTATTCATCATATACTGGCAGCTGATGAGATAGGCAACAAGGTTGAATATTCATGGTGCACATAGACACACTAGAGCGTGTTGCACTGCTTTCCTCATTTTCTCATAAAACCGTCGTTCCATCCAACGAAGTTAACAGGGAAAAACACGAAGCAAAACGAACACCAAAGCAATATAAGTGAACCATCTAAGTGGAATAGGAAAACTATAGATGCTAGCAATAACGTCACCACAAGTGCAGCTGAAAGATCGCAGATGTGACCGCAAACAAGCACATATATATTATCAACTGAGTGATTGAGTCTGGCTTCAACTATAGATGAGATAAAATAGAGAAGCAAGTTGGAAATGGAAGCGTATATGGTTATAGGATGAGTATCATAAGGATTAATTAAACCCTTGTTCAAATACTTATATTGTATAAAGGAGATAAATACAGGGATCATAGATGCAAAGATGGCATGTCGTGTGGCAGTGGGGAGTGGCCTAGGCAATGAGCTTCTTGGGTGGAGATGTGATGGTAGAGACATTTCAAAAGGTTGCTACCATATTGTGATTTGTGAGTGCACAACACATAGAAGAGAGAATATATATATTGAACTAAAATGACGTTAGTATGGGTATGGCCAGTGAGAAAGAGAGTGAGATATGGGGCCATATATAAACCTGACAGTCGAAGATTCACGTGAAAAAATGAATTGGAAAAATATAAAATTAGTAATTACATAATGATGATAGAGAAATTTTAAAAAATTATATTATTGTTGAGGTACAAATTTTTGGGTTTTGATTTTATTAGTCCACTCGCTAAAATACCCAAATGAGTCAACACATTATTCTAAACTCATATAAATATTCCCATATATATTACCCTATGTTATTAGGCCTTCACAAATACTCCATACACAAGCCCATAAATTGCCTTGGGCATTCTCACAAATGTTACCTATTATATCTCACATATTACCCAACTTAGAATTTTCACAAATAATACTCACCAATATTGCTATCAAAATTGAGCCACAAAACTGTACTATCTCCACAAAAAGCCCAACAATACCATTTATTAAGCCCGTTGTACACGGCACCTCTAAAGCCCGGTACGATCCAGCATCTCTAAAACCCGATACGATCCGGCATTTTTAAAGCCCGTTGCTACACAGCACCTCTAAAACTTGGTATAATCCGGCATCTTTAAAGCCCGATACGATCTGGCATCTCTAAAGCCCGTTGCTACACGGCACCTCTAAAGTTCGGTACGATCTGGCATCTTTAAAGTCTGGTACGATCTGGCATCTCTAAAGCCGGGTACGATTTGGCACCTCTAAAACCCGTTGCTACACGGCACCTCTAAAGTTCGGTACAATTCGGCATCTCTAAAGCTCGGTACAATCCGGCATCTCTAAAACCCGTTGCTACACGGCACCTCTAAAACCTGGTATGATCCGACATCTCTAAAGTCCGGTATGATCAGGCACCTTTAAAGCCCGTTGCTACATGACACCTCTAAAGTCTGGTACGATCCGACATCTCTAAAGCCTGGTACGATCCGGCACCTCTAAAACCCGTTACTACATGACACCTCTAAAGCTCGGTACGATTCAGCATCTCTAAAACCCGTTGCTACACGGCACCTCTAAAGTCCGGTACGATCCGACACCTCTAAAACCCGTTACTACATGGCACCTCTAAAGTCCGGTACTGTAACGACCCAAGGAAAAGCACTAGCCACATCTGCGCTATACCTCAAAAGGATTAGTCACAATTGAGGCTCCTTGTAGTTGTTAATAAAGCCTAGTTCAACCCAGTAATTACCCGATGTGGGACTCATCACACACCCACACACATCACACAATCAATCAAATTGGGGCATCACAATCTCCCCCACTTAAATCCCTAACGTCCTTGTTAGGGTTCACTTTGTGAGGTAGTGTCTTTGAGCCCATACGGGATTACTGGGCCAGCTCTGATACCATATGTAATGACCCAAGGAAAAGCGCTAGCCACATCTGCGCTATACCTCAAAAGGACTAGTCACAATTGAGGCTCCTTATAGTTGTTAATAAAGCCCAGTTCAACCCAGTAATTACCCGATGTGGGACTCATCACACACCCACACACATCACACAATTAATCAAATTGGGGCATCACAGGTACGATCCGGCACCTCTAAAGCCCGATACAATCTGGCACCTCTAAAGCCCGTTGCTACACGACACTTCTAAAGTTCGATACAATCCGGCATCTCTAAAGCCCGGTACGATTTGGCACCTCTAAAGCCTGTTGCTACACGGCACCTCTAAAACCTGGTATGATCCGGCATCTTTAAAGCCTAGTACGATCCAGCATCTCTAAAAGCCCGTTGCTACACGACAATATCTTTTACAAAATCTCAAACTATTTTTACAAAACCCAAATACCAACTTGGCAACTATCTTCACACTATCTCATAAAGCCCAAATATTATTTTGGCAACTATCTTATAAAGCCCAAATGCTAATTTGACACTTATTTTCCAAAGCCCAAAATGCTGCAAAAACAATTACTTTATGCTTAAAGCCTAAACATTAATATTAGGAACCATTATTAATTTTATAACTATTTCATAAAGCCCAAATGCTATTTTGGCACATATTTACAAAGTCAAAGTATTATTTTGACACCTATTTTACATATGCTAAAATCCCCCACTTATGGGAAATATAAATTACTCATCCCTCAAAAAAATATTGCTTTCACAAAATTTATGGGAACTATGTTTATTCTTTCTATAATCAACTAACTACAAAGCCTATGAATATCACCCATGGAAAAACTACTCATTTTGTAGGGTTAACCAAGCCTAAGGAAGCTTATCTACAAAGCCTAACTGGGTCAAGCCAGTCCACACACAAATCTCAGCAATTGGAAAACACGTGAACTAGTCAACCAAATTTCAGCAACAATTGAACAGCTGGAGCCCCTTCCCATTAGGTCCCAACTTGTCCAATCAGATCAGAAAATAGACACGTGTCCACTAGTGAATCCTTTCTCCACAAGCTGAAATCTCATCATTTCTCAAGTGACATAAAGCTAAAGGTGATGTGACAGAAAGCTGAAAAAGCTTCAGCTAGCTGTCACTTCTTTCTCCTTCAACTCATTCAATCAAGAGCCCAAAGCTGCCATGCCCAGGCTAGTGAAGCTCCTGAAATGACATAAAATTAGCTCATTTTCATATTAAAAATGTGTATTCTCTGGTTCATGAATCAAGCACATGAACCTCAAATGGGGAAACTTAGGGAAATGTGGTTTGGAGGGCACTAAGGGGATCCCAGCAAGGACTCCAAGGTTGACACCTGGCTTGGGGTGACACAACCTGCCCTAGGGAGCTCTGATTCTAGTTGTAGCATATCCAAGATCATTAGCCTAAAGCATGCTCTAATCCCATCAGCCAAGGCTAATCAGCATTCAATGCTAAGCCAGAAACCCAACTGTTATTACCCAAAATAGCAAGAACCTTCTAAAAGTTAAGCTTACTACTCTTAGCTAAAAATCCTAAGAATGATTCTTTAAGGATTTTCTGAAAATTGAGAAAGATTTAGCAAAAATCATCTGCTAATTACCCCCTAAAAAACCCAACTATAAATGGGATTCTCCATTAATGCTTCAACAACCAACTCATTAAGCTACACACCAGGATTTTTCCTCAAGCTCTCTACAAAAAGTCTTCTCTAAGCTCTGAAAAATCACTGAGTTCTCAGTCTCAAGCTTTGGAACCAAGTTTCCTACCTGCTAGCTCACAAATACTTCTCATAGCTCTACTCGTAAACACCTACTTACCCCAGCAGAAAGCTCCATCAACTTTGCTATACACTCTCGCTCATTACTTATACTTATCACTCATTACTTATACTACTCACTCATTACTCATACTACTTACAAATGACTCTCTCTACTCATTACTCACTATATATTCACGAGCATGTCTTGGCACCATGATGAACTTGCTGTGCTAGTTGGGATCTCTCTCTCTCCCTTCATCTCACACTAAGTTTTCTCCATTATTTGTTATTATGGAACCCATGATATTTACTTATTCATTTACTATATTAATGGTTATAATGTAACTGTCACTATAGAATTTTTCCCTTATATTATTGTGTTAGAAGACTCTTCTACAGAGATAACAAATGATGAATCTGAAAACATGGACATTTCTCTTAATTTGTGAAGTAGCTAACAGTTGAAAGTTTATTCTGTTTGTATTACTTTACCGCTGGGCCGTTTTCTGTAGAAACATTTTACTGCTGGGCTATTTTCTGCAAAAACACCTTACTGCTGGGCTATCTTCTACAGAAACGTTTTACTGCTGGGTCATATCTTACATTATGCTTTTTAATCTTGCTGACGTGTCTGCTGTAGGGATTGTTTATGGGCTACTCTTGTCAATTCTAATCTAGGCCTAAAGCATAAAATATAGTGGATTCCTTAGATCTTCACCGATAGCCTTTGGGCCGTGCATCAAGCCCATCGTTGAGTTTCGGTTTAGACCTCCAACCCATTATAAATCTTATTTGTCGGAAGGAAAACTTTTTTGCCTCCGACAATTATCAAGTTTTTACAAACTGAACTAATCACAAAAAATATTCTATCATTTGCATTTTTTTTTATGATAATATTTATTTATTATATTAATAAGTGAAACTAATCACATTTTTTTTTTTTTTTATAAATTGAGATAGAAAACTGCTCATACTACATCTTATCCTAAATTCATGACTACTTTATATTGAGTTGAACAAATGGTCTCCATTGCTTTAGTTTTTGGCGAAAAGTGTCCTTTACCCTTAAATTTTAGGTTACAATATTGGATTTTCCTTTGTTTTTTTCTTCAATCAATAGGCCATTATCATGAGAGTTCAGCCAGCTAAATTAAAAATAGGAATTTGAAACTTTGATTCACGTTAACTTTATTGTGGAATTTTGGAGCTTGGTCCACATGTATCAAATCATACCTTAAATTCTAGGTTCAAACTTCAAACATTATTGGTTTTTTCTTTTTTCTTCCACTAATAAACCATGATTTTGACAGTTCAGCCAGAAAATTTAGAAATAGGAATTTGAAACTTTGATTCACGTTGACTTTATTGTGGAATTTCGGAGCTAGGCCCACATCTATCAAATCACACTTTAAATGTAATGATCAAAGAAGAAGAAGAAGCCGAGCTTTGGTCTGATTTCTTAGGATTTATTTTAACAAAAATAAAAAAGAAAAGTATGGAGAGAGAAAGAAAATTGGTTAGGTATTATCAAATCTGTGAGTCCCACATTTTTTTTTTAATATTTATAAAAATGCTATTAAATAATGTTATTTGAAATTGAAAATTGGTAAAAGTAGTTTTTTAAATTTAGTATTTAAACATCTTAAAATGAAAAACGTAACTCAAACACCCTTAAATAAAATTCTCTATATTATTAAAAACCCTTAAACTAATATAACCTAGCATTTTCACATTTGTGTGCATATGCTGCGTATATATATGTATCCAAATCTAAGTTGTGTAAGATCGAAAGAATTCGCTCAAGTATTGGTTTTGTAGATAAGTTTTGTGTGGATCCTGTTGGTAAATCTGGAGGTCTAGCCATTTTTTGGAAAGCTAGAGTGGATTTAGAGATTGTATATTCTGATAAAAATGTTATTGCATCTCTGGTCTATCCTGATCCTCCTTCCTCACCTTGGCTCTTTCTTTTGATTTATGGCCTTCCCCACGTAAATGGCAAGGCAAGATTTTGGAAGTGCTTGGAGGACTTGGTTAGTGCCTTTGCAGGCCCCTGGTTGGTAACGGGGGATTTCAATTATGTGTATACTAATTTCGATAAAAGAGGTGGAAAATATCTTGGTGAAGGTTCAACTAAAAGCTTTAGCAATTTTGTTCATGGTACTGGGGCAATTGATCTTGGTTTTATCGATTCCTGATTCACTTGATCCAACAAACAGGAAGGTCTTGCTAACATTAAAGAGCGGTTGGACAAAGCTGTGTGCAACCAAGAGTGGCAATGTCTTTTCTCGAAAGCTGGAGTTAAGCATTTAGTTGCCCCTACTTCAGATCATGCTCCAATTATATTGGACACTCATATGGATCAATCAGTGAAGGCTAAGCCTTTCAGATTTGAAGCAATGTGGACCAGAGATGATTCAAGCACTGGGATTGTAGAAAAAGCTTGGCAAGGTATTGTAGAAGGTTCTCATTGTTTCAAGTTGGCTAGGAAAATTCAGCAAACCAGACATGATTTAAAAGTTTGAAATAGGAATCAGTTTGGCTATGCTAAGACCAAAATTAGAGAAATAGAAGCAAGAATAAAAGAAGTTCAGGACAGAGCTCCTACTAAAGAAAATCCGGAGTTGGAAGCAGCTTTATATCTTCAGCTGGATGAATGGCTAGAAAGAGAGGACCTTAAATGTAAACAAAAATCCAGAGAGTTATGGATCAAAGAAGGAGATCGAAATACAAAATTTTTTCATTTGTCCACTTTGGTGAGGAGGAGAAGAAATCTTATTACAGAGATAAGGGAAGAGAATGGGCTTTGATTGATGAATAGGAAAGAGATTGGGGAGTACTTTTCTTCCAAATTCTCAGAAGTCTTCCAATCCTCCTCTCCCAATGTCCCTCCAGATTTAGATGGTCTAATTGAACTTTGTATTTTAGCTCAAGAAAATGAAATGTTGACTACTGTGCCATCTACTGATGATATTAGAATAGTAGTGTTTGAAATGCACCCCCTAAAAGCTTCGGGACCAGACGAAATGCCTGGCTTATTTTATAGACATTATTGGTCGATAGTTGGAGATCAACTTGTAGCTACTGTTCAAAGTTTTTTCAGAGAGGGATGGTTGCTCCGTGAGTTGAATCACACTTATCCCCAAAGTTCAAAGTGCTCATAATTTCAATCAATTCAAACCTATCAGTCCCTGCAACGTTTGCTACAAGGTGATTTCGAAAGTTTTAGTCTCTAGACTAAGACCATTAATAAATAAGATAATTGATCCAACTCAAGTAGCTTTTATTCCAGATAGAAATATCGCTAAAAATATAATTCTTGCGCAGGAAATTGTTCACAGTTTCAAAACTAAGAGAAAGAAAAAAGGCTGCATTAGTTTGAAAATTGATTTTCAAAAAGTATATGATAGAATGGAGTGAAGCTTCCTGTTGACTACACTTAAGGCCTTTGGGTTTTGTGAGAGATTTATCTCCTTAATTCAGCAATGTATATCCATAGTCAGCTACACCTTATTGATTAATGGGAGTTATGAAGCAAAAATCAACCCATCTAGGGGTCTAAGATAGGGGGATCCCCTATCTCCCTATCTCTTCATCATTGGCTGCGAGGTCTTGGCAAGGCTAATCAGTAAAGAGGAGAACAAGGGTAATATTAGAGGGGTGCATTTAGTGAATGGAGCTCCAACTATCACAAAGCTCTTCTATGCCGATGATGTGATGCTATTTTGCAATGCCAAGCAGTCAAAAATAAGAACTCTATTGAATTGTCTGGATTGCTATGGCAAATGGTCTGGGCAAATTATAAGTATTGAGAAGTCTGGCATTTTTAGTTTGAAAGGAGTCCATCCTGATTTTATTAGACAAGTTAAAGACCAGTTGGGATTTAAAAAGCTCCGGCATGGAACTAAGTACTTGGGGGTGCCATTATTCTTATCAAATAACAAGGCCAAAGATTTTGCCTATGTTAAGGAGAAGGTAGATGCAAGATTGGCTAGTTGGAAGAGTAAAAGCCTATCTTGGGCAAGTAGAGCTACATTGATTAAATATGTTGCCCAAACCATCCCTAACTATACTATGTCCACCTTTTTGCTGCCAAGGAAAATTAAGGATAAGCTAGATGCGGCTGTGAGACGTTTTTGGTGGAAGCCAAAAGAGGATTCTAACAAGTTTTTCACTCCTATAGCATGGGATGATTTGTGTAGACCGAAAGATGAAGATAGGCTTAGTTTTAAAAAGTTTGAGAAGTTGAATCAAGCTTTAGTTTCCAAATTGGGTTGGTGGATTCTGTCAAAGAAAAATTGTTTTTGTGTGAAGCAATTGGCTGCTAAGTACAAGGTTAGAGCTAATTGGCTTAGAGCTCCAAAAGTCTCTAATGCATCTTGGGTTTGGAGGAGTATTGAAAGGGTGAAGGATATAATTAAGTTGGGAGCGTGTAAACTAGTAGGTTCTGAGAACTCTATTCTAGTTTGGGAAGATCCTTGGTTAACCTGACAAGTCAGGTTTTATTCCAACACCAAGGGCTCAAGTAAACAATTCTTGTTTGGTAGTCTCCCACCTGCTAAATTCTTCGGGTTCAAGTTGGAATGATGTTTTGTTAAATGAATTGTTCGCCCATGAGTCTGTTGTAGCTATTAAAAATATCCCAGTTTGGTCTTTTGGTCTGGAAGATAGTTGGACTTGGACCAAATCTGAAAATGGGCTGTTCTCGGTGAAATCTTGTTATCGTCTCATTACTGAAGGCGACAATTTACTTGACAGTGTTTCTCTTACAAGGAAAATATGGAAGGCTAGCATTCATGAGAGACTTAAGATGCACCTTTGGCGGATAGCATTCAATCTTCTTCCCACTAAGGACAAGTTGAGTGAGTTTTCACCCTCCTCTGATGCTAGTTGCCCACTTTGTGATATTGAGACTGAGTCAGCCCTACACCTTTTTACTCAGTGCCACATTGCTAGAGCTATATGGTTAATTTGGTAGTCGTTGGAACATTAGAATTGACAGATGGCAAGTTCAATCTCCATCCCATTTGATTGAGTTAATTGTTGATCCTCCGCCATCACTCCAGCTGGATAAAGAGCAAAGAAATGAGTTCTTGCTGTTTGGAGCTCTAACTTTAGATATGATTTGGATGTGGAGAAACAAAGCAATTAATGAGAGATCTCTTCCTGTGGAGGGTCAAGTTAATAGAAGCATTCAGAAGCTATATTTGGAGCATTGGCGGCCCAAAGTTCCTGTGTTGGCAAGTGTCCCAGCTAGAATCAGTGCCAGGTGGTGTTGTCCAAGCCAAGGTATGCTAAAGTTGAATTGTGATGCAGCAGTAGGTGATTTTTCTTCTTGTATAGCTGTTGTGGCCAGAGATTGGAGAGGGAAGTTGGTGTTTGCAATTTCTAAGAAAGTTAACACCAACATCCCTGTTCAAGCAGAGGCTAATGCCATTCTATTGGCTGTCCACTTTGCTGTGAATTGCTCTTTTTGTAATTGCATCATAGAGAGTGATTGTAAAGTTTGTATAGATGCCATTAGAGATGGTGGGAAGTTAATTCCTTGGAGAATTTTGAATTTTGTGGACTCAGTTAAGAATGTAATTAGGGACTATGGCAATGTATCTTTTAACTGGGTTCATAGGGAGGCTAACCAGGCTGCGCATGTGCTAGCCAAGTGGTCCCTTAGCCAGTCCTTTTTTGGTTATTTTGATATGGGATTTGGCCCTCCAAGTTTTGTTAATGTTATCTTGGCTGAGGCATCCCAGACTTTTGTTTCTGTGTTGGTTCAATAAGATTTCTATTCAGCAAAAAAAAAAAAAAAATATATATATATATATATATATATATATAACCTTTGTTTGCATGCCTTACATGTATAATTAGAATTACATCTTTGCAGCGACGTCATTGGTTCATTAATGTATGTTTGTTTTATGCCAGTTTTGTAGCGCCAGCATAAGGCCACGTCACTTAAGCCTTTGTCTCCTTAAAAAAAAAAAAAAAAAAATTCTTACAAGGAAAGTAACAAAATAATATATATATATATATAGCGTGTGTTTTTTAGCAATTTCTCCTCCACCCCAAAATCTCCTTTCATCAAAACTAGATATCAATAGAAATTAAGCTTGCCAAGAGTCTTATAAATTGTTACTCAAAAGAAGATTATCCCATTAAGTAGCTTGGTGAACGTGACTAAGAACCCACTTACTTATGAGCTAGCATAGTTTTGACACGTTGCACTACTCTTGCTTTACTTTTGATTTTTTTCCTGACGCTTGCTTTACTTGCCTACGCATAAGCCATGCACTTTGATCCCCCCATCCAGCGAACATGATTAAAGGAGCAATCTTCAAGCTTGCAAAAATTTACATCTGCCGACATGAATCCATAGTTATCAATCATTAATTAATTTAGATTCGTTAGATTAAACGTCGTGGTCTTATTAATTACTTTTTTTTTTTTTTTTTGAGAAATAGTCTTATTAATTACTTTATATATATGGCTCATTATGCTCATGTGAAACTAAGTCCATAAAAGGATATAATTCTCTATTTTTGGAAAGTTAGAAATTTATTCAATAATTTATAAGTTAAGTACATAATGACAATATTAGCATAATAGATGGCCAAAGCAGCAGCTATTTTTATTCCTTACCTTGTCAACATATAAAGCACCAAACCTACTAATATTGTTTAAATTCAGCTTGATTCACTAGTTAAGTTGAACTTGAGCTCAATATTAAACTCTTGAATTTGAGATCCAACATCGATATATTATCAAGCTCACATCAACATTGTTATCAATCTCATTTGGTTTGGGTGAGTGGTCCCAATCATAGTTAGTAAAATACGATATGCATATATTACAGTAAACATACAGACAGGTACAATTCAGTATCTTTCAATAAAAGTACATTTCAAAAACTTGGCAAAAAAATACGTAAACAGACAAATAACGGTATGTGTGTAGTACGGGTACTAAGCATTATTTTTTTTTTAAGTTCGTGTAAAAAATACAGAAACATATAGCATATAAATATAGTATATATATATATATATATATATATATACTCACTTAGAGCATTCGTATAAACTCGTGCAAAATTTTCTATATATTTTAGCATAAAAACCTACTTTTTCTATTTTACATTCTTATTTTTCAAAATACCCCTCATCAAATTATCAATTTTACACTACATTTCATTAAAATATGAAATTTTCTTGATTTTTTTAATTGTTTCTTTTTCTTCACATACAACAATTACAAATTATTCTCTTCCTTCATCAGTGGAATACATAAAAAAATATTAAAAAACTAAATGCAAAATAAATAGTGTCAATGTAAATTTACATGATTACTATAACAATCATGTATTTTTCACAACTTTACATTGTTTGATATGGGTGAATTTTAAACTTGATTGGCTATGAAACTATTTTTTTAAACTTCATGAATCAATAGCACTCATTTTAAACTTTAAAGATCAAAAGTTCTCACTAGATCAATTTTAGAGATCAATAGCGTATTTCGGTCTCATTTGTTTTACGTTTATAGTTATAATACAAAATCTTAGCAGACCCACACGTCATAGTCTTTTATTGAAAGCTGGTTCTACCATCCATTTTTTTTCTTTCATTTATATTTTTAGTTCATGAACAAAAAATGTGTAGATTTTCCAAAAAGAGAAGCAGAAATTAATAAGGATTTTGGCGTGTAAAATCCAAGCCATCACTATTCACTAGTACTTGATTAACATATATTTATGTTAGTGAGCATTTTTAGTTAATTATTGCATAAAATTTAGTACTTTTTTAAAAAATTAGTAAAACAAATTATAGAGACTTGGATTGTCACCATAGAATTTAAATAAAATTTGTGATCAAAATGATATAAAACTTCTCAAATTTTATCAATTAGGTAGTATTGGGGTCAAAATAGAGAGTTTAATTTCATTAACCAACCAACAAACAAAGCAGGCAGCAATAGCTGCACAAGGTTCGCAGGACCAAACAGAAACAACACTGCCCAAAAGAGTTTATAAAACAAGCTCAAAAAAGAAGCTATATAAATTGAAAATAACCAAGGGGGTCCTCCACAAGCTGCAAAGGACTTGCCACTCACGTCATTCTGTCACCATGAATTTTTGTTCTTCACTTTCTTGCCGCAAGCTACTCGCCCTAGCCTCTCAAGTCATTCTGTCACCCTGAATTCTGGCACGTACTTCCATCCATGCATCCAAGAAGATTTGATATACAGCTTCTTGCCAAGCAATTCTGCAGGTAACAAATACGACAAGTTTTAAACAAAGCTTGGCATTGTACAACTGAAGAAACAAAGAAAAGGGAAACTTTTGACTTAATTTACTAGGGAAAGGAGTGTATTACAAACCCAGCTGTTGAGAATCTAATGTGATCAAAATCGCTTAAGCTAAATTCTAATAAAGAAGACAATCTCGTATCTTAATTAATTAAGCTTGATACGTTTTGAATATAATAATAAAAATAAATTCTCCAGAAATTGTACGAGAAAAAAAAATGAGATTTTAGTGTGCGTTTAGCAGATTCACACCTCATAATCTTTCCTTAACGGCTGGTTCTAACATTCAAATTTAACTTCTTCTTTTCCATTTGTAATCTTATTTCGAAGACAAAAAATGCATATGTTTTCAAAAAAGGAAATTTATAAGGGTTTTGACCCGTAGAATTCAAGCCATCACTACTTTAGTAAATTCTTGCATAAATTTAGTACTTTTAAATAACATTTAGTATCTTCTCAACCAAAACAAAAAAAAAAACATTTAGTGAAACATATTATATATAGAGACTTGGATAAAACCCCATGTCACCATAGAATTTGGAATAAACTTATGTAGGATAATATATTAACATGCATGGCTTCAAAACAAACAAGGGTTGTTAGTTTTGTCCAAATATTCAATTTTTTTTACAAAAAAAAAGGTAACTAATTAATTAAAAATAGCAACTAATTGGATAAAAGCCCATTCACGTTACCATAGAATTTCCATAAACACATACGTGAAACAGTTTTTCCCGTTCAGAAACCAAACCAAAGATGACTATATATGGTATAAGATTTTTTACCTGAAAAACACATATACACACCTTCATATACAAGCAGATTAGACAGGCAACGAGGTTCGATCCTGGTGTTGTAGTCCACGATAACGTGCAGATAAACGTGTCATGGATGTATATAACAATATGAGTGCAAATTGCACTGCTTTCTTCGTTTTTTCATAAATCCATCGTTTCAAGCAACAAAGTAGGTTGAAAAACGTACGCACCAATAAGAACATGTAAGCAATATAAGTGAACCATCTAAGTGGAACTGGAAAAATTATAGATGATAGCAACGTCACTACAAGAGCTGCTGAGAGGTCACTGATGTGCCCGAAAACAGGCACATAAACGCTATCAATGGCATGATTGACGAGCTCGGATTCAGCTATAGATGAGATGCAGTAAATGAGAAAGTTTAAAATGGAAGCGTTTATAGCTATTGGATGAGTATCAAAAGGAGTATGATCCTTGTTTTCGAACTTAATTTGTACAAAGGCGAGAATTGCAGAGGTCATAAATGCAAAGATTGTATGCCGTGTGATAGCGGGGAGTGGTGTAGGCAGCGAGCTTGAGCTTCTCTGGTGGAGGTTTAATGGCAGAAGTGATGTACCACCATTGGTTGTTGGGTACAAAGGAGGTCTTTGATTAGAAAATGAATACATTTTGCTTTATGAATTAGAATGGTGAGAAAAAAATAATAATAACAGAGAAAACTAAAGCTGATAATAAGATAGGTACAAGATTTAAATTGGGAAGGAAAGACCTCGCTCAAAGGATGGCATTCATAAATGTGAAGTGCCAGTTTTGGGAGTCGGGAGAAGCAATACAATTTCAATGCCAATATAATGATATATATATGGTGTGAGATGAGGACAAAAGCAATATGGCCTCAGTTGACAAATAACAAACCAAAGGAGAATTTTCGGTCGCATATTATTTTGTATTATTTTGAAAAAGGTATTTGCTGCTGCTGCTTTTTCCTCCTAGTATTTGCTGCTTTTTCCTCACCTGAAGAAGAAAAAGGTATTGCTGCTGCTGCTTTTTCCTCCTAGTATCTGAAGAAGAAAAAGGTATTGCTGCTGCTGCTTTTTCCTCCTAGTATTTGCTGCTTTTTCCTCACCTGAAGAAGAAAAAGGTATTGCTGCTGCTGCTTTTTCCTCCCCTGAAGAAGAAAAAGGTATTTGCTGCGAAAAAGGTATTTGCTGCTGTTTCCTCCCCTTCAGGCTAATATGCGACCGAAAAGCGAAAATCATACACGTGTCGTCTCGAATTTTCTGCTTCTCATGAAGAAAAATACTTTAAGGATAGACGTTCTGCCAATATAGATTTGCTTTTCATTAAAGGAGTAAGCATCAAGCTTGCAACAATTGGACATTTGCCAACATGAATCAATAGTTATTAATCATTAATTAATTTAGATTTGTTAGATGAAACTTCGTGGTCTTATTATTATTATTTTTTTTTTGAAAAAGAGTCTTATTAATTACTTTATATATATATATATATATATATATATATTTATATATCCACCTTGGTTAATAATGGGGCTACATGAATTTTTTTTCTGTTGTGGGTATTTTTTTTATTTGATTTAAGCTTTAGATGCCACGACTTTGTCGGTTGCTTAGAAATAGATGAAGAAATTTGTTTTTGCTGGAGATGATTCTTGACAGAAGCTTCTATGGTGGTAGTAATGTTTGTTCATAATTTTTACAAAATCCTCACTCTTTAACCTTGTTTTCTCATATCCTTTTATGTTTTTATGTTTTAAGAAGAGAGAGACATAAAAGAGAGTAAAAACACATATTTAACCTCATTTTTAACAGAAGTGAGTAACAGAATCCTAACTGAGCTAATCTCAGGTGAGTAAAGTGTCAAATTTCAAACCACGGGTAGACAACTTAAATTTGAGCCAAACCACAGGTGGGTAAGTTGTAATTAGCCCATTTTTTTAATATAACTTAAAATATTTTGAGTTTTAAATTAATATGGGTCTTCCAACCATTCTAGAAAAAAAATTTGACCACCCTAAGAAAAACACTTGAACACCCTTAATAACAATTGAGCTCAATAAAAATAAAATTCAACCTTTCCAAAAATTTTGCCCATTGAATGTTCAAAAAAAAAAAAAAAATTGTAAGAAATGTTATGTTCACAACATTTTCGCAATATTTTCGTAACAAATCCTAAATAACAAGTTTTTACTAATGAATAGAAAATAATTTCAGTGGTAAGTTCAAATTTGAATCAGTAAAAACTTACAACCTAGGTTTTATTGTAAAAGTGTTGCAAAAATGTTATGGACATAACACTTCTCAAAAATTGCTTAAACAAACATATTAGCCTAAACTCTCAAATCAAACATTTAATTGTGATTTTTAAAATTTTTTTTCAACTGGCATATTTTAAATTTGCTATTTTTTTAT
This sequence comes from Quercus aquifolioides, assembly GCA_019022515.1. Classification (NCBI taxonomy): domain Eukaryota; kingdom Viridiplantae; phylum Streptophyta; class Magnoliopsida; order Fagales; family Fagaceae; genus Quercus; species Quercus aquifolioides. The sequence goes on from CM032328.1 coordinate 16,854,243, forward strand.
ATAAAAAAATGCACACATTTCAAATAGCTAGTCTGTTAGTATTTACTTTAGTCTTTAGCCGAATTTGTTGAACTTATGTGATATATTTCTTCAAAAAGACAATGTATTTTATATATATTAGTACTTATTTAGGCAATATGTTAGTAATTGAATAGGATATCAGTAGCTTAATAATTGCTTGGTTCTATATATTGAAAAAGATGTAGCTGATAATATTAATAGTGAAACTATCATATCACACAACAATTTTAAAATATGAAAACTTGTGAAAGAAAATTTTAAAACTTTATATATTTGAATATGTTTTTATTTTGTGATGTTAATATATTCAAGTTTTATTATTAATAATTTTTTTTAAAAAAATTAAGTGTTTTTAATGACCACCCTAAAAAAACATTTTGGAGCTGCCACTGTATCATAATATAATGCCTTATTACGTGCACTTGATAGTTGATACACTCTTTATATCCAAGCCACGTAACACAAATGAAAAGGGATGATCGATCATCGATGAATAAATAGCTAGATTTCTTTGACCTCAATTGATCTTAATTAAGGTTATAAAGGAGTCAAGTTTTCTCAGGTAATTAATGAATGTTTAATTTTGGTTCTACAACAAAAGTAAAATGTTCAAGGTTGACTTGAACTCAAACCAAACCTACTAATATTGTTTAAATTCGGCTTGATTCACTAGCTGAGCTAAACTTGAGATCCAGCATTGATATATTATCAAGCTCACATCAAGCTTGTTATCGATCTCATTTGGTTTGGATGAGTGGTACCAACCATATTTAGTAAATTACAGTGCACGTATATTACAATAACATACAAACATGTACAATTTGGTATCTTTCAATAAAAGTAGGTTTCAAAAATTCGACAAAAAAATACGTAAACAGACAAATAAGGGTATGTGTGTAGTACAAGTACTAAACGTTTATTTTTTTAAAAGTTTGTGTAAAAAATACGGAAACATAGAGCATATAAATATAGTATATATAAATATATATATACTCACTTAGAGCATTCGTATCAACTCGTGAAAAATTTTCTATATATTTTAGTATAAGAACTTATTTTTTCTATTTTACATACTTATTTTTCAAAATATCCCTCATCGGATTATCAATTTTACACTACATTTCATTAAAATATCAAATTTTCTTGATTTTTTTAATTGTTTCTCTTTATTTACCCAGAACAATTTCAATTTATTCTCTTCCTTCATCATCGGAACATAAAGAAATAATAAAAAACTAAATGCAAAATAAATAGTGTCAATATAAATTTACATGATTACTATAGCAATCATGTATTTTTCACAACTTTACATTGTTTGATATGGGTAAATTTTAAACTTGATTGGCTATGACACAATAGTTTCACAATAATTTTACAATAAAAACTAGGTGTTAAGCTGTTAATGGTAAGTAAAAAAGTGATATCAATGATAAACTCAAATAAAAATCAATAACAATTTACCATCTCAGTTTTGTTATAAAATTATTGTGAAAATATTGTTTGTTTTAGCACTATTTAAAATTTCTTAAAAAAATTTAAGTTGATACTTTGTGTTTGACTGTGAGAGTAATACGTTTCATTTGGATTATTTTAATCTTTTATACGTGTAGCGTACTAGTGCAGTAGTGTCTCACTTCTTTTTCAGCAAAGTGTAGTGCTGTACTGCTGTGTAGTGCTTCACTAGCCTTTGACGGCTACGTTAAACTTTTTCCTCTTATATATATATATATATATATATATATATATCTGTATTTAGCCAACCTTTTTAAACTCTTTTCAACCTAAACGCGTTATTTACTTTTATAACAAGACGGATGATGCGTGATTTACTAGGGTTTATGTACGCGAAGTATACGAGTAATATATGCGTATATACTAATTAGGGTCCCAACTATCATTTAATTAAAGGCTTAGTACCAAGCTCATAAACGAACATAGGTTCAACTTAATTTTTATCGAGTCTATTGCTCATGAGCCTGTTCATCAACAATTTATTTGTTTAAACTTGACTTACTTATTTAACAAATCTAAAATTAAGGCTCGAGTTTGTTTCATATATAAACAAACAAATATGAATAAGTTTTTTATCGAGTCAAGCCTGAGTTGTTTATGAACGATTTTGTTTGTTTACAGCCCTTAGCCTAATAGTGGAGACAACCACATAGCAAATATATTATCTATCCTTGATTAGATAGATTCATTAGAAGCAAGGCAGCACCTCTCCTAATCTCTTTCCTCTCCTCTTTTTACTCGTTTTGTTATTCAAAAAGGATTAGGCTTGAGTCCAGTGTTTATGTGCACCGAATCCGTCAAAATCATGACAAGTGTATATAAGTAAACACATATTATAATCTTGACGGGTCCAATGCACAAGAGCACTAGACCTAATCTTTGCCCATTCGAAAAAGGGTAACAACAACAACGGCCAAAATGGGCATTTGCCCCTTTCACCCAAAACAAGTAGCAAAATGTCCATATTTTGAAACTATTCAGCAAAATGCCCATGTTTTGAAGAACGAGTTCCATGTAATTTTTTACAAATAACTTGATTTTCGTTAAATCAAGTTTTTCATTGAAACTCGATTTTCGTTAAATCGAGTTTCAAAACAATGGCATTTTGTTAGATAATTTCTGAACATGGACATTTTGCTATATGTTTTGAGCGAAAGGGTCAAATGCCCATTTTGACCCAACAACAACAAAATAGCAACATACAATAAGAAATAATTGAATCTCAATGTACATAGGCGCTCTCTATATTTATACAAAGCTAAGGGCAAGAGATTAAGCCTAATCTACGTTAGATAGTGCAACAAAATATGAAACAGATTACAGGTAGGCATCTTTAACACGTGTGAGAATTAATTGTCTCACGTGGTGCATAACTAATTTTTTTAAGCTAATTTGAATCTAAGTTTGTGACATGCTAACTAAATAGAACTGTTATTCATCTTTAATAGAGTATTACTATATTCACAACAAAGTCTCACTTGCATAACTTATTTTACCTACTATTTATATATAAACTTAAAAAACTATATTTATACTAGCCTCATCACAAGTGCTTTGCATGTGTGATGTGGCTTTTTTTTTTTGTATAGTGTAATAATTTTCTTTTTTCTTTTTTAAATTTTCGATAATTTTTTTTTTTTTTTAAGACATGAATTAGTAGAAAAGTGTCCTATTTTGTAAGCATTTTAAGTGAAGTTGAAGATATATTTTTACCGGGTTGTCCTCAAGTTTTTTCTCTATTAAACATAAGGTTTAAGGATATTTCTAAATCACAAAAGAATCATGTCCAAAAATAAAAATCCTCTTATAGACAGTATAAATTAAATTATAAATGGATCGGAGTTTATATTCACTGACTTATTACCAAACAGATAATGATTTCAATATGTTGCATAATCGGTTCTTAAATTTGAGTTTGAACTTCACTTTTTTTGGGATAAATGAACTTTTATAAGACAATTAAGCTCATTCTATTTTTGGACTTACCTCCAAAATATCATGTAAATTGCTACATAAAGCACAATTTTTATGCTCATTTCTTTTCCAGAGCATGATAAGTTGCACCATAATTTTACCTTCTTTCTTTTTTTTTTTTTTTTTTTTTTTCATGTGTAAGTGAGTACCTAGTTTGTTGGGAACGGACCAAATAAATGGCATGGAATGAATTTATAAAGAATATCATATATATTTTTCGAAGTTTCATTCCCATTCACTCCCGTTATGTTTCCGGGATTATTAGGGATTGAGAAAATAAAATTTTGGGTCGCCATAACAAAGTTTCAATAATACAAAAGATCCTATCAAATAATAATAATAATAATAATACAAAAGAGCAAAAGAACAATGATACACAAATACGGCCGGGCACTAAAATGCTTCCTCCAGCAATCAACACAAATACGAACGTCTTCACATGGAAAGCACCTAAAGCTGGACCAGCACACATCATTATGCGCGTAACGCGGTTTACACGTTGGAAGGTCCAAACTTTCATTATGCGCAGAACGTCTTCACATAGAGAGCACCTAAGGTTTCCATCATTTTTCAGGACAAAATGGAGATATACCATTTCGGTCAAAAGTTCCAGCAAAATATCTTATTTTTGAAACTATTTAGAGATATGTTTCTATTTTGAAACTCAATTTTATCAAAATTGAGTTTTAGTGTGGAACTCGAGTTCCTTGAAAATTTTCAAACTCAAGTTCCACAATTTTTTTTTTCTTTTTTTTTAGGTTTAATTTGGCTATAACTCGATTTTCTAAAAATTAAGTTTTACATTGAAACTCGATTTTTTGAAACTAAAAATCGAGTTTCAAAATAGATGCATATTGCCAAAAGGAGTATATCCCCAAAGCTGGACCAGCACACATCATCCCATTAATTCCACAACTACATAACGAAAGCCAGTGTCGTATTCAAAACTCAACCCAGCCTTCTTTGCTAACACGTCAATCTCCTAATATGCTTTAAGACCCCTTAATTTAGAAAAACAAATTAAGAAAACACTAAAAATCGTATTAATACATGAAATATCACCCAACCTTCTTTGCTAACACGTCAATCTCCTAATATGCTTTAAGACCCCTTAATTTACAAAAAAAAATTAAGAAAACACTAAAAATCGTATTAATACATGAAATATCACATGAATGGTTTAAAAAGAAATAAATTTACATGTCTTTGTGTCCTAAGTAAAAGCTAAAAGAAATAAAATACAAAACTTATTTTCTTATATAATTACAATCTAATGAAGAAGATTACTAATTATAGGGATAAGACTAAATTCACATCCTGATGAAAACTATGTTCAGAGGGTAAATTATAGAACGTGAAAGTGTTTGGAATTCACTATGTCCGGTCTTAAAACAAATTTCTTAATGTGCAATTAATTGCTATCTAATATAAACAAGTTCAACCATCCATATATCTCACAATTAATTAAAAAGAAGCACAATAAAAACAAGTTGCAATGAATTAATGTAGGTACACGCACGTTCATCAATTAACACAAAAATTAAAATTGACGAAAATAAAGAAATAATAATGAATTTAACTCCAAAATGAAACATAAAAAAATCAAGACATAAGCTTAAACTAACCATAATTTTACGCGCAGTTTTTTTTTTTTTTTAGAATGATTTTACGCGCAGTTAATACACCTGATTTTTTTTTTTTTTGAGAAGCTTAATACACCTGATATTAAAATACATGAAAATCATTATTATTGATGAGAATGCATTAAAATGATATGAATCAAATATGTGCATGCAATTATTTCCGTAAGTATTTTCTTGAGAAAAGAATCTTTCCTCTGATTTACCCAAACTTATTCACTTGTTTATTACCCAAAATAAATAAATAAATAAATACTTACTCACTTGTTGGATCTCTTTTACCTTTCGGTGAAATCATTGTTATTTTATGTGAGTTCTTTTGGATTCCAATATAAAAGCCATGCAAAGGATGTTTGAGAATGAAAAACAGGTTTTGTTTTTATTTTCCTCATTATTTCATCTGTTACAGTTTAAACGAGTACATGCTGGAATTTCAAGCATTATACATGGGAAATATGATTCCACATGAAATTTTCTGGAAAGAAAATTCATTCATATTTTCAATAGTTAGGAACTAGGAATTTGAACCATAGATGTTTCTATTAAAAATACTATGAAATACTAACTAATTGAGTTACAAAACTCATAGCCATTAAAATTATGCTCATTTAATTAATGATATTGTAGCTTTCCACAACCTATAGATTATCAATCATTTCTTCCATAAGAATTTAATTTCTTGCGAATTCCAAATCTAAAATGACCTACCATATTCTTATATAGTGCGTGAATATTTTATGATGCGTAACTCAAAATTAGAAATACCTATGCGAAAATGACTTGACAAATCTACCTACAAGAACATTAAACTAAATCTATAATAAATTATAAAAGGAAAAATTAACAAATGCCCTAAAGACAATGATTTAGGAAATATTTTTAAAAACTTTTTATAGGAAAAAAAAAAAAGCAAATTATTTTTTTTATGGCTTTTCATATTTCTAATGAAAGCGGTGTAAAAAATTTCCTAAAATGATTTATTAACAATTGTCCTAAATACACCTATTAACATGACCCAATTATTAATTACTAAAAGACCTAAATGCAAAAACAGCCCCTAAATTTTGGCGAGAATCGGATGAGGAATGGGCGAGAATCGGGCCAGGCCACCTTGTTGAAGCGCTTAACGGCGATCCAAATGCCGTTATCAAGCTTTCCTTTGTAAACAACGTTAGGAGCTTTGAGTCCGTGCTCCGAGACTATGCTATTAGGCGAGAATCCACATGTGGCAGCTTTCAGTTGCTCGTAGCTGAACTCGGTGAAAATCGGCCCCAATTTTTTCTCACTTTTGCCCCCATTTTCTGCAACAAAATACAATGATGAAAAAATCACACTCACACTCACGCTCACTCTCACTCTCTTATTCATTATGATCCTCGACAACAACAACAAAAAAAAAAAAAACATTAAAAAAAAAACGTTAGTGATGGAAATGAGAAATACCGAGATCAGAGGATTCGAGGACGGAGGGTTTAAGGTGGGAGTGGAACCAACAGAGAGAGAACTTGGAGCAACGGGCTCCCATTGGCAAAGAAGAAGAGAGATCTAACGGTCTAAATTCGAAAAAAAATTATCAATATTATTTTCTTCATCAATCACACTGTTACATCACAATTGTGGCAGAAACTTTTGTAGTACTAAACTTTTTTCAGTTAAGTGTCTTCCTTCGCAGCATGATCTAACATTAAATAGCCTGCCATACTTTACCCAAGTCCAATTCCGCACACGCATCTTGCACAAACAAACCCTTGGACTAATCTGTTAGTCAACAAATACATTGGTCAGCAAAGGACTCTTTTGAATGGAGATTTTTTAGAATAATCTGTTAATCAACAAATACATTGAGCATTGACAACGAAATGGAGATCTTTTATAGAAGCACATATTTAGAAGAACAAGCCTGAGGAATTGCAGACCACCCCTGTGTGTATGGGAAGAAGCATGCAGGAAAACATTCTGATTCATTAAAAGTAACGTCAATTAAATTTTAAGTATCCAATAAAAGAGAGAACAAATCAATTTGACAACTAGCTGGTTTCTTTAGAACATGTGATGAAGAAAACAGCAGATGAGAACTTGGTCTATACTTTTGGCTCATATGATCACTTCATCATTGATATGGAGAAATGAGCAGTCTTGTTCCATTCCCTTCTTCATATGGTAGTTTGGTACCTTTGCTTCAAAAAAAGACAATACCCAACTATGCTCAGTAAAGAAAAGGAGGTAGGCAGCCCATCTTCTGGCTGGCACGTACTTGAACTCAAGGCAGAAACTGATTATGGCACTGATCTTCAGCCAATCCTCTGTCAAGTATTAACCTGTGTCAGATCAGATGGGAACAGAGATGGAATTTGATAAAAGACTTCTTTGGGTGGACGAAAAACCACAGTACAATAGCAAATTCATCACGGCCTAATGCCATCAACATTTATTTAGAGAGTAACAATCTCCTAGATAAGATAACTAGATAACTATTCAAACATTCAAATAGAGATAAGATAACTAGATAACTAGACTACTCAAATAAAGATAAGATAATTGGTAGAAAAGATAAGAAGAAACAGTAAGGACTCTTAGAGGTTAGGCATAGTTTATGTTTAGCAGGACTCTCATGAGACATTTACGTGTGTCACCATCATCAATCATCTTTATTCAAAAATAAACCTTACAATAAATATAAATAAAATCAAACATGAAGTAGTTGAGTTCAACAAAGGACTTGACCCTAAAACAGGGGCTTTCCACATTGGAATTTTAGCTCGTATATTGAGCTTATTGTCCATATGTACGCAGGGGATGTGAGCCCTCTTGCACCACTCTTTTCCCCTTCTTTCTTAGGTATTGTTTCTTAAATGGACAGACAAGTTCAAAGAAAATAAATTAATTCAATAAATATATAATTGGTCTTGAAACACACATACATGCGCACAAAGTAAAAAATTACTGGAAATAAATCAAATAAGAAGAAAACTCAATAGCATCAGAAAAGTACCCAAAAAACAAAGTATGAATTTAGGAATACTTTTTCTCAAAAAAAAAAAAAAAAAAATTTAGGAATACTTCAGAAGACAATTGAACAAACTCACATGGCAATTGATAATGTCTAGAGGTCATGATCATTATTGATATCCTATAAATTGCCAAAGGAGCTTCCCGTCAAATCTAGGAGCTAAAATTGGAGCTATAAGGCACAATTCTCTCCACTGCTCTTATTCTCTGACCCTCTCTACTAGTCCACACAATACATCAATGTACATATGGCAGTCCAAACTTGGAAGTAAACAGAACATGCTGGCAGGACAGACATCATTGCAGTGCATTGGATGTAAATTTAGCTCTTCAGAAGTTTTGATTGCAAGAGGTTCATTTTGTTGGTAGCAACCACCTCAAATCTTACACCAGCTTTGGCCTCAACATTTTTCTCATTTTGTGTCTTAAAACCTGAATAAGAGCCGATAAAGATTTAGAAATCATTTATGATTACAAAACCAAAAATCAATTGAACAAACCTAACCACCACATAGCATCTCTCGTTTTTAAAGTGTATTTGTAATTGCTGGTAATGACATGAGAGTGCCTTGATCTGTCATGGAACAAGTACCTGAGCAATCTTGGGCCAATTCACCCCCTTCCTCCCTGCTGCCTTTGGCACCATCGTCTCAACATAGGACAATTTAAAATTTATAGTTCTTGGTAGTAGTGGCAGCCCCAACTGGTAAGGACAGCAAGAGCAGTCATGTACTAAACCTTTTGAGCTCTCTCTAGTTGGAAAGAGAAGAAAAAACCAAAAACAGCAACCTGTCCTCTGGTGAGGACTTCCAATTCCCATCCACCACCAATTTCAAAATCTCAAAGAGAAATAGTCTTAGCAAGTCCTCTCCACACACAAGCAGTGTTTCAGCTACTATTAGAAGATAAATAAGTAGCACTAGCTTTCAACTGCACCAGTGCCTACCTGAGATTAAATAGCATGCCATTGCCCATGTCAAATTGCAATATACTTAAAATACTCTTTAACTAAAATACGAATGTCTTAATCATCAAATACATATGCTGGAAAATTTGCATTACCTTAGCTTAATCCATTGCTGCAAAAATCCTTCTTTTTTTTTTTGGTACTTCACAAGTCCATAGTAGAAATGTAGTGAATGTATAATAGGCAATAGCAGCTCCAGCAAGAATGGGAGGATTAGCTTTTACAGTGACTTGAAATCATATCAGACAGGAGTTCATACACAATCCGGAAGGCCCTGCAGCTAGCAGTGGCATGAAATTGACAGTGGGTGTGTGAGGCACTTGTTATTCACAAGTAAAAGTAACATTGCAAGAGAAAAGGCAATGAAATGAGAATCTATGGTCATGTTGAAAACATTTGACAGCATCTCTGACATAGGTGTGCCAAAAAAAATTTACTACTAGAATAAAACTTCAGTTAAATAATTTGAAGAAACAAGTTTCTTCTTTTTTTTTTATCAACTCATTAAACAGATTGGTTGGTGGTTTGCAATAGGAGGTAGGCTGGAGGAGACAAGAATTGAACTCAGGACCCCATGCTTTAATACCATGTTAAATTAACAATTCTCTCAAGAACTTAAAACTATTAGGAAATGATATATTTAATCATTTAATCACATGTTCTAACAGTGGGCTCATCTGTTTTTTTTTTTTTTTTTTAAGAACATGTTCTTTATGGGAAAATGGATTTTTCCTTTATGCAGTGCAGACATTTTTTTTTTATTATTGATTGTATAATCATACTTTCAAGCTTTTAATGTGATATTTACCTGTAAAAAAAAAAAAAAAAAAAATCATACTCTAAAGCTTCTCATAAAAAAATTTATATGAAATAGAAATTTTTTAGGTAAAAAAATTTAAAAGATTGATGAAGTTATTTTTATAGGAGTTATCATGCTTGATGAATTTCAAATGCCCACTAAAAAAAAAAAAAAAACTCTTCTTTGAAAAGAAATTTTTGGTAATCATAGAAAAACTAAAAACTTTGTCTGTAACTTGATGGCAATTAACAAAATTGAGCAAATAAGCAGAAGAAAAGTTAATATTAGTGTAGAATAAGTACCTGGGCAGAAGTGTTCAATGACTCATAGCTCATGACTATGTTGGGGATGTGAGCAATCTTGAGCCAGTCTTCCCCTTTCTCTTTTTCACAGCGTCTTTTCAACAAAGGACAACCCAAGATATGTAATTGAGAAAGAGAGGTGGGCAAGCCTTCTTCTGGTAAGCACTCAAGCTTATGGCAGCGCTCAATGCTCAAGGTTTTAAGAGAGGTGAGGTGTTGAAACCCCTTACCATTGAGTGATTTCATATTTGAAAAATCTAAGATAGAGAAATAGGTAAGAGAGGGAGGCAGCAACATCTCCTCTGGAAAGGAATCCACTTCTTCATATTTATGGGCAATGGAGAATTCTTTGAGAGAGTGAAGACTTTGCAATCCCCACTCCATGTGACAGGAAATGAGTTTGATGCAACTGGAGATCTCAAGTTTTACCAAATTGGAGGGCAAACCACCCTCAGGAAATGATTCCAGTTCTGGACAATCAGACAATGCCAAAGTCACAAGAGATGGGAGAAGGGCGTGCATCCCTTCAGGGAGTGATTGTAACTTATTGCAACTTTCAACCTTCATCTTTGTTAATTTTGGGGCACGGAGTCCTCCACTAGGAAAGGATATGAAATTAGGGCAATTCTTGATTTCTAAACTAGTGAGATATTCAAAATTTTCACAATCATATATTATGATATATTTGAGCTTAGGGAAAAACTCTAGTGACATGGAATCACAAACACCCCTTATGGTCATACATTCAAGCGATGGATAGCAACAACCACTTGCCAACTGTATTTTCCAATTCCAAAGCAATTCAATTTCATGAAGGACAGGAGCCCTAGGAAGTGAAACAAGCTGCTCACAACGTCTAATTTCAAGTTTGGTCAAAGAGGGAAGGCAATTGGGTAGAACGCTTAGCTTGGGAGAACCACTTATGTGAAGCTCTTGAAGACGAGAGAAAACTTCGTCTTCAAATGTAACCCATTCTTTCCATTCTAGCATATATGCAAAGCTTAAATACTCAAGGGATCTGAACGGCTTAATCATAGAATAACCATTAATCCCGTAGAACTCACGACCCACAGCTACAACTCGTACCAAACCATAAATTTCGAGTTTCTTCAATGTAGGTAGCTGTCCAAGTGGAGGCAATGCGAAGCAATACATACAACTGTCAAGCTTTAAGGATACCATATTCAGGAATGAAGAATCTCCTAACCAATTTGGAAAGCTTGTACCCCCATAATATTTGATGGTGAGAGAATTCAAGTTTGTATGAGGACACAACTGCTCAAGTAAACTTTTTTCCTTTATTGAATCTTCAATGTAGCGAAGAAAATCCCATTCCAACACCAACTCAGTTAGATCTTGCTTATCCTTTAACATAACCTTTGGAATCTCTGGATCATCTATAGTGCAATGAACGTTTTCCAAGTTCAATATAGACAATTTTCCAAAAAGATGATGAAGCTCCCCTAACTCTCTAATGCTAGATCCACCATGTTCGCCCACAACAAAAACAGGCAACTTTCTGAGTTTTTTTAATTTACCCATTTGTGGTGGCATCTCTTTCATATGGCTTCGAGAATTATCCAGGTGGCGCAAGTTGATTAGTTTACCCATGTTGGTCGGCAAATTGGTGATTTGTGACGACAATATCAAGGTTTGCAAATTATACAATCTACATAATGAGTCGGGCAAGTGTGTGATATCAGTGCCATAAATATTCAAATAACGTAGATGTTGCAAATTACCAATAGAAATAGGCAACTCCCTTATCTCCCTTATGTACACACGTTTAGACCATGATAACACCCGCAAACACTTAAATGTCTCCAACAAGTCATCCATCATCTTTTCTATTTTGTAATAGTCATTAAGCCAAGTGCTTGAACATGCTTTTACCAAGAAGGTTCGCAAACCCTTAGCTTCATAACAAATCTCAAATTTCTTATACTCATGATAGAAAGCTCCAGAATATAAAAAATAACGTATCTTTTTTGTTATTACATTGGACTCATCATCTAGTGAACTAAAACAAACTTTCCCAGATATGGATTTTGCCAAGTCATTGATAAGATCATGCATTAAGAAACATGATTCAGACTTATTTGATTGTTGGAAAAATGACCTTGATACTAGATCATTAAAGTATTCTTCACCTATTTCTTCAAATTCCATAGAATCCATACTCGTATCTTCTTTGGGTTGCTCCAATAAACCTTCTGCCATCCATAACAAAATCAACTCCTCCTTATTAAATTCATAACCTTTTGGGAAAATTGCGCAATAAGCAAAGCATCGCTTCAAATGTGATGGGAGGTAGTGATAGCTCAATCTTAAAGCAGGAAGGATATTAGTTTTGGCTTCTCGTAAATCCCATATATGATTCTTCAAAATCTTTTTCCAATGAGTTGGGTTTTTATTTGAACGTAATGAACCTCCAACTGTTTTTATAGCTAAAGGTAGGCCTCCACACTTTTTGACAATTTGTTTACCAATCACCTCAAAGTCTGCATAGGGCTTTCCATTTCCAAATGCATGTTTTACAAATAAATCCCAACACAGGTCATCTGACAATTCCTTTAGACAATGATGAGTTGGAATAGTCTGTACAATTGATGCAGCTCTTTCACTCCGTGTGGTTACAATGATCTTAACCTCTTGCGCCTCACATTTAAAAACTTTAAGAAGGTCATCCCACTTATTATAATTCTCATTCCACACATCATCTAAAACGAGAAAAAATTTCTTCCCCTTCAAAGCCTTTCTAATTTCTGTTTGCAACGTAGTCAAATTTTCGAATTTACAAGGAGACAAAGTGACCTCCTCATAAATAGTTTTGAATATCTCAAAACTATTAAAATTTACTGAAACGCAAACCCATGCTTTGAGGTCAAAACTCTGATCTACTCTACTGTCATTGTATACAAACTGAGCGAGCGTTGTTTTACCTATCCCGCCCATACCCACTATGGGCACAACACATATCTCATCGCTACTTGCCTCATTTGATTGCAACAACCTAAATATCGCTTCTTTGTCCATTTCTCTACCGAAAACACCACATTTTTCTTGGCAAGAAGTTGATATTCGCGGTGATGGTACTGGTACTCCACCAGAAACCTCTTTCAGACCAAGGACACCCATTTGTTCAGATGAACTAACAGAAGAAGGGATAGGGTTCTGTACCAGACTAGTGCCGGTCTGTGATTGTGAGCCAGCTTCTATCTTGTATCGCAAGCCTTCATAGGCAATCTCATCGAGGAGTTCATCTGCATCATAGACAGCATCTTGAAGCTCGTCCAGCCACTCTTTCACAGCTGGGTCTGTAATCTGCTTCTCCTCCGCGTCGTTAAGAACCGCGTTAGCAGATAGCAGCTTTATCTTCAACTTTCGCAGCAATCCACAAATGTCTTTTCTTCCCTTGAGAAAGTCCAGGACCTCGCGAGAAGCCACTCTATCAAACGCCACCTGGAGGAACGCAGATAGAAATGCCCCACCGACCAAAGCTCCGGCCATGATTTCTTCTCTGCAAAAGACGCGAGTGGTGAAAGCGTAAACAAAGAGAACTCTGGAAGCTCTTGTGAATCAAATGTGAAGAACCATTGAATCGATTCAACGGGTGATTTTACAGTATTTTTCGTACTGAATAAGGAATCTATACCAAAATCAAAGAATACTTGCGCGTGGTGGATCCCACATGCGGAAAATGTTAGGGTTTTCTAATTTATTTATTTTTAAATATTATTGAAAAGGTTAGGCTCATAGGATTAGAATCTAAGTGCAATATTATATTGCACCCGTGCAATTTACCTTAGGGTTGTACATGTTGCTGTGCCGCCGGTTTTGGGAGGCTTTTTTGCATCGCACCGTACAGGGGCGGTTTCTCCTTATCCCTGACCGCACCTTACATATGGAGAAGTGAGAACCGGTCTACACAGGGTGCGATGCACCATGCCGGTTCGGTTCGGTGCGGTGCGTTCGGTTTTAAAAAAAATCAAACCAAAGCAAACAACCCATACAAAATCATCAAACAACCCAAACATTCATTAAAAAAACAAACAAACAAACATATTCACTATATTTCTCTAATATGGTAATACCCACAAAAAGATATCTCAAAGAAATTCACAATCATTCTAAAAAGTATAGCAAGACAAAGTATAGTTAGTAACCTAGATACTGAGCATCAAATGAATTCACATACCTAGTAGAAGAATGAGAAGAATAGTAGTCCTAAGCATTGACCATCAAAACATTCTCTATGAACTTCTAAAAACTAACTAGGACAAAGAAGAAAGAGGAGAGGAAGACACTTGGAGAACGGTGGCAGCGAGTGGCAGAGGCTGGGGAGAGAGAGAGGGGCTGTGACGACAGAGAAAGGGAGAGTGAGGCACTGTGGGCTGTGGTGAGAGAGAAGATGGAAGAGAGGGAGAGTGATATAAATGAGAAATTAGAAATTTAACCTAGGATAAACGACGTCGGTTAAAGTCCAAAACGACGTCGTTTTAGAATCAGAAAGTTTAAAAAATAAAATACAAAAACGGCATCATTTTATATCACATTACCTAACCCTATTTAACGTGTTCTTCTTCCTCCTTCAGATTCAACGATGCCTCTCTATCTCTCTCAATCTCTCACTTTTAGTCTCCTCCATCATCTTCTTCTTTAAGGCTCTCTCTATCCCACTGAAACATAAATAAATAAATAAATATATATATATAGGCGGTGCGGTGCGGTTCTCATCGGTGGGAAAAACTCACCACCGCTCACCGCACCTATTAGCTTCGGTTCTCAGAAAACGCTGCCGTCCACCGCGCCGGACACCTACGGTGGAGCTCTGAGTCGGTCAGTGAGGTGCGGTAATATCGGTGGCGGTTGGTGGCTGAACAGGCCTAATTTACCTTATCATCTCTCACCCACAAAAAAAAAAAAAAAAAAAAAAAAAAAATGTTAATAGTTTTTTTAAATTTTACTTTTACTTATTTTCACTTTTTTTTGTTAACTTTTTTAATTAATAGTTAAGATTGAAAATAACAATAGTTAAGACCATTTTTCAAACAATTTCGTTAGTTAATACAATTTCCAAATTATTAGGGAAATTAAGGGGTTGTTTGGTTATAAAAAAACCATCACCCATCACTCGTTACTTAATTTTCGTCACTCAATTTTCATCACTCATTACTCATCACTTGTCACCCATCACTTATCATTTAAAATATCTCAACTTCCTAAATCCTGCACGTTTGGCACACTATTTTCAACTTCTCATCACTAAAAAATGTGTACTTTTTGTGGGACCCATTTCCTGAACACCATGTCAAGCTCATGGTTACCATACCCGCGTGTATCCTCTCTCTTCTCATAAATCCCTTTTTCTCCTTTTTTTTCTTTTTTTTTTTTCCATCACTCTCCCCCAATACCCAGACACATGGTACAAACCCCTCTCTGCCCCTCCATTCTCTTCCTCTCACCGAGTCCAAACAGCGTCAATCTCCACCGGCACCCAGCTTGCAAGATCACTTCTGACGGGCAGCAGCAGTGGTGATCTCCTTCATCATGACCTAGCGGCGTCAATCAAGAATGCAGGAAAGGACATGCAAGACAGATTCCACCCCTCTTCTCTGCCCCTTTCCTCTCTTTCATTTCTTACTTCTGGGTTTTGTTTGTGTTTGGAGAAGAAATTTTTAGATTTATTGTGTGGATGAACATGTTTGTGGGTTTGTGTTCGTGTGTTAGTGCGTATGATCGGTATCATGTGTTTATGGGTTTGATTTTCTGGGTTTGAGAAATCGGTACCCATGTGTTTTTTTTTTTTTTTTTTATAGAGTTACCCATGTGTTTCTGTGAAGAAGAAAAGAAAGAAAAAGAATGAAGAAGAAGAAGAGAAAAATGGTTGTTGGAGTGAGTCTGTGAAGAAGAAAGAAAGAAAGCAAGAAAAAGAAAAAAGAAGAAGAAAACATGAAATCCAAAAAAGTTGTTGAGTGAGTTTGTGTAGAAGAAAGGAGAGAAAAAGTAAGTAGGAGAAAAAAAAAAAAAAAGTAAGGACGTGACTTCTCTGACCGTGGGTCTTATGCATGTGTGTTTATTTACCAAAATGCCATGGAAACTCAGTTTTGATAACTTGAAAACACATAAAATGTGTTTTCAGTTTTCATAATTCATAACTCAAAAATCAAGAGAATTGAGTGATAGAAATAAAAACTAAAAACAAATCCAAACAAACTACTCAGCCATGAGACCTACCAGTTTTAAGTTATAGGTGATGAAAACAGAGTAATGGATGATGGAAAACAATAAATCCAAACAGCCCCTAACATCTCGAGTTTGTTAGACTTGATTTTCCTGTATAACTCAAGCACTAAAGACTCGAGTTCCTTGATCTGGCCATGTTGAAATCGAGCTCAGGAGACTCAAGTTTCACATAGAATTCCTTTCATCGCCTTCAACCAAATCTAGCAAATTCTTCCTACTCACAAGTCCGATCCGATCCAATCAACTCAAACAAAACCTTCCTCATAGTTCCAATATGATCCCAACAAAACTAGCAAAACCCAGGTACGATCCATTCCAATCAAAACCTTCCTCACAAACCCAAACCCAACACCTCATATCGATCAAAGCCAATCGAAACCCTGAAAACTCAAAATCAAACCCAACAAACACGCCACCACCTCATACAGATCGAAACTCGCAAACCCAACAAATGCTATTCATACCCACAGAGTAGAAGAGGAGACCTATACCATCTGTTCTCATCTTAATGGCGAATCAGCGGTGGCTCTCCCGATTAGGAAGGTGGTCATTCTTCTTGGTGCAGGTCTGTCTCTGCTTTCTATCTTTTTCTCTGGTTCTCCCTTTTTTTTTTAATTCCAAGAGCCGCTCGATATCAGTGCTGAGATTGTGATTTTTGAGTTGCAGAAGAAGAAGGAAGAAGGAAGAAGGAAGTAGAGAGTGGGGTCTTTGGTTTTTCAAACTAGGAACTCGAGATTTACAAACTCGATTTCTCCCTAGAAATAGAGTTTTTAAGACACAATTTGCTAGCAAATCGAGTCTAACAAACTTGAAATGTTAGTTTCCTAAATAGTTTGAAAACTGTGTTAACTAACGAAATTGTTTGAAAATGGTGTTATTTTGAAAAGAAAAAAATCCCAACTAAAGCTCAAATTCAAAAACTGACTCCTGTTAACTCAAACGTTAGACCACTTTTCCATATCTTTTTTTTATTAAAAAAAATTATTTCTCTCCATCATCACCTAAACGCTCAATCCTCTCTCTCTCTCTCTCTCACCGCAAATTCTTTCTCCATCTCTCTCCTTTGTTCCATACCCTTTCTCTCTTTCTTTGATCATTTTTAGCCCCAACCAATTCTCCCTCCTCCGATCCCTCCCAATCTGTCTCTTGTCTCTGACGGTCCCACCCATCCACCACTCTCCACCGTTCCATACATTGAATCCCTTCCCTCTTTATTGGTGCTAAACCCTTCAAACCTCTCTCATTCCACCACTCCCATCCCCCACCCACACTATTGCCCCCGAGAACCAACCCTCCAAACCCTTCTTTTTGTGGCAATCCCTATGTGATGAAGATGATTATTTGCACAGTTATATCTATAATGAAGACAAAGATGATTCTTTTTGCAGTTATCTCTACGATTAAGGCAAATGATTTCGTTCGTGGTAATCTCTACGACAAGGACGAAGACAACTGCTCAACCTTTTTTGAGGTTTGTTTTCCATTAACAAATTTGAGATTTTTATGTGTGGTTTTGTTATTTCTATTGTTGTTCATTGTTTGTGATTGATTTTCAAAGTTTGAATATTGGAGCTTGCTTGATTTTAGTTGAGTTTTATAGCCTTCGAGTACTGGTGGAATTGTGTCTAAAACTGATGTTGTACTATCTATTTAATTTTCCTATTAGTTTTTGTTGGTAGTGATTACCAGTGATAGTTGGATTTGTTGTAGCTAAACTTTGATCATGATGCAAACTCTTTTTAAATTTTAGATCAATAGAAAGTTGAGGAGGGACACCAGAAGTTGTAAAGAAGGGTGGAAGGATTCTTAGAGGAGGACTTGATAGTGGAGTTTGGGTTGTCAGCCAACTGTTGTATAGGGGAATTCCTTGCTTGTTGGGTGGGGTTTTGGGAAGGATTATAAAGAACATTATGAGAATGAAAATAAAAAATTGACAAGAAAATGAAAAAGCCATTACAGACTTGTGTTAAAGCAGAAACGATACACCAATACCCCTAGTTACTGCATAATTCAGAGCAGACTTAGGGGAATGGTTTCAAAGTTCAAACTCACGCTTGAGTAGAATGTGGATTTTCATAGTTTGTGGGTAGGCATTAAAATTATGATGTGTTAATTAGTAATTTGATAAAAAAAAATGTTTGTATTATATGTAATTGCATTATGCACTTTCTATGCAATTATTGAATGGGGAACCAAAATTCCATAGGCTGTTATGGTTGGATGGCTTAGTTGAAATCCGTAGTCCTTTATTCGACAATTTGTGAAGCCTTGTACTTTGTATTATGAAATGCGAAGTCACTACACTTGTTCTTAATAGTAGCTCTTAGTTGAGTTTTGTGAAATTTTGCACTAAACTTTGTAATGTTACAACTTTGAGCGTTGCTAGTTCATTTATATATATTCCCCATGCGAAGTCACTACACTTGTTCTTAATAGTAGCTCTTAGTTGAGTTTTGTGAAATTTTGCACTGAACTTTGTAATGTTACAACTTTGAGTGCTACTGGTTCATTTATATATAATCCCCATTATTAAAAAAAAAAAAAAAAAAAAAAAACACACACACACACACACACACACATGTTCTATTTGACATGTACATGTGATTTGAGGTATTGTATTTTTGTAGAAAGGGAATAACTAATACAAGCAAAAATACTATGGTATAGAAGCTCTCATATTGCTTTCATCCCTCAATAAATTATCTTTGAAAACTGTATTCACCATTGGCCTTATTATATTTATTCTTTTTTAGCATATATGTCATATCATTTAATGTTTGCATTTATAAGATGCTTAATTTTTTTTTATCATGATTATTTCAACATATAGGGAATGGGAGGGACGGATGTAAGCAAGGGTAAGTAGAAAAAACGAAAAGAAAACCAAGAACTGAAAATGAAGGGGAAAACAAAAGTTATTTCCATTGGACTTTGTATATGGAACGTGTGTTAGCTGATATTCTTAGAGATGAGCACAACTTAAGCCATAACGTAAATATCATTGCTAAAAAAAAGTGGGAGATATTTGCCTCAATTATGCACCTCTGCCAACAGTGAATTATGCTAAAAGTGAGAGACATTGCCTCAAGTTTGCACTAGAGATTGGCTGAAATGTTGTTGAATAGCCTTTTGGTTTCCTTTTAGTGATTTGTTTTTGAAAGTGTCTTGGTTGTTGGCCTATAATTGCTTGTATTCTTGTTTAACCTTGGTTTGCTTGTTTTGGTAATTGTACTTGGATAGCCTATAAGTACTTTGTCTTTATCTATTTTTGCTTAGTTCAATAAAATATTCACTTGTAAGAAGTTGCAAACATGACTTGCAATTAGAAAAGTCATAAAGCTTCTATAATATACCACTTTGTTCTAGTTTATAAATTCTGCAGCATGAAACATAAAAACCAAAACTGAACACCACCTAGCAATGAAACAAAAAAGGCATATACAAAACTTATTCATTGCATAATAAGCAGTTATACACGTATGGATCTTAACATATAAAAATGTACATTTCCATTGCATTCAAAAATATTTGTCATTTACATATATCATTAGTGCCTAACTAGAAGCTACTCAAGCATGCAAATATAGAACCTAACATGTTCGAGTAGCTTTATTAGTTACAAAAATTGTTAAATATTGTTTCAAACAAATTATCCAATATGTTGTTGCTTACTAGCTGTCATTTGCATGTGCAATATATTGTCTAATAGTTGTGCAAAAAATTGTCCAAAATTATTGACTAGCTTGCCAAGTAAGACATGCTCTCCAAAAATATAATTCAAAAAGTCTCCAATATGGTGCTCTTCAAGGATTGTCACTTATCATCAAGAGCTATTGAAACCTGCAAATATGTTACCAAATATAAATATATGTAAAAAAAAAAAAAAAAACTTAGGAAAATTATAGGTTCGAGTTGTAGCAAAAATCAAAAGGAATATGCATACCTGATTTGTCTCAAAAAATTGTCCAACAACATGGTCTTATCCAACCAAAAGACTACAAAAGATAAATTCCTACATTTGACATTTTAACAAATTTCAATGACATATGTTTATCTTATTATTTCAAGTAGTGAGGTGCTCATTCAATATATATATTTTTTATTATTTCAAAAACCACAATCTGTTGAAAAGTACTTGAAAACTCAAACCCAAGAAATTTTAATGTTGCCTACACGATTGAATATATTTAACAAACCAAAGATCACTTCTAAAGACTACCTAATTAGGATATAGACACATGCAAGAAAACTATTTAAATAAAATTAGAATCAGTTATAAACCCATATTGTAGTTAATGTTTTGCATTACAACCATTTTTATACATTGATCATGCAATTTATTCTACAATATCAAATGCTGATATACCACTTAATGAATTACTCATTTAGGATAAAAAAATTTAACTAAGAATTAAAAGAGAAAACAAACTTGATGGTGCTAGATATAGAAGGAATGTATTAATTTTAGTATGGATAGTAGTAATTGGTTAGAAGGAAATTAGACGTGTTAGTTTTTTTTTTTGGTAAACACACACACACATACTTGCTTGAAATTATCCACCAATTGTGAAATTTGTTCAATACTACTATGTTCTTCAAGAGAATTAATGTTAACTAATGAATTGGCCTATAACATGTTGCAAAGAATAATTGTCACATAAACTTAAAATAAATTTATGGACCTATTGATTCATATATTATAGTGCAATGTAGCATATCTTACTTTTATTTATGCATCCAAGTGACTGAACTTGTCTTGACTCACATGCCTTTTTTCTTTGAGATTTAAGATTTTTTGGTCGTTCTAACACACCTTTCAACCTTAATTTGAACATCCAACAGTGTGTTTTGTTTTAATCCCATGTATGTCTTGAAAATTTATGTTCTCATGGGATTAACATCCACTATCACCTTGTAAAACATCCCCAAGAACAACTCCATCATAGACCTCTATCATTTGATCATTCATGCTAAGAGAATAACAATTTTTCCTCATTTCTTGCAAATCCTTCAATAATGTGTCAAAACATCTTAGCCTTATACATTATCTTAGACTCTGTTGCAAGTATGGTAATTTCACGAAATTTATGACATAAATGAGAGTAACCCTTTCCCAATGATTCTTGAGCATTATCTTTAATATCAACACCATGATAGTTCATGATAGAACCAACATTTGCATCTTGTGTCCATCTTTTTAATGTATAATGAGTCGAAAGTATCTTAATTTTTTTTTTTGTCAAGAACCTTCAAAGCATGGACACAAAAAATTCCTACAAAGCTAAACTTCATGCAACTACACTGAACATTAGTTGTTGAGGCTTCATATTTAACCAAGTGTTCTTGAGTTTTTTTGCCTATATTTAAATTTGTATTTAGTGATAGTATCAGATTTACTAACCTTGAAAATTTTACAATCCCTCATCTTCATATATTCATCTTGAAACATTTTGAACATTTTTGGGGTGTACAACTTTGTAGCATGTCTCAACATCTTTTCATTAAGTTGTAAAACTGGTGTCATTTGCCTCATTTTAAATTTAGCTTGTAGTTCTTGACATCAACTATCTGCCAAGACTCTAGAGTAATATCCCCAAAAAATGCAAAAGATTATATTTCGATTTCAAGTATTTCTTCAACATATTGTTCATTGACTCACTACGTTGGGTGTTTTTCATATCAGCATTAAACATATGCCAATCATATACCACAACCCATTTTTCTTTTAGATCAAATATCCCACACAATCGTTTATTATTAGTAAGATAATCTTTCTTAAGCATATTATTCCATACAACTGGGCATTCATCTTCATCTCCATAATTATACATACAATTACTCAAATAATTTGCAAATTGCTTTGATGAATGAAATACATGACTTAGTTTTTTAGCAGCATTTTGATAAATATGCCATACACATAAACGATGATTTGATTCAACAAATACTTCTACTATTGCTTTAGCCATTGCAACAAACTAATTTGTAAATATAGTTTTTGGCTGCTTCCCTGACATTGCACTCAAAAAAGCTTTCAACAACCACTTAAATGACTCTATGGTTTCATCATAAAGTAAAGTTGCACCAAAGATGATTGTTTGTTTGTAATGACCTCAATGATTGGAGCAAAAAGTTGATTATATTGATTTGTCCTATAAGTTGCATCAAAGCACATAACATCTCCAAAGTGGCCATAATCAACTATTGATCTAGCATCAGCCCAAAATATGTTCAATATTAGACCATCATCATCAACTTGTACTGAATAAAAGTAAGATGGATCTTCTAATTGCATATTATGAAAGTATTCCATCACAGCACAATCATCTCCTTTCTTCAAAGCTTTTCTCGTCTCACGATGTACATGATTTTTATAGTCATAATCCAAAAAACCAAGATTTTCATGACCACTAACTTGCATGCTCAATAAATCTATAGTTTGTTTTATTGATATTCTAGACCTCTCTACATCATTTGCAATAGCTTTTTGAGTAGGTGCAATTTTTCTTTTTGATCTTAATATATGTTTCATTAGTGAAGGAGCAAACTCATGATTATGTTGTTCATGAAAAGAAATAACTTCTAACATACCATCTTTTTGAGGTTGACATGTCATTTGTGCTAAATAACCTACTCGTGAGATTGGGCAATGAAAATATACTTGTTCATAGCGTTTGTCAACACTCGTTCACCCTCTTTTGGGCAACAAAGTGTTCTCCTTATGACTTGTCCCTTATTTCCTCTCTTTATAAATTGTTTCTGTACACTGAACTTGATTTGGTGAGCATAATCATTGTAGAATTCATATGCACTATCAGTACAATCAAATTTCATGCCAATTTTTGGAGTGTCTATTGCAATGCTTGATTTTTTTGGGCTTCAATGAGTAGGTTCTACTTGAGCCTTCTTTTGAATCCCAAAAAAAAAAAAAAAAAAAAAATGTAAGCATTTTAGGAAAATAAATTTGTAGATGACAAAAAAAAAAAAAAAAAAAAAAAAACACACATGTAAACCAACTTAGAAAAAAGCCACAAGCTACCTAACATACTCATTTAGCCAGTACAAACTAATTTAGCAGAGGAAAAGGCTATAGATACACAATAAAGCCTGAAGAGGCACAACCAATTATAGATACTGCATTTTGAACCCCTTATGACTCGGGCCCCAATTCTCCAATGATGTTAAAACTCTAAAGCCCAAGGCTGGTTTAGGGCCCAATCAAATTGAAATTAACTTAAGGAAACTATTTTAGGAAAAATATAACTCTTTTTATGAATAAAATAAGCTATTTTTGGAAAATAAAAACTAAGGAAAACCTACGGCATGCGTACGCATACACGTGTATGCGCATGCATGCTCAAGCTTTGCATGCACATGCTTCATGCATGCATACGCATACACAGAAAATGAATTTTGGAACAAATCTCACATCGTCTGGGAGCTGTTCCAAACCTCTATTTTCTCACTATATAAAGCCATGCATAATAGCTTTAGAAAACACATAGAAAATCCTAAGGGAAAACACAAGATTCACTAGAAATAGTGAATCAAAGAGGAAGTTTTTCACAAACATTCTCAAGTCAATATTTTTCTGATCGAGGCCTTTTCTAGCCTTGATCTTCAAATTTCAAGCTTACTAATCACTTTTGTATTTGATTGTGAATAGATTGACTAAGAATAACGATCAAAATCAAGCTAAGGAGCTTTGTGTTTTGAGGAATATGTTCTAAATCCTTTTCTTTTTCTTTTCTTTCTTTAATCTTTTTATTTTCCTTGTTTTCTTGTTTATTTGTGTTTAACATGCTTGTTTAGTTTAGGATTTCTTTGCTTTATCATTTTATGTATGATAGGTTGTTAGTTTAAGCATTCTATTATATTTTGTGTTCTTGTGCTTTTGGGGTTAGGGTTAGGGTGTGTATGTGTACGCATGCTTTCTGCATGCGCATGCATTCTTGAAGTATGCGTACAGATACAACTGGGCTGCATACGCAAGCCCTATGTATGCACACGCATACTCGTGCCTAGAAACCCTAATCTGAACCCTTCTGCTTGTGTCTCTTTATCTTATTTGTTTAAATATGCCTCTGTTCTAGTTTGTTCTCACATGTATATGTCTTTGTTTCTTTGTTTACTTGTTGTTTGTTCTTCATATGTTAGATTAGGGTTTCTTTTCAATTCTTTCTTTGTTTTTCCATGAATATGCATATGAATGATCATGCATGGATGCATAGGATGGATATGATGTATATTAGACATGCAATCTAGATTTGCTATGAATATGTGAACATGTTGTTTTGATCTTACCATGCCTATGTTTCTGCCTTGATTTGATATATTCATGTTTCTGCCTTGGGTGTAATCTAATGCTATGTGTGATAGATGTATACTAGGATACGATATGAGATGCATGATAGATGTATGCTAGGCTTAAGATGTGATATGTAATGCAATGCCATGATAGATGTATGTTAGGGTTTGGGATGAAATGCCATTTTGTTTGCTAGATGCAAGTGTGGACGACTAAATTTCTTTGTTCGAAATAAATCAAACAAGTAAAATAGTTTCACAAATGCGAATTTGTATTGATGATTGTGTGGTACAATTCTCTGTGATTACAAAAGAGTGATCCTCTGATTCGATCTCCTTGCAAGACTTATTGATTTGGATTTGTGGTAATGTGATTGTGACTTGAACACAAAATATCCTTCAATTTGGTTGAGGGATGGATCGAAGATTGCTGAAACGGAATTACAATGAATCTCCGGCTATGAGCTTGTTAGAAATCCTTTGTTCTTCACGTTCTTCGTGTGTTCTTCATCTTTGAAGGTTTATGGTGGAAGTTCTTTGGGGGCTTTAGGAGCTTGGATCCGTAGAGCTTCACTGATTTGTGATTTGTTGATGTTTTCGGACACTTTAGGCTTGATTCCCGCAAACTTTTGGATCTAGGCGGATGATTTTGATGATTTCTCTTCGAATGTTCTTCGTATTCGAAGTTGAAGTTCTTGAAGTTCTTGGAGGCTTTAGAGCTTGGTTCCGGCAGAGCTTCTGTACTTCTGATGCTTCTGAATCTTCTCTGATGCTGCCTGTGCTTCAGATGGCTTGATGTCCTCCTAAATGTCTCAGGAAGGCTTCTATTTATAGGAGTTTTGGGGTGGATGAGCGACACGTGGCGGAGTCTGATTGGTGACACATGTCACAGTCTGATTGGTCCGCTTATGTCATCGCTTACACGTGTGAGGTTGCTTAGGTCATCGCTTACATGTGCGAGGTTGCTTATGTCATCGCTTGCACGAGCTGATGCATGATTGGTTCTTGCATGACACTTGGCAAATTTCTGTTGGCTTCTGAATAGTGATAGTAAAACCTAGCAGCAGTATGTGGCGCTTTGTAATTGGCTGTTGTGGGGCCAGAATAAGCCAAGCAACCCCGGCCCACTTCAGAATAGGCCCAGAGGCCCACGCCGAGGACGCGTCCTAGGTCCGAGGACGAAAGTGTAGAGCCTAGGGCCCAAGGAGCATTGCCGAGGATGGTTACATCCTCGGGGGACCGAGGTCGGAAAGTGGGCAAACAACATGCCCTTAAGGGGAACCTCCTTAAAGCATCCAAGGAGCAAATAGCAAGAACCAAGCACCGGACATTGAAGCATGGTGGAGGAGCAAGTCCCAGGTGAACTGTCACCTCCACATTAAATGCCCTCAACTAACGCCCTGGCCGCATTAATGAGGATAGGACCTCTGAACAGTGCCGTCTTGGGCGCTGCAACCCACAGGAGGGATGGGAATGCGGCTGATGGGACAGGCTCTCAAGTGGAAACCGGGCTGATCAACAAATGTAGGGCTAGGATCAACTGAGAGAGAAGTATATAATGTAAAAAGTCCCTCTTGTGAAGGGGACGGACGGAAAACCAGAGAAAAAGGAAATACTGTAGCATTGTATTTTCTCTCAACCATTGTAACCTTACCTGAAAGAAATAAGAACAACTTGAACCTCTAAAAGACCCGTCCGAGGAGTCCCATTGTGCATGCCGACCCACGTCTAACCTATCACAATCCACGAACAACCATGCATGGCCGTTGCATTCTTTACTAAGGCCTAGCTCTTGAGCCCATACTCTATAAATTTATTGGAGGGTTAGCTGGGCTTGGGTCCACTCTCTCAATCCTTAGAGAGCGCTCGAAACCGGTCCCTACAATTGGCGCCGTCTGTGGGAAGAGCTTGTGCGTTAGTAAGGACAACAGTCGAACATGGTAGGATCGGGCCCTCACCAAAGAACTCCCAATCGACCAGAACCGGCTAAGTCGCGGCCTCAGGGTCACTATGGCGACCCCGAGGGCGGTCAGAACGACAACAGACGATTCCGAGAGGGAAGCGTACGCACTTCAACGGCGAGCGAAAGCTAGGGGGACGGGCACGTTCCCCAGAAGTGCGACGATGGCCAGGCCACGCGGTCAGAAGAGGCCCATAGCCATGCCTCCTGGAGAAAGGATGATAAGGTGGCCATGTAGCGCGAGATAGACAATCTGAAGAGGAAGCTACGCCGTGCGCAGCGGAGACAGTCCGAACTCAGCCCTGACCTGCCCTCCGACGACAAGAGCGATGACGAATACAGGTAGAGGTCAAGAACGCCCCCCAGCGAGACTTTCTCCCACGATGAGGAGCACTACCATAGGCGTAGGCGTCGCCAGGGGCTTAGGAGGCGACGCCATGAGCAAGGCGCTGGACCAGCTCTCCAGGTCGCCCTTCACGCATCGTATAGAAGAGGCAGAGCTTCCTCGGCGGTTCCAGCAGCTAACCTTCATTGCTTACAATGGCAAGACGGACCCCGTGGAGCACGTGAGCCAGTTCAACCAGAGGATGGCTGTCCACTCCAAGAATGAGGCGCTGATGTGCAAAGTCTTCCCATCCAGCTTGGGACCTGTGGCGATGAGGTGATTCAACGGTCTAAGGACGAACTCCATAGACTCATACAGACAGCTGACCCAGGCCTTTGGTTCCCGCTTCGTCACGAACAGCAGGCCTCCTCGGCCCATGAGTGCATTGCTGTCCCTATCTATGCGTGACGGGGAGACCCTCAAGGCTTATTCGGACAAGTACTGGGAGATCTACAACGAGCTGGACGACAAGTATGACGCCGTCGCCATCAGTACATTCCAGAATGGGCTACCAATGGGGCACGACCTGAGGAAGTCCCTGACCAGAACACCCGTCACCAGCGTGCGGCAGCTGATGGATCGGATCGACACGTACAAGCGGGTGGAGGAAGATATGCTGCAAGGCGAAGGCAAGGAGAAGGTTATCCCTCAGGAGAGAAGGGATTTCAGGTCGGATAGGTACAATAACGCCCGTCCGAGGAGGGATTTCGGTGGGCAAACCGGGGCGACCAATGCCCAGACTGTCGGCGCAGTATTCCGAGAACCCGTGCACAAGGTTCTGGAAAGGATAAAGAACGAGCCATACTTCAGATGGCCGGCTAAGATGATGGGGGAGCCTGGTAGGCGCAACCAGGATCGTTACTGCCAATACCACCAGGACCACGGACATGCCACGGAGGATTGCAGGAACCTCTGGGACCACCTGAACCAACTAGTCCAGGATGGAAGGCTGAAGCACCTTCTGCACCATTCCAGCGACCAGCGGGGCCGAGCCTACCAAGAGCCTCGGAAGGACGCCGCCATGGGGCAGCCTACCAGGACGATCAATATAATCCTGGCCGCGCTAGGAAGAATAGGCACACCCCCTTTGCGAGTGTTGTCTATGGCCCAACTGCCCGCTGAGGACCCCCGAACGGAGCCAAAGAGGTCCAGGAGGAATCCTCCCTCAGCCCTGAGTTTCTCGGAGGAGGACAAGATTGGGACCATCTAACCACACGAGGACGCCCTAATCGTCACCCTCAGAATAGGGGGCTATGACGTGAAAAGGGTGATGGTGGACGGTGACAGTGCAGCCAAGGTCATGTGTCCAGACCTCTACAAGGGGCTGGGGCTAAAACAGGAAGACCTCACACCTTATAGCTCCCCCCTAATGAGTTTCGACGGAAATCTTGTCATCCCAAAGGGCATGATTAGACTGCCCGTACAGACAGGCCCAGTGGTGGTGGAGGCGAACTTTATAGTGGTGGACACATACTCCCCCTACACGGCCATAGTAGGAAGGCCCTGGCTACACGCCCTAGATGACGTAGCCTCCACCTTGCACCAGAAGGTGAAATTCCCATCAGGGGACCAGGTTCTGGAGATCCGAGGTTGCCAATCCACGGCTAGGCAGTGCACGGTGGCTGCCATATCCTATCGGCTTGATGCGCAGTCCTCGACCCAGCCGAGGAAAATTCATAGCAATCAAAGACCCAGGTGGCGCCTCCGGATGCACCTGCCGAGGATGCTAAATGCGAAAACCTGGAGAAGGTGGTAATTGACGATGATCCGGAGAAGTTCTTCCAGGTCGGGACCCAGCTGCCTCCACAGGAGAAGGAGGAGTTGCTTGAGTTCCTCAAGAGGAACCTTGACGTGTTCGCATGGGACCCCTGCGACGCCCCTGGGATTGATCCATCCTTCATCTGTCACCACCTTAACATCAACCCATCTGTGATCCCCAAGCAGCAGCCACCTCGGCACCCATCGAAGGAGCACGCTGATGCGATCAGGGAAGAGGTCAATAAGCTTAAGCACGCGGGGGCTATCAAGGAGATCTTTTACCCCAAATGGTTGGCCAACACCGTGGTGGTCAAAGAAGAAAAGTGGGAAGTGGAGGGTTTGTGTAGACTTCACAGACCTGAACAAAGCATGCCCAAAAGACCCCTTCCCAATGCCACGAATAGACCAGCTAGTAGATGCGACTGCAGGCCATCCTCGGATGAGCTTCCTAGACGCCTTTCAGGGCAATCATCAAATCCCGCTAGCCTTGGGGGACCAAGAGAAGACAGCCTTTGTGACACCCATAGGGAACTACCACTACAAGGTTATGCCGTTTGGTCTGAAAAACGCCGGATCCACCTACCAGAGGATGATGATGAGAATGTTCGAGCCGATGTTGGGCAAGAGCATCGAAGTCTATGTTGACGATATGGTGGTGAAAAGCAAGCTAGTGTCCGAGCATTTGGAGGACCTCGGCCGCACATTTGGCGTCCTGAGAGAGCACAAGCTCCGCCTTAACGCCTCGAAATGCTCGTTTGGCGTGAGCTCTGGCAAGTTTCTGGGGTATATGATCACCCACCGTGGGATCGAAGTCAACCCTGACCAGATCAAGGCAATTCACAATATGAAGCCTCCACAGAATCCCAAAGAGATCCAAAAGCTTACTGGGATGATCGCAGCGCTGAACCGGTTCATTTCCAGGTCGGCCGACAGGTGCAGACCCTTTTATCTCCTGATCAATAAATGGAAGGGATTTGAGTGGTCCGAGGATTGTGCCGTGGCTTTCCAGCAACTCAAGGAGTATCTATCCCGGCCGCCTATCATGTCCAATCCTGAGCCCGACGAGGTCCTATACGCCTACCTGGCAGTGGCGCTCCACGCAGTGAGCCTAGTACTGATACGGGAAGACAATGGCGTTCAAAAACCAGTTTACTACGTCAGCAAGTCGCTGCACGAAGCTGAGGTCAGATACCTACCCCTAGAGAAGGCTATACTAGCGGTGGTCCACGCCACGAGAAAGCTCCCCCATTACTTCCAAGCTCACACGGTGGTTGTCCTAACCCAATTGCCCTTGAAGGCTGTACTCCGGGCCGCTGATTACACAAGAAGAATCGCGAAGTGGAATACAATTCTGGGGGCTTTTGACGTCAAGTACATGCCCCGGACTTCCATAAAAGGCCAGGTTCTGGCAGACTTGACGGCTGAGTTCGCCGAACCAGTCGCAGAAGTGACAGCTGAGGAGAAGAGCCGTGATGAGAAATCAGTTGGCGCAATCTCCATCCCAGAGTCACCATGTTGGAAAGTATATGTGGATGGCGCGGCAAACCAAAGGGGGTCCGGAGTGGGGCTGGTCCTAGTATCCCCTGAAGACCATGTCATTGAGAAATCCCTGAGGCTTGGATTCACGGCCACAAACAACGAGGCCGAGTATGAGGCATTACTGCAAGGGATGATCATGGTGCAAAAGATGGGAGGAAGGTCAATAGAGATGTTCTCAGACTCCAGATTGGTGGTAGGACAAGTAAAGGGGGAGATGGAAGCCAGGGATTCGAGAATGCAGGAATACCTTAGCCAAGTCAAGCGCTTGCAGTTGGAGTTTTGCCCCTTCAGCTTGTCCCATATTCCTAGGAATGGGAACAGTCATGCCGATTCACTTGCCACACTCGCCACATCCTCGGCAGGGGCTCTGCCTCGGATCATACTTGTGGAGCACCTGGAGAGGGCAAGTGAAGTGCCAAAGGGAGTAATCCCCGTCCATCAAGTTGTGATGGGTCCCAGCTGGATGGACCCCATAATGAGATTCCTCAAAGATGACGTCCTGCCTGAGGAGAGGTCAGAGGCAAAAAAGATACGAAGGAAAGCTCCTCGGTTCTGGTTGTCCGAGGATCACAAGCTATACAGGCGGTCCTACTCTGGGCCATACCTTCTATGTGTCCACCCCGAAACGTCAGAATCCTTGCTCGAAGAGCTGTACGAAGGAATTTGTGGAAGCCATACAGGGGGGAGATCCCTGGCTTACCGAGCCGTCACTCAAGGATACTGGTGGCCGGGAATGCAGCAAGAGGCCCAGGAGTATGTCAAGAAGTGTGACCAATGCCAAAGGTTCGCCCCGAACATCCATCAGCCAGGAGGGGTCCTCAATCCATTATCTAGTCCATGGCCATTCGCCCAATGGGGCCTGGACATTGTGGGACCTTTCCCCAAGGCACCAGGGAACAAAAGGTATCTATTGGTGGCCACAGACTACTTCACCAAGTGGGTCGAGGCCGAACCACTGGCCAACATCAGGGATGTGGACGTGAAGAAATTCCTTTGGAGGAACATAGTTACACGGTTCGGGGTCCCTCATACCCTCATCTCGGATAATGGGCTCCAGTTCGATAGCAAAGCCTTCAGGAGGTACTGTTGTGAACTTGGGATCACAAATAGGTACTCAACGCCAGCCTACCCTCAGGGGAACGGACAGGCCAAGGCTGTCAACAAGGTCATCGTCAACGGGCTCAAAAAGAGACTGGATGATGCCAAAGGGAGATTGGTAGAAGAACTACCCCACGTCCTCTGGATGTATCGGACTACGCCCCGGCGCTCAACGGGGGAAACACCTTTTGCCATGACTTATGGTGCGGAGGCAGTGATCCCCCTGGAAACCAACTTCCCGACACTAAGGACGGGCTCCTTCACTCCAGGCAACAATGATGAATTGCTGGGGCGGAGCCTGGACATGGTAGACGAACGAAGAGAGCAAGCAATGATCCAGCTGGCCCACTACCAGCAAAAGCTCAAGCAGGGATATGACACCAATGTAAAGCTCAGACCACTAGCACCGGGAGACCTGGTGCTGAGAAAAGTCGTAGGAGCTGCCAAGAACCCTTCTTGGGGAAAGCTCGGACCCAACTGGGAGGGCCCCTACCGAATCACCTCAGTGGCAGGGATAGGAGCATACTATTTAGAAGATTTAGATGACAAACCTGTACCTCGTCCATGGAATGTAAATAACCTGAAAAGGTATTACTATTAATAAAGAAGTCCTTTTTAATTCAGATGTTCTGCCTGTCATTATCACACGTCTCGCGTCCCAACGCCACTTATATCTGGGTGCTAGACAGAACCTAGGCCTTGCATGGTCCAAGGACTCAAGCCTATGGGGAAACTAGTTACTTACAGCCAATTGAAGGCAGCAACTGTACCTGGGTCTTGCATGGTCCTCGGACCCAAGCCTATGGGGAGCTAGCCACTTATCTTGAAGGCAGCAACTGTACCTGGGTCTTGCATGGTCCTCGGACCCAAGCCTATGGGGAGCTAGCCACTTATTTTGAAGGCAGCAACTGTACCTGGGTCTTGCATGGTCCTCGGACCTAAGCCTATGGGGAGCTAGCCACTTATCTTGAAGGCAGCAGCTGTACCTAGGTCTTGCATGGTCCAAGGACCCAAGCCTATGGGGAGCTAGCCACTTATCTTGAAGGCAGCAACTGTACCTGGGTCTTGCATGGTCCTCGGACTCAAGCCTATGGGGAGCTAGCCACTTATCTTGAAGGCAGCAACTGTACCTGGGTCTTGCATGGTCCAAGGACTCAAGCCTATGGGGAGCTAGCCACTCATCTTGAAGGCAGCAACTGTACCTGGGTCTTGCATGGTCCTCGGACCCAAGCCTATGGGGAGCTAGCCACTTATCTTGAAAGCAGCAACTGTACCTGGGTCTTGCATGGTCCTCGGACCCAAGCCTATGGGGAGCTAGCCACTTATCTTGAAGGCAGCAACTGTACCTGTGTCTTGCATGGTCCAAGGACTCAAGCCTATGGGGAGCTAGCCACTCATCTTGAAGGCAGCAACTGTACCTGGGTCTTGCATGGTCCTCGGACCCAAGCTTATGGGGAGCTAGCCACTTATCTTGAAGGCAGCAACTGTACCTGGGTCTTGCATGGTCCTCGGACCCAAGCCTATGAGGAGCTAGCCACTTATCTTGAAGGCAGCAACTGTACCTGGGTCTTGCATGGTCCAAGGACTCAAGCCTATGGGGAGCTAGCCACTTATCTTGAAGGCAGCAACTGTACCTGGGTCTTGCATGGTCCAAGGACTCAAGCCTATGGGGAGCTAGCCACTTATCTTGAAGGCAGCAACTGTACCTGGGTCTTGCATGGTCCAAGGACTCAAGCCTATGGGGAGCTAGCCACTTATCTTGAAGGCAGCAACTGTACCTAGGTCTTGCATGGTCCTCGGACCCAAGCCTATGGGGAGCTAGCCACTTATCTTGAAGGCAGCAACTGTACCTGGGTCTTGCATGGTCCTCGGACCCAAGCCTTTGGGGAGCTAGCCACTTATCTTGAAGGCAGCAACTGTACCTGGGTCTTGCATGGTCCTCGGACCCAAGCCTATGGGGAGCTAGCCACTTATCTTGAAGGCAGCAACTGTACCTAGGTCTTGCATGGTCCTCGGACCCAAGCCTATGGGGAGCTAGCCACTTATCTTGAAGGCAGCAACTGTACTTAGGTCTTGCATGGTCCAAGGACTCAAGCCTATGGGGAGCTAGCCACTTATCTTGAAGGTAGCAACTATACCTAGGTCTTGCATGGTCCAAGGACTCAAGCCTATGGGGAGCTAACCACTTATATCTGGGTGCTAGACAAAACCTAGGTTTTGCATGGTCTAAGGACTCAAACCTATGGGGAAACTAGTTACTTACAGCCAAACTCAAGTGCCAAGCAGGACCGAAGCTCTGTATTATCCTCGGACTCAGGCCTGTGGGAACACTATTTACCTCAAGAAGCTAAGTATCAAGCAGGACCAAGGCTCTGCATGGTCCTCGGACTCAGGCCTATGGGGAAGTTAACTACATTGAAGAAACACTAAGTGTCTACTTGAAGAAATTCTATCTGGTCCTTAGGAAACGAAAAGTGCATCAGAGCATACATGCCCTCTCATTATAATAACTGATGCCACGATTGGCCGAGATGCAGTTGAAGCTAAGATCGTGCAAGTAAAGAAAAAGCAGATAATGTGCAAGTAAACAAACAGCCACAACAAATAGAAAAGGAAACAAAGCTCTCATTTCATTAAGTCAAAAAGAATTACACCAATGGAGTCACGTTACAAGTAAAGAAAAAGGGAAGAGAAAGATGCGAAAATGAAATGTAGCAGGCAGAGGCGCCAAGGAGCCTAGTCCTTCCATTTAGTTGCCCGCTTCGGTGGGTGGCTGGCCCATAGCTGCCTCAGGGTCCTCTGAGCCCTAACCGAGGGGGATGGCCTGCAGAGGCACGGCAGGAATAGCTGCCCCCTCGGCGGAAGAAACCTGGGCATCGAGGGAAGGCTTTGCAGACTGCTGAGGCGCGTCCTTGTTAGAGCCATCACTCAATTCAACCACCAAGGGGGGATTACCCTCTTGGACTGGCTCATCAGTGACCCCAGCATCCGAGGCCCCCTCGCCCGGAGTGGCAGCAGTTTCCGCACCAGCCTCCTCGGCCTCAGAGCCATCTGGGGCAGCCTCGCGGATAACAGGAGGGTAGTACACGTTCTCCTCCTTCCACAAGTCAAAAGAGGCCTCCACCCCAGCCTGTTTAAGGGCTTCACTCCAAGTTTCGGAGCAGTAGCGCCTACATACCCCAGGGACTTGGGATTTGTAGGCAGCTGCTGTCTCAGTTGCCCTGGCAGTATAGGCTGCCTCCTCAGCTTCCTGCTTGGTGGCCCAGGCTTCCTCCCTGCCCTACTCTGCCTCAAACTTGGCCATCTCAGCCTCCCCTTTGGCCCATTCAGCCACCCTCTTGGCCTCCTCGGCATCTGCCACTTTCTTCGCCAGGCCAGCTATCTGCTCCTCGGCAAGCTTCAACAGCTTCTCTGCCTCACCCAGACGCTTTGTCTGAGTTTCGGCCTACCTTTGGGCACCCTCAAGGCCTGACATTGCGCTGTCCCTAGCCTGAGTCATCGCCTTCAGCTCCTCCCTGGCCTTGGCAAGGTCCTCCTCGGACGTCTTGAGGGTCCGAGTAGTCTCCAGGCGCTTGTCGCGCTCTAAGTCCATGGCCTTTCCATGTTCATTGGCCGCCTCTTCCAGCCTGAAAGTGGCCTGTACAGCCTGCCAAACGAAACAGATAAGTTACAATTAGCTGAGCTCAAAAAAGAAAGGAAAGCAGAAAAAATTGAAGTAAGAAAAAGCACAAGTGTTAAAGGTCTTACCATCCCCAAGTATCGCTTGAGGTAGAGGAAAACATCCCTACTCCTCATGGTCCCCAGCTCCGCCATGTCCGCGGGAAGGAGCAGGCACCTTTCCACAGCGTCGGCCACATACGCGCCTTCGCCATCCTTAAAGTCCCTGAGGGAGGAGTCATCCTTCAAAGGTGCCCCGTGGAGCATTGGGGCGGGGAGCCAGGCCTGGACCTCGGGCGAGGGAGCGACCTGTTTATCATGCGTTGAGGAGCCTATCCTCAGTTGCTTCGATGGCCGCCGAGTGCCATCGCCCTCCCGCGTGGGCCCAGATTTGTCCTCAAGGGTCCTCTTGCCCTTGTCTTTCTTCTGCTTAGGGTTAGTAGGCTCGTGCCTAGACGGCGGGCTCGCCTGAGGCGGAGGAGGAGGAAGCCTGGACTGTGTTGAGGCCGACCTGGTCTGAGCAGGACGAGCCTTTGAAGGAGGAGGAGGAGGAGGAGGAGGAAGCTTCGGTTTGGACTTCCCCGGCTGACCTTCGATTAGGTCGAGTAGGGTGGGTTGGGTTTTCTTCTTGTAGCCCATCTCAAGCCGAGAAGATTTATCCAACGCTAAAAAGTCTGTCTTGGTTAGACGGGGATCACCCAAGTCTCTAGAAGGGTCCTCGGACTGATGGAGTTGCTCAAAAACGCCAAAATCGTCCTCGGCAGGACCAAAATCTGCAGTGTCCCCTTCCCTCTCTAAGTCCTCTTCCGCGGCCTCTGGGAATGTATGGGAAGACGAGGGGACTGCTACTGTGACGCTTTCTAAAGTGGAGGGGTCCTCGGGAAACTCGAACCCGTCCTCGGTCACTTTTATCTTCTGCAGCCGAGGATCCTTAGCTCTGATCACGTGCTTTGGGGCCGCGAATGACTTTTGGAGTGGAGTATACCCCAAAATCTTGTGCGCGGCTCTGACTTGGTGGTCTGCTTCGTTCTCAAAGGCCGCAGACCTGAGCACCTTCTGCAAATCTTCCCTATTGGTTAAGCTGAAGTGGCGCGCGAGAGAGTGCGGATCTGCAGAAAGAAAACACACCCACGGTTAGAAACCAAACAGTGCAAAAAGAAATAATGCAGAAAAGAAGTCAGAAGCTGTGAATCCCCTCCTATTCCCACTGCCCCACTTGGTGTTCCCTCTGTAGTCGGGCAGTGAAGGCCATCATGCCACGCTCCAGATACGATGAGGAAATCCTCGTTCATCCCCTTGTTGGACTCGGGGAGGCACTGGATAAGCCGGACCCTGTCATCCCTCGTCCTCATGTAGTAGGACTTGTTCTTCAGATGTTGAAGATTGTAGCAGTAATTCACATCATGATGGGTCAGCCTCAGACCCATCTTCTCATTAAGGGCATCCACACTGCTCAAAATTCTGAACATGTTGGAGGCGCATTGGGTGGGGGTTAACCGAAAGTAGGTGAGGTAACCCCTCATCACCGGCCCCATGGGGATCCTCATCCCCCCTTCAAGGAAAGCGATGATGGGAATCACCACCTCGCCCTCCTGCCTCCGGAGGTGCCACTCCCCCTCCTCACAATACCTTAAGCCCACGTTGGCCGGTATCTTGTAATCGGCGATGAATTTCTCCATCGCCTCCTCAGAGCCAACATACTTCTTAAGTCTACCCATCCCAAATGACGCCTAAGCGAACTAAAAGAAGAGCGAATGAAAGAGAAGGACGAGTAGAGAGGGAAAAAGCTCAGAGAGGGATAGAGTGACTTACAGAAATGAGGAGGAGCTCCTCGGACTGGCTTTTTGTGCTGGAGATGTAGATGGAAATTTGGCTGGACTCTGAACGGAGGCGTAAGAGCTCTTGATTGTAAATGAAAAAGGAGGAAGCGGTTCGAATGGGTATTTATACCCTAGATGGAAGAGTCGTGCGAGTTTTCCCGCCCATAAATGCTAGATGCATCCCCACCGTTAGATTGTCATCTGTCCGTTGAACGTGGGGAGCATAAAGCCGCCCGAATTTAATGCAGGACACGTTACGCGCATCGAAGCGCCAGTAATGCACCTTGGGCAGGTGAAAAGGCTCCAATGCTGACGAGGGACAAGACTCGATTGGACACGATGCAGGTCCGAGGATGTCAAAATCCTCCTTTCCGCCCGAGGATGCGGACAGCAAGATTTTGAGGGGCTATTGTGGGGCCAGAATATGTCAAGCAACCCCGGCCCACTTCAGACTAGGCCCAGAGGCCCACGCCGAGGACGCGTCCAAGGTCCGAGGACGAAAGTGTAGAGCCCAGGGCCCAAGGAGCATTGCCGAGGATGGTTACATCCTCGGGAGACCGAGGTCGGAAAGCGGGCAAACAGCATGCCCTCAAGGGGAACCTCCCTAAAGCATCCAAGGAGCAAATAGCAAGAACCAAGCACCAGACATTGAAGCATGGTGGAGGAGCAAGCCCCAGGTGAACTGTCACCTCCACATTAAATGCCCTCAACTAACGCCCTGGCCGCATTAATGAGGATAGGACCTCTGAACAGAGCCGTCTTGGGCGCTGCAACCTACTGGAGGTATGGGAATGCGGCTGATGGGACAGGCTCTCAAGTGGAAACCGGGTTGATCAACAAATGTAGGGCTAGGATCAACTGAGAGAGAAGTATATAATGTAAAAGTCCCTCTTGTGAAGGGGACGGACGGAAAACCAGAGAAAAAGGAAATACTGTAGCATTGTATTTTCTCTCAACCATTGTAACCTTACCTGAAAGAAATAAGAACAACTTGAACCTCTAAAAGACCCGTCCGAGGAGTCCCATTGTGCATGCCGACCCACGTCTAACCTATCACAGTCCACGAACAACCATGCATGGCCGTTGCATTCTTTACTAAGGCCTAGCTCTTGAGCCCATACTCTATAAATTTATTGGAGGGTTAGCTGGGCTTGGGTCCACTCTCTCAATCCTTAGAGAGCGCTCGAAACCGGTCCCTACAGCTGTATTTTGTGGACTTGGTAGTGTGACGTGTCAGCTTGTGATAGGTCGGGAATTTTCCCTCTCTGCAACAAGTTAGTGTATGCGTGACTCTAGAATGATGAATGTTGAACATGTCTTTAATGAGATTAAGATGTAAGACACAATGAGTGAAAGCCGACTAACAGGTCGGGCGATCTTGGTTGCCTAACACCTTCCCAGGCCATACCTAAACTCCGAACCCATACTCTGGTAGTAAGATCAGTCATTCCACATATGGGCGCTATACATATGGTTTCTAGACCTAATTTAGCTGGCAACTCCATTTATTTTCTCTGTCCCAGTCCATTCGGCCAAGGCGTACTCCCCTTCCGTTATGCCCACACCAGTAGATGATAGGAAAAGAAAAGGTATCAAATCATAACTAATTTAACAGCATAGGCTACCAAACTAAACCAAGAAACTAAAAGGGAAACTAAAACAAAGCTACAACTTCCATTTCCTCCACATCTAATTGCTTTACGACTTCAATTTTCTTGGAAATGGCTTTCTTTACATTTATCCATTTTGCATGAATTAAAGGGTTATCAAGAGTGTTTAGGAGTATGAAATCACAACAGAAGTTCAAAAGCTTTACTAAGTGAACTTATGCACAACGACAGATCAATGACATGATTAAAATTGCAAAATAATATGACTGATAAATATCAAAGTTCATTTGTTGATATGGTTTTCTTTTCTATCAACCCCATATAAATTTTACTCAGAATTTGACAATGATGGTTGGGAAGAAATTATCATGTCCCATCTAAAAAAGTTTAATTGCCTAGCACATTAAGTAAAGGAAACAAATACTTCAACAAGATGCAAAACTAACATTTTCATATTGTTAACATAACTCCAAATATTAAAGAAAGCCCCAAATCTAAGCTGAAATCAATACCTGTTTTAGTAAGTAAATACTTTTGTTTTCCTAATACCCAATTACAAAAAAGAACAAAACGTAGGTATACTTGGCTCAATGTTGTATCTTATGTTCTCCAATTAAATTTAACTATGTATTTGTCCCCAAATAGTTGAATTTAATTAGTGAACCTAAGTAAAACTATAACTAAGTTTTTTCAACCAAAAGAAAAAGCCTAAATTTTTCCTTCCACTGTTACAAATATTTCCAATCCAAACAAATAAAATCTCAAAAAATTTCCCATTTAATCATTTTCCTCCAAAAATTAAAAAAAAAAAAAAAATCCACAAGAATCAAGAAAAAAACCCAAGAGCAAATGTGATCTAGCTTAATTTGATCTAGTTGATTTATATGTCAAGTCAAAATCAGTTCACAAAATTTTCTCAAATATATATATATATATATATATATATATATCAGTTCACAAAAAATGTTTGTAAATTAAGGAATATATAAATGATCTTTTCTCTTGTACTCATCTAATTAAATATTGACCACCAATAAAATCATTTAAACTTCCTGGGTTACATTTTCAGTTACAATTTACTTAAAAAAAGTTTTCACCATGATCAAAGTTTCAATAAAACAACCCAAATACCACTAGTAATCACTAACAACAAAAACTAATAGGAAAATTAAATGGAGATAGTACAACATATAATTTTTAGACACAATTCCACTAGAACTTGAAGCTACAAAACTCAACTAAGATCAAGCAAGCTCCAATATTCAAACTTTGAAAATCAATCACAAACAATGAACAACAATAGAAATAACAAACCAATGCGTAAAAATCTCAAATCTGCTAATGGAAAACAAACCTTGAAAAAGGTTGAGCAATCATCTATGTTTTCGTCACAAAGATTACTACGAAAGGAATTAGCTTTGTCTTCGTCACAGAGATAAGCACCATAAGAATTATCTTTGTCTTCATCACAGAGATAACCATGAAAATAATCATCTTCATCACCGAGATTGCCAAAAAAAGAAAGGTTTGGAGGGGTGGTTCTCGGTGGCGACAAGTTGGGTAGGGGATGGGAATGGCAGAGAGAGAAAAGAGGGAAGGGAGTGGGAATGGCAGAATGAGAAAGGTTTGGAGGGAGTGGCGCCAACTGAGAGGGAAGGGATTGGATGGGTGGAAAGGCGAAGAGTGGTGGATGGGAGGGACTGTCAGAAACAATGGACAGATTGGGGGAGACAGGCGGAGGGAGCATTGGTTGAGGGTGGTTGAGATCAACTGAAGAGAGAATGGGAAAAAAACAAAAGAGAGAAATAGAGAAGGGATTTGAGCTGTATAAGGCTGAAGGAAGGAGACAAACTGTGAGAGAGGGAAAGAGGGGAAAGTGGAATGACCTTATGAGGTACCGTACCTGCCAAATCTAAATGGGCTTATAAGACCCATGAAACTAAAGGGCCCATTTCTTCAAATGGGTCCATAAAACTAAGTTGGACTTTTGTTCTGCAATGAACATAACTAAATGACTCCCGAATCTTTTTATTTATTTATTTTATTTTTATACAAGATAAAATTTTTACTATAGCCTAATCTAAGTGTATATGTGTGTAAAGCTCTTTCCTGGAAACTTAAACCTCGGCCCTTCCCCCCCCCCCCCCCCAACACCCCACAAGAGTGACCACCACACCAATGGTGCACGGTGAGTGACCCCCAAATCTAAATGGGCTATGAAACCCATAAACATGTAGGATTTTTCGTTCCACCAAAATTTTAAAAAAAAAGGTAGGATTTTTTTGTAAGCTAAGGCTTGGTTTTGTTTGGGGGGGTGGGGGGTGTGGGGGGAGGGAGGGGGTATAGAAATTGATGAAGATGGAAAAGTGGGAGATAAAAAAAAAATATATATATATATATATATTTAAGTTTTCCCTCATACGTCTTTGGTTGGGGTGGAAAAGTGAGGGAGTGAAAAATTCTTAAGAGAGAGTGAGAGAGAGAGAGAGAGAGAGAGAGAGGGAGAAAATAGTGTTTGTATAAATTTACTTTCACGCCCCTATTACAAAAAGAAACTTAAAAGTCTAATACTACTAAAACAGAAACTTGATTTGCAAAATTCAGCATCCAACCTTAAAAAAAAACAAGAATAACACATTGATTATAAGAATTAACTTCTTCAATTCAAAAATATGATTACATCACTAATAAACCTCTGAAAATTAAACCAAATTTTTGTAGAGAAAATGCTAGAGAGAGAGAGAGAGAGAGAGCAATCAAATGAAA
The DNA here is from genome assembly GCA_019022515.1 of Quercus aquifolioides. Classification (NCBI taxonomy): domain Eukaryota; kingdom Viridiplantae; phylum Streptophyta; class Magnoliopsida; order Fagales; family Fagaceae; genus Quercus; species Quercus aquifolioides. Next base: position 16,895,613 of record CM032328.1, read on the forward strand.
AAGAAATCAAAGAGAAGAAGAGCCTAAATACTCTGAGATCTTAGAAGTTTGAACGAAATAGAGAGGGTTTTTGTTTTCCAGTCTTGTTTCAAAGGATGTATTTGAAAAATCAAAATTTTAGAGCAAAAACTCATGGCTCTGAGCCCACCCTATTTTCCAGCACTTATTTCAAGAATTGTGTTAACTAATTTCAGAGGTCTTTAATAAGTCTAGTAATAGTCACCCAAGCATGCCACATTAGTGTTTGTTTGGACAAACTTTAGTGAACCCTTGAAAAAAGGGTTGAAACAGGTTAAGTTTATTGCAGTGCCACTAAGCAAATCCTTGTTGAAGTAAATAGCTAACATACTAATTAACTAACCATTCCTATCGAAGTAAAATATATAACTAGATAGCATGACAAGAATTATCTTCCTTCACTTAATGGTATCCTTATATATATAATAGAATCTGTTAGGGTCATATTTTATATGTAATTAGCTAATTCTTTGTCAAAACGCACTTGTAATTTGGGTAGATCTAAGTTGAGTTTGATACACAACAAATTAAAGACGTGAAGATTGATCCAAGAAACAAGTGAAGAAAAGCTGTTTTACTGAAGCTCGACAGATGGCATCTATCGAGATTTATTGGGCAAGCTTGACACCAACTCGATCTATCAAGCTTTACGAATTTAGAATTTTCAGATCTGAATTTCAGCTCATGTTGATGTATTTGTTTAGGGTTTCTTTTCTCATAACCCTAGACATATACAAAGCTCATTTTAAAAGCCGCCTACACACAAAAAACAGAGACCAAAAGCTTTATTTTCTTTGTAAGAAGCTACTGTGTTTGTACGCCATAGGGTTTTCCCCATTTGTCAACAAATAACCGTGTCAATTTAATTTCCGCTGCATTTAGTTTAATTGGTGATTTGTTGGTACCTCCTCGATTTCTATGCAATTTAACCTAATTAATCAACTTGGATAATTGAATTAATTAACTGGGGTCAAGCTATCTTAACCCAACAAGTGGTATCAGAGTGGACACACTTTGATTAGGTTTTAATCTTTGCTGTGTGATCCATTGACTTCTGTTGTCATAGATTCAAATTGCATGAATAGATCTTTATCTTCAAATATCTCGTGTGATTCTAACATCTACATGCTTAAGATTCTCAAGACATGCAGGTCAGAAAGCTACCTAAGATTAATCTTGGCAAACTGATGAGATTAGTTCATAAGAAGGAACAATGGTTTTCTGAAAAGCACAAAAGAAGACTAAACTGTCTCAAACTATGTACACACAAAGGTGTAGAAATTAGAAAGATCAAGGCTAGGATAAAGATACTTGGTAAACAAATCAAAGAGAAGACCATGCCCTTTGAGTTGACAAATAAGCATGAAGTATGTTTTATGATGCACTTTGGCCTAAAAGTGATGGACACATGTTTGTAGTATCTTGACAGTGGTTGCTCAATACACATGATCGGAGACTGCACCCTCTTCAAAACTTTTGAGCCCAAAAAAGTTGGTAATGTCTCTTTTGGCGATGGAAGCAAATCCCAGATAAAAGGAAAGAACTTTAGATTAATTGTTATAAAGTTTACAATAAAAGTCTGGCTATATATATAAATTCTCTTTTTATATCTAATTAAGAATGTTGTAACTATGTTATGATAATAAAAACATCTAGGATTCAAATTCTCATTTCCTTAATGCAACTACCAAATTATCAAAAAATGAATTCCTTTTATATATGGATAATTATTGAATTCAAGAAAGAACTTTAGATGGCCATCTTAGTGTGTATAGAAGAACTTATTTTTACGGGTGTATTTAATTAAATTTTTTAAGCCTAGTAACATTTTTAAAAGATAATATATTAAAACTGGACATCTGTTAAAAAAAAATTAAAATAAATACATCCAAAAGAAACCTTAACCCTGGTTGGACAAAGTAGGATCCTGTGAAAGGAATGGAGATGAGTTTGAATTTACTTTCATAGTAAGGAGCTGGGGCCCGATATTAATTTGGAGTATATTGACAATGATGTTTTCCAATTCTAAAACTAGTTTTTATTATTATTATTATTATTATTATTATTATTATGTACCGCCTTTCTACCAAATAGACCAGATTATTTGGAGTCTGTCTTCACCTCCTGAATATTTGGAACTTAAATTAAAATGTTACTAAAAGGAATGGTATGGCAGCATCTAATTAGACGGTGCAAGGTTTCTGGCCAATATCATAGGAAACGTATCCCAAAAGGTATTAATCGTCAAGCTAATTATTATTTTAAGGCTTTTGTTAATGGTTCATCAGAATATTTTAATGGTTCTCACTACATTGTAAAATTAGAAAAACAAATAAATATATATTTTTTTAATGGGGCAAAACTTAAGTGCAATACTTATGTACTGATTTTTAAGTTCTCTTTTTAAAATTAGTTATGTGGCTATATTTAGCTAAAGATACACTTCTATCTCATAAAAGAAAAACAACATTAATTAGCGGAATCTTAAGATAAAAATTTAAGTAATATCACCTAAGTACTGTACTTAAATTTTTTCTTTCTTTAATAGACTTTTGCATGTGCTTATTTTCCAAGAAAAGCTAATCAATCAAGTTAAAAAATTATACCCAAAATTTTAGAGTTTAAAGGATACTTCCAATCTAGACGAAGTTGAGATATATATAATGAATCATATTATTGGTGATTGCTGTGGATCCAACGCCAAACAAAAATCCTTCCCCAACTACTATTATTTTCCTCAAAAAAAAAAAAAAAAAAAAAACTACTCTTATAAAAAATATGTATGATGTTGATGGTTATCTCCCATATCATTGCTTTAAGCCTATGTCACAGAAGTCTTGCCCTATATTATTAAAAACCCTAAAACTAATATAACCTAGCTATCACGACCCAAATCCATGGAACATGAATTTAGATGCATGACTAACTTGCTAATCTTGCACAACTAAAAGTAAAATTAATCCAAAATAATTTAAAACTCCAAAGAAACAATACTCTTAATAAATAACCTCTTACAAAAATCTAAACTCCACAAATTGGAAATAATCTCCAAAATATAAAACATGAATTACAAAATAAGGATAACTAAAATTCTATAAGTCTTCAAGTAATATAGAAATCACCTACAACTTCCACGCTCAACCTTGCACCTTACAAAGCGATCAGAAGGTCCTATATTCCCAACTACACTTCAATCTGAAAAATAATAATTGATGGGGTGAGTCATACATCCAGTAAGTAATTATACAGAATATACAACGGGATAGAGTCAAACAAAGCATGAGTATTTAAATTTTTCACAAACTCATTCAATGATATCAAAAAATAATTATTCCAAAACATATAACGAATCACTTAATACATATGTAATCACATCTTAAAATCATTAGAAAATACATACATATAATTGATCAGAGCACAGTGTCACATATACACATCACATATTCTCACATACAATCCAGTGAGCAGATACCAACATCTAACCCCTGCTGGTGAGGGATTAACACATATTCTCACATACAATCTTGTGAGCGGATTTACACATATATCTGGTATATCTGATCAATTCTAAAAACACTTATTTTGAGTCACAAATCACAAAACAAAGTTTATTCAAAATATAATAATTTACTTGATGTTAACAATTTCTTTTCAAATACAGAGGCATATTAAAGATCACGATATCGAATAGAACATAAATCAAGGATGCTTGACTCTCTTGGGGAACGAATAGAGACTGAGAAGTTTATGTAAAATATATTACAATTCTTGAGTAAATCTGAAAATTAAATTTGCTAAAAGAACGTCTTAAATACCATTTGGAAAATAAGAATATGACTTTGAAATCGCTTAGTTTTAAACAAACTTAAAGGACAAGAACCTTTTTAGAAAACTTACTTTGAAACTCAATTATTTTCTGAAAATAGTTTAGTTTAGAAATCATCTTTTAAATGAGATTTGGACATTCAAAACGTTATTTAAAATTCAAAGTATCTCTTTAAAACATTATTTAATAGTCGAAATTTCTCTTTCAAAGTTGTAAGAATGCTTTTAATAGACTTTAAAAAACAAAAGCTTAAAAACATAACTTTTGAAAACCTTTGACATCTAAGAACCTAATGAACAAAATTGTGCATATTATGCATAATTACTTACAGCAGTTGAATTACTCTGAAAGTCCAGCTGAAACACCCTCCAAATAGTCTCAAAATACTCTTAAATAGAACCTATAATCAATCATGAAAATTACTTAATATCCTCCACAAAATATAAATCTTATTGACTTATACAAATTGACTCACTAAAACTATACTTGCTGAACTAAAAGATAACACTAATGCAAAGCATCTCTACCTAAGAATATGCTTCCTTGAATTTATCAAAACTCCAACCCAGCAACCAATACTCTAAGATTTAATATGAGAATTTTGGTATGAAAATCTCAAATCTGTCCTTATCCCTTTTTTAAATATTTGTAGACGTGTTGAACCTAAGAGGCTGTTTGGATGCATTTTTTTGGTCACTCAATTTCCATCACTCATCACTCATAACTCATAACTCATCACTCATCACTCATCACTCATCACCCATCACTCTAAAATACCATGTTTGTTTGGCACCATCACTTAATTCCCATCACTCAATATTTTTCACACTATTTGTGGGCCCCATACCTGTCACCACTGCAGTTTTTTTTTTTTTTTTTTTTTTTTCAGTACCCAACCTCACCGAACCCAGTGAAAAAAAAAAACCAGAACATGAAGACCGAACCAGTGCAAGAAGAAGAAGAAGAAAAAAAAAAAAAAAAAAGGAAGAAGAAGAAGAAACCAGAACAGACCGAACCAGTGCAAAAAAAAAAAAAAAAAAAAAAAAAAACCCGAACAGCCAACCCACCAGGAGAAGAAATGAAAAAAAAAAAAAAAAAAAAAAGTCAAAAGGAGGTCAAAAGGTGCGGCTGGTACTGTTTGTGGGTCCCTTTGTGTGTTTAATTACAAAAATGTCATTGAGTTATGAGAATTGAAAACTGAAAACAGCCAAAAGTTGTTTTCAGTTTCCACAACTCATAACTCAAAAAGTAGAGAATTGAGTATTGAAAACAGAGTTATGAAAACAAAGAAATTGTGCAGGCAAACGAGTATTTTGCTATGGGTCCCACCATTTTTGAGAATTGAGTTATGGAAACAGAGAATTGAGTCATGAAAACTAGTGAACCAAACAGCCTCTAAATGGTTCATTGTGTTTGGAATTTAGTCAACACCTAGGCAATAGACTACCAAGGCCATCAATTAATCCATCAGAGAAGTTGGACATTGACAAAAGTGAGAGCTAACTAGGCACATGGTGAGATCGGGTGCAAATTCTCCAGCAAAACATAAATAAACCTTACGGTATAGATCAGCAACCCGAAAGTTCTTATAGCCCTATAAAAAAATGATGCAAGTCTTATTCATGGATTTAATATATATTAATCCAACGAAACAACGTTTAAGCTCCCCTAACGTTAAAGCCATCCTGTAATATATGTATTAACCACAATTGAAATTTTACGGCCGTGTTCTTGAATTAGGAATTGAGATTCCATGAATCTGTTCAAGGACCCGCATCAAGGGCAGTGGGCAATCTAGGATTTAATAGTTTAAATAACAATTCTAGGAAAATATCCCCTTTTTAACAATCTGCACATCACTAACTCTTTTAATTCTTTGATTCTAACATATGAAAAATCATACCTGAACAATTAGTTGCTTTTCAATTAACTCCAAGGAAAAATACACCTTCTAGCCTCCTTAGTGATGAAACCCTTCTTATCCCAAACCCTAATTATCTTTTCCTCCAACTTATATTTTAACACATCAGAAATGTAGGCTTGGTGGGGTAGTGGGCTAGAGTTTAAAATCTACTTAAGCTTATCTCTTTAGTCTCCAAGAGGCCCATAGAACATCTTTCTCTTTTCTTTTTATTTATTTTAATTGCCTCACTAAATTGTATGCACTAAAACTTTAATTTTCTCACCTATTTGTAGCACCACAAAATTGTCTTCTCCCATCTTACTATGCACACACATACAATACCTCAACTCTATATTAAAATTGACAAGATACAGTGATAATCATAAAATCAAAATTGGGGTATTACACTAGTCTTTTCACATTTGTGTGCATACGCTGCGTATATATATGTATCCAATCCTTGCAGCGCTGTCTTTAGGACTATGTCACTGAAGTCTTGCCCTATATTATAAAAAGCTCTAAAGCTAATATAACCTTTGTGTGCATGGTTTGCATGTATAATTAGTATTACATATTTGCAGCGACGTCACTGAAGTCTTTGCCCCCCACAGTTTAAAAATAAAAATAAAAATAAGACCCCCCAAAAATTAATATAACCTAGTCTTCTTTGTAGTGTCACTCATGACTCATATGTCTTTGCTCCCTATTAAAGGAAGCCCTAATATTACAACCCATTCTTCACCTTTCTATTCTATCATTGATTCATTAATGAATGTTTGTTTTATGCCAGTTTTGTAGCGCCAGCTTAAGGCCACGTCACTTAAGCCTTTGTCTCCTATTAAAAAAATTCTTAAGCTCTTACAAGTAAAGTAACAAATTACTATATATATATATATATATATATGCGTCTGTGTGTTTTGATAATTTCTCCTCCACTCCAAAATGTCCTCTCATAAAAACTAGATATCAATAGAAATTGAGCTTGCCAAGAGCCTTATAAGTTGTAACTCTTTTATAACTCACATATCTTATTGTAATTATTGAATTACTAAAAAGAAAAAAAAAAACTATTGAATTATCAATTAAAAAAGAAAAAGAAATAGAGTTGAATTGAATTGAATATTTTGATCTTTCTTTCACATTGCTTTACTTAAACTAAAGCAAAACTCTTTCTTTTTATAAAATAAAAAAATAAATATTTTAATCTCTTTTATTAATAATTTATACTTGAATCATAATAATATTCTTGATAAGAAATTATCTTGATTTCTTTAGTATTAGTTCATCGAGTTATGTGTTTAATCACTTAGACTAAGATTAATTATTAGGTAATTCTATTGTTAAGTGATGTTATAAAGTTGCCTTAATTTGATAAATTTGGTTATATTGTTTTGCTCTTCAACATTTATTTTATTCTTGTTATATTATTATATTATATTATTTTATGGTGTAGATAGCACCTCTTTTATCTGTCATTTTTTTTTTTGTGGTAAAACAGGATAATTGCAAAAACTAGAAATTAACAAAGTTGTTACAACTTATGTGTCATTCCACCCCATTATCTGTCAATATTATCTAAAGATAAATGACTACTCAATTTAAATATGAGATAGGAAATTTGCTAATTGGAAAAAAATTAAAAATAACTTTCTAGCAAAAAATTTTTTTATTGGAAATGTGTTAATTAAGTTCATTCAGCTTTTAAGGGAATTTAATTCTAAATGACTCGGTTAATCCCAATTATTGGATTAAAAAAATAACCATCATTCTACTAATAATTTAATTAATTAATATATTTTAAAATAAATATGAAATACAATTGACTTCTTTAATTAAATAAAACTATATTAAAACCAAATATTTCTTTTCATTTACCGCATTCCAGGTTAAAGCTTAGACAATCTTTCTGGTTATAATAGAAGGAGCTTTTCTTAAAATATTGCTTGGACTATAGATTGCAATATTGGATATATGAATATCTCTTCCTTAATTTCGCAGACTATATGTTTGGTTCACTCTAGGAGAAAGAGAATGTTTACTTTAGGCAGGAGAAAGACAATGTTAGACTTTTTTTCAATTGCAATATTTGCAAATTATTACCGTGCACTTTTGATGCGATAATCACTCTATAAATATAGGTACTTGTAGGGTATGAGAGCTAAGAGCCGGAGTTCAAATCTCCTAAAAGAATACTCCACACTAGATTAGACAAATAAACAACCAGTGCTGGCTCAATTGTTAGGAAAATAGACAACTGTCTAAAGCCTCCAATGAAAAAAAGACATTAAATTTTTACCAATAGAGATATTTATGTACCATGGAAGTATTGATTAAGCCCCAAATATTCACCAAGAAATAAAAAATAATTTTTTTATCAAATAAAACCAATTAAAGATAAATCTTTTCATTCGATGTGGCGGTTTGTTTTTCTCAATTTTACAGTGTAGATCTTACTTAATCACCCACACACAAATGCTGAAAGAATTCATTAATCTCTCACTAATTAATAAATTTATACTCCAATTTTATTTAGAGATATCAAATATATAAATTTTATTAAAATTTTTAATCATAATTTTTTAGTATTTGGTTGTTTCATTCAATAAATAGTGTTTATTTTAGTTATATAGTCATTGATAATACGATGGATTCGTTTTAATTTGTAATTTTTCATCTAAAAATATAAATTTTAAATGAAAAAAATTAAAATAAATATTTTGTTAATATTCCAATTATTAGAAATTATCCAAATATATATAAGAATAGACCTTACATAAAAGTAATCGCCTTAAGCCCTACAATGCCTTGAACCAACCCTGCCTTATACGCACTTCTTAATTTGTAATTTTTCATCTAAAAATATAAAATTTAAATGAAAAAAAATTTAAATAAATATTTTATTAATATTAAAAATATAAGAACTTTTCCAAATATATATAAGAATAGACCTTACTTAAAGTAATCATCCTAGGCTGCACAATGCCTTGAGCCAACCTGACCTTATGCCTACTTCTTCAACTTATATGGTGTTCAATCTAAATCCTATCCACATCATCTATTCAATAGCAAAAACAAACAAAAAAAACAATATAAAAAAAATAAAAATAAAAATCAACAATTTTATGAGGTCGGTGACAGATAAAAAGGAAGTTACTAGAAATTAGAAAATATGGTTTTGAGAAGTATTCCAATTAATGACTTATAGATAACCTTATTAGGCTGCGCTTTCAGATATTGGGTTGGACCTGATCCAACTTAGAGCGTAATTGGGTTGGAGGGAACCATTTTATGGTAGGGTTGCACCAGGCCCAGACCAGATCGATCCCAGACATTATGAACTAGGTCTAAGTGGTGTTGCCTATTGTAATAATAAAAAACATGCATCAGGAGCCCAATAGGAAACTAATATAGCAGACCATATGTACGTACACATATATGCACTTTTGTTGCTACCTTTAGGAAAATCAGGAAAATAGTAATATATTACAGCCACAAATTTTTTTACAACATTTTGATATATTGTTGATGTGATAAATTCTTATTGCTTTTCATTTGAACTTACCACTTATATAACTTTTTTACTTGCTAAAAATCACTCAACATATGAGCAATTTGTAAAATATTATAGTCATTCGTCCAGCAATCAAGAGGCAGCAATCGGTGGAAAGGAATGTGTGAGATTAGGATAAGTACATGAAATCAACACAATGTGTCCTATGAACTCATGTTTGTTTTCGATCATCCATGCAAAACGTCTACAGTAGCAAGACTAGAGTGAAGAAACTAGCCTAACCAAGAAGTACTGATCAAGTCTGAATAAAGGTCTGAAGCCCACAGGAGGGTTGATGGAGAGAGTGAGAGAATCCTAGGCTCTTGTAAATTGTAATACATGAATTGCAGCTAAAGGCCTACTTCAAACATAGCTTTCAGGATGAAACCAAATGGGCTAAGTGACAGATTTAACCACTTCAAGGGTTATTTTGATTTGCTTTGCTGACCCTTAATAGGCTGAGGCTGATCCAACAAAGGCAAAACATTTACCAATTTTGTAATTAGACAGCTAGCCCATGATCTATTCGGAGATGAATGTCGTCATGAAATTGCACTTCTTGACAATTAAAGCAGTAGAGTAGGTTTATATATTTATCTATCTATATATTTATTTATTTAAAGTCACTAAAACCCCAATTATTTATGAAGTGAAATTGCACAACTTAGGAATTAGCATTACAACCCCCAAATTGCTATTTTACACCCAAGCAGAGATAACAAAGTTTATCTAAGTGCATAATAATGTAACCATCATCATTAAAGCTTCCTGAAAAATTGATTTATCTTAATCTATCTCCTCAATTTTGTGCATCACTCGTTATACACACGCTGCTACCTCACTAGCTAGTCCTCTCATATTTACTGCATCGCCACGTAGTCATGTCACACAATCAAATAAATGAACACAAAATTAAATACTACGCCAACCTTAAGATTTTGGATGTACTAAACTTTCCATGTAGCACCAAGCAGATTCTTCCTTAATACTTGCCTTAATTTTATTGGCTGAACACAATCTCAAAAATCTCAGCATTTAAGGTAAGATTACCCAAATATTCAAAAGAAAATCTTCCATTTATAACCAAATTCTAGGATGAGCAGTCTGCCATTCTGCTTCCTGACCAGCCCTACGTTTTTGGATTCTTGCTAATTAGCACCCTAAGCTCCACTATAAAATGGTAATCACATCAGCCCACAAAACGCAAACCAATCCCTCTAAAAATTCTGTTCTTCTTGTCATTTTTGCCATAGTTTATCTTGTAGTTTAGCTCCACCAACCCACAAATAATCCATTTATGCCCATACCCACCTAACCTTAGACATTCCTTTCTCTTTTTCTGCATACCCAAAGTTCATAAATGCTCCCTAATCAGCCATGAACAACCCATTAAAAACTTAGTTTTAGCATTATTTCCACCATCACATTACAAGCCTACACATCCACTCACTCAAAATAGCATTTACTACCCCACTCATACACCACATACGCGTATTCCACAAGAATTTTGATTTGATATTTGCCGCACTAAGCTAAAATCTCTCTCTCCTTTCACACCACGCCGAATAACCTCTTTCTTCTCACCATAGAGCCATTGTTCTTTACTTTTTGTTTTTCCATTGAATGATATAATGTGTTTGTAACAATGGAATTCTTCCCTCATATTGATGTAGTAATGGTAGAAAGTACTCTAGACCCTTTTGGCCAAGACACACAAGGACTTCCTAAAGTGAACACCTTTTTAAATTTGTTCAATAATTGACCACTAGACCATAAGTTTAATTTTACCCTACTGCTGGAGAATTTTATTTTCTTGCATTGTTATAACAGGACTACCAATTTATTAATTAATCATTATGAAGTGTTTTATTGGGCCTTATTATTGTTCTTGCTAAGATGCAACCTTTATTTCTTGCTTGAATAGGCTTATCACTACACCAAAAGCCTTTGGGTATCATCTCAGAGCTCATCATTGATTTTTGGCTTGGCTTCCCCACATTGCATTCAGGAACATCAATTTTCCCCCTCAACAGCAACCAATTCCCGAAAAATGCTTCATAGCAAAGAAGCTAAACTCAAAAAAAAGAAAAAAAAAGGAAAAAAAAAAAAAAGAGTTTAAGTTACAATGAGCTGCTAGAGATAGCAGCTCACTATAGCTTACACTCAAAAAAAAAAAAAAAATATATATATATATATATATATATAATGTGGGTGTAAGAAAAAAAATAGTATTTTATTGTGTTGATAGTTGTAGTTGTTTATTGTGTTGAATATATTATTTTATTGCGCTGTCTATATTATTTTAATGTATTGAGTGTTAAAATAAAACATTTGATGTTAGATGTATTATAAAGTGGGTGTTAAAATAGATAAAGTAGTATTTTAGTTGCTAAAATCTATATTTTTAGCTTTCTTAGAGCATTCTTATCAAGGATGCTATAATGCTAAAATGCTATATTTGACATCCAAAACACCAAAATACCTTCTATATCAAACATGCCAAATGTTAAAATTTTTAACACTCAGCTACAGTGAGCTGTCATCTATAACAGCTCACTGTAGCTAAATGTTAAAACAAATATCAATTTTTTAATCCCCACCCACACGTGCCACAAATTCCTTTCTCTCTTTTCTTTTCTTTTTCTGGTTTTCCCTCAACCCACACCAACAAGCTCCCTTCCCTTCTCCCACGCTACATCCCTTCCCTCAACTCACGTCGCCAAAAATCGAAGATCCTTTTTCCTTTCACCAACTAAAAACCCACACTGCCAATAATCCATGCTTTGCCCTTCTCCCTTTGACCGAACCCAAAAAACCCAAGCTCTTCTCTTCTCCCTTTGCAGTGCTAGGTGTGGTTGGGCTATGGTGGCTGGGTTGTAATGGGTTTTGTGATTTGATATCTGTGGGTTTTGATTTTGGTGGCTAGGTTGATCGGGGTGGCTAAGAGGTGGGTGTGGGTTGATTGATTTGATGGTGGGGTTCTGATTTGCAAGTTGTGGGAGGCGGTGATAGTGGTTTTGGGTGATTATATATATATATATATATATATTGGATGTGGTGGGTTGCAATTTGTTGTGATTGTGGTGGTTGGGGGTGTGACAGTGGCTGAATGTGGCTGAGGTGGTGCTGGTTGTGGCTGAGGTGGTGCTGGTTGTGGCTAGATGTGGCTAGATGTGGCTTTTTTTTTAATGAAAACTAGATGTGAGTATTGTACATTGTTGTGAGATATATTATTTTATTTTATTTTTTATATTATTTTAATGTGTTGTATGATAAAATAGAACCTTTGATGTTCGTTGTATTGTAAAGTAAGTTGTTAAAATAGATCAAGTAAGTTTTTGAAATGCTAAATGCTAAATTTTTTAAGATCCTTGATGCAAATGCTCTTATTGTGAATGCTTAATTAGCATTGAATTAGTCTACTCTAGGCCCAAAAGAGAAGGTGTTGAATCAAAAAATATAGGATGAAAACATTGCCAAACACAATGTTTTTTTTTCTTTAATGCAATACTACCATATTAATTGTGGGGCCAGAAAGAGTCAAGCAACCCCGGCCCACTTCGAACCAGGCCCAAAGGCCCACGCCGAGGACGCGTCCCAGATCCGAGGACGAAGTATGGAGCCCAGTTGCCCAATAAGCATCGCCGAGTATGATTACATCCTCGGATGCCCGAGATCAGAAAGTGAGCAGGCAGCACACCCCCAAGGGGAATCTCCCTGAGCATCCAAGGAGCAGATAGCAAGTGCCAAGCACCAGACATGGAAGCATGGTGGAGGAGCAAGTCCCAGATGAACTGTCACATCCACATTAAATGCCCTCAACTAACGCCCTGGCCGCATTAATGAGGATAGGACCCTTGAACAGTGCCGTCTTGGGCGCTGCAACCCACAAAGGGGATGGGAATGCGGCTGATGGGACAAGCTCTCAAGTGGTGGCCTGGCTGATCAACAAATGTAGGGCTAGGATCAACTGAGAGAGAAGTATATAATGTAAAAAGTCTCTCTTGAAGAGGAACGGGAAGGGAAAAACCAGAGAAAGAAAATACTGTAGCCACTTGTGTTCTCTGAAACCTTGTAACCTTTCTTCAAAGAAATAATAAGAACTCCAAGCCCTGTAAGGCACGTCCGAGGAGCATTATTGTGCATCCCAACCCACGTTTAAGTTATCATCATTCACGTACAACCATTCATGGCCGTTGCATTCCTCACTAGGGCCTAGCTCTTGAACCCATACTCTATAAATTCATTGCAGGGTTAGCTGGGCTTGGGTCCACTCTCTCAATCTGCGGAGAGCGCTCGAAACCGGTCCCTACAATTGGCGCCGTCTGTGGGAAGAACTTGTGCGTTAGTAAGGACAACAATCAAGCATGGTAGGATCGGGCCCTCACCAAAGAACTCCCAATCGACTTGAACAGGCGAAGTCACGGCATCAGGGTAACTATGGCGACCCTGGGGGCGGTCAGAACGACAACGGACGATTTCGAGAAGGAAGTGTGCATACTTCAACAGCGAGCGAAAGCCAAGCCTGCTGGGACGGGCACGTTCCCCAGAAGCGCGACGATGGCCAGGCCACGCGATCGGAAGAGGCCCATAGCCACGCTTCCCAGAGAAAGGATGATAAGGTGGCCATGCAGCGCGAGATAGATGATCTGAAGAGGAAGCTGCGCCGTGCGCAGCGAAAACGGTCCGAACCCAGCCTTGACCTGCCCTCCGACGACGAAAGTGATGATGAATACAGGCAAAGGTCAAGAACGCCCCCCAGCGAGACTTTCTCCCACGAGGAGGAGCGCTACCAGAGGCGTAAGCGTGCCAACCCAACCCCCAGGGGCTTAGGAGGTGACGCCATGAGCAAGGCGCTGGATCAGCTCTCCAGGTCGCCCTTCACGCATCGTATAGAGGAGGCAGAGCTTCCTCGGCGGTTCCAGCAGCCAACCTTCATTGCTTACAACGGCAAAACGGATCCCGTGGAGCATGTGAGCCAGTTCAACCAGAGGATGGCTGTCCACTCCAAGAACGAGGCGCTGATGTGCAAAGTCTTCCCATCCAGCTTGGGACCTGTGGCGATGAGGTGGTTCAACGGTCTAAGGACGAATTCCATAGACTCGTACAGGCAGCTGACCCAGGCTTTTGGTTCCCGCTTTGTCACGAACAGCAGGCCTCCTCGGCCCATAAGCGCATTGCTGTCCCTATCCATGCGTGACGGGGAGACCCTCAAGGCTTACTCAGACAAGTACTGGGAGATTTACAACGAGCTGGACGGCAAGTATGACGCCGTCGCCATCAGTACTTTCCAGAATGGGCTACCAATGGGGCACGGCCTGAGGAAGTCCCTGACCGGAAAGCCCGCCACCAGTGTGCGGCAACTGATGGATCGGATCGACAAGTACAAGCGGGTGGAGGAAGATATGCTGCAGGGCAAAGGCAAGGAGAAGGTTATCCCTCAGGAGATGAGGGATTTCAGGTCGGACCGGTACAGCAACGCTCACCCGAGGAGGGATTTCGGTGGGCAATCTGGGGCGACTAATGCCCAGACTGTCAGCGCCGTATTCCGAGAACCCGTACACAAGGTCCTGGAAAGGATAAAGAACAAGCCATACTTCAGGTGGCCGATAAAGATGATTGGAGAGCCTGATAGGCGCAACCAGAACCGTTACTGCCAGTACCACCAGGACCACGGACATGCCACGGAGGATTGCAGGAACCTCTGGAACCACCTGGACCAGCTAGTCCGGGATGGAAGGCTGAAGCACCTTCTGCACCATTCCAGCGGCCAGCAGGGCCAGACCTACCAGGAGCCTCGGAGGGACGCCGCCATGGGGCAGCCCGCTGGGACGATCAACATAATCTTGGCTGCGCCAGGAAGAACAGGCACACCCCCTTTGCGAGTGTTGTCTGTGGCCCAACTGCTCGCCGAGGACCTTCGGACGGGGCCGAAGAGGTCCAGGAGGAATCCTCCCCCAGCATTGAGTTTCTCGGAGGAGGACAAGATTGGGACCATCCAACCACACGAGGACGCCCTAATCGTCACCCTCAGAATCGGGGGCTATGACGTGAAAAGGGTGATGGTGGACGGTGGCAGCGCAGCTGAGGTCATGTGTCCAGACCTCTACAAGGGGCTGGGGCTAAGACTGGAGGACCTCACACCTTATAGCTCCCTCCTAATGAGCTTCGACGGAAAGCTCGTCATCCCAAAGGGCATGATCAAACTGCCCATACAGACAGGCCCAGTGGTGGTGGAGGTGAACTTTGTAGTGGTGGACACATACTCCCCCTACACGGCCATCGTAGGAAGGCCCTGGCTACACGCCTTGGGGGGCGTAGCCTTTACTTTGCACCAGAAGGTGAAATTCCCATCAGGGGACCAGGTTATGGAGATCCAAGGTTGCCAGCCCACGGCGAGGCAGTGCACGGTGGCTGCCATATCCTATCGGCTTGATGCACAGCCCTCGACCCCCGCCGAGGAAGATTCATAGCAATCAAAGACCCAGGTGGCGCCTCCGGATGCACCTGCCGAGGATGCTAAATGTGAGAACCTGGAGAAGGTGGTAATCGACGACGATCCGGAGAAGTTCTTCCAGGTCGGGACCCAGCTACCTCCCCAGGAGAAGGAGGAGTTACTTGAGTTCCTCAAAAGGAACCTTGACGTGTTCGCGTGGGACCCCTGCGATGCCCCTAGGATTGATCCATCCTTCATTTGTCACCACCTTAACGTCAACCCATCTGTGATCCCCAAGCAGCAGCCACCTCGGCGCCCGTCGAAAGAGCACGCTGATGCGATCAGGGAAGAGGCCAATAAGCTTAAGCGCGCGGGGGCTATCAAAGAGGTCTTTTACCCCAAATGGTTGGGCAACACTGTGGTGGTCAAGAAGAAAAGTGGGAAGTGGAGGGTTTGTGTAGACTTCACAGACCTGAACAAAGCATGCCCAAAGGACCCCTTCCCAATGCCACGAATAGACCAGCTAGTAGATGCGACGGCAGGCCATCCTCGGATGAGCTTCCTAGATGCCTTTCAGGGCTATTACCAAATCCCACTAGCCTTGGAGGACCAAGAGAAGATAGCCTTTGTGACGCCCATTGGGAACTACCACTACAAGGTTATGCCGTTTGGCCTGAAGAACGCTGGATCCACCTACCAGAGGATGATGACGAGAATGTTTGAGCCAATGTTGGGCAAGAGCATCGAGGTCTATGTTGACGATATGGTGGTAAAGAGCAAGCTGGTGTCCAGGCACTTGGAGGACCTCGGCCGCACATTTGTCGTCCTGAGAGAGCACAAGCTCCGCCTTAATGCCTCAAAATGCTCGTTTGGCGTAAGCTCTGGCAAGTTTCTGGGGTATATGATCACCCACCGTGGGATCGAAGTCAACCCTGACCAAATCAAGGCCATTCACAATTTAAAGCCTCCGCAGAACCCCAAGGAGATCCAAAAGCTTACTGGGATGATCGCGGCGCTGAACCGCTTCATTTCCAGGTCGGCTGACAGGTGCAGGCCCTTCTATCTCCTAATCAACAAGTGGAAAGGATTTGAGTGGTCCGAGGATTGCGCCGTAGCTTTCCAGCAACTCAAGGAGTATCTATCCCGGCCGCCTATCATGTCCAATCCTGAGCCCGACGAGGTCCTATACGCATACCTTGCTGTGGCGCCCCACGCAGTGAGCCTAGTACTGGTACGAGAAGACAATGGCGTTCAAAAGCCAGTTTACTACGTCAGCAAGTCGCTGCACGAAGCGGAGGTCAAATACCTACCCCTAGAGAAGGCCATACTGGCGGTGGTCCACGCCACGAGAAAGCTCCCCCATTACTTCCAAGCTCACACGGTGGTTGTCCTAACCCAATTGCCCTTGAAGTCTGTACTCCGGACCGCTGACTACACGGGAAGAATCGCGAAGTGGAACACAATTCTGGGGGCTTTTGACGTCAAGTACATGCCCCGGACCTCCATAAAAGGCCAGGTTCTGGCAGATTTGACGGCCGAGTTCGCTGAACCAGTCGTAGAAGTGACAGCCGAGGAGAAGAGCTGTGATGAGAGATCAGTTGGGGCAATCTCCATCCCAGAGCCACCATGTTGGAAAGTATATGTGGATGGCGCGACAAACCAAAGGGGGTCCGGAGTGGGGCTGGTCCTAGTATCCCCTGAAGATCATGTCATTGAGAAATCCCTGAGGCTCGGATTCACGGCCACAAACAACGAGGCCGAGTATGAGGCATTACTGCAAGGGATGATCATGGTGCAAAAGATGGGAGGAAAGTCGATAGAGATGTTCTCAGACTCCAGATTGGTGGTAGGACAGGTAAAGGGGGAGATGGAGGCCAGAGATTCGAGAATGCAAGAATACCTGAGCCAAGTCAAGCGCTTGCAATTGGAGTTTGGCCTCTTCAGCTTGTCCCATATTCCCAGGAGTGGGAACAGTCATGCTGATTCATTAGCCACACTCGCAACCTCCTCGGTAGGGGCTCTGCCTCGGACCATACTTGTGGAGCACCTGGAGAGGGCAAGTGAAGCGCTAAAAGGAGTGATCCCCGTCCATCAAGTTGTGATGGGTCCCAGCTGGATGGACCCCATAGTGAGATTCCTCAAAGATGATGTCCTGCCTGAGGAGAGGTCAGAGGCAGAAAAGATACGAAGGAAAGCTCCTCGGTTCTGGTTGTCCGAGGATCACAAGCTATACAGGCGGTCCTACTCTGGGCCATATCTTTTATGTGTCCACCCCGAAGCGGCAGAATCCTTGCTCGAAGAGCTGCACGAAGGAATCTGTGGGAGCCACACAGGGGGGAGATCCCTGGCTCACCGAGCTGTCACACAAGGATACTGGTGGCCGGGAATGCAGCAAGAGGCCCAGGAGTATGTCAAGAAGTGTGACCAGTGCCAAAGGTTCACCCCAAACATCCATCAGCCAGGAGGGGTCCTCAACCCATTGACCAGTCCATGGTCGTTCGCCCAATGGCGCTTAGACATTGTGGGACCTTTCCCCAAGGCACCAGGGAACAAGAGGTATCTGTTGGTGGCCACGGACTACTTCACCAAGTGGGTCGAGGCCGAGCCACTAGCCAACATCAAGGACGTAGACGTGAAGAAATTTCTTTGGAGGAACATAGTTACACGGTTCGGGGTCCCTCATACCCTCATCTCGGATAATGGGCTCCAGTTCGATAGCAAGGCCTTCAGGAGGTACTGTTGTGAACTTGGGATCACAAACAAATACTCAACGCTAGCCTACCTTCAGGGAAACGGACAGGCCGAGGCAGTCAACAAGGTCATCGTCAACGGGCTTAAGAAGAGGCTGGATGATGCCAAAGGGAGATGGGTAGAAGAGCTGCCCCACGTTCTCTGGACGTACCGGACTACGCCCCGGCGCTCAACGGGGGAAATACCTTTTCCCATGACTTATGGTGCGGAGGCAGT
The DNA here is from genome assembly GCA_019022515.1 of Quercus aquifolioides. Taxonomy (NCBI): domain Eukaryota; kingdom Viridiplantae; phylum Streptophyta; class Magnoliopsida; order Fagales; family Fagaceae; genus Quercus; species Quercus aquifolioides. Next base: position 16,914,313 of record CM032328.1, read on the forward strand.
GATCCCCCTGGAAACCAACTTCCCGACGCTAAGGACGAGCTCCTTCACCCCAGGCAGCAATGATGAATTGCTGGGGCGGAGCCTGGACATGGTAGACGAACGAAGAGAGCAAACAATGATCCAGCTGGCCTACTACCAGCAAAAGCTCAAGCAAGGATATGACGCCAATGTAAAGCTCAGACCACTAGCACCGGAAGACCTGGTGCTGAGAAAAGTCGTAGGGGCTGCCAAGAACCCTTCCTGGGGAAAGCTCGGACCCAACTGGGAGGGGCCCTACCGAATTACCTCAGTGGCAGGGATAGGAGCATACTATTTAGAAGATTTAGATGACAGACCTGTACCTCGTCCATGGAATGTAAATAACCTGAAAAGGTATTACTATTAATAAAGAAGTCTCTTTTGATTCAGATGTTCTGCCTATCATGATCACACGTCTCGCGTCCCAACGACAAACATATCTGGGTACTAGACTGAACCTAGGTCTTGCATGGTCCAAGGACTCAAACCTATGGTGAAACTAGTTACTTACAGCCAAATTGAAGCGTTAGCATTGTACCTAGGTCTTGCATGGTCCTCGGACTCAAGCCTATGGGGAGCTAACCACTTATATCTAGGTGCTAGACTGAACCTAGGTCTTGCATGGTCCAAGGACTCAAACCTATGGGGAAACTAGTTACTTACAGCCAAATTGAAGCGTTAGCATTGTACCTAGGTCTTGCATGGTCCTCGGACTCAAGCCTATGGGGAGCTAACCACTTATATCTAGGTGCTAGACTGAACCTAGGTCTTGCATGGTCCAAGGACTCAAACCTATGGGGAAACTAGTTACTTACAGCCAAATTGAAGCGTTAGCATTGTACCTAGGTCTTGCATGGTCCTCGGACTCAAACCTATGGGGAGCTAACCACTTATATCTGGGTGCTAGACTGAACCTAGGTCTTGCATGGTCCAAGGACTCAAGCCTATGGTGAAACTAGTTACTTACAGCCAAATTGAAGCGTTAGCATTGTACCTAGGTCTTGCATGGTCCTCAGACCCAAGCCTGTGGGGAGCTGACCACTTATATCTGGGTGCTAGACTGAACCTAGGTCTTGCATGGTCCAAGGACTCAAGCCTATGGTGAAACTAGTTACTTACAGCCAAATTGAAGCGTTAGCATTGTACCTAGGTCTTGCATGGTCCTCGGACTCAAGCCTATGGAGAGCTAACCACTTATATCTGGGTGCTAGACCGAACCTAGATCTTGCATGGTCCAAGGACTCAAACCTATGGGGAAGCTAGTTACTTACAGCCAAATTGAAGCGTTAGCATTGTACCTAGGTCTTGCACGGTCCTCGGACCCAAGCCTACTAGTTACTTACAGCCAAATTAAAGCGTTAGCATTGTACCTAGGTCTTGCATAGTCCTCGGACGCAAGCCTATGGGGAGCTAACCACTTATATCTGGGTACTAGACAGAACCTAGGTCTTGCATGGTCCAAGGACTCAAGCCTATGGGCAAACTAGTTACTTACAGCCAAATTGAAGTGTTAGCATTGTACCTAGGTCTTGCATGGTCCTCGGACCCAAGCCTACTAGTTACTTACAGCCAAATTGAAGCGTTAGCATTGTACCTAGGTCTTGCATGGTCCTCGGACTCAAACCTATGGGGAACTAACCACTTATATCTGGGTGCTAGACTGAACCTAGGTGTTGCATAGTTCAAGGACTCAAGCCTATGGTGAAACTAGTTACTTACAGCCAAATTGAAGCGTTAGCATTGTACCTAGGTCTTGCATGGTCCTCGGACTCAAGCCTATGGGGAGCTAACCACTTATATCTGGGTGCTAGATTGAACCTAGGTCTTGCATGGTCCAAGGACTCAAACCTATGGGGAAGCTAGTTACTTACAGCCAAATTGAAGCGTTAGCATTGTAGCTAGGTCTTGCATGGTCCTCAGACTCAAGCCTATGGGGAGCTAACCACTTATATCTGGGTGCTAGACAGAAACAAGGCTCTGCATGGTCCTCGGACTCAGGCCTATGGGGAAGCTAACTACATTGAAGAGATCCTAAGTGTCTACTCGAAGAAATTCTACCTGGTCCTCAGGAAACGAAAGGTCCACCCGAGCATACATGCCCTCGTTATAATAATTGATGCCGCGATTGGCCGAGATGCAATTGAAGTTAAAATCATACAAGTAAAGAAAAAGCGGATAGCGTGCAAGTAAGCAAACAGCCACAACAAACAGAAAAAGAATCAAAGCTTGCATTTCATTAAGTCCAAAAGAATTACACAATGGGGATTACATTACAAATAAAGAAAAAGGGAAGAAAAATATGCAAAAAGTAAAGTGAGGCGGGCAGAGGCGCCAAGGAGCCTAGTCCTTCTATTTAGTTGCCCGCTTCGGTGGGTGGCTGGCCCATAGCTGCCTCAGGGTCCTCTGAGCCCTGACTGAGTGGGATGGCCTGCAGAGGCACGGCAGGAATAGCTGCCCCCTCAGCAGAAGAAACCTAGGCATCAGGGGAGGGCTTTGCAACCTGCTGAGGCGCGTCCTCGTTAGAGCCGTCACTCAATTCAACCACCGCGGGAGGATTACTCCCTTGGACTGGCTCACCAGTGACTCCAGCGTCCGAGGCCTCCTTACTCGGGGTAGCAGCAGTTTCCACAGCATCCTCCTTGGCATCAGAGCCATCTAGGGCAGCCTCGCGGATGACAGGGGGGTAGTACACGCTCCCCTCCTTCCACAGGTCAGAAGAGGCCTCCACACCAGCTTGTCTGAGGGCTTCACTCCAAGTTTCGGAGCAGTAGCGCCTACATACCCCAGGGACTTGGGATTTGTAGGCAGCTGCTGTCTTAGTTGCCCCGGCAGTATAGGCTGCCTCCTCAGCTTCCTGCTTGGTGGCCCAGGCCTCCTCCCTGCCTTGCTCTGCCTCAAACTTGGCCCTTTCAGCTTCCCCTTTGGCCCATTCTGCCACCCTCTTGGCCTCCTCAGCATCGGCCACCTTCTTTGTCAGGCCAGCTATCAGCTCCTCGGCGAGCTTCAGCTGCCCCTCTACCTCACCTAGACGCTTTGTCCGAGTTTCAGCCTGCCTCTGGGCACCCTCAAGGCCTGACATCGCGCTGTTCCTAGCCTGGGTCATTGCCTTCAGCTCCTCCCTGGCCTTGGCAAGGTCCTCCTCGGAGGTCTTGAGGGTCCGAGTAGCCTCCAGGCGCCTATCGCGCTCTGCATCCATGGCCTTTCCATGGTTATTGGCCGCCTCCTCCAGCCTGAAAGTGGCCTGGACAGCCTGCCAAATGAAACAGATACGTGATAATAAAAAAAAAGAAAGGAAGGCTGAAAAAACTAAAGCGAGAAAAAACACAAGTGTTAAGGGTCTTACCATCCCCAAATATCGCTTGAGGCAGAGGAAGACCTCCCTACTCCTCATGGTCCCTAGCTGCTCCATGTCCCTAGGAAGGAGCAGGCACCTCTCCACCGCGTCAGCCACGTACGCGCCTTCGCCATCCCTAAAGTCCCTGAGGGAGGAGTCATCCCTCAAAGGTGCCCCACGGAGCATTGGGGCGGGGAGCCAGGCCTGAACCTCGGGCGGAGCAGCGACCTGTTTGTCCTGGGCTGTGGAGCCTATCCTCAGCTTCTTCGAGGGCCGCCGAGTGTCATCACCCTCCCGCGCGGGCCCTGACTTGTCCTCGATGGGCCTCTTGCCCTTATCCTTCTTCTGCTTAGGATCAGCAGGCTCGTGCCTGGACGGCGGGTTCGTCTGGGGCGGAGGAGGAGGAAGCGTAGATTGGGTTGAGGCCGACCTGGTCTGAGCAGGACGAGTCTTTGGAGAAGGAGGAGGAAGCTTCGGCTTGGACTTCCCCGGTTGCCCTTCGATTAGGTCGAGTAGACTGGGTTGGGCCTTCTTCTTGTAGCCCATCTCAAGCCGAGAAGTTGTCTCTGACGCTAAGAGATCTGCTTCGATTAGACGAGGATCACCCAAGTCTCCGGAAGGGTCCTCGGACTGATGGACTTGCTCAAAAACGGCAAAATCGTCCTCGGCAGGACCAAAATCTGCAGCTTCCCCTTCCCTCTCTAAATTCTCTTCCGCGGCCTCTGAGAATGTGTGGGAGGAAGAGGGGACGGCTACTGTAACGCCTTCTGAAGTGGAGGGATCCTCGGGAAACTCAAACCCGTCCTCGGTCACTTTTATTTTCTGCAGCCAAGGATCCTTTGCTCTAATCACGTACTTTGGGGCCGCGAACGATTTTTGGAGCGAAGTGTACCCCAAGATTTTGTGAGCGGCTCTAACTTGATGGTCAGCTTCGTTCTCGAAAGCCGACGACCTGAGCACCTTCTACAAATCCTCCCTGTTGATCAGACTGTAGTGGCGCGTGAAGGCGTGCGGATCTGCAGAAAGAAAGCACATTCACAATTAGTAACCAAACAGTGCAAAAAAGAAATGACGCAGGAAGCAAGTTAGAATCTTTGAATCCCCTCCTATTCCCACTGCCCCACCTGGTGTCCCCTCTGTCGTCGGGCAGTGAAGGCCATCGTGCCACGCTCTGGACACGATGAGAAAATCCTCGTTCATCCCCTTGTTGGACTCAGGGAGGCACTGGATAAGCCGGACCCTGTTGTCCCTCGTCCTCATGTAGTATGACTTGTGCTTCAGGTGTTGAAGGTTGTAGCAGTAGTTCACGTCATGATAGGTCAACCTTAGCCCTATCTTCTCGTTCAGAGCATCCACACTGCCCAGAATTCTGAACATGTTGGAGGCGCACTGGGTGGGGGTTAACCGGAAATATGTCAGGTAACCCCTCATTACCGGCCCCATGGGGATCCTCATCCCCCCTTCGAGGAAGGCGATGATGGGAATCACCACCTCGCCCTCCTGCCTTCGGAGGTGCCACTCTCCCTCCTCACAATACCTCAAGCCCACGTTGGCCGGTATCTTGTAATCGGCGATGAATTTCTCCATCGCCTCCTCAGTGAAGACGTACTTCTTAAGCCTACCCATCCCAAATGACGCCTAAGAGAGCTAAAGAAAGAGCAAATAAAAGAGAAGGAGGGGTAGAGAGGAAGAAAGCTCAGAAAGGGATAGAGCGACTTACAGAAATGAGGAGGAGCTCCTCGGACAGGCTTTTTATGCTGGAGATGTGGGTGGAAATTTGGCTGGACTCTGAATGAAGGCGCAAGAGCTCTTGATTGTGAATGGAAAAGGGGGAAAGCGGTTCGAACGGGTATTTATACCCTAGATGGAAGAGCCGCGCGAGTTTTCCCGCCCATAAATGCTAGGCGCATCCCCACCGTTAGATTGTCATCTGACCGTTGAACGTGGGGAGCACAAAGCCGCCCGAATTTAATGCAGGACACATTACGCGCACCAAAGCGCCAGTAACGCACCTTGGGCAGATGAAAATGCTCCAACGCTGACGAGGGACAAGACTTGACTGGACGCGGAACAGGTCCGAGGGTGTCAAAATCCTCCTTTCCGCCCGAGGATGCGGACAGCAAGATTTTGAGGGGCTATTGTAGGGCCAGAAAGAGTCAAGCAACCCTGGCCCACTTCGAACCAGGCCCAAAGGCCCACGCCGAGGACGCGTCCCAGATCCGAGGTCGAAGTATGGAGCCCAGTTGCCCAATAAGCATCGCCGAGGATGATTACATCCTCGGATGCCCGAGATCAGAAAGTGAGCAGGCAGCACACCCCCAAGGGGAATCTCCCTGAGCATCCAAGGAGCAGATAGCAAGTGCCAAGCACCGGACATGGAAGCATGGTGGAGGAGCAAGTCCCAGATGAATTGTCACCTCCACATTAAATGCCCTCAACTAACGCCCTGGCTGCATTAATGAGGATAGGATCCCTGAATAGTGTCGTCTTGGGCGCTGCAACTCACAGAGGGGATGGGAATGCGGCTGATGGGACAAGCTCTCAAGTGGTGGCCTGGCTGATCAACAAATGTAGGGCTAGGATCAACTGAGAGAGAAGTATATAATGTAAGAAGTCTCTCTTGAAGAAAAACGGGAAGGGAAAAACCAGAGAAAGGAAATACTGTAGCCACTTGTGTTCTCTGAAACCTTGTAACCTTTCTTAAAAAGAGATAATAAGAACTTCAAGCTCTGTAAGACCCGTCCGAGGAGCCTTATTGTGCATTCTAACCCACGTTTAAGTTATCAGCATTCACGTACAACCATGCATGGCCGTTGCATTCCTCACTAGGGCCTAGCTCTTGAACCCATACTCTATAAATTCATTGCAGGGTTAGCTGGGCTTGGGTCCACTCTCTCAATCTGCGGAGAGTACTCGAAACCGGTCCCTACAAACACATATTGGACAAAGAACAAATAGTTCCCTTTTCTTTTAATATTTTTATGAGCATTAAAATGTTTTAATTTTCCTCTAGAGGTCTAATTATGTTTTTCACTATGTACAATCCACCAATGGGCGATATAGTCATATAGCAAGTGCACAACTCTCTCAAGGACATTACTCAAGTGCTGAACAATGGGAATTACTCCTATGTAGTAATAGGAGGATTATAAGGGCTCCATTGGAGAAGTTGCCTAGTTCTAAAATTTGTTTGGAAATTAAATTGTTTATTCCCTTCTGTACAAACCTTTAATAATGAAGCCAACTATTGGGGGGGGGGGGGGGGGGGGGGGGTTGGGTTTGAGGGGAAGGAAAAAGGAAAAAAAACCCATGATCTCATTCAACTACTAATGAAGTATACTTGTCTTCATTCCTTTTCAAACAAAAAAACAAAAGATCCTTAACATAGTGTATTACACCTAAACACAAAAAGATTAGCAGGACTCTCCCCTGTTTAGTCCTTTCCCCTTATCACCAACAAAGGTGGAGACAAACTATTGGAAAATCTAGTTTTGTATCTCATACAAAACACACAGCGGAAGCAACAAACATGGATCTATTTGATTCATGATCGATAACATGCACTATGTAAATTTCAGAATTTAAGAATAAAATAGCGTACCTTGGTGCGGTGAAATTCAAAAAAAAAGATTAGAAGTACTTGGGAATACTTTTAATCTTCACTCCAATTCCACTTTACGCACAAGAAGTGTGGTCTCTCAATTAGTTTCCAAGGGAGAATAATCGAGTGACTTCACTCACACATACACACCATTTCACAATGATGTCTCTCTTTTTCTTTTTCACTTTCTCTAATAAAAAAATTCTGTATGTCTCTCCCTTTATATTTAACTGATTATCTAATTGGGCCAGCCTATTGGGCCTTTCCAATTAGGCTTTAGTGTGTGGCTTGGAGTGGGACCAAAAGGGACCAATAAGACACTAGCTTCAATGGGCCTTGGGCTTTTCTGTCAACTCTTGACAAGTCCAAAGTTACCATTAATTATATTTAATACCACTATATAATATAACTGCACTCTAGGCCTTATTAATAAATTATATTCCAAGACTTTATTATACATGCAACCCCTTCATAAAATATTCATAGTAATTCAAAGTTATAAATATAGACTGTCACTTTGAAGATTACTACATTTTAATCCTTGAGTACTTGGTTTAATACTTTAAAGTTATTCATCATATATTTATGAAATATAATTTCATAAATATATACTTTAGTAACTCCTTACTAAAGTGGTTAGGCCTAATACTCTGAATAACCAAACCCATTAAACTTATCTCAAGGAAATATTTTATATCTCCGTTAAGAGATTATGAATTCAATCTTAAGAATATATGTTCTATCAACACTAAATGTGGCTGCCCAACAAACTGAGATTTTGATCGTGACTTTAGATCTCACTCCTGATATATCAAAGTAACTTACACCTCATAATCAGGTCTATTATTCTCTCAAGATAAAGAGTTCATGCAAATAGAAGTCGTGAGATTTATTATTCATTTGACAGTCGTTAGGAGAATAATAAATTTTACAGCGGTCCAGTTCAATATGTCTTAACTCTTAAAACATATCAACATATCAACTAGAAGTCTCCACTTCCATGATCAAGACAAATCATTTTAGTTGATATGTTATAGTCTTTGCAGATGAAATGCCCAATTTCATCACCGACTACGAATTACGTTTTGAGTTTACAAGGAACTTGTGATTTATATCTTCTATGACTAAATCACATACAATGCATTTCATAGACTATGATAATGTCTCATTCATTCATTTATAGATAATCTCATATAATTAAACAATTTAATTATTTATGACATGCCAATAAATTAGATTTTGGGGCATAAACCCCAACAATCCCCCACTTGCCCTCAAAGACAATTTATCATATATCCGACACTTATTTCCCTTTAGAGTAATTCATAGTCACCCTAAGGCAAGGTTTGGAAACAAGTTTCAGCTAGATTTATTGCATAAATTATCGTTTCTACTACTACATCTCACGTACTCATATGTCTCTAATGAGATAATATTTACGCATAATGTGTATCTTCACCACTTAGGATGAACACATAACTTGATGTCCAGCTTCATGAATCACAATCAAACTACAAATCAGTATTTGTACAACCAGTAACCATTAAATCCTCACTTTGATGGACAAGCATAAATCCCTCATTCTCCTAAGATATTTGAGTATATGCTTTACTACCACTAAATTAAATGATCTCAGATTCAATTGATATTTTCTTATCATGCCCACTGCAAAATAGATATTTAGCCTAGTATATAGCATAGCACAAAGACTTCCTATTGATATAGCATAAGTAACTGTCTTAATATGCTCTTCCTTTTATATGTCTTAGGACTATAATCCTATATAAAGGAACTTCAAACTTAAAAGGAAAGAATCCTTTTTGAAATATTACATGCTATACTTGGCTAGAATTTAATCTATTTAAGCAGTCTGAGATAGACCCAACATCCTAAATTCTGAATTGAAAAAAGTTTAATTCTTAGGATATGACCAGTCTTTCTCAAGTACTTTATATCAAACTGGACTAGACAACCAAAAACTCCTTTGATGACAACAACTCTACATCATTCTAAATGATTAGAATGTCATCAACATACATTAAGAAATTTATTATTCTATATAGCTTTTACACACATAAGGCATTTTAAATACTCAATAAAAATCAAACAATTTGATTGCTTGATCAAATATGATATTTTATGATTTAGATGCTTGCTTTAGTCCATAAATGGACTTTAAGCAACTTGCATACTAAACACTACTAGTTCTTTGCTATGAACAAGTCTAGTTACATCGTATAGATGTCTTCCTCAAGATTGCTACTAAAAGAAGCTTTCTTGATATCCATTACCATATTTCATCCAAAATGAAATATAATGAATAAGAGAATCTAGATAGAGTCAAACTTAACTATTGGTGAAAAAATCTTTTCATAGTCGAACAATTTCTTTCTGAATAAATCTTTTCGCCACTAGTCTTGACTTTGAAGGTTTGCACCTTCAAATCTATCAATCTCATTTTCTTGTAAACCTATTTGAAAAAAATAGGCTTAATGTCATTAGGCGCATCTACAAGTTCTAGACTTTAAATAGAATCTAATTCTATTCACATAACTTTGATTCAGTAATCCATATTCATATCATCTATTGCCTCTATGTAGGACCGAGGATCAAATTCATATCCTTGTGGAATGACTTCAAAAGTTTATCCCAAAAGTATGAATTTATTTGGTAATTGATAATCCTTCCACTATGATATTGTACTGGTGTACTAGCTATATATTTAGAATAATGCCTTGTGGTGTATTTAATACAACCATCTCATTTCTAAATGTATTTTATGGTTGTTCTACAACAAATTCTGATATTTTTATTCTAGAACAATCTACCTTTAAAAGAGTCCAATTCCTTCTTTATGTATGCACTAACTTAAAGAAGTCATCGGAACTTCATTCCTTTACAAAAAGGAGCCCTAGATCTTATTATCCTCTAAATAGAATTCATAGATTGAGAATATAATAAAATAATGGTTCTAAAAGCCCATCTTTCACCAATCTTGAATATCATTTAGATTAATAAGATCTAGACATAAGTGCCAAAACATACAATACCAAAGGATAGAAATTGTCTCTTTAAAGAGTAAAACATGTAAATTTTTATCTAGAAAACAATCATGGACAATGCTTACCTTTACCAAAACAGAAACATTTTCCTTTTTGTCATACTTTTGAGTCTAATTTCCTTTTGGCAATTACTAGGGCAACTCACTTATCCAACTGTTTAGTATTATAATTCCTCTTCCTACCACCCTTACCTTTCGGTTCAGGCTAAGAATTCGAATTAAATCATATTGATCTTAAATTTAGCTTTTAGGATGTCTTCCGTTGCGTAGAACTCACTCATCAATTCAGATAATATAAAAAGAATTTATTTTCAAAACAATCTGAATTGATCAAATGATTCTAAAAACGACTTATGGATCATATCCATTTGAGATTAAAAATTAATCTCTACATCCAAGAATTCCAATTCATTTTAAAATTAAAACATTTTCATAAAATGATATAGAATTGGAACTCGTTAAGCCTTTCTTAGCACTCAATATGATTGATACCAAATATCTCATTTAGACTTAATATAAAGTCTAAGTCTAGTACTAACTCTTGCATCTCATGTTGTAGCACAATTAAAAAAGAAGCCAATGTAGCATATTAGCATTTCAACGAAGACTATGATCATATCATAAGTTATTTTCCATCAATGCATCATGCATAGGAAATTATGACAATGCTAAATCGAAACCTATTTATGTACTTCAGCTCCTTTAAGCAACATATCCAAAATTGTTTCTTAGTTAATGTGATTCAATTAAAATAGTAGTTAGAGAACAAAAATTTATGACAACTTTATTTTGAGACTATGAACTTAATTACAGGGACATTATATTTTGCATCCATAACCATATAATATGGAACTCATAAAACCATACTATACTAGGCGCAACGACAACCTAATCTCGTAATTAATATTCCTCGGTAGCGAGTTTATACCAATCACTATGATCAGGCAAGAATTATTCTCATTATTAATGCTATCATGGTAACTTTTACCAAACAAAAATAATTTGCCGCTTTTCCTTTAGCCTCTAAGTAATAATGACATAGCTCCTTTGGGAGGTTAACATTACACTTAGTCTAGTGTACACTGTAGACAGGGAAAATTCCCGACCTATCACAAGCTGACACGTCACACTACCAAATCCACAAAATACAGCCAATTACAAAGCGCCACATACTGCTGCTAGGTTTTACTATCACTATTCAGAAACCAACAGAAATTTGCCAAGTGTCATGCAAGAACCAATCAGTCCAGCACGTGCAAGCGATGACATAAGCGGACCAATCAGGCTCTGCCACGTGTCACCAATCAGACTCCGCCACGTGTCGCTTACCTACCCCTAAACTCCTATAAATAGAAGCCTTCCTAAGGCATTTGGGGGGATCTGGGGAGAGGAGATCAAGCCATCTGAAGCATAAGCAGCATCAGAGAAGATTCAGAAGTCCAGAAGCTCTGCTGGAATCAAGCCCTGAAGCCTTCAGCAACTTCAAGAACTTCAACCCTCAAACACGAAGAACATTCGAAGCAGAATCATCCAAACTACCTGCCTAGATCTCAAAGTTCACTGGAATCAAGCTCAAAAGCCTCCAAAAACCTCAATAAACACAAATCAGTGAAGCTCTACGGATTCAAACCTCTAAAGCACCGAAGAACTTCCAACACAAACCTTCAAATGCGAAGAACATTCAAAGAGGAATCATCCAAATCATATTCCTAGATTTCAAAGTTCACTGGAATCAAGCTCAAAAGCCTCCAGAAACCTTAACAAACCACAAATCAGTGAAGCTCTACGGATTCAAGCCTCTAAAGCCCCGAAGAACTTCCACCACAAATCTTCAAAGACGAAGAACGCACCAAGAACACGAAGAACGTACAAAGAACACGAAGAACGTCCGAAGAACACGAAGAACAAAGAATTTCTAACAAGCTCATAGCCAGAGATTCATTGTAATTCTGTTTCAAAGGTCTTCGATCCATTCTTCAGCCAAATTGAAGTATATTTGGTGTTCAAATCAAAATCACATTACCATAACTCCAATCAACAAATCTTTCAAGAAGATTGAATCAGAGGATCACACTTTTGTAATCACAGAGAATTGTACCGCACATTCATCAATACAAATTCGCATTTGTGCAACTATTTTACTTGTTTGACTCATTTCGAACTGAGAAATTTAGTCGTCCACATATTCTGGCACGCCCGGTGGGACCTCTCTGCCTCTCATCTCATTCTCCTTCAAAGAAAGAAAACATCATCATCTTGCTACCAACTTCAATGGCCTCTAGCAAGAACATCCAAGCTTCAACAGCTACTTCAACTAAACTTGGTACGGCTACCACCAACAACTGTATTGGTGCAATCAATTGTAGCCAACCTAAAGCTCATAATCAACTTCAATCTCAATCAACCAAGGAAGTCAAGGTCCAGAAAATCATCTCCTTAGATCCTCTTATAAGAAACAAGGTCATTAACAAGGACATCTCTACCTTGGAACACCTGTAAATCCCCTTCTTCCTTCACAAGAAGTTGGTCACACAATTTCTCTCTCATCAAAGAGAACCCAAAAGATGAGATTTCACATGCTCACTTCAAATCACTTTCTTCTCCATCATCCTAGAAAGTTGTGTCAGTCATGATGACTAACACCTCTACCATGGAAGAAAAGATGGCTGAAATGGAACAAATGGTTGTCCTTCTCACAAAAGCACTTGAAGATAAGGACCTCCAAATTGCAACTTTAATGAACAAACTCGAAGTACAAGATCTTGGTGAATCAAGCCATGGTCATAAATTCACATCTGCAAAGGATGACGAATGGAGAGAAACTGAAAACACTCCCCGACGAGAACAATCTACTTTGGTTGCTTCGTTGTTAGTCCAACAATTACAAGACATGATAACAAATACCATCCGAGCACAATATGGAGGTTCTTTTACAAGTTCTCTCACATATTCAAAACCTTACACAAAGCGCATCAACAACATGAGGATGCCAAATGGGTATCAACCCCCCAAGTTCTTGTAGTTTGATGGTAATGGAAATCCTAAGCAACACGTTGCTCACTTTGTAGAAACTTGTGAGAACACAGGGACTCAAGGAGGGCTCCTTGTAAAGCAATTTGTCCGTTCGCTCAAGAGAAATGTCTTTGATTGGTATACAGACTTAGAACCCGAGTCAATTGACAGTTAGCAACAACTCGAAAGAGAGTTTCTTGACCGATTCTATAGCACGCGTCGTACAGTGAGCATGATAGAGCTTACTAATACCAAACAATGGGAAGATGAACCGATGGTCGATTATATCAATCGATGGCGTTCTTTGAGCTTGGATTGCAAGGATCGGCTTTCTAAAATTTCTGCTGTAGAGATGTGCATCCAAGGCATGCATTGGGGACTTCTTTACATCCTTCAAGGGATAAAGCCTCGAACATTTGAAGAGTTAGCAACTCGTGCACATGACATGGAGTTGAGCATTGCTAGCCATGGAAGTACAAATCCTCCCATACTTGAGGAAAGCAAAAAGGAAGTAAGGAAGAATGGCAGGAATGCAAAAGTCAACCTCAAAGACCCAATGGTTGTTAACACTGTCGAAGTCAAGGTTCCAAGAAGAGGAGCGAAGGCAAATGAAAAACAGCTTGAAGGATGGCAAAAGAACGAAGTGCATCGCCTGACTTTTAAGGAACGTGAGCAAAAAGCATATCCGTTCCCTGATGAAGATGTGCCAAGCATCTTAGAGCAACTATTGCAATTAAAGCTGATTGAATTGCCAGAATGCAAGCGACCAGAAGACATGGGGAAAGTTGATGACCCTAACTACTGCAAATATCATCGCATCATTGGCCACCCAATCCAAAAATGCTTCGTCTTCAAAGAACAAATCATGAAGCTCGCAAAAGAAAACAAGATTGATCTAGACTTTAATGAAGTTGTCGGGTTAAACCATGTCACTGTTGCTTGTGATGTATTTCCAACTCTCAAGCAGGGGGCAAACACCAACCAAGCTTACAAATTGATTGACAATGATGGCATGAGGATTGGCCCCATCAATGGGAAGTTCCTTAAACACTTCTATGCTTAAAAATCGAGAATTGCTCCTCGGCAAGAGCTTAAACTACCCACTACATCGCTGCAAAGGTACATGATGTCTTCCCATTACCTTTAAAAGCGTACCAATAAGGAGAAACTAATCCCATTCTATGTCACCAATTGCTAGTGTGGCGTTGTGGTTGGATGCCCAAGTCGCCCTTGAGAGGTCTCAGGTTTGATTAGTGGTGATACCCACTATTACACACTGAGCCCTCCTTTTTGCCAAAAAAAAAAAACAAAAAACAAAAAAAACAAAAAAAAAAACTTTTGAACTACGTAATGACTTGATCCCTCTCTGGGGTACGTAGGCAACTTGGTATCATTTACTAAGTTCAGTCACATGAAAAGAAGAAGGATTGCCAGTCTAACTTAAGGAATTTTTCAAAGGTCATCAATATGCTTTTGAGATTCCTTTAATTGGCAGGCGTTGCTTAGGATCAGTTAATTGCTTACTGCATGATGCTCAAAGATCATTGTGGTAGAAAATGACAGCTGCAAAGAATTGGTGTTACTCAGCTTTCCTTGAACTAATGATAAACATAAGCTATTTCTTGGTTGTAGAGTAAAATAAAATCTTCAACCTCTTTTGCAAAGAATAAAGTTTTCATGGCATTGCCCCTCTTCTGTGGACATCTCCCATGTCTCTAAAGTATGCTTTGCATCACTTATCTCTTGGGAGCATCTTCTTGTACCTTGCAAGTTTAGGCTACATCATCTCTCTTCTAGGTTGTGACACTTCACAACTCTGAAATTTGAACCACATCATCTCCCTTCTGAGTGGTGCCGTTTCACATCATGTCTCTGAAATTTGGACAACGTCACCTTCCTCCAACATCTAAAGATGGTGTTACTTCATCTCGCCTCTATGAGCATATTCGTGCAATGTCAAAGTCTTGGCGGCATTCTCCTGACATCTTCAAAGTATTGGCATCATTCTTTCCCTCATCTTCAAGGTTTTGTTGGCCTTTCCTTGCATCTTCAAAGTCTTGATAGGGACTCCTTGCATCTTCAACGTCTTGTTGGCATCTTTGAAATCCTGATGTCTAGCTACAGTGCTACGTCTCCTCAATGTCTGAGCTATGTTGCCTCTGAAAATTGATGCTGTTGTAGCTTTATTACAAAGGTCAATATTGGTGCAACCTCAATGCGAGTGCAAGTGCTAATGTAGATTGTTGTCATGGCTTCATGATAAAGATGAACGTTGGCACGGCTTCAGTACGAATGAAGTGTTGACATGGCAAAGATGAATGTTGGCATGCCTTCGGTGCGAATGAAATGTTGGCACGGCTTCGATGCGAATGAAATGTTGGCACGGCTTCGATGCAAATGAAATGTTGGCATGGCTTCGACGCGAATGAAATGTTGGCATGGCTTCAGTACAAGAATAAATGCTAGCATAGCTTCATGACAAAGATAAGTGGTGACGCGACTTCGACACAAAGAAAGATATGGATGCAGCCTCAATGCAAATGCAAACTTTGCGCGGCTTCATTGGTGTGGCTACGTTGCAAAGACAAGTGTGGAACACGCTCATGCAAAAAAGTGCTAGCATAGTTTCATTAACGACCAGTACTAGTATTGCTTTATTGCCAACACCAGAGGCGATACGACTTCAACGACAAGTACCGGCGATAGCATTGTTGCCTGGCTGAATATCCTCATTGAAACGTCGTTGCAAAGACAAATATCACTAAAAGATTGTTGTTGCAGGAAAATAATGTAACAACATGAAGGCATACATCACTGCAAGAACGTTGCTATCAATGAAATACAAAGCCACCAAATGAAAGCAAACCCTTCTATGAGAACGTCAGCGTAAAGTTTGATGTCAAAACCCAAAGATCAAGGAAACTGTGTTGCAAAACAAAAACGAGCAACAAAAAAATTTGTCAGGGAAAAGGTCTCATAGCACATAAAAAAAAAAAAATTCTTGAAAGCAGGAGAAGAAGTTGAAGGTTGAGAATGCCTAAGTGATGAACTGAGATATTCACGTACTCTTTATATAGAGAATGCAGACAGACCATCAAATGGTTCTACCAACCAGCTAGTGGAAAACAAAAAAATTGTGTTCACGTTTCAAAAAAAATGTGAAAACGTCTTAAGTTTAAAAGTCAGACTTTGCAGACTTAAATGCACTCAAAATCAAAGAAGTCTGCACCAAATTTTGAGAATAAAAGAGGACATTTAATGAAGAGAGTCAGAAAATGGTGGCTCATCACCCACTTCACGACCTTCAAGTCTAAACACAGGTGCCGCCTTGTCAGAGCTGTTGAAAAGCCACATAAGTCCAACAATGACCCGCATCCTTCTCTGACAAATTTGTGCAAATCAGTTCAGGATTTCACAAAACTGAACCCACAGGGATCTTCTACAAACAAAGATCTACAAAGCCCAAGAAACTCAAATCTCACCGGAGGAAACACGTGCCTCCACGCGCCGCCACAAGCTTCAAAGATCGCGGCCTACTCCTTTACAGGTGTGCAAATCCAGAGTTCGTTTCACAAAAATAACACAACCGCTCGACCCAGCGGCCTTAGATCGGTAAAACCCAACAACTTCGGGACCAAAAATGTAGTCACGCGCCTCCACACGCCTCCACAAGAGCCAGCCACATAAGCATCAAGCTCACGCGCTCCCACGCGCCACCTCTACATTCACGTGCTCCCACACGCCGGAGGTGACATCACGCGCTGCACGGCCCAGTGCTATGACGTCAGGGATGATGTCATCCTCCATTATCCGGTTTGACCGCCTGTACAGATCCAACCCGGTTTGACCCGTTCATCCTGACCCGATCCGAACCGCCTGTAAAAAAAAAAAGGTGCAAAAAAAAAAAAAAAAAAAGGCTTGACCAAGTTGGACCTTTGACTTTGACCAAAAAGTGAAAATTTTCAAAACGGACCTGTCCCACTCAGTTTTTTGAGTACATTCTGATTTTGGAATCCGTTTCTTCATCCGAAACTCGGAAATTGTGCAAACATCCAATTTCCAGAAAGTTGACTTTTTGCACAAATTTTGACCAAAAGTCAAAATTTTTAAGATGGACCTATCTTGCTCAATTTTTCGCGTACATTCCAATTTTGGAGTCCGTTTCATCATTTGAGACTCAGAAATTGCACAAATGACTCAATTCCAAGCTAGTTGATTTTTGTGTTGAAATCAACCAAAAGTCAAGATTTTCAAGCTAGACTTGTCTTGCATAGTTTTTCGCAACTTGGAAATCACCAATCTAACCCACATCTCCGAAGTACTGACAGTGTCCAAAACTAAAGCTCTCAATATCAAAATTTGAGATTCATCCATTTAGTTTGGATCCCCTCAGGGTTATCTTCATCAAGGCTCTCCTTCCAAAGTACAAATGAACTCTCACAAGTGTGTCTTGAATTTGAAATTACATTGGGTCACTAGTTCAACCTACCATTCTTTTTTCGGTACCAAACATTCCCACCTACCGTTCGTTGCCTACCAGTCGGGAATCTACCATTCTCACCAAAAATTCTCATCTGCCATTCCTTAACTACTCATCTACCATTCTTCATCTCTCCGATATAAATAGAAGGGTCGGGTTCGTTGAAAACTCATCAAGAAAAACACATTGAATCATGAAATGAAGATTTACTTCTTTCAAATTTTCAAGTCCTCTTTCTCACAGCCATTTCTCACTATAGCTTCATCATCCTCAATACCTAGCAACCAATATTGCTTCGTAACCATCTTGAACTCAACCTTCTCATAGTTCAGTAAAAAACCGCCTCACAACATCATTGTAGTTTTGAGATCCAAAAAAACTTTGTTTCTCCACTTAACGACTACATTTGTCCATAAAATTTCTCATAATATAGCTCGTATCATTGTTCCTTGTAGTCTCAGATCTACCTAATCAGGAGATCTAAGGCCAACTGAATCTCCCGTACCCTAGCTCAAGGAGCTTCCTAACTGCTTGAGAACTCCATAGTCCTTCTTAAGTTGTTTGGTCTTACAGCAAAGGTAGAGGTTCGGAACAAACAGCAACTTGTCTGGTTTCCAAACCAGGTTCACAAGTCAGTTCCATCTTTCATTTTTCTGTGCTTTTCCAACAAGTGGCAGTAGGTGAAGATGGTAAAAAGTGTTGGGGTGTCCTACAAATTGTCTTTCATCCAACACTTGAAACAACCTTCAAGGCACCAGCTCATCAGAGTTCAGCCTTTGGAGCCGATAAATGGTCGCCAAAGCCATATTCCATGTCCCCACCGCTGTGGGACCCAAAGGTCATCGTTGCTGGTACCTCAAAACACACTTTCTGGAATTACTCCAACTTAAAATCAGCTTGAAGAATTTTAGAAAATACTCTTCTGAAATTACTTCAACTTAACGTCTGTCGGCATGGTCCCATCACGCATGCACATTCTACGACTTGCTGTCAGAACCCATGCAACATACAGTCAGTCCCATATTCAAAGGTGTACTTCCTAGAAACACCTACACCAGAGAGTCCCCAACATACAGGGCCAGTACCATGGTGGCGTATGTTCCAACCAACATCTCCACCTCTTCCCCATCTTCTACACCCTGTGATTGCCGCCAATGATCCAAAATACTCTTCTGAAATTACCTCAGCTTAACCTTTGCTGAAATGATTCAATCTTGCAAGTACATCCAACTTCTTGCAAATAACTTTCAGCCTCACCAACCCACTCCAAGTACCAAAATACTCTTCTGAAATTACTTCGACTTAATCTCTGCTGAGAAGGCTCAGTCATGCAAGTACATTCAAATACAGGCAGACCCTTTTTCGGTCTCATCAAAACCTTTCATATGGGTGGGTCTACTCCTCGGAAATTATCTCATCCTGCTGAAAGCTCCACCACCTTCAATTACTTCATTTGAAGAGCCAAGTGTAAAAATCTGTTTTCGAAACTCATTCTCACACCACACTCTGAAACTGTGTGCGTGAACGAGTCTCGAGGGGGCATTTGTAGAGAGGGAAAATTCCCGACCTATCACAAGCTGACACGTCACACTACCAAGTCCACAAAATACAGCCAATTACAAAGCGCCACATATTGCTGCTAGGTTTTACTATCACTATTCAGAAACTAACAGAAATTTCCCAAGTGTCATGCAAGAACCAATCACGCATCAGCTCGTGTAAGCGACGACATAAGCAACCTCGCACGTGTAAGCGATGACATAAGCGAACCAATCAGACTGTGACATGTGTCACCAATCAGACTCCGCCACGTGTCGCTCACCCATCTCTAAACTCTTATAAATAGAAGCCTTCCTAAGGCATTTCAAGGGGATCTGGAGAAAGGAGACCAAGCCATCTGAAGCACAAGCAGCATCAAAGAAGATTCAGAAGTCCAGAAGCTCTGCTGGAATCAAGCCCTGAAGCCTTCAGCAACTTCAAGAACTTCAACCCTCAAAAACGAAGAACATTCGAAGAAGAATCATCCAAACTACCTGCCTAGATCTCAAAGTTTACTGGAATTAAGCTCAAAAGCCTCTAGAAACCTCAATAAACACAAATCAGTGAAGCTCTACGGATTCAAGCCTCTAAAGCACCGAAGAACTTCCAACACAAACCTTCAAATACGAAGAACATTCAAAGAGGAATCATCCAAATCATATTCGTAGATCTCAAAGTTCATTGGAATTAAGCTCAAAAGCCTCCAGAAACCTCAACAAACCACAAATCAGTGAAGCTCTACGGATTCAAGCCTTTAAAGCCCCGAAAAACTTCCACCACAAATCTTCAAAGATGAAGAACGCACCAAGAACACAAAGAACGCACCAAGAACACGAAGAACGTACGAAGAACACGAAGAACAAAGAATTTCTAACAAGCTCATAGCCAGAGATTCATTGTAATTCTGTTTCAAAGGCCTTCGATCCATTCTTCAGCCAAATTGAAGTATATTTGGTGTTCAAATCAAAATCACATTACCATAACTCCAATCAACAAATCTTTCAAGAAGATCGAATCATAGGATCATTTGTAATCACAGAGAATTGTACCACACAATCATCAATACAAATTTGTATTTGTGAAACTATTTTACTTGTTTGACTCATTTCGAACCGAGAAATTTAGTCGTCCACATACACCATTATTTAGAATCATGTATAGCGACATTTCATCTCTCTTTATAGTGTTTAAACTTGTAGTGCCATGTAGCAAAACACCCTCCTTTGGGATCACGAGGCATATACGCCAAGACGAGGTGCTTGTTCACACTACTTTAAACAGGTAAGTTCAATCTTGTAGTATCATGAAGTAAACACTCTCCTTTGAGATCACGAGGCATATACGCCAAGACGAGATGCTTACCCCACACCACTATGAATCGATAATGGAGGCCATGAGATCCAACTCTTGTATCTCTCTTCCACTAGAAATTTTAAAACAAGTGGATTGTCCTGAAATCATTGTGATCTTATCACAATTTTAACCCTACACATCAAATGTGTTTAATTGTTTAAATTTGATGTGATGTTACTAGGTCACGTCACAATAGCATAACGAACATTCGCACAATTACAAAGAAGTTTAATCGTATAATCCGTGAAGTAAATACCCTCTGCTTGGAATGCAAGACTCGAAGTCCAGACAAGGTATTTATTCACATTACAATAAACTTAACAAAATGGTTATTTCAGCACTCCCAATCGTTATTTGGGTTTTTCTTAAATAATTGTGATCTCATCACAACTAATAACCTTGCACTTGATAAAGACTCTAATCTCATTAGAATCACTAACTAAAATGGAAGTCCTAAACTATTTAGGATTCCTTAAACACTAATGAATCAAAAATTAGTTATATAGAACTCTATCCTTAATTTACTAGATAAAGTATTTTAATCTCATTAGAAACTATATAACTTTAATTAGAATTTTAATCTCATTAAAAATCTCTAATTAAAATAAATTAAGGACTTTTAATCATAAAACAATTTAGGACTAAGAGTTCTATTTAACTAACATCTTTGATCTCATTAGGTCTTTTAGTTAGATAATGATTAATAAATGTCCTTAACTTTTAAGGACTATAAAATTAATCACATAGTTTTGCTTTTTATAAAAGTTTTAACACTTAGTCAAAAAAATGTGAAAATTCAAAATTCGGTGTCTTCGATCAGTCGAACCTTTTACTCGATTGATCGAAAAATGAAGAAATTCATCACTTAGCTTCTGCCTCGTTCGATTGATTCTCGAATACTGTTCGATCAATCGAAAAGTACATTCGATCGATCGAAAAGAATTCTCGAATGATCGAAACTCGTATAACTGAATTTTTCAGGAACCGTTTTTGACATCTTCATTGCATTCTTCCATCAAAAACATCTTTTGACTTTATCAATGAAGATTTACAGATCAAACATTAAGGTTTTCAAGATCATTATCAAGAACCCTAATATTGCTAGGAACCTTGAAAACATAATCCTAATCTCATTAGGAATAAATTTCATTAAAGTATTTTAACAGGAAACCAAAATACTTTATTCTAGCATTAATATACTGTTTGATCATAAATTTATATCACTAGACTAACATCTACATGTTCATCATTCAAGAATGAAAACTATTCATTCATACATGTACGTCTAGCAAAAATCAAAAGCAATTAGCAATATAAATTATAAAGCTTTAACAAATATATAAATGAAAGCATGTTAATGGCAGATGGAATTTGCCACATGGGGTCCACAAAATCATGCAAAAACAAAAGCTTTATAATAAACTCATGCCAAGAGTTACATCTATATGCAATCGGTGCAAAACAAAATGCACACACATGACAGTTATATAACTGTTACATTCAACAACTATATATCCTCGACCATAAATAATTTGCATATAAACCCATATATATATATATATATATATAATATCAATTATATATATATATATATATAATATCAATTAATGGTCTTGTTATATATTCAATCTACAATATATAACAAGGATTCAAGAGAATCCTTGAAGATAACAAAATCAACCGTGGGCCATGATACAGTGCCTTTCAATCCATATCATTAAGTATTATACTTTTATCATGACGGTTATTTGAATAACTATATCCAAACAACAAATCTTCTAGAAGTTTATGGCCAAGGGATAAACTTCGAAACAGACAATTACATATAAAGACACGGCACCATTACTTTATAATCATAGGCCACTTCGAACAAACCAAGAGAATATGCATCCTTGGTGTGAACCCGATATCATCAAGAAACCATTTTTCTTTTAATTCTAAAATCCAATCACATGCTATACAATCATGAGATGAAAACCTGGCTCTGATAGCAATTGTTGGAAAATCTGGTTTTGTATCTCATACAAAACACACAACGGAAGCAATAAACATGGATCTATTTCATTTATGATTGATAACATGCATTATGTAAATTTCAGAATTTAAGAACAAGATAACGTACTTTGGTGCGGTAAAATTCAAAACAAAAGATTATAAATACTTGGGAACACTTTTAATCTTCACTCCAATTCCACTTTACGCCCAGAAAGTGTGGTCTCTCAATCAGTTTCAAAGAGAGAATAATCGAGTAGCTTCACTCATACATACACACAATTTCACAATGATGTCTCTTTTTTTTTTCTCTAATAAAAAAATTATGTATGTGTCTCCCTTTATATTTAACTTATTATCTAATTGGGCTGGCCTATTAGGCATTTCCAATTGGGCTTTAGTGTGTGGCTTGGAGTGGGACCAAAAAGGACCAATAAGACACTAGCTCCAATGGGTCTTGGGCTTTTCTGTCAATTCTTGACAAGTCTAAAGTTACCATTAATTATATTTAATACCACTATATAAATATAATTGCACTCTAGGCTTTATTAATAAATTATATCCCAAGACTTTATTATACATGCAACCCCTTCATAAAATATTCGTAGTAATACAAAGTCATGAATATAGACTGCCACTTTGAAGATTACTGCATCTTAATTCTTGAGTACCCGGTTTAATCATTTAAGTTATTCATCATATATTTATGAAATTGGATTTCATAAATATATACTTTAGTAACTCTTTACTAAAGTGATTAAGCCTAACACTTTGAATAACCAAACTCATTAAACTTATCTCAAGCGAATAATTTATATCTCCGTTAAGAGATTATGAATTCCATCTTAAGAATATATGTTCCATCAACACTAAATGTGGTTGCCCAACATACTGAGGTTTTGATCGTGACTTTAGATCTCACTCCTGATATATCAAAGTAACCTACACCTCATGATCAGGTCTATTATTCTCTTAGGATTAAGAGTTTATGCAAATAGAAGTTGTGAAATTTATTTTTCATTTGACAGTCGTTAGGAGAATAATAAATCTCACAGTAGTCCAGTTCAATATGTCTTAACTCTTAAAACATATCAACATATCAACTAGAAGTCTCCACTTCCATGATCAAGACAAATCATCTTAGTTGATATGTTTTAGTCTTCGCAGATGAAATGCTCAATTTCATCACCGACTACGAACTACATTTTGAGTATACAAAGAACTTATGATTTATATCTTCTGTGACTAAATCACATAAATCACATACAATGCATCTCATGGACTATGATAATGTCTCATTAATTCATTTATAGATAATCTCATATAATTAAACAATTTAATTATTTATGACATGCCAATAAATTGGATTTTAGGGCATAAACCCCAACATAAACAAGTTCATTGATTCTAAGCCTATCAATTTTAGGATTGGTTTTGAATTCTCAATGGAAATGAGAAAAATGTAGAGAGGCCAAGGCAATAGGGGGGGTAACCTTACATAAAGATTTTGAATTGTTTCAATTTCAATTAGAATGTAATCAAAAGATATATAAATTCAAATCTTTTGAAGCATTGATTTACTAGAAACGGTATGATCCAATTAAGATTTTGATAGTATTGTCATCTTTCCATTCAAAAAGGCTAAATATTAGGAAAGAAGAAGGAAGTTTGGCTTACCAATATTAGTGTATAGAAGCGTGCCTTGGGTAGAGAAAGGGATCTTTCAGAAAGTTAGTAGGAAAAACAAAAGGTTGATTATAGTAACTTCAATCACAGCACATAGTCACTTGATTTGGATTTCATAAGTCACAAAGCCATGCAGGATAGATTAGGTGAACATAGGAACTCAAGTTTTAAATACTTGAGTTCCATGGATTTATTGCCAACTCGAGACTTAGAGGCTCGAGTTCTATCTTTGAACTTGAGTTTTAGAGTCTCGAGATGCTAGTTCGCTACATAATTTTGTAAAGATAACCACTAATTAAAATGTTTAAATAATAAAGGTAAGTGCAAAACAAATTCCAACCTTTTCACAAGTTGCAAAGATATGTGAAATGAATGCAAACAACATTATTTGAGTTATGTTTATGAATAGCCAGAATTTAGTCCATACTCTTAAATCTTAACTGCTCTTTTAGAAGTAATAATATCATTTTAAGCTCACATATAACAATGATAGAAATTGTTGAGCACCTATGATTCCATGGTACAGTGACTACAACTTCAATTTGGTATCACAGTTTTGCAATTGAGCATCAATTTCATCTTTTTCTTTTTTGATGAATAAGTATCTATTATTAAGCAAAAGCAAGAGATATAACAAGGTCTAGAATACCCAAAAACCAACAGCGAAACCAAGGCTACAAACCCCATTAGAGGTCAACAATGCTAAATAAATGGGTCCTGAGAAATCTCTTATATTTGAGAAGTATCTGACTAGTCAAACTCTATATATTTGCCAATGAAAGGCACACACTACAAGAAAAAAGACTTAATACAATGAAAAAGGTCATTGCAATAGCAACTAATGTCATTGTAATAGGTGTTATTGCAATGACAAAAAGGTCGATGCAAGCCGTTGTAATAAACTCCGAGGCAATAGGTTTATGCAACACTAGATTTTCATTGCAATAAATTTCATATATTGCAACAATTTACTTTGAAAATCTCGTTGCAATAGGTTATTTTTTTATTAAAAAAAAGCAATAGACTTATGCAATACTAGATTTTTGTTACAATAAATTCCATATATTGCAACAATTTACTTTGAAAATCTCGTTTCAATAGGTTATCTTTTTTATTAAATTTTTTTTTTTTGGAGTTCCTATTCCTCTTGCAATAGGCCAAGCCTTATGCTTAAGTTCCTATTCCTCTTGCTCAAAATCTATATCATGTACAGCAAGAAAGGAACTGAAGCACAACACAATTAGCTCTAGCAAAACAAAGGCCTAAGTTAGCTCCATAGTTCCCTGCTGCTCCTCACTCCCTCCAGTTGCCTACAATAAGGGAATTGAATATTGTTAGGACATTAGTTTGCTTAATAGATTATGTATACAATAACCAGTAGATAAGACCTTAAATTCCTTAGCCTTAATGTGATATTTTTTCTTCTTTTTTCCTATCATTGTTTATCATCACTGCTCTCATCATCAAGAGCAAGTGCCAATAACAATGCTTCTGTTGCAGCATTAGACTTCCCAGCATCTTTCTCAAAAAATATATCTTTTAGTTGTGCCCGTAAGTGAGATTTATCCCAAAAACATTAAACTATAAGCCGACAAGAAGGTAACTAAAAACATTCAATAAAACAGCACTAAGAATCCAGCACAAACCTATATGAATGAGTTCAACATTGGCACTAGAATTGCTCGATAGTCATAATACGTTACCATCTCAAGCAACTTAAGAGTTTGCTGCATGACAACTTCAGTAGCATAAACTAAAATGCTGGCTTCACGAAGCTGCAAACACTAAACATAGTAAGAATAAAATATGGATAATTCACAGTACAGATAGTTCATTAAGCAACCTATTTAGATATAAGTTAAAGTATAATGCGGGAACATCTACATTATGAAGTTCTAATTGTAATCAAAATCAGTAGCAAGCTATAATCTCATGTATGCAGCAGTAGCGAGAGAAAAAATATAGCAACAACAATGGATATTCTTCAAGGCAGCAGTTGAATAAATTCACATGTTTTAGTCTCATGTTAGTGGTTTCTATTAGTTTTTAGACTCCTGTAAACACAGTTTGTTTAACCTAATTTAATAGCCAGGTTGTAACTCAGGTCAATTACGTAGATCTAGGTTAAACATTCATCACACATATCATGCTAGTAGTATAAGTAGAAGTAATTCCAATTGTAAATCAGTTTTAGTTGATTAAAAAGAATTTCCTTGAGCCTTTAGTGATAATTTTCAGAGGATGGGTTCTCTATGCAGAGGCATGTCCATCTATAAACAACTCTAACCAACTCTCACTTGTTTCTAAACACCAAGCCTAAACACATTACCCTTATCTACCTGCATCATCCAGTATCAGAGCCTGAGATCCATTTGAAGCTTGAGTTCTTACCTTGATTCCCTCATTATAACCTTAAGAAAACACCAAGATTTAGTCTTAAACTCTTTTCCTAGCCAAAACCATTCCAGTCAACTTGAAACCTTCAAAATTTCAGCAAAGGTTCTGCAGAATTGAGAAGTATGGTGGTTGGAGGGAAAGGAAGGAGAGATAAGGACAAGAAGCCTATGGTGAAAGAAGATGATATGGAGGAGGATGCAGCTGGTAATCACAGACTTCAGTATGCTTCAGGGGTAGAAGTTGAAGTGTTGAGGAGGCAAATTCAAGCCTTGAATGAGCAGCTTAGAAGAGACAGAAATTAGCAGCCAAACAACCACGATCACCATGGAAGTGAGGCTTCAAAAAATGAGGAATTTGATGACCATTTTGCCCATATTCCTAGAAAAAGACAATTTCCACATTTCCGTACCTTGATGCAACAAAGGGAGCATGAACATAAATGTGAATCCAAATTTCAAGATTGATTTCCCTTGAGTTCAATGGCAGTCTAAATCTAGAGGAATTTGTTGGTTCAATCAAGTGGAGAGAATATTCAAGTATCATGAAGTTCTAGATCACAAGAAGGTGAAATTGGTTGCAATCAAATTGAAGGGTAGAGCTTTAGCTTGGTGGGAACAATTACAGATGCAAAGGGTCAGAATTAGGAAGCAAAAGATCCAAGAATGAAGTAAGATGAAACAACATATGCAGAATCAGTTCTTGCCATTCAATTATATGTAGACATTTTAAGAATTACATGTTTCATAAATTTTTCTTATAAAATACGTAAAGCATACCTGCATGTCCATATGATAGTCGTGCAACCTAAATAAGGATCTTATACTATTCTTTGATTTTGCTGCTTCAAAGATTTCAACTAAGGCCTGCAGTGTATGATTCTCCGTAATTTTGTAAAACATGTAAGTTTTTTTATCTAGAATCCAATCATCTTCACGTGGACCACAATTAAAAATTTGATCCTCCAAGAATAACCTGAAATTTTCTAGTTCTAGCTCTTTACCCATTTCTTTTGTTTCCCAGGTAGTCCTTTGTTTCGTCCATCATTCTTTATCCTTCAAGTAGAGTTTCCACTCACACAGTTTCTTTAGACTCACAAATTTAGTAAGTAGAATATCCAAAAGCTTAGTTGCTTCATTTTTTCAAACATCGTTAAATTTAGTCCACTCCTCCAATTGCAATTTGATGTCCTCACTATTTAGCAATGACCAATTCAAGACATTGTCATCAACCCTAACACTATAAAAAACAGGACCTATAGTGGTGTTTTCTATAAACGCTGCTATAGTTATATCTATAGATGCGTTCAGGGAATCCTATAGTGGCATTTTAAAAGAATGGGTCTATAGTAGCGTTTCCAAGGTTCTATAGCAGCATTTGACAAACACCACTATAGGCCCTTGTAAGAGTAAGACCTATAGTGGCATTTGACAACCGCCACTATAGGCACTTTTTTTTTTTTTGGGTTGGGTTTTTTTTAATAAAGGGCAGAGGAGAAAAAAAGACCTATAGTGGTGTTTAAGGTCCTTGTCTTACATGTGCCTATAGTTACGTTTGTAAAATGCTGCTATAGCCTGGACCTATAACAGCATTTCTCATACGCCACTATAGGCATTTTTTATTTTATTAAATTTTTTTTTTTTTGGGTTGGGTTTTTTTTAATAAGGGGTACAAGAGAAAAAAAAAAGACCTATAGTGGCATTCATAAGATGCTGCTATAGCCCAGCCCTATAGCAGCGTTTCACAAACGCCACTATAGGCACTTTTTATTTCAGTTTTTTTGGGGGGGGTTAATAAGGGGTATAGGAGAAAAAAAAAAAAGACCTATAGTAAACGCCACTATAGGTCCTTGTCTTGCATGTGCCTATAGTGGCGTTTGTAAAACGTTGTTATAGCCCAACCTTATAGTAGCGTTTCGCAAACGCCACTATAAGCACTTTTTATTTCATTTTTTATTTCATTTGGGTTTATTTTTTTATTTTAAATAAGGGCTAGAGGAGAAAAAAGATCTAAAACGCCATTATAGGTCCTTGTCTTACATGTGCTTGTACTGGCGTTTGTAAAACGTTGCTATAGCAGCGCGACCCTATAGCAACATTTCAACAACGCTACTATCGGCACTTTTGTTTTCATTTTTTTTTTTTTTTTGACTTATAGTAAATGCCACTATAGGTCCTTGTCTTACATGTGCCTGTAGTGGCGTTTGTAAAATGCTGCTATAGCCCAGCCCTATAGCAGCGTTTCACAAACGCCACTATAGGCACTTTTTATTTCAGTTTTTTTTTTTTTTTTTTTTTTTTTTTTTCTTTTTTAAATAAGGGCTAGAGGAGAAAAAAGACCTAAAATGCCACTATAGGTCCTTGTCTTACATGTGCCTGTAGTGGCGTTTGTAAAACGCTGCTATAGCTCGGCCCTATAGCAACGTTTCAACAACACCACTATAGGCACTTTTTATTTCATTTTTTTTAAGGGCTAGAGGAGAAAAAAACCTATAGTGGCGTTTAATAAACGCTACTATAGGTCCTTGTCTTACATGTGCGTATAGTGGCGTTTGTAAAATGTTGCTATAGCCCAGACCTGGAAAAAAAAAATTTTTGAGGGTCCTATAGTAGCGTTAACAAACGCCAGTATAGGCACTTTTTGTTTCAATTTTTTTTTTTTGGTTGGGTTGGGTTTTTTTTTTTTTTTTTTTTTATAATATAAAAAAAAAAAAAAAAAAAAAACCTATAGCAGCATTTAATAAACGCCACTATAGACAATTTTTTTTTTCAAGTTTTTTTTTTTTGGATTGGGTTTTGTTTTTATATTGGTTATTCGCTAACTCGTACATTGCACAGGAAATGTATTAAGTATAATATATGATTTAATCTTAGATGATTTATTTACAATTATATATTATAAATGGAAGAAAAAAAAATTCAACTGCAATTATTAATATTATTTACAATACATAAAAAAAACTTATAAAACATAAATTTTTTAAGAAAAAAGTCATTATAAATTAAGAAATTCAACTTAAGGGAGTGAGTTCCAGTTAGCTCAACCAATAAGTTCTCTGATAGTTGTATAAGAGATTTGGAGTTCAATCCCTGCCTACACCAAAAACTGATTGGTGTCTTATTCTGATGATAAAAAGCTATCATCAAGAGCAGACGTCATACGTTGAAACTCTCTAAAAAAAAAAAAAAAAACTTAGGGGAGCCAAAATCAACCTACATCCATTTGCCCACCCAATTAATTGGATTAAATGGATATTAACCCAATTAAATCTAATTAACATTAATGTTTATTGGGTTTTAACTAGGTACCCAATTAGACCTAATTATGATCTAACTATCATAATTACAAATCACCCAACTCTAAAATACCCCCAAACCACTTAAAATTACCAAATTACCCCCTAAATATAAAAATTAACCAAAATACCCCTAAAATGTAAACAATTACTAGAATACCCCCTAAACCTAAAAAATGACCGAAATACCCCCGAAACCAAAATACCACCTAAACCTAAAAATGAATGAAATACCCTCGAAACTTAAAATGAGCAAAATAACCCCGAAACCTAAAAATTGACCAAAAAATCCCCTAAACCTAAAAAATGACCAAAACGCCCACTAAATCTGAAAATTACCAAAATATCCCCCCTAAACCTAAAGATGAGCAATAAATGGGTAAATGGGTTCTATGTACCCAACCCAATTATGCCCACCCTAACCCACCCATTTGACAACCCATCCATTAAAAAAAGTTTTATTTCACTAAACCTATAGCGTGGAAATATAGCTCATATTGAAGTATACTATGCAGCCACCTTGGAGATACTGGATGAAGCAACATACCAATTGGGACTCTAATTCATGTTGAAGGGATTGGCTTAGGGTGGAGGCAGCGAATGTATAAAGAGTTGAGAGGAAAGCAACAACCTTTATTCTTAGAATTCTAATTCATGGTGAAGGGGTTGGCATGTAAGAAAGAGGAGTCTCGTGAAGAAAGGTAATTCAATTATGAATTGTGAAAACTGGTCCAAGAAAGTGCATCTTTGTGGTAATTCAAGTATGACATTTTTGTAATAGACTAACCAGTAGGCGCTGCAACCTGTCTTATGGGGAAACTAGTGTCTTTGAATCCTAAACTATGCTCAACCGGTGTCTACAAGAATGAACAAAGCGTTATAGGCTTCCGCGCTTCATGAACAAAACACCACCATTCTTGGGACGGACATAAAGTATCAAATATTTCCGACATGGACCACATATGATTTCTTGAACTAATCTTAACCTCTTCTATCTCCTCTGACAAAGACGGTATATGATCACTCTCTATACGATCAATATAATCACCCTTCAAGAACCTATTGCAGCATAAAGAACACTTTCAAATTTCCCAACTAGCTTGATAACTGGCTAACCCCAAGGCCTCTGCCAACATCCGCTTCCCCCTCACCAATTTATTCCTATCCAAATGTCCTCTGAGGTCTTCAGTTCCGATAGTCAACTTGAACTCTTTCGTATTGGACAAAGGACAAACAGTTCCCTTTTCTTTTAATATTATTATGAGCATTAAAATGTTTTAATTTTCCTTTAGAGGTCTAATTATGTTTTTCACTATTTGTGCAATCCACCAATGGGAGATATAGTCATATAGCTGAACATTGGGAATTACTCCTATGTAGTAAGAGGAGGATCATAAGGGCTCCATTGGAGAAGTTGCCTAGTTCTAAAATTTGTTTGGAAATTAAATTGTTTATTCCCTTCTGTACAAACCTTCAATAATGAAGCCAACTATGAAAAAAAAAAAAAAAAAAAAAAAACAACTCAACTCATGATCTCATTCAACTACTAATGAAGTATATTATTCTTCATTAACGCAGTGTATTACACCTCAACACAAAAAGATTAGCAGGACTACTCCACTGTTTAGTCCTCTCCCCTTATCACCAACAGAGGCGGAGACAAACAAGTTCATTGATTCTAAGCCTATCAATTTTGGGAGTGGTTTTGAATTCAAGATGGAAAAAAGAAAAATGTAGAGAGGCCAAGGCAATAGGGGGGGGGGGGGGGGTAAGCTTACATAAAGATTTTGAATTGTTTCAATTTCAATTAGAATGTAATCAGAAAGATATATAAAGTCAAATCTTTTGAAGCATTGATTTACTAGAAAGAGTATGATCCGATTAAGATTTTGATAGTATTGTCATCTTTCCATTCAAAAAGGCTAAATATTAGGAAAGAAGAAGGAAGTTTGGCTTAGCAATATTAGTGTATAGAAGTGTGCCTTGGGTAGAGAAAGGGATCCTTGACAAAGTTAGCAGGTAAAAAAAATGGTTGATTATAGTAACTAATCACAGCACATAGTCACTTGATTTGGATTTCATAACTCACAAAGCCAGTAAAAACCAAAATATTCAATAAAATTGATATTCCTTTTTCTTTTGCACATAGATTTCAATATAATGCTTTTTTTTTTTTTTTTTGGGAGAGGATTGCAAGATGAACTGGTATCATGCCTCCTAAAATGGGCATCAGCTACAAAAATATGAGGATTTCCCAAACTATTAACTACACCAAAAAATCCTTCTTCTTTTTTTTTTCCTTTTTTTTTTTTTAAAAAAAAATTTTTAAATATGAACAACACAAAAAATCATTTCTACTTGTTACTAATAAGTAACAAGTAGCATATCCATCATATCAAAAATATCCTCACCTAATAGGAGATGCAAAACATATAAAAACAACGGTTTTTTATAATTATATATATATATATATATATATTTTTTTTTTTTTAAGATAGGAATGGTTTTTTTTTTTTTTTTAATAATACGAACTTTGTTAGAAGAATCAAAGCACTAATCAAACAAAGAAGCAAATTTAAATAAATAAATGCAATACCTTGAGAGATATGTGGTCAAAATCGGGTATTGAGTTGTTGCTGAATTCCATGGATAAAATGTTTGGAAGAGGAAAAATCCAAAGCAAGCTATTAGCTAGAAGTTCACCGATTTCATCTCTTAACATAGATAGAGATATTGATAGCTTTAAATGCTTGACATTATATAATGGTGATGGTAGGGTTTCTCTCAATTCTTTTGGGATAATCACGTTCTTCATCAAGAAATTAAAGAAACAAACATATTAGAGTTTGATATATAAAAATAACAAAAACAAGAAAGAAAAAGGAATGGGGGAGAAATCGATAAGCAAATAATTAAAAGAAATAAATAAATCTATAAAATACCTTGGCCGATTCAATTATCAATTCCAATAATGTTGAATTACTCAACTTTGAGAGGAACTCAATCTTTTCAACACCTGAAGGAGCAAAAAAAGCCATCTCTCTTGGAAAATCATAGATAACATGAGATAAAGCTAAAGCATTTGAGGAAATGGATTTTATATAACCACCCATATATGAGAGTCTATATAATTTAGGAGCATCAATCTTGATTTCAACCGGACTTTCGCAATGCCATAGTTCCAATATTTTGAGACGATGGCTTGAAATCTCTATTCTTTCCCAATCATAGCAGCCTCATAGTATTAAGTGCTCAAGGAGTGGAAGTCCAGAAAGATGTTCATATAGCCATTTCTCGGTTATTTCTGATAATCGAATACATAACTCTTTCAAATTTTTATAAGGAAGCAGGTTGAGCTCAGATTGTAGAATCTGGTCTACAGATGCATGATAAAGGCTTGAGTTGGAATAATCCAACTCAAGTTTCCTAACTGTTGAGTTCCAATGTACCTTAATTGCCAAGAGATTAGGAATATTGGACAATTAATTTTATACATTCAAACCCAGAACATCGATCAAATTTCATGTATTCTATGACAAGACACCCAGCAAGTAAATTTTGAATGATTTGATCATCTGCATAAACACACAATAAAGAGAGTTTTTTCAAAGATGGTAAGTTTATAGCACAAGAAGTTGACTCCAACCTACAGCCAAGCAATGTCAACACAGTTATTGATTTGCAACCAAAACACCGTGAGGCAAACAATTTATGGTCCTAGTTACCCTTTTCCATTTTTAGTTAAATTTCAGTTCAATGAAATTGCATGCAAACAAAGTAGGTTTGTGCAATGTATCCAAAATGTATCACTATGATGAATTCAAACTGTTTCGGACAAAAAGGTTGGACCGCTAACTAACTAGCTACAGACAAGCTTGGGTTCTCAGGAGCTAGGTTCATAGGGGCTTATCTAGATGGAAGTATGGAACTAACCATTGAAAAGAGGTTTCTCAACCATGTGCTTACTGGAAGCCATTGTATAAAATAGGACACGAGTTTGGGTCGCCGGGGTTTGGTGGCCGCAATATACTCTAATGTCTTTTCTAAATTGGAAGAGAAATTAGAACAATGTTTGACCAAAACAAGACCCTCTTACAAAGGACTATGGGCATGAATATGGCTTCATAATTCAATAAGTCTAATAACACAACAAATTTTTTCACATCTATTGACTTAGCAAGCTATAATCGACTTACAATAAAAGTGATGTATTCTACCAAAAATAAATAAATAAAAGTGATGTCAATAGTAATCTCATGTGAAAGTAACACATCTGACCAAACCATCCAAAGTTGAGATCTAGCTCTTCGACATCACTCTCGAGCACAAAGCTAATCCAGCGGTTAACACGATACATCTGTTTCCGTCTAGTGTTCAAGAATTTGTTCACAAGTGTAAAGTTGTTTATACGTACTCTCTGCCTTCGGTGACTTTGTATTGTCCACAAAATTGCATAAGTGACACTTTCTCTTGCTTTCTGAACAACCCCAATTTGATTCAAAATAGTTTTGATCAAATATCAGAATTGGGAATGTATTCCATACGTGTTTCCAACTCTTGGACAATAGGGTAGATAAATTGAACAACTTGTTTGGTGGGGAGGAATCAGGAATGTAAGGATGTGTTGAAGAACAACTCCTGGCAATGCAGATATACGAGCGTCAACTACTGCATCTACACCATCATTAACTTCTACTTCTTGCTCCATAACCTTCCTTCAAAACTGTTTGTCAGACTCACGAGGACAAGGTTTAAGGTTTCTAAATTGTATGCCGTGGTTTTTAAAACCAAAAACTAATCTCACGAATGATCTCTATTCCTAAGCAAATTCAGAAAATTTTGTTAGTCTTACAATCTTACTAATCATTTATTTATTTATTTATTTATTAGGTGAAAATGGGAGTTTTAAACTGACCACTACTCAACAAAACTAAATATTGACTACTTTTTATAAATATAAAGAGTTTTAAACCAGCTATTACTCAACAAGAACAAAAACTTTCTAATACTTTGTTATTAGTAGTCCCACAATTTTACACATTATTTTTTATTAATTAATTTATTATGTTAAAATGAGAGTTTTAAATCAACTACAACTGAAAGTTTGAATCAAACGGAACTAGTCTATACTCTTTTTTTTTTTTTTTTTTTTGAAAAATTAGTCTATACTCTATTAGTACGTACCTCTATAATGGAAAGGATTAAAAGGGTCCAAATCCTTATCTCTATTATAATTATCGAATTATTAAAAAAGTTATTATTAATATCTATTGCGTAAATTTAAATTTTACTATATGGTACTAATTTTGGTCACTTTCATTTTAACCATTAAATTTATACTGATTTTAGCATTTTCCTTAAAGAAACTGGTAAGAAGATTGCATTAAATCCAATCCCAACTCACAAGTTTTAAACCGTGTGGGCTCTAAAATAAAGAATTATGCTAGTAATATACGATTGGGTACAACTTTGTATCATAACTCATCACATGGTGAATTGTAATTGACAAATATGTGCCAGTGGACTATGTAAGAACACACCTTTGCCAATCATGTGATACTAACATAATTGTGGTACAAAGTTGTGTCCAATTATGTAATACTAGCATAATTTCCAAAATAAATAAAAGTAAACTGTGATGCAAGCCCACGAATTATCAGCGTAGCTCCATTTCAACGCTAGCATTGTGCAAAACAATTAATAGTGGAAAAAAAATCAAAAATAAAAAACACAATTCTTTTGGACGATGTTAGAGCATTAGCACTGGAGAATGCTAATGCCAAATGTAAGGAGAATTTGGCATTTTCAGTCTCAAAATGCTCTAGATCAGGGAATGCTAAACTCAAGTATTACAAATTTTTTTGCAATCTTACTACAGTGCAATTCTACCTTTAGAATTGCACTATAGCACAATTCTAAACTAAATACTAATTTTTTATTCCATTAGTTCTCCCTCCTTCAGTCCTCTCTCCCTCTCACGCCCACTCTGTCTCTCCATCTCCCACTCCATGCAAAGTCCCTCTTTCTCTCATCTCACATCTCTCTTTCTCGTTCAAGGCTTGCACCAAAGCTGGGTTGGGTTCGTAATTTGATCTGGGCATGGTGGTGGGTTGGGATCATTTGATGGTGGGTTTGGATTGGTGTGGATCAGCAGGCTGGGTGTGTTGGAGATGGCTCCAATGGGTTTGACAAAGGTTTGAATCGGAGATGGTGGGTTGCTGGAGATGGCTCTGATGGGTTTGACAGATGTTTGAATCGGAGAGGGTGGGTTGTTGTGTTTGACCGTGGGTTGCTGTGTCGTGCTTGGTCGGCGAGGTCTTGGTTTTGCATTTTGGTCGGCGAGGTCTGGGTTCTGCATTTTGGTTGGTGTGGGTCACAGAGTGGGTTTTTTTTTTTTTTTTTATATGGGTTTTTGTTCAGGTGGGATTTTGGTGGGCAGTGGGCAATGGTGGCGTGGTGAGCATGGTGGAGGCACAGTGGTGGTGACTGGGTAGTGGAGGCGCGGTGATGGAGGTTGAGGGAAGGTGGAGGAGAAAATTGGAAAAAAAGAAAAAAGAAAAAATATATTTTATTGCGTAGATATATTATTTTAATGAGTAGAATAGGAAAATAAAAGTTTGGGATGTTAGAGGTATTGTAAAATGGCATGGTATAATGATAAAGTGGCTTTTTAAAATGATAAAATAGAGTAGAATTAGAATTTCTTAGTGCTAATGCTCTTAGTGTGCCACATTATTCCCTCCTCTTTTTAATTGTTTTGATTTTTTTTTTTTTTTAATTTGGGGAAAAAGTATTGGTTGGAGTCTTTGATTCCTATAACATTCCTCCAAAACTGCAAATTGCTTAAACGAGGAATAAACGTGAGTTAGAATAAAAACATACTTATATATTAAAATTTGAGTTTGAATTATTTTACTTATTTTAACTTTTTATCTTATTTATTTTAGCACTTTTTTTAAAAAAATCTAATTTTATAGGAATAATCAAGGCTTGTTTGGTAAGCATTTTCAAACACATGTTTTCAATTTTTAAACAACATTATACGTATTTTCACACACTTTTTCACTCACACGTATTTCAAAAAAATACAAACAACATTATTCAAACCCCTCTACCAAACGGGCCCTTAGTTTTTGTTGACTTTCGGCCAACAAATTACTCCAAATGCTTCTTAAAGTGAAAGTGTTAGCTTTAAAAAAAATTATTAAAAAAAAAAAAAAACACATTTTTATTTAGTTGAAAATTGTTTGAACATCAACTTTTTAAAGATATAATTGAGTTTTTATCCAAATTATTTACAAACAATATAAACCAAAAAAATTAAATTAAATTAACCCCAAACACATAAAATTTGTCAAAATGTCAAATAAATTTGTACAAATAATGAGATTATAAATGAACAAGACTCCAATTTAGTGGTTCAACACGATACAAACATGTGACAAATTTTACACAAGTATTTTTGTTTCATACTCAAAACACCAATATTTTTGCTAGAAACTCAAGCCATGTCCAATTAAAAATAATGCATTTTTTATCCAAATTATTTAGGATTTGAAACCTAATTTTCTTAACTGGTCCTCAAAATAAAAACTTACTTAATTGGAGATGAACTAGTTTTTTAATAATTATTTTATTTGGTGTTATATCAATCTCATCCGGGAAAAATTAATAGATGGCTAAGAACATTAAATTAAGAAATATTTTTAAAAACTTTTTCTGAAAGAAAAAATAATTAACTTTTTTAGGACTTTTTATATTTTTCACCGTATCCAAACTTTTTAAAAATAATTTATTAAAGATTGCTTTAAAAAGGGTAAAACACCCATTAAAATGAACCTCTTACTAATTATGCTAAAGGAAGAGAGAGGGTTGAATTTAGTGTCCAATAGCACTAATCCATTAAGATTGTGACACGTATCATTTTTGAATATCACTGCATTGCAGGTAATTTGCTAGCTCCGATAATTAGGTAGAAACAAAACCCAAACCCACGTGTCAGCTTCCTTTTATTGTTTTCCTATGTGTCACTCCCAAATTCTTGATTCCTCAGACACCTGTGTTAACTATGTACTTCTCAGTTCTCTCTTTGTCTGTCCGTTTTTGTAACGGTGTTGCTGGTTTTATCAAGAACCCAACTTGCTGTTTTGAAAAAAAAAATAATAATAATTCATGAAGGATGGACATTTAAAAAAAATTCTATTAAGTGATCTTCCCCAAATTTTCATGCTAAAACCCCCTTTTTCCAATTTCTTTTAATATTGTATAAATTTCTTCTTGGATTTCTTAATGAAGATGACACTTTTTTAATTTTTCTTTTCCGGTTTGGGCTGACAGCTGTTTATCTATTTTCTATTCAGCATTTTACACGTATTGGAGGTAAGATATCGGTTAGGCTCATTAAGTATGAAAACATTGAAACTGCAGAAAAAAGGGCTGACAGCTTGGTCTTCAAGGCAAAACGAACACCAAAGCAATATAAGTGAACCATCTAAGTGGAATAGGAAAACTATAGATGCTAGCAATAACGTCACCACAAGTGCAGCTGAAAGATCGCAGATGTGACCGCAAACAAGCACATATATATTATCAACTGAGTGATTGAGTCTGGCTTCAACTATAGATGAGATAAAATAGAGAAGCAAGTTGGAAATGGAAGCGTATATGGTTATAGGATGAGTATCATAAGGATTAATTAAACCCTTGTTCAAATACTTCAATTGTATGAAGGGCAAAAATAGAAGGATCATAGATGCAAAGATGGCATGTCGTGTGGCAGTGGGGAGTGGCCTAGGCAATGAGCTTCTTGGGTGGAGATGTGATGGTAGAGACATTTCAAAAGGTTGCTACCATATTGTGATTTGTGAGTGCACAACACATAGAAGAGAGAATATATATATATATATATATATATATATATATATATTAAAAGAAATTGGAAACCAACTAGTAATTAGTTGAACTAAT
Source organism: Quercus aquifolioides (assembly GCA_019022515.1). Classification (NCBI taxonomy): domain Eukaryota; kingdom Viridiplantae; phylum Streptophyta; class Magnoliopsida; order Fagales; family Fagaceae; genus Quercus; species Quercus aquifolioides. The sequence continues at coordinate 16,953,045 of CM032328.1, forward strand.
TAATTTTGTTTGTTTGGAATATTAATTAACCAATAATTAATTGGAGAAAGTAACTAATAAACAATAATTAATAATTTAATTAACCAATACATTATATTAGACAAACAAATTAAATTATGTTAGGTTAAACAACAATTAATAATTTTATAATTAATGAAGCAACAATATAACAAATTATAGTTTATAAAAAACAAACAAATTAATGAAACAATTAAACAACAATACATTTAGGAAAATTTCTTGGAACTACCATTGGGAAAAATTATATTTCATTAAGGAACATCTTAAAAAAAATTCCTGGAGTCGCCACTGATATTGAACTAAAATGAAGTTAGTATGGGCATGGACAGTGAGAAAGAGAGTGAGATATGGGGCCATATATAAACCTGACCGTCGAAGATTCACATGAAAAAATGAATTGGAAAAATATAAAATTAGTAATTACATGGTGATGATAGAGAAATTTAAAAAAAAAAATTATATTATCAAGCTTTTACAAACTGAACTAATCACAAAAAATAATCTACCATTTGCATTTTTTTATGATAATATTTATTTATTATATTAATTAAGTGAAACTAATCACATTTTTTTTTTAATTGAAATAGAAAACTGCTCATACTACATCTTATCCTAAATTCATGACTACTTTATTTTGAGTTGAACAAATGGTCTCCATTGCTTTCGTTTTTGGCGAAAAGTATACCCTTAAATTTTAGGTTACAATATTGATTTTTCCTTTGTTTTTTTATTCAATCAATAAACCATTATCTTGAGAGTTCAGCCAGCTAAATTAAAAATAGGAATTTGAAACTTTGATTCACGTTGACTTTATTGTGGAATTTTGGAGCTTGGTCCACATGTATCAAATCATACCTTAAATTCTAGGTTCAAACTTCAAACATTATTGGTTTTTTCTTTTTTCTTCCACTAATAAACCATGATTATGAAAGTACGTTCAGCCAGAAAATTTAGAAATAGGAATTTGAAACTTTGATTCACGTTACTTTATTGTGGAATTTCGGAGCTAGGCCTGCATCTATCAAATCACACTTTAAATGTAATGAACGAAGAAGAAGAAGAAGCAGTGCTTTGGTCTGATTTCTTAGGATTTATCTTAACAAAAATGAAAAAGAAAAGTATGGAGAGAGAAAGAAAATTGGTTAGGTATTGTCAAATCTGTGGATTCCATACTTTTTAAAAATATTTATAAAAGTACTATTAAATAATGTTATTTGAAATTAAAAATTAGTAGGAAGAATTTTTTAAATTTAATATTTAAATATCTTAAAATAAAAAATATAACTCAAACACTCTTAAATAAAATCTCCTATATTATTAAAAACCTTAAAACTAATATAACCTAGCCTTGTCACATTTGTGTGCATGCACTGCGTATGTGTATATATATATATATATACACACACGTATGTATCCAATCCTTGCACCGCTGGCTTTAGGACTACGTCGCTGAAGTCTTGCCCTATATTGTAAAAAGCCCTAAAACTAATATAACCTTTGTGTGCATGCCTTGCATGTATAATCAGTATTACATCTTTGCAGCGACGTCACTGAAGTCTTTGCCCCCGCAGTTTAAAAATAAAAATAAAAATAAAACCCCCCAAAAATTAATATAACCTAGTCTTCTCTGTAGCGTCACTCATGACTCATATATATGTCTTTGCTCCCTATTAAAGAAAGCCCTAATATTATAGCCCAGTCTTTCACCTTCCTATTCTATCATTGATTCATTAATGTATGTTTGTTTTATGCCAGTTTTGTAGCGCCAGCTTAAGGCCACGTCACGCCTTTGTCTCCTTAAAAAAAATTCTTAGGCTCTTACCAGGAAAGTAACAAAATAATATATATATATGCGTGTGTGTTTTGGCAATTTCTCCTCCACCCCAAAATCTCCTCTCATCAATATCAATAGAAATTGAGCTTGCCGCCAAGAGCCTTATAAGTTGTTACTCAAAAGAAGATACTTAATGGGATTATCCCATAAAGTAACTTGGTGAACGTGACTAAGAACCCACTTACTTATGAGCTAGCATGGTTTTGTAACGTTGCACTACTAACGTGACTAAGAACCCACTTACTTATGAGCTAGCATGGTTTTGTAACGTTGCACTACTCTTGCTCTACTTTTGATTTTTTTTTCCTGACACTTGCTTTGCTTGCCTACGCATAAGCCATGCACTTTGATCCCCCCATCCAGCGAACAAGATTAAAGGAGCAATCTTCAAGCTTGCAAAAATTGACATCTGCCGACATAAATCAATAGTTAGTAATCATTAATTAATTTTGATTCGTTAGATGAAACGTCGTGGTCTTATTAATTACTTTTTTTTTTTTTTTTTGGTTGCGAAATAGTCTTATTAATTACTTTATATATATGGTTCATTTTGCTCATGTGAAACTAAGTCCATAAAAGGATATAATTCTCTATTTTTGAAAAGTTAGAAATTCATTCAATAATTTAAACTCTTGAATTTGAGATCCAGCATCAATATATTATCAAGCTCACATTAAGCCTATTATCGATCTCATTTGGTTTGGATGAGTGGTCCCAACCATAGTTAATAAAATACGGTATGCATATATTACAGTAAACATACAAACGAATACAATTTGGTATCTTTCAATAAAAGTACGTTTCAAAAATTCGGCAAAAAAGTACATAAACGGACAAATAACGGTATGTGTGTAGTACGGGTACTAAACGTTTATTTTTTTAAAACTTCGTGTAAAAAATACATAAACATATAGCATATAAATATAGTGTATATATATATATATATATATATATATATATATTCACTTAGAGCATTCGTATCAGCTCATACAAAATTTTCTATATATTTTTGCATAAAAACCTACTTTTTCTATTTTACATACTTATTTTTTAAAATACCTATAATCAGATTATCAATTTTACACTATATTTCATTAAAATATCAAATTTTCTTGATTTTTTTTTAATTGTTTTTCTTTCTTCACACACAACAATTACAATAATACATAAAGAAATAATAAAAAACTAAATGCAAAATAAATAATGTCAATGTAAATTTACATGATTACTATAGGAATCATGTATTTTTCACAACTTTACATTGTTTGATATGGGTGAATTTTAAACTTGATTGGCTATGACACAATATTTTTTAAAAACTTTATAAATCAATAGCACTCATTTTAAACTTTAAGGATCAAAAGTGCTCTCACTAGATAAATTTTAGAGATCAATAGCGTATTTCAGTCTCATTTGTTTTACGTTTATAGTTATAATACAAAATCATAATTAGCAGACCCACACATCATAATCTTTTATTGAAAGCTGGTTCTGCCATCCATTTTTTTTCTTTCATTTATATTTTTAGTTCATGAACAAAAAATGCGTAGATTTTCCAAAAAGAGAAGCAAAAATTAATAAAGATTTTAGCGTGTAAAATCCAAACCATCACTATTCACTAGTACTTGATTAACATATATTTATGTTATTGAGTATTTTTAGTTAATTATTGCATAAAATTTAGTACTTTTTTAAAAATTACTAAAACAAACTATAGAGACTTGGATTGTCACCATAGAATTTAAATAAAACTTGTGATCAAAATGATATAAAACTCGTCAAATTTTATCATTTAAATAGTATTGGGGTCAAAATAGAGAGTTTAATTTCATTAACCAACCAACAAACAAAGCAGCCAGCAATAGCCGCACAAGGTTCGCAGGACCAAACAGAAACAACACTGCCCAAAAGAGTTTATAAAACAAGCTCAAAAAAGAAGTTATATAAATTGAAAATAATCAAGGGGATCCTCCACAAGCTGCAAAGGACTATATTTAAAATAGAGTTCTTGTTCTTCATTTTCTTGCCACAAGCTACTCGCCCTAGCCTCTCACGTCATTCTGTCACCATGAATTCTGGCACGTACTTCCATCCATGCATCCAAGAAGATTTCATATACAGCTTCTTGCCAAGCAATTCTGCAGGTAACAAACACGACAAGTTTTAAACAAAGCTTGGCATTGTACAACTGAAGAAACAAAGAAAAGGGAAACTTTTGACTTAATTTACTTGGGAAAGGAGTGTATTACAAACCCAGCTGTTGAGAATTTAATGTGATCAAAATCGCTTAAGCTAAATTCTAATAAAGAAGACAATCTCGTATCTTAATTAATTAAGCTTGATACGTTTTGAATATAATAATAAAAATAAATTCTCCAAAAATTGTACGAGAAAAAAAAAAAAGAAGAAGAAGAGATTTTACTGTGCGTTTAGCAGATTCACACCTCATAATCTTTCATTAACGGCTGGTTCTAACATTCAAATTTTACTTCTTCTTTTTTTAATTTCCATTTGTAATCTTATTTCGAAGACGAAAAATGCATATGTTTTCAAAAAAGGAAATTTATAAGGATTTTGACCCGTAGAATCCAACCCACCACTACTTTACTGTGCGTTTAGCAGATTCACACCTGGGTCTATTTGGATTGAACTTATTGTTGCTGAAACTGAAAATTAAAAACTGAAAACTGAAAACACTATAGCAAAATAATTTTTAAATGTGTGAATAATACCGTGAGACCCATTTTTAATATTTTTTATAGCATAAATAGTAATAAACAGTATATAAACAGTAATTTTTTTTCTGCACAGTAATTTTACTGTTCACGCGAAAAAAAAAAAAAAAAAAACGCGGAATCCAAAACATGGACGCGGAGTCCAAACACTCACCTCATAATCTTTCATTAACGGCTGGTTCTAACATTCAGATTTTACTTCTTTTTTTCCATTTGTAATCTTATTTCGAAGACGAGAAATGCATATGTTTTCAAAAAAGGAAATTTATAAGGATTTTGACCCGTAGAATCCAACCCACCACTACTTTAGTAAATTATTGCATAAATTTAGTACTTTTAAATAACATTTAGTATCTTCTCAACCAAAAAAAAAAAACATTTAGTGAAACATATTATATATAGAGACTTGGATAAAACCCCATGTCACCATAGAATTTGGAATAAACTTATGTAGGATAATATATTAACATGCATGGCTTCAAAACAAACAAGGGTTGTTAGTTTTGTCTAAATATTCAATTTTTTCTTACAAAAAAAAAAGGTAACTAATTAATTAAAAATAGCAACTAATTGGATAAAAGCCCATTCATGTTACCATAGAATTTCCATAAACACATATGTGAAACAGTTTTTCCCGTTCAGAAACCAAACCAAAGATGACTATATATGATACAAGATCTTTTACCTGAAAAACACATATACATACCTTCATATACAAGCAGATTAGACGGGCAACGAGGTTCGATCCTGGTGTTGTAGTCCACGATAAGGCGCAGATAAACGTGTCATGGATGTATATAACAATATGAGTGCCAATTGCACTGCTTTCTTCGTTTTTTCATAAATCCATCGTTTCAAGCAACAAAGTAAGTTGAAAAACGTACGCACCAATAAGAACATGTAAGCAATATAAGTGAACCATCTAAGTGGAACTGGAAAAATTAGAGATGATAGCAACGTCACGACAAGAGCTGCTGAGAGGTCACTGATGTGCCCGAAAACAAGCACATAAACGCTATCAATGGCATGATTGACGAGCACGGATTCAGCTATTGATGAGATGCAGTAAATGAGAAAGTTCAAAATGGTAGCGTTTATGGCTATTGGATGAGTATCAAAAGGAGTATCATCCTTGTCTCCGAACTTAATTTGTACAAAGGCGAGAAATGCAGGGGTCATAAATGCAAAGATTGTATGTCGTGTGATAGCGGGGAGTGGCTTAGGCAGTGAGCTTGAGCTTCTCTGGTGGCGGTTTAATGGCAGAAGTGATGTACCACCATTGGTTGTTGGGTACAAAGGAGGTCTTTGATTAGAAAATGAATACATTTTGCTTTAGGAATTAGAATGGTGAGAAAAAAATAATAAATAAATAACAGAGGGGAGTGAGACATAGGAAAACAATAAAAGGGAGCTGACACGTGGGTTTGGGTTTGGGGTTTGTTTCTGCCCAATTATCGGAGCAAATCACCTGCAATGCATTGATATTAAAAATGATACGTGTCACAATCTTAATGGGTAATCTTGTACCTATCTTTTTATTAGCTTGTGATTTGAATATCAATGCATTGCAGGTGATTTGCTCCGATAATTAGGCAGAAACAAACCCCAAACCCAAACCCACGTGTCAGCTCCCTTTTTTTGTTTTCCTATGTCTCACTCCCAAATTCTCGATTCCTCAGACACCTGTGTTAAGTATGTACTTCTCAGTTCTTTCTCTTTGTCTGTCCGTTTTTGTAACGGTGTTGCTGGTATTATCAAGAACCCAACTTGCGGTTTTGAAAAAAACTTCTCTGTTAGGTAAAGGTTGCTACTTGGTACCAGCCTTTTTTATCCCAAATAGAGAGACCCATTTGCCTTTTTTTTTTTTTTTTTTTTTTTTTTGAATTGGATTCCTAGACCCATTTCGGTTTTTGAGTCATTTTACTAGAAGAGCCATGCCTTTGGTTGGTAAAGTATCCCTTTGATCCAAAAGAAGTAGACCCATTCGGCTATTTCAGCCACCAAAAAGAAAAATCAAATCTTTAGGCAGAAACAAACCCCAAACCCAGTTGACCAAAAAAAGAAAGAAAGATAGGTACAGGATTTAAAATTGGGAAGGAAGAACCTCGGTAAGTAATACACAATGCCAATATATGGTGTGAATTAGTCAAAGTTATTTCTGATAATAAAATAAATGCGGAATCTTGCTTAAGTTCAGTACTTCCAGAATGTTAAAAAAGCCTAGCACTAGCAGCATAAGATAAAAGTACGTAGGACTAATATATATATATCTTTATATAAAAAGCGGTTATGCTGTGCACTCAGTGTGTTTGCACTGTGCAAGCGCCGTAGTGACAACAGTTTTTTTTTTTTTTTTTTTTTTCTTTCGGTTTGTTTGTGCTTTTTGTTTTTGTTTTTTTGTCTTTTCTTTCTCCTTTATATACAGTACTTTTGGTTTAGTTAACCAGTGTTGTAGCTACCGTCCCTAAATTTTTTTTTTTTTAATATTTATGTAAATTAGTATATATATTGTTATACTGACGCATAAAAAGCGGTTATGCCGCTATAGCGCTTCGGTACTGTGCACTCAATGTGTTTGCACTGTGCAAGCACTGTTACCAACCACAACTAAAAATAAATGTTTTGAGAAAATGTTACAATACTTATTGTGTAATGATTTTGGTTTATTCAACTGGCACGGTAGCTACAGTGCCTAAGTTTTTTTTTTTTTTTTTTTCTAGTAATCGGTTTGTGTTTTTTTTTTTTTCTTTTAAATATGTATGTAAGCTGGTATATATATTGTTATACTGACACAACAAATTTCACAATATTTTCACAATTATTGACGTGTCAATTTCTTACAAGTCGAAATAAAATAATAAAATGAGACTGTGACCAACCACAACTAAAAATAAATATTTTGGAAAAATGTTACAACACTTATTGTTATCACAATATTTTCACAATTGTTAAGATCTCAGTTTCTTATAGATCAAATAAAAAATGTTAATTCCACAACATTTTAACATTAATTTCTGTAGTGCCTAAAGTTTTTTTTTTTCCCAGTTATCGGTTTGTGTTTTTTTTTTCTTTTAAATATTTACGGAAGCTGATGTATCTATTAACTATATAAAAAGAGCAAAAAGGCCCATGAATAGTTTTTTTTTTTAGTTTATTTAATTAATGAGGTGCACTTTTTTTTTTCTTTTTCTTTTTTCCCTTTCAAGAATGCCAGTTGGTTTGAACTTTTTTTTTTTTTTTTTTAAGATCTTTATATGTTTACTTTGTACTTGCAATGCAAGTTTACATTGTAAATACACAAAAGTTGTTAATATTATACACATTTGCACAAAGAATGGAAAATATTGTACAAATTTTATAAATGTGTACAAAATTTGCCAATTTTTTTGTGTCTACAATATAAATTTACATTGTAATTGAATACAATGTATACATAGAGATATTATGAAAATGTTGTGACGCATGTGTCAATTCCTTATAGGTCAAAATAAAATAAAATAATAAAATATTATACCGAGATCTAGCACAACTAAAAATATTGTGACATTTTATTGTTATTACAATATATTCACAACTATTGAAGTGTTAGTTATAGGTCAAAATAAAATAATAAAATATTCGACTGGGATCTGTCATGGTCTTATACGAATGAGATTAAATTTTTATGACATAATTATCAAAATTCTTAAAATTAATGTCTCTTTTGATTAATGTAAATCTCTATGTATTTAAAAAATCAAATGATTTATATCTTTATTTTGTGATACAAATAAAATCTAAGATTGATCCTAATCACTATTTTTTTTTCCTCGTACTTTACAACTATTCACTGTCTTCTTCATTTCTCTCTCTGAAACTCACCGTGTTCAAATCTTGTGTAAACCCCATTTTTGCACCAATTTCACTTCTATCTTTAAGAAAAAGGTATGAGTTTTCTTTCCCTCATTACAAATTTCTTTGTTCTAGTGCTATTTTCTTGAATTTGAGAATGTGTTGTTGCTATTGTGCTCCGTGTTATGCTGGGTTTGTTGAATGGGTATTTGTTGTTTATAACTTGTTTAGTGTGACTTCTCATGAGGTTTGACTCATATGTATGTTCTTACCTTTATTCACTCTATTTGTGATTATCTCTTTCATAATATTTTGTTGAAAGCTACTCATTTTTGACAGAGTGTGTTGTAATGCCTGTTACTCTCTGTGTGTTTAGCATTTGTTCCATGCTTCGTGTGTTTCCAGTCTTCAGAAATGCATTTTCTGTCACTTTATTGACTTAGTTCTAGTTCTATGATTGTATGTCTTTTTAATCTGGTTGGTCTTTACACTCTCACTTATTGACTAGATCTAACAAAATGAGTGGGTTGTGGATTTGGTACTTTGTTGTGTGGTTGCTTTTTTACAGATGTCTCAACGATCCTCCAAAGGAAAAGAGGTTATGACAGAAGAGGAAACAGTACCTATTGCAAAACGAACACGTTCTTCATCACAACCAACTACTGAACTTAATGTTGAGCTGTTCAGAACTCCTCAGCACCTAGAGACTTACTCAAGCATCTTTGACCGGGGAACTCCTATAGTGGAACGGGAGGTCAAATTTGATACTTTGGACACTACTTTTGTCCCTCGGATCTTCGAGGCAAAAGATTGGGTAGCATTATTTGGAAATTTTGTTGATCCGATGCTTGAACTAGTGAAGGAGTGTTTCGCCAACACAGTTGATCTTGAGACTGAACTACATTGTCTAGTAAGAGGAACAGAGTTCATCATTAGTCCAGACACCATAGCTGAACTTCTCCAAATCACACGACCAGCGGATGCCAACCTAACTCCGTATGATGATCGTACTCCAGTGATTCAGGACATTCTCCAAGTTCTTGGTCCTGACCATGACATTTCCAATACCGGCACATCCATTAGTACTACCAAGTTTTCACCTGAGTTGACAACATTAAAGCTGATTATGTTTTCAAACCTCTATCCGTTAACCAACACGGTGTATATCAATCTTGGAAGGGCTCAATTTCTATGTGATCTCATCACAGGCACCACCATTGACATCTGTGCCCATATTTTTCATGTCATAAGAAAGACAGCAATCTAAACAGTAGCACGAGGGTGCCTTCCATTCTGTAGTCTTATTATGAAGTTCGTTCTAAGTGAAGGTGTTACTCATCCCTCAGTTGGGAACATGATTGCTCGTCCTCGACCAATCTCTATGTTCACTCTACAAGCCAGCAGGAGTCATTCATCCAAAACTCCAAAGAGTGCACATCTCTTTCCTGCAACTTCTTCTACTCTTAAGCCAGATTCACCTGTACATGCCACCCATGCTTCACAGCAACCCAGCACTACACAAGCATGGTCTGCCCCTCAGCCTGATAAGTTGGAAATGCTTTTTGAAAACCTCCACAAACATCTTGAGGAAGTGGAAAAGATCCTCAATGATGGTCAAAGAGAGCAGTCGGAGAGATTAGCCGTCATGCAAGACCAGATTGATGTATTAACAGCTCAAGTTGATGGCATTTTCACAAAGTTGCAACAGTGACCCTTTGGCCATTCCGGTCAAAAAGGGGGAGAATTTTTTATGAGCCAGCACTTGAGTGGAAGTGCTTATTTGAGGGGGAGTTTCATAATCCCTACTATTTTTTGTTATAGTTTTGTTACCTTGGGCTGATGAACTGTTGTTTTTATTGGTTTAAATTCATAACTCTTGAATGTTTGGCTTATGTTTATATTGATGATGTTATTCAGTTTATTCAGCTTTTGTTCTGTTTTGGTTTATGTGTTTGTACCCATGTTGCTTTTGTAAGCTTTAAGGGTTTGGTTTCATGCACACTTGTAGGCCTTTGTGGTTTGTGTCATGCTTTATGCAGTCTTTGTGCATTGTTAAATCAGTACTTCTACCCTAATGCTATGCATTCTGTTTGAAGTACTGTCACTCTTGTGCCCGTGTAGGATTTTTCCTAGATGCACATACTTCATGTATTGTGCATTGGTTGAGTGTTGGTCATTCAAGTGATTTGCCTTGTGTTTGTCAACTTGAATGTCTGGATGTTCATTCCAAGTAAGAATGAGCATTGTGATCACTTGGTTATAGTGATTACTTGTTTTGGTCTTGCCATGGTTTATTGCTTTACTCCATTGTGCTTGATCGCATTATGCTTGTTCCATTTGCATTACAAGTTTTCTGCATACAATGAACTTATTATGTTGTTATGTTTCAGGAGTTCTTGTTCTTATGGTTCTAAAGCTTCACAGATTCTAGAGTTAGGTGTGAGTGAGTTTTCCAACTGTTCCCAACTCACGCGTTAAGTCTAGAGTTTGTTTTAGGTTTTTGTCACAGAATAGCCAAAGGGGGAGATTGTAAGGTTGAAATTTATCAATCATCTTGTTGGCTTTATTCCGTGCCAATTTGCTAGTAATTTAGCACTTAGTAACCCTATATTTAGGTGGGATCATTGTAATGATAGTGTGTGAGGAGATGTGAAGAAAAGCTCAAGTATGTGCAAGAAGGCAGAGTTTCGCGGCTAACTCGCGGCTGCAAGCGCCAAATGCTGGCACATGAGATGCACACAGGGGAACTGAAGGGTCGCGTCAGCTGTCGCACTACAAGACAAAAGTCCCAGGCTGGCCAGGCCGTTACGTCGCAACTTGGACAAACCGCGAGGTCAAGCCGCCAATCAGCCCTGTTTGGCAAAAACTGACTCTTCGTATTCCAAACACACACCACTATATATAGACCCTTTTACCCACTAAATTGAGAGAGCTTCCAGAAAGAATTTTTGTGAGAGAAATCCTAGAAAAAAACAAGATTGCCTCATCCCCAATCTTTACTTTAGAGATTCTACAAATTCCTCTACTCTCTTCCTTTTCATTGTTACATTCTTGAGAGGCCTTTAGCCAAATCCTTATCTCACCACAACTACGTTTGTGAAAAGGTTTATTTGGTACTGTTGGGAAGCAGTTTGGAAGAAACCAATATACATTGGTTGATGCTATGTGATGCCGTTCCCCTCTTTGATCATGGGTTTGATTGCCAAGACAAAGCTCAAGATACCCAGTGGTCTCACAGTTGTTCCGAGGGATTATCCCATTGGTGGTCATACTTTGACTAGGAGCACTGCACACATTCGAGGATCCAAGACTGGTGTGCATACCATACCACCACCTCGACAAGTTCAGCAGCAGGAAGCTGAAGATACAGAGGAAGAGATTGATAGGTTCACATCGGCTCCAGAGCCCTCTGCACAGCCATCATCTTCTGCTCCACCATCAGGCTTAAGCAAACTTGATCAGTTGCTTGCTAAAATGGACCAGATGTCGACAGTGCTTGACTCCCATGTGCAGCACACAGCAGATCAGTTCGCATATCTTCAGGGACAGATCACAGCATTAGCATCACAAGTTCAGGATTTGTCTCCCACTCATGGCTCTGATTCGGAGTCCGAGATGTTCTAGTCCTTTGGCCATTCCGGTCAAAAAGGGGGAGAAATTTCTGAGGGGGAGCTGGAGAAGAGCTTGCACAGTGTTAGGGGGAGCATAGCCTAGATACACAGTAGCATTGGTTATTGGTTTTAAAGACGGTTTTTATTCAGTATCTTTAGTGTTTATAACTGTTTTTACTGCTTTTGGTTTAAAGCTTTGATACTACACTTTATTTAAGTATTATTTCAGAAGTTTTCTTTTGTGTTAGTCTCTTTGCTTTGTAGCATACTTTGCATGTACCCATGTTGCTTTTGTAAGCTTTAAGGGTTGTTTTGTTTCATTGCATGTTTTGTAGGCTTTTATGGTTTGTGCCATGTATTTGCAATACTTTGCTTATGCAGCCTTTATGCTTGTGCTATTGAAGTCTAATGTCATACATTTACTTCAGTACATCACTCTTGTGCCCTTGTAGGATTGTTCCTAGATGCAAATACTTTGAGTATTTTGCATTGGTTGAGTGTTGGATTTGCAAATGGTACTCTTCATATGAGCTTATCATCTTGCATATCCGGATGTTCATTCCTTGTGTGAATGAGCATAGTAATTGCTTGTGTATAGTGATTACTTGTTTGATCTTGCCATGATCTAGTGTTTTCTATTTCATCTTGCTTGATCATGCTATTGATGCTCCATATGCTTTTCAAGTTTTCTGCATACAATGATAATATTTTGTTGTTGTGTTTCAGGAGTTACTTGTTCATATGTTTCAAGAGCTTATCAGAATCTAGAATTAAGTGTGAGTGAGTTTTGCCTGTGTTCCCAAACTCACGGTTAAGTCTAGAGTCTGTTTTAGGGTTTTGTCACGGAATAGCCAAAGGGGGAGATTGTAAAGTTGTGATTTACAACTATGTGTTTTGTTGGCTTTTATTCCGTGCCAATTTTGATTGTAAGTACTTTCAATTATTTATACCATGTATTTGTTGTGGGAATTGATGTAAGGGGTGTGTGATAGAGAGTGTGTGAAGACTCAAGCAAAGTGGAAGCTGATGGAATCTCGCGGGTATGTCGCGACTAAGCTTCCCGCGAAGTGAAGCATGTGCCTTGCACATGCTGGAATGCGAAGAGTCAGGACAGATGGAGACAGCTGTCTCTCGCGAGTATCTCGCGGGTAAGGCCTTCCCGCGAGACACCCGCGAGACATGTTGTTCTGCCAGCCTGTACTGACTGACTCACACATTCTGCACCTATCCTATATAAACCCCCATTACCCACAAATGTGGAGGAATGCTTCAGAGAGAAAACTCTAGCCAAACACATTTGCAATTAGAGATTGTCATCCCCACCTTTCTCTATACACTTGCTTGTGGTATCTCCTCAACCCTTCCCTCTCCATTTCCACACCATTAAGAGGTTGATAGCCCAAACACTTACCACACCATTTGAGAGTGTTGAATGACGTTTTGGTGCTGCTGGGAAGCATTGGAAGAAGCCAATGATGGCAGATGCAACATGGAGCTTGTTGCGGGATCCGGAGAACTAGACAAGACACGGTTCCAAGAAGCCTTGTTGGAGTAGGAGCTTGGAGGGCTTAGGTGCATCGGGTAGATTAGGCTTGGAGGGTCTTTTGCTCACTCATGTATCCCAACTGATTGTCTAGTGGATCGATTTCCGCTTGGAGGGCGGCGGAGAGGTTTTTCGCCGAGTTCTTCGGTTTCCTCTTCGAAAACACGTCTTGGTGTTTTCTGTGTTTGCATCTTTCTTCCCTACTCTTTTATATTCCATTATACTGCTGTGTTGCTTAGTTTATGGATTAGAGTAGCTTATTGTCTATACGCTTGTGTTTACACGTTTCCGCACTTAGTATTAAGATTGTGTAAAATCAACCAAGCCGTAATTTTAATTGGGGGTCTAAACAGCTCTTGTGTTTGTCAACACATTTTAGAGCTTTCACTATGGTCTAATAGCGAAATCCGGGAAGCTAAAGAAGAAATAGGTTCGGCGTAACCTCGTTGGAGCAAGAAGCTTGGAGGGCTTAGGTACTTGGGTAGATTAGGCTTAGAGGGTCTTCTGCTGTTCATGTATCCCAACTACATTCTTTAGTGGATTATTTGACCGCTTGGAGGGCGGCGGAGAGGTTTTACCCCGAGCACTTCGGTTTCCTCTTCGATAACACATCGTGTGTTGTCTGTGTGTTTGCATCTTCTTTCCCTTTATCTTTGCCTTATATTTACTGCTGTGGATGTGTTTATATTTGGCTTAGATTAGTTATCAATTCTGTGATTAGCTTATGTTCATGTTCCACACACAAATTGTTTGATTATAAGCTTGAATTAGTAATTTTATAATTTGAGGTCCAAACGTTCAAGAATATTTTATACACATATTGAACTTTCAATGACTATATATATATGATATAAGATCTTTTACCTGAAAAACTATACATACCCTCATATACAAGCAGATTAGACAGGCAACAAGGTTCGATCCTGGTGTTGTAGTCCAAGATAACGCGCAGATAAACGTGTCATGGATGTATATATAAATTTTAGTGCAAATTGCACTGCTTTCTTCCTTTTTTCATAAATCCATCGTTTCAAGCAACCAAGTAAGTTGAAAAACGTACGCACCAAAAAGAACATGTAAGCAATATAAGTGAACCATCTAAGTGGGACTGGAAAAATTATAGATGATAGCAACGTCACTACAAGAGCTGCTGAGAGGTCACTGATGTGCCTGAAAACAAGCACATAAACGCTATCAATGGCATGATTGACGAGCACGGATTCAGCTATAGATGAGATGTAGTAAATGAGAAAGTTTAAAATGGAAGCGTTTATGGCTATTGGATGAGTATCAAAAGGAGTATGATCCTCGTTTTCGAATTTAATTTGTACAAAGGCGAGAATTGCAGAGGTCATAAATGCAAAGATTGTTTGTCGTGTGATAGCGGGGAGTGATGTAGGCAGTGAGCTTGAGCTTCTCTGGTGGGGGTTTAATGGCAGAAGTGATGTACCACCATTGGTTGTTGGGTACAAGGGAAGTCTTTGATTAGAAAATGAATACATTTTGCTTTAGGAATTAGAATGGTGAGAAAAAATAAATAAATAAATAACAGAGAAGTGCTAGTTTTGGGAGTTGGAGAAGCAATACAATTACAATGCCTGGAGGTGTTTGAAAGAAGACTTTGAGATGAAATTTTTGTAATTTTTTAAAATTTGTGTAGGTGAAAAATTTGATAAAAATATATGTAAAATTGTTTAAAATGTAAAAATGTAAGTATAAATTTACGTAACAAACAGGCCTGATATATATAGTGCTAAATGAGGTGAACGTGAATTAGTCAAAGTTATTTCTGATAATAAAATAAATGCGGAATCTTGCTTAACTTCAAATAGTTCTCAAATGTCGATTATCAAAAAAAAAAAAAATGGTTCTCAAATGTCAAAAAAGCTTAGCTGAATAAGATAAGAGTAGGAGCTAGGAAGTGACAATCTCTGACAAGGACTCAAGGAAGTGTCTCTCTCTGTCTCTTTCCCTTTTTTTAGTTTATTTACGTTCTACCGAAGACCGATCTCTCTGTCAAGGAGGTGGCTCTCTCTGTCTCTTTCCCTTTTTTTTAGTTTACGTTCTACCGAAGACCTGAGATGACAATATAAATGATATTATGGTGTGAAATGAGCAATATGGCGTCAGATGACAAACAACAAACCAAAAAGGAGATACTTATACCCTTATGGATAGGATAGAAAGTCGTAGCTGCAAAACATTGGTACGAACTACGAACCCACTTACTGTGAAACTCTTGGTCCCCACCCAGGGAACGTGAATAAAGGAGCAAGCATCAAGCTTGCAACAATTGGATATCTGCCGACATGAATCAATAGTTATTAATCATTAATTAATTTAGATTTGTTAGATGAAACTTCGTGGTCTTATTAATTACTTTATATATATATATATATAGTTCATTATGCTAATGTGAAACTCTTAGTCCATAAAAGGATATAATTCTCTATTTTTGAAAAGTTAGAAATTCATTCAATAATTTATAAGTTAAGTACATAATGACAATATTAGTATGATAGATGGCCAAAGCAGCAGCTATTTTTATTCCTTACCTTGTCAACATATAAAACAGACGATTGATCAAGAACGACTTTATATCGTAAAATAATGCCTTATGACGTGCACTTCATAGTTGATACACTCTTTATATCCAAGCCACGTAACACGAATGAAAAGGGATATATGATCGATCATCGATGAATAAATAGCTAGATTTCTTTGACCTCAATTGATCTTATAATTAAGGTTATAACGGAGTGGAGTTTTCTCAGGTAATTAATGAATGTTTAAGTTTGGTTCTACAACAAAAGTAAAATGCCCATGGTGGACTTGAATTCAAACCAAACCTACTAATATTATTTAGAGCTTGTTTGGTTGTGTTGTTTAAACAACAGTTTTCATTGTTTAAATAACACAATACGTATTTACAAAATATTTTTTCATTCACACGTATTTCCACAACACTTAAACAATGTTACTAGAACGAATATTACCAAACGGGCCCTTAAAGTTGGCTCGATTCACTAGTTATGCTGAACTTGAGCTAAATATTTTTTTTTTTTTTGGTCAACAGGAAATAAATTAACAACTAAAGCTCAAACAAAGAAACAGGGCAGAGCCTGTTCAAGGACAAACCGTGAAGATCAAAATCTAAAAAACTAGAAATGTCCACAAGTGGACTTTCAAAAACAACAAAATTAAAGTCTTGAAGACCTCCCATTCTAGCTAAAGCATCCGCACACCGATTAGCTTCCCGGAAACAGTGACTAAAACGGGTTTGGGGAATTTGCTTGATCAAATATTTGCAGTCTTCCATAAGAGTTGAAGCAAGGATATTAGAGTACTTTGGATTGGATACTGCATCCACAATAGCCTTCGCATCTAACTCCACTTCAACTGCTGCTATGCCACGACAAACACAGAGATTAAGACCATCTCTAAGGGCCCAAAGTTCAGCAAGAAAACTTGTTGTTATTCCTATATTCCGAGCAAAACCAACAACCCATCCGCCCTCTTCATTGCGTATCAAACCCCCTCCCCCTGCCAAACCTGGATTTCCAAGAGAGGAGCCATCCGTGTTCAATTTCATCCAACCTGCATCAGGCTTTGACCATCGAATTTGTCTAATAACTCTAATGGCGGACTCTTTGGCTGGTGCAGCACAGAAATTGTACTCAAAAGCCCTTTGGGTTATTTCTTTTGCCAACTGGGGGTTCAGCCCATGATTTCTGAAAACCATATGATTCCTACGCTTCCAAATCAGCCAAATGGCAAAAAGAAATATACTATTCCAGGGAATGTGAAGCTGACCTATGATGTGCTCATTTGTCCCATTAGCTTTTAACCATTCTTGAAGCTCTCTTTCAAAGAAGTGATTGTCAACATCACTCACTCCCAGTTGAACCCAAATAGACTTTACTACGCCACAGTCCCTTAGAGCATGCAAAATGGACTCGTTGGTTACGTGACACAAAGGGCAGGAGCTCTCAGAGACAATACCCCTTGAAAAGAGGCAATCTCTTACTCCTATACTGTTATGCAAGCAAAGCCAAACAAAAGTCTGAATCCTGGGCAGAACCTTTACCTTCCAAATCCAATTCCCTTCAAATTGAGCATCATGCCCCACACTTTTGGCTAACTTGTAAGCTGACCCAATATTGAAAGTGCCATGGTTCGAATCTACCCAAGTTAACTTATCCCCTCCTCTCGAAGCCAACGCAACAGGAACTGCCTGAAGCTCAAGTTTTGTTGTATCCGGAAAAATAAAAGGAATTTTGGTCCAGTCCCACCCACCAACGGAGACAACGTCCCTTACCCTTAGTCCAGCAGCTTCTCGGGTCATTAAGCCTTGAATGGTTTGCCGTAGAGGCCCAAGCTTGGTCCAGTTGTCATTCCATAAACTGAGATTACTTTCCCTTCCAATGGTCCATCTAACTCCTTTCCTGAACACCTCCTCTCCCTTCTTCATTGCTGACCACACCCTGGAGCAAGGTAGTCTGTCACCATTCCTCGAGTTCATTCTTCGAGTGCTACAGTACTTACCTTTAAGCACCTGAGCCCATAGGGAGCTTCCTTCTGTTTGATATCTCCAATTAAGCTTGGCTAAGAGAGCCAAATTCCTTCCTTTAGCAGACTGAATCCCTAAACCACCCTCCTCCTTAGTCTTAGTAACTTTTTCCCAGTTCACCCAATGAGTCTTTCTAGCAGCTTCTGAAGATCCCCAGAGAAAATTTCTATTCACTCTATCAATGCCTTCTGATATTTTGCCAGGGAGGTAAGCACATTGCATCACATAATTAGGGATGGTTGAGGATACATGTTTGACCAACATAGCTCTGCCCGCCAAAGATAATAAATTGGCCTTCCAGCCTGAGAGCTTCTGCTTCACCCGCTCCAGAACAAAATTGAAATCATTAGCTGAAGGGCCAGGATGTTTTATGGGTATGCCGAGGTACTTTCCAATATTTGGGGTAGATTGAAAACCCAGGATATTGCACAAAGAATCTCTCATGTCCCTGTTAAATATTATACTCTTAAACTTGAGATCCAGCATCGATAAATTACCAAGCTCACAACAAGCTTGTTATCAATCTCATTTGGTTTGGATGAGTGGTCCCAACCATAGTTAGTAAAATATGGTACACATATATTATGGTAAACATACAGACGGGTACATTTCAGTATCTTTCAATAAAAGTACGTTTCAAAAATTTAGCAAAAAAATACGTAAACGAACAAATAACGGTACATGTGTAATACAGGTACTAAACATTTATTTTTTTTAAAGTTCGTATAAAAAATACATAAACATATAACATATAAATATAGTATATATATACTTACTTAGAGCATTCGCATCAACTCGTGCAAAATTTTCTATATATTTTAGTATAAGAACCTACTTTTTCTATATTACATACTTATTTTTCAAAACACCCTTCATCAGATTATCAATTTTACACTACATTTCATTAAAATATCAATTTTTTTTTTTAATTTTTTCTCTTTTTTCACACACAACAATTACAATTTATTCCCTTCTTTCATCATTGGAATACATAAAGAAATAATAAAAAACTAAATGCAAAATAAATAGTATCAATGTAAATTTACATGATTACTATAACAACCATATATTTTTACACAACTTTACATTGTTTGATATGGATGAATTTTAGACTTGGTTGACTATGACACAACATTTTCACAATAATTTTACAATAAAAACTAAGTGTTAAGCTATTAATGGTAGGTAAAAAAAATAATATCAATGATGAACTCAAATGAAAATCAATAACAATTTACTATCTCAGTTTTGTTGTAAAATTATTATGAAAATATTCTTTGTTGTAGCACTGATTTAAAATTAAAAAAAAAAAAATTGATACTTTGTGTTTGACTGTGAAACTAATACGTTTTATTTGGATTATTTTAATTTTTTATACGTGTAGTGTAGTAGTGTCTCACTTCTTTTTTAGCAAAGTGTAGTGCCGTATGGGCCATACGGCACTAGTCTTTGACGGTTGCGTAAAACTTTTTTCATCTTTTATATATATCTGTATTTAACCAACCTTTTCTTAACGTTTTTCAACCTAAACCCCTAAACGTGTTCTTTACTTTTAGTCCTAAAGTAAGGATGAATTTAGTTCAGCTTTTTAAAATTAGGTTTTTTTTAAAAATAGAGTTTTTAAAAAGTGCAATATGAAAAAGTGTTTTTTAAAAAAGTTGAGTAGTTGGTAAAAACGGTTAAAAAGTACTTTTTGAAAAAACTGAGTATTTGGCTAACACTTATAAAAGTGGCGGTTTGAGTGGTAAATTACTAAAATGACAATGTATATATAAAGTATTGTGAAAGTATTGTGAAAATACTTTCTAAAAAATTATTCTAAAAAGAACTTTCAAAGTTTCTAAAAAAATCATTTTTTTCTCACAAATAGTAACTAATAATAACCTACCACTTAACATTTGTTGTGAAAATATTATGGTAGCATTTCTCAATTTTAATTTCTCATTCTTTATTTTACTTTTCCCTTATTTCTTTACTTTTTTTTTTTCCATCCGTATTTCCTTCTTTTTTTCTTTTTTTTCCCCCCTTTTTGTCTCCTCCACACACGTACCCTTCTCTTTTTTCTTTTTTCTTTTTCTTTTTTTTTTTCTTCTTTCCCCTTTTTTCCTACCACTTCCTCCAAAACATTCCACTTTTCTTTTTTTGGTCATTCTTTCCCCTTTTTCCCCTCCACTTCCACCAGAATGTTCCATTTGTCGCAGAGCTCTTTTTTTTTTTTTTTTTTTGACAATTCGAAAGCTACAAGGAAGAGAGAAGATGATGATGATGAAGATGATGATGATTGAAACATAAGGAAATCCCTCATCTCTCTCCTTAATTCTCAGATCCCTTAAGTCTTTGCCACCATTGGGTTTGTATTTGATTTTGATTTTGTGTTTGGGTTATGGGTTTTCAGTTAATGGTTTAATTTTGAGTTGATTTTGTGTGGATTTTAGGTTTGATTTTGAGTTGATTTTGTTTTGGGTTGATTTTGAGTTGGGTTTGGGATGGGTTTTCCAATGGGGTTTGTGTTGATTTTAAGTTGTTTTGTATTGATTTTGAGTTATTTTTTATTTGATTTTGTTGATTTTGTGTTTGGATTGTCAAATGTTGAAATGGGTTATGGTGGTAGACCGGTGATAGTTGGGTGGTGCTGTGTTTGTATTTGGTTGATACTTTCTTGACCGGTGTTGATCTGTAACAAAGGAGCAAGAATATGAGGGAGAAGAGAAAAGGGCAAAGTTAGAGTTTTAAGTAAAAGTGAGGGCAATTTGGTAACTGAACCAATAACCCAACAAATAGATTCATCAACGCACAAGAGCTTTTCCAAAATGCACCTCAGAGCTCCATTCTACGAATGCACGTTCTCTTCACAAACCCAAATCGCAACTTTTTCCAAAAAGTTTCTTTTTATACCTAACCAAACGGGCATTTTGTATTTGTAGTTTCAAAACGGGCTTTTTGGGTTGGGAAAGCTTAAACAAACAGGCACTAACGCGTGTAAGTGTGCATTTGATTCTACTTTTAGGGGCTAAAACGCCCATTTTTGAGCTGAAAATTCAAAAAATGTGTTTGGTAATAGGATGCAAACGCACGTTTGGGTCTGGATTCTTTATGAGCCATGAGGCGAAGCCTCATTGCGAGAAGAAAACTGTGATTGACAAAAATCACTTTGTTGAAGTGTGGGTACTGGATTAAGCTTGCAATATGTGAAGCACAAAGTTTGAGAGAGAAGTGTTGAAACTTGAAAGAAGACAAAATGTGAAGAAGTGTGTGTGTGTGTGTAGGAAAATAGAGATAAGCGAGAAATAAAGAAGACAAAAGGTGAAGAAAATGTGGCTGAAAAAAAAAAAAAAAAAGGGTGTTGTGTTGGTTATACGTGTGGTGTGGGGCAAGGGCATGAACAAATCTTTTTTTCTTTTTTTTCTTTTTTTTTTTTAAGTAAGCTTATGAATATATATATATATATATATATATATATATATATATATTAGAGTAATGCTATCTTTAAAATATTTTTACAAAAAATTTTATTTAACAATATCTTTACAGCAAATTTTAGTTAACAATAAATTTTTTTTTTTTATTATTATTATTAAGTAGTTTTTTTTTTTTGAGTAAGTATTATTAAGTAATTGATTTAAGTATGAAATAAACTCCCTTATATATACATTGTCCTTTTTGATAATTTATAATTCAAACCGCTGCTTTTATAAGTGCTAGCCAAATATTTAGCTTTTTCAAAAAGCACTTTTTAATATTTTTTACCAAATACTCAACTTTTTTTTTTATTTAAAAAAACCTAGTTTTATACTATACTTTTTGAAACCCCCACTTTTTCAAAAGGCCTAGTTTCAAAAAGCAGAAACAAACTCACCCTAAGTCTGTAACTTTGATAACAAGACAGATGACACGTGATTTACTAAGGTTTATGTCGAAGTATACGATTAACATACGTGTATATACTAACTAGGGTCCCAACTACTATTTAATTAAAGGCTTTAGTACCAAACTCATAAATGAACATAGGTTCAACTTAATTTCTATTGAGTCTATTGCTTATGAGTCTGTTCATCAACAATTTATTTTGTTTGAACTTGGCTTATTTATTAAACAAATCTAAAATTAAGGCTCGAGTTTATTTTATTTATAAACAAACAAACATGAATAAGTTTTTTATCGAATCAAGCCCGAATTGTTTATGAACAATTTTGTTTGTTTACAGCCCTTAGCATAATAGTGGAGACAACCACATAGCAAATATAATATCTATCCTTGATTAGACAGATTCATTAGAAGCAAGGCAACACCTCTCCTAATCTCTTTCCTCTCCTCTTTTTACTTGTTTTGTTATTTGAAAATGATTAGACTTGGGTCCAATGTTTATGCGCATTGAATCCATCAAGATCATGACACGTGTATATAAGTAAACACATATTATAATCTTGACAAGTCCAGTACACAAGAGCACTAGACTTAATCTTTGCCCATTCGAAAAAGGATAACCAAAAAAATAAAAAGCAATATACAGTAAGAAATAATTGGATCTCAATGTACATAGGTGCTCTCTATTTATACAAAGCTAAGGGCAAGAGATTAAGCCTAATCTAAGTTAGTTAGTGCAACAAAAAATGAAACAGATTACAGATAAGCACCTTTAACACGTGTGAGAATTAATTGTCTCACGTGGTGCATAACTAATTTTTTTATTTGAATCTAAGTTTGTGACATGCTTACTAAATAGAACTGTTATTCATCTTTAATAGAGTAGTACTATATTCACAGCAAAGTCTCACTTGCATAACTTATTTTACCTACTATTTATATATAAACTAAAAAAATTATATGTATACTAGCCTCATCACATGCGCTTTGCATGTGCGATGAGGCTCTTTTTTTTTTTTTGTATACTGTCATAATTTTCTTTTTTTTTATTTTAAATTTTGGATTTTTTTTTTTTTTTTTGAAGACATAGATTAGTAGGAAAGTATCCTATTTTGTAAGCATTTTAAGCTCAGTTGAAAATATATTTTTACCAGGTTGTCCTCAAGTTTTTTCCCTATTAAACATAAGATTTACGGGTATTTCTAAATCACAAAAAAGTCATGTCCAACGAGGGGAATCCTCTTATAAATAGTATAATAAAATTATAAATGGAGTTTATATTCACCGACTTATTACCAAACAGATAATACATATGATTTTAATTAATTGCATAAACGGTTCTTAAATTTGAGTTTGAACTTCACTTTTTTTGGGATAAATGAACTTTTATAAGACAATTAAGCTCATTCTTTTTTTGGACTTACCTCCAAAAAAATCATGTAAATTGCTACATAAAGCACAATTTTTATGCTCATTTCTTTTCGATCCAGAGCATGATATGCATTGCACCATAATTTTACCTTCTTCTTTTTTTCCATGTGTAAGTGAGTACCTAGCTTGTTGGGAACGGACCAAATAAATGGCATGGAATAAATTTGTAAAGAATATCATATATATTTTTCTAAGTTTCATTCCCATCCACTCCCGTTATGTTTAAAAACCGTGATTATTAGGGATTGAGAAAAAAAAAATTTGGGTCACCAAAACAAAGTTTCAAATTTTCAATAATACAAAAGATCCTATCAAATAATAATAATAATAATACAAAAGAACAAAAGAAAAATGATACACAAATACGTACGGATGGGCACTAAAAAGCTTCCTCTAGCAATCTACACAAATACGAACGTCTTCATCAAGCCAAATTTTTGCTATTAGAGCATCCGTAGCAAATGTGCCATATGTGCCAAATGCTAAATATTTGGCACATTTGGCATACCAAACATCAAAAAATTCCATTTATCAGATGTTCCAAATCTTATGTTTTTTGCAACATGCTACAGTAGAGTCACAAATTTGTCACGGTACAGACGAGTGTGGCATATGGATTTTTTATTTTTTTATTTCTCTTTCTCTCTCATATCTCTTTCATCTTCTCCTTCAGCTATTCACCACCTCATCTCCACTCTCCCATACTCTTTCTTCTTCCCTCTTCCCTTTTGCTTTATTCTCTTCCCATTCATGAATCATGAGCCACCACCGATTTCCTCTCTACCATCTCACATATTCCATCATCACTAATCTATAAAATCTCCTTCACTGGTTTTTTTTCCCCCCTTTTGTTCGCTCTCTCCTCTCTGTTCTATCTCAGAGTCACCTATCGGCGTGGGTCTAGTTGTGGGTTTGTGATTTTCGATTGTGATCGGCGTGGGTGTAGGTCTCTGGATTATGGGTTTGTGACTTCGGATTGTGATCGACGTGGGTCTCTGGGTTGTGGTGGGTTTGTGTGTGTTTTGCTTGGTGTTTTGCTCACCGGCGTGATTGGTTTGCCTCTCTGTCTTTCTTCTTTCTTCTCACCGATCTGGGTTTTGTGATTGTCTTCTTTCTTCTCGCCGATCTGGGTTTGTGACTTCAGATTGTGATTGGCGTGGGTCTTTGGGTTGTGGTGGGTCTGTGTGTGTGTGTGTGTGTGTGTGTGTTTTGCTTGGTGTTTTGCTCGCTAGCGTGATGGGTTTGCCTCTCTATCTTTCCTCTTTCTTCTCACCGATCTGGGTTTTGTGATTGTCTTCTTTCTTCTCGCCGATCTGGGTTTTGTTTGTTTTGTGATTTGGAAGAGGAAGGTAGTGGTTGCCTTTTTTTTTTCTTTTTTTTTTTCGTGTTGTAGATTTTGGTTGCCACAGTGGAGGTTGATGCGGGTAGTGTTATGGCAGAGGTGGCTGTGGCTGTTGCTATTGGATTTTGTGGAGGTTGTTTTTATATTATTTTAAAGTATTGTATATATTATTTTAAATGAAGTGGTAAAAATATAGAACATTTGATAAACGGGATATTGTAAAATGATGTAGTAAAATAATAAAGTAGGCTTTTGGTGTGGCAAAATGGCATAATTTTTGCAACAGCTGCTACGGATGCTCTTATGCGCATGCGCGTAATGCGGTTTACACGTTGGAAAGAAAGTCCAATGCATAACAAAAGGTCTAGAATCGAGATGGTATTTGACTATTTGGTGTATTGGTGGCTTTGTTGAAAATTTTTTGTCAAAAATGTGCTAAAATATACTTGTACTTTGAAAATTTTTGAAATAGTGAGGAAAAAAAGTAAAGTTTTAAAAAGCTGTATTTAAAAACTAAAAGTTAAAAGCTGAAACTAATATCAAACAAATCATCCCATTAACACCTATAAGAGTAGTGGTGAAATGCTAATTAATATGGTTTATTTTGTACGTGTCTCTCAATTATTGGATTTTGATACATTGTATCACGGCAAAATTCACATTTTCGTTTCTATATTTTTAGGCGATTTCCACTTTGATCCCCAGATTTTATTTTTACCGCTTTTAGTCCCTATTCTGAAAAACGATTCTTGTTTTGGTCCCTGCCGTTGCATCAGAGACAGAAAATGCACATGTGGCAAACGGCAGGATTAAAAAAATATTAAAAATACTTTATTTTATTTTAAAATAAAATAAAATTTTAGTTATCAATAATTTTAAAATAAAAATATTAAAAATTTAGTTAAAAATAATTGTTCTTCATGTTCTTCCTCCAAAAACATGGTTGTCCAGAAAATAAGAAATTCAAAATTTTCTTCTCTTTTATTTCATTTTCTTAGCATCCAAACAAGTAAAAACATATACAAAACCATGATCAAACTCAGATACTCTGACACAATCAACTAAAAAAATGAAATAAAAGAGTAAACAAAATGAACAATTATTTTTAATATTTTTATTTTAAAATTATTGATAACTAAAATTTTATAATAAAATAAATTTTTTTTAATATTTTTTTAATTATGCTGTTTGCCACGTGTGCATTTTCCGTCTCTGATGTAATGGCAGGAACCAAAACGGGAAGCATTTTTCAAGATAGGGACTAAAAGCAGTAAAAATAAAATCCAGGGACCAAAGTGGGAATCGCTTGAAAATGTAGGGACGAATATGTGATTTCCACCTTGTATCATTTGATACTAAATACATTTTCTAATAGTACAATCCAATCGCAAGTTAACACTTATACAAATTGTAGCAGATGATGTGATCCTAAAAGAAATGCATAAAGAAAATGCTAGAGTTACAAACTTTTATACAAATTTTTTTATAAACTACTGGTGTGATGAATTATTATTGGTAAGTGAAAAAATAATGTTAGTAGTGGGCCTAGATTAGAACCAATTAGAATTGGTCATAGCAATAATTTGTAAAAAATTTATAAAATAGTTTGTAGTGATAATCATTAATTACTTTGCTACTATGCAAATACCCAAAGCTGGATCAACACTCATTAGAGATGCCTAAATGAGAACTAATAACAATTGTCTATACTAATAATTTGTAAATATATTACAAAATAATTTGTGACTATAGCATCATTTTCCAACTACATAGATGACCAAAGCTGGACCAGCATACATCATTCCCATTAGTTCCACAACACCACAACTACATAACGAAAGCCAGTGTCGTGTTCAAAACTCGACCCATCCTTCATTGCTAACACTTCAATCTCCTAATATGCTTTAAGACCCTTTAATTTACACAAACAAATTAAGAAAACACTAAAAATCGTATTAATACATGAAATATCACATGAATGGTTTAAAAAGAAATAAATTTACATGTCTTTGTGTCCTAAGTAAAAGCTAAAAGAACTAAATACAAAACTTATTTTCTTATATAATTACAATCTAATGAAGAAGATTACTAATTATAGGGATAAGACTAAATTCACATCCTGATGAAAACTATGTTCAGAGGCTAAATTATAGAACGTGAAAGTGTTAGGCATTCACTATGTCCAGTCTTAAAACAAATTTCTTAATGTGCAATGGCTATCTAATATAAACAAGTTCAACCATCCATATATCTCACAATTAATTAAAAACAAGCACAATAAAAACAAGTTGCAATGAATTAATGTAGGTACACGTTCATCAGTTAACACAAAAATTAAAATTGACGAAAATAAAGAAATAATAATGAATTTAATTCCAAAATGACACATAAAAAAAAATCAAGACATAAGCTTAAACTAACCATAATTTTACGCGCAGTTAATACTTAATACACCTAATCTTAAAATACATGAAAATCATTATTATTGGAAATCATTATTATTGATGAGAATGCATTAAAATGATGTGAATCAAATATGTGCATGCAATTATTTCCATAAGTATTTTCTTGAGAAAAGAATCTTTCCTCTGATTTACCCAAACTTACTCACTTGTTTATTAGCCCGGCCCCCCCCCCCCCAAAAAAAACTTACTCACTTGTTGGATCTTTTTTACCTTTCAGTGAAATCATTGCTATTTTATGTGAGTTCTTTTGGATTCCAATATAAAAGCCATGCAAAGGATGTTTCAGAATGAAAAACAGGTTTTATTTTTATTTTCCTCATTATTTCATGTGATACAATTTAAACGAGTACATGCTGGAATTTCAAGCATTATACATGGGAAATATGATTCCACGTGAAATTTTCTGGAAAGAAAATTCATTCATATTTTGAAAACTGCACTTTATATTCACAAAATCCAACGACACGAAAAAATTAATCTACCATGTCATAAAATTCTGTCCTTTTTATTTTATTTTTTATATTTCAATAGTTAGGAACTGGAGATTTGAACCATAAATATCTCTATTAAAAATACTAGGAAATGCTAACTAATTGAGTAACAAAACTCATAGCCATTAAAAATCATGCCCATTTAATTAATGATATTGTAGCTTTCCACAACCTATAGATTATCAATCATTTCTTCCACAAGAATTTAATTTCTTGTGAATTCCAAATCTAAAATGACCTACCATAATCTTATATATTGTGTGAATATTTTATGATGTGTAACTCAAAATTAGAAATACCTATGCGAAAATGAATTGATAAATCTACCTACAAGAAGATTAAACTAAAACTATCTTAAATTATAAAAAGGAAAAGTTAACGAATGCCCTAAGATCATTGATTTAGGAAATATTTTTAGAAACTTTTTATGGGGGGGAAAAAAAGCAAATTTTTTTTTAATATATAGCTTTTCATATTTCCAATGAAAGTGGTGTAAAAACTTTCCTAAAATGGTTTATTAACAATTACCCTAAATACACCCATTAACATGACCTAATTATCAATTACTAAAAGACCTAAATGCAAAAACAGCCCCTAAATTTTGGGTCAATTGCAAAAACTCCTTATAGAGTTTTAGTTATTCGTTATAAGTTAGAACTAGGCTTGTACAACTAACCGTTCTTACTACACCTAAACTAACCAAAACCAAATATAAAATGTGGTCACTGTTCCGCCAATTGCAATGAAGGTGCAAAAACCACATGAACTTGTGAAGAACATCAGATGCATACTTGGACTGAGTGAGAATGAGGCCAAATTGAGTCCTAGTGATTTGGATGCCCAAAAAATAATGTAGAGAACCAAGATCCTTAAGATCAAAAAAAGCACTCAAGGCAGCAATAAGGTGTGAGATATGCTTGGAGTTGTTCCCAGTGATGATGATGTCATCAACATATAGCAGAAGATAAATAATGGTGCTAGTAGAATGAAAAATGAATAAGGAACTATCAACCATAAAGGCAGTGAACCCAAGATGAAGGAGATGAAAGGCGAACCTCTCAAACCAGGCCCTTGGTGCCTACTTCAAAACATAGAGAGACTTATGTAGTTTATACACATAGGATGGATGATTAGCACCTACATACCCAGGAGGTTACTGCTTATAGACCGCCTCCTTAAGGTGTCCATGTAAGAAAGCATTAGACTCGTCCAGTTGCCTTAAAGGTCAATTACAACTGACTGCAATAGCAAGAACAAGTCTGACAGTGGCTGGCTTAATGACAGGACTGAAGGTCTCAAAATAGTCAATACCTACTTGTTGATGGAACCCTTTAGCCACAAGCCTTGCTTTATAACGAGCAATGGTGCCATCACTATTTAGTTTAAGCTTGAAAACCCATTTACATCCAACCAAATTTGCATAAGAAGGAGTTGGAACCAAAGTCCAAGTATGCTACTTCTATGAGGCTTGATATTCAACATCCATGGCTTTACACCATTTAGGATATTTAGAGGCTATTTTATATGTGGGAGGTTCTATGTAGGTGTAATCTAGAACTGTCTTATGGCATAGTCTGGTTTTAGGTTTAGTAATGTCACTCTTGGACCTAGTTTGCATAGAGTGCAGATTAGGAGCAGCAGGGGCAAGAACTAAAGATGGAATTGGGATAAGAGAGGAAGCCTCTGACAAAGGTTTAGTGGCCATGGATAGAGATATAGGATGAGGCTAAGATGGATTAGCAGTTATGGAGTTAGAAGGCAATGGTGCAGAATCTGGCAGTGGAGGTGTAGATTGAGGAATAGAGGAATTTGAAGGAACTAATGAAGTGGTTGGAGATGTGTAAGGACCCATGAGTGATAGTTGATTGGAAGAGTGAAGGTAAAGAAGATTAGACAACCAAAGGGAATCAGATAACACTGAAGTTGGAGAAGAGGGAGAGGGAAGTGACTTGCTAAGAGTAGGGAAAGGAAACTTAGTCTCATTGAATAAGACATGCCTTGAAGTGTGTAAATGTTAAGATTGAACATCAAGGCAGAGATATCCCTTAGAAGTGGGGGAATAACCTAAGAACAAACACTCTTTAGTTCTTGGTTCAAGCTTGTAATTAGAGTAAGATCTAAAGTGGGGATAGCAGGCATAGCCAAAACCTTCAGTTGTGAAAAATCTAGGTGAGATGAGTAAAGCTTGAACCAAGATGAGGCAAAACTTAGGGCAAATGTGGGTAGTAGATTAATGAGAGAAACTGCTATGAAAGCAGCATAGGACCAGTATGTAGTGGACACAGAAGCTTGAGATAACATGGTTATAGTAGTTTCAATAAGATGTCTATGTTTTCTCTCAACAAGGCCATTTTGTTGTGGGGTATAAGGACAAGATAGTTGATAAGTAATGCCATGTTGTTGAAGGTAGGATTTAAAGGTGGAAGAAGTATACTCTCCTCCACCATCAAACCTTAGTGTCTTGATTTTGAAGGAAAATTGTGTTTCAATCATGGCTTTAAACAACATAAACTTGGAAAAGACCTCAAATTTTGACTTAAAAAGATAAATCCAAGTGAAACATGTGAAGTGATCTATAAAAAGCACATAGTATCTAAAGTCGTCAACAAATTGCACAATGGCAGGACCCCACACATCAGAATGTATCAATTCAAAAGAAGATGATGCAAGAAATTGAGACTTAGTAAAGGGAAGATTATGCATTTTTCCATATAAGTAGTGAGTATATGAGTGATGTACATCAGTACATTTATTTAGAACAGATTTGAAATAAGGAAAAAGAAGTTTGAGAACTTGATCATTAGGATGACCAAGTCTCATGTGCCAAAGTGTTTTATCGAAACTAGTGGACTTAGCAACATTGTTGTAGAGCTTGGAAGACAAAGTAATCTAAGAAGCCTTATGAGGATAGATGAGATAAACTCTATCTTCACTATTGCCCTAGTAAAAAACGTTCCCCATGGCCAAAGCTTGAATTGAAAGGATATTTTCATCAAAATAACACCAACACTTGTAATCATGATAGATTTTGTGAACAGAAGCAAGATTGGAAGAAATGGATGAAACTCTAAGAACATTGTTAAGATGAAGAGTTGGGAATGAAAAAGGGATAAGTGTTTTACCTATGTGAGTGATTAGTAGATTCTGCCCATTGCCAACAGTGAAGTGATCTTGGACTGTATAAGGTTTTGGAAAGCTAAGTTGATTTAGGCTTGCAGTGACATGATCAGTGGTTGCACTATCAACTAGCCAAGGTTGCTCCTATGCAAGGCAAGCATTAGAAGCTATAGCCATTGCTGCAAGCTTGGTAGGTAGATGTTTGCCTTGATAGGCATAGTCCATCCTATGATAGCAATCAATAGCTAAATGTAAAATTGTGATTTACAACTATGTTTTATATTGGCTTTATTCCATGACAAAATTTGTTATATTTGCTTTAATTTATTTTCTTGTATTTTGTGGGATTTTATTGTATTGGGTTTAGTATGAAGTTGGTGAAGACTCAATCTTAAATGAAGAATCAGTAGATCTTACGGGTGTCTTTCTGGAAGCTAACCCGCGAAAGAGTCATGTGAGGAGCACATGACTGGAAGCTGAAGAGTCGTGCCAAGCTATAGTTTTCGTGAGTGTCTCGCGGGTAAGGCCTTCCCGCGAGATAGTCGCGAAACATTCTGCCAGGAGGATTTTAATGTGTGACTTTCTTACCCTTCACCCATACTATATATACCCTCATTACCCACAAATATATGTGAGGCTATTTAGAGAGAAAAACCCTAGATAGGTTTTCTACAACACACACACCCATCTTTTTGAGTGAGAGCTACTCATCCTTAGTGAGAAATCATTGTAGCCTCTTCTCCATCCCTCTCCCATTGTCATACCTTGAGAGGAAATTTGTACTCAAACACAACTCACACCTATTCAGAGTGTAGAGAGTGTTTTGGAGCTGTTGGGAAGCATTGAAAGAAGCCGAAGATGGTAGATGCAACATGGAGCTTGTTGCGGAACCCGGAGAGCTAGACAAGACACGGTTCCGAGAAGCCTTGTTGGAGTAGGAGCTTGAAGGGCTTAGGTACATCGGGTAGATTAGGCTTGGATGGTCTCTTACTAACCCATGTATCCCAACTGATTGTCTAGTGGATCGGTTTCCGCTTTGAGGGCGAGAGAGAGGTTTTTCACCAAGTTCTTCGGTTTCTCCTTCGATAACACATCTCGGTGTTATCTGTGTTTGCATCTCTCTACCCTACTCTTGTTCATTTCATTTTTATTGTTGTGTTGCTTTAAATATGGATTAGAGTAGTTGTCTTACTTATACGCTTGTGTTTACACTGTTCCACACTTAGTATTAAATTAATGTAAAATCAACCAAGCCATAACTTTAATTTGGGGGTCTAAACAGCTCTTGTGTTTTCGACACATTTTCGAGCTTTCACTAAATGTCCAAGCTTGCCACAGATCTAAAAAGTTGGCCTTCTTGGTCTGGGACTAGCAGCAGTTGCATTGGACTGGTTTGACTGAAATTGTGAAAATTGATTGAAGTGAGGTGATTGATTATCTAAACTTCTACCTCCTCTTCCACCTCTGTTGTCATAATTTCCTCTGCCCTTCCTCTATTGTATTGATTGCAGTTGCCATGGCTTTGAGGTGGAAGTGGCTGCCATAGCAAAGATTAGATCTTTGACATCCAAACCTTCATTGAGTGATTCCTCTTCTACATTTAGCATTATTGAAAGCTCATCAAAGCTTAATTGAGTACTCCTGGTCCTTATTGCAGACCTGAAAGCATTATATTCTTTAGGTAGACCTTTGATTGTGATGTGAAGCAACTCTTCATCATCGATAATCACACCAACAGCTAGTAGTTTATCCTTAAATACTTTGATTTTCTACAAATAAAGATCCATAGTGTCTGCTCCTTTCTTAAGGTTATGTAATTCACCTTTGAGATTCATTATGTGTGACTTAGAAATGGATGAAAACCTATTCTCCAAGACTTTCCAGACCTCCATAACAAATGAGCAACCTACTGTAAGAGCCAAGATGGAAGGTGACAGAGTGGAACTCATGAATGTAAGCAAAGCTTTCTCCTTTGACATCTAGAGTAAGTAATCTGGATTCTGAATTGTTGTAGTAGCACTAGAAAGATCTTTCAAGAATTTCTCAAGAATTAATTGGGGTTCTTCCAGTAATTCAAAGAGTGAATAGGTTTCCAAAACAATTGAGATTTGGTGCTTCCATACTATGTAATTCGTGTTGTCTAACATGACAATCATCATACTGGCCATGTTTGAAAGGAGTGGCTGATTCATCACATTTGTTGAAGAACTCGAAGAAGTTGAAGAACTCGAAGAAGTTAAAGAGGTAGCCATTGTTGAGCTTGAGGAAGCCATTGATGAACTCTGAGATCGTTTGTTCAGATAACATGAAGCAAAATTATAGAAACAGTATTTTGTTTTGAAGCAAGAACAAGATAAAGCTGTGATTGAATATTGAAGAACTGAGAACAAAGGTTGAGAAGAAAAGATTGAGAGAAAGAAAGAGAAACTGAATGATCTTGTATTTGATTTCTTGCTTAATTACAATCTGTAGTTCAGAGTTTTATTTATAGTACAAATCCTATCAATAACTGAATAATAATAATCTCCACATTATGCGGATCAGATCCGTAAAACCAGGAATGATAGCAACTAATCTCAACTGATTTTCGCGCCCCTGCTAACTGAACTTTGAGCTCATTACATGACACCATTGTCATTCTTTTATACTCAGCCAGCAATGTAAGTGAAACGATGCGTTTAACAACAAAACCTTTAGTAATACGGTGCGTTTCATCCAAATTTAAAAAAAAAAAACCCAACGGTAACTCCCAAATCACCTTCTTCCTCAAGCCTTCTCTAAATTAGAACCCTTCTCTGAGTTCTCAGATTTAGAACCTCCATCATCTTCAACAAACCCGAGTATACGATTCCTCTTATACCTGTGATCAGAGGCTCTGCTATGAAAGTAGCGAGTGTTGCTATCCCAGATTTTAAAAACAAAGCTCGTGAACGCTGCTGCCACATCAGGTTTTCTTTGTCCAACAGCTCATTGATCTCAAGCTGGAGTGTTTTAACCGTATTATAATCTGCCCCCACAGCTGCTGCATATTTGGCCTTAACCTATTGTTTAATTTTTCCCTGAGACTTTGGGCTTGCACTAGCTATTATTTTACTCTCCTTTTTCTTTTTTCCATTTTTAACATTGACTTTGATTTTATAGGTTTTGTTTTTATCTTTCATTAGAAGAATGATTAAATTCCAACGGTAACAATGAAGATAGAAATTTCATTGATAATAAAGCTAAACATTACAATAGTTCATGGACTCATGGTCCATTGGGAGGAGTTTTCTCCCACCCGTGTCTGATATAAATCAAAGGAATCCAATTTGCCTATTGGGCTAAGCATTTGACAACACTAATTTCTTGTGGCCCAAAGAATATATTGGATGAAACTTTTTCTGGTGAGTACTTCCTCAATTAGTCAAAGCCCACAACTCAAAGAAATCTACGTCGTTCAGAGTTTTGAGCTTTTGAATCTTCCCCACAAAATATTTAATTTTGCATCATCGTCAATTTAACCCATGTATCGTTCACTCACTCCCTCGCCCCATTGGAAATGGGCCACCATTGCTTGTAAGTCCTCACACCAAACTTTAGGCATTTAAAAGCAAAGTCATTGACTAGGTTGGGATTGATTGGACTTGGACTTTAATTAAAACCTCCCTCTCTACTCTTGAAAGATTTTTCTCTTTCCACCCATGTACTTTCTTAGCCACCCTCTCCTTAATACCATTAAAGTATTTGCTTTTTATTTTCCAACCATAACTAGTAGGCCAAGATACTTCTCATTTTGAGCCTTGTGAGGGCAACCAATATATCACAAATTTCATGCATAAGCTCCTTGAGTAGTGTTGGTGGCAAAAAAGAATTTCATCTAATTAAATACAAATCTTATGTTTCTTATTTTGCATTTCATTTCAAGGATTGCATGGATTCTATAATATATGAGGATATTGTTAAGTGAAGGAAGATAATGCTTGTCATGCTATTCAGATATATCTTTTACTTCGATAGGAATGGTTAGTTGATCATACTGTTGGCTATTTTACTTCAATAACGATTTGCTTAGTGATAAGGTTTATTAGATAGGATATATAGGTTTGCCTGAGTATTAATGTTATTATTATTATTATTATAAAACTAAAACTTCTGAAATTCACACAATTTTTCATTACAGTATAATATTAAAATAATAATAATAATCAAAATAAAAACTTTTTCTAAATCCCAAGAAAAACATAAACGCAAAATCAGAGAAGCCCTAACGCGCTCTGCCTTCTATTTCCTTCAAAACGCAAACCACTCTCTACTGTTCCCCCACACGCAAATCGCAACTCAACAGCTCCACCTTCAGTCCAAAACGCAAGCCACCATCATTCCTTCTCTCCCACAACTCAACGGCTCCACCTTCTCTGGCACCACCCTTCTCCAACTCTATATTTGTCGGCGCTACCCATCTCTCATTCACAATAGTTTCTCCCCCTCTCTCACCCTCAGTTCTTCTCTCCCACAACCCTGTTGACACCTGGAATTCTACCACCAAGTTTTTTGTTGGGTTCTACCCTATGAAGCACGGGTGCATTTCGGGACTCGGGTGCTAGTGCAAGTGCGGGTGCGAGACTCGGCAATTTTTAAAAAAGGTGGGTGCGGGTGCGGTGGGACTTGGCGATTAAAAAATTATTAAAAATATTTTTATATAGTGAATTTAATATTTTTATATAAAATAAATAAATAAATGTTAGAATTTATTATTAAAAAATAATTATTTATGATTTGTTTTTAATAAAATCAATATTTTTGGTAATTGTAAACAAAAAACCACATTTCAAAAAGGTTCTTTTACTCATTTTTCAATTCCCAAGCCCACCCACATTAAATATTTGACTTTTCCACCACCTTAATTTATATTCTTTTGTTACGTACATTTATTCTTCTTCCATCTTTTTTTTTTTTTTTTTTTGTCTTCTCATCTTCTTCTTCCTTCTGTTTTTTTTTTTTTTTTTTTTTTTTTTTTTTTTCACAAGGCCACATGAAGTAGAAGAATGGCAGCCACTGCCCATTTCGTCATGTTTCGACAGCTGTTACAGCCGGAATCGGCCGTATCGGCATGTTTCGGTGGCCGTATCGAATTCCGTTTCCGCTGGAATCAGCCCGTTTTGGCCCGAATCGGCGCGAATCAGCTCGAATCTAGCCGAGTCGGCGTGAATCCAAATAAATAAATAAAAAGCGGAGAGTCGGCAAGTCGGACGCCGGACACCGCGTAGGACTCCGGTGCAGTGACCTTGGAGCCGCATCGGTGCTTTCTAGGTTCTGCCCCTATCGAATTTTTATTTTTATTTTTGGTAGCTAATTTGAGTTTGGGGTGAGTTTGTAGAGAAATTCGAGTTTGGTTTTGAGAATATCTGCTTATACATGGCTATATTTTGATTGAAATTAGAGAAGCCCCAACACCCTGAGGCAGAACAACCACACTTGAGGGTGTGGTTGCCTTTTTGGTTGTCATCCAATAGGCGTTCTTTATCACATAAGAAGATAACGGAATCCCAACCCTTCACCCTCAAAGTGATTGACAAAATTCCTGAGCCAAACTGAAAAAGGGTCTTTGACTTGGAGGTATGATGCTTCCTTTCCTCTTTCTCTTTTGTCTTAATTTAAGTTTTTTTTGTTTTTGTTTTTGTTTTTGTTTTTGCAGAGTTTCCATGTCTTCTTCTTCTTCCTTTGGATTGGAATTCTAGTATTGGACTTTATTTTTCCCTTTTCCTTTGTATGCAATTTTTATTGGATTTTAATAAGTATGTTTTTAACATGGAGATTGAGACTATAAACTAATGAGTAATGACCCCCGCACACTAGGACAAAGTTTATTATTTCAACATGATTGTGTTATTATGGTGCATGTAGATTTGCAAATGCTTGCAATCCTTTAGCAAAATCAATCAAAATATGAGCAAATATTATCTTCATACTAACGATCATATCATGGCTCTAAGCCAACTTCAATTCTTTCTTTTTTTCAATGATTTTTACACCTTTTTTTTTTTTTTTTTTGGCTCAAAACCTAATTTCCCAACAGCAAGATGTGATTAGGCTAACTATATATTACAAATTGCAGATGATATGCTCCCATTTATGCAGATGATTGTTGTTTCCTTAATTGATTCAGAGAGGGCAAAGATGCCAATTGCCCAAGGTAAGCTCTAAATCCAATTATTATTATTATTATTATTTTTTTTTTTTTTAAAAGAGCCATGGTTAATAAATAGAGCCTCAAAATTTATAATTAAGTAGATGACAGATGTCTTTAACTTATAAGACAATTTTCTCCTAAACTTCTCTGAGTTCAAGTGGGAAGGTTTGAAGTAACTGCCTAGCTAGTAATCCACTTGGAGTGGGTAATTTCTCTTTTTAGGTAGCTGTGGACCAATTGCCCCCATCAGGCACAATTATACATCCTCGACACTAGGTGGATGTGATTTTGACAATAGGCCTATATTCTTGAAGCTAGCATGGTATTTTAACAAGTATGTTTGATTAACATTGTGAGTACAAGCACTAGAAATTTGGATCTTTACAGACTAATATTACTACTTCTTCCTAACATGGGTGTCCAAAGCTCCTCAAGCACACAACTATTTCTCTAGATGTGTTTAGTATTCCCATCTCTCTTACATGCATGTACATAAGTTTGATAAAATTCCTATGTGAATTTTTTTTTTTTTTTGTTATTCTAGGAGTCATATTACATGGAGATTGGTAAGGAAGAAGATAAGTAAAGAATGTGATGCTATGTTGCTGATTTAATCAGGTTGAGATGTGTTTGTCAATCTTCTTTTTTCAATGTCATTTTTTGCGATGTAAAAAAATGACTGGCTAGGTTGCTTATGCCTCTAGACAATTAAAGAATTTTGAACAAAAATTACCCAAACTCATGATTTGGAATTGGCTGCTGTGGTTTTTGCTACAGATCTGATGGTAAAGTATGAATGTTAATAATAGGCCCTTGGTTACAAAATTGTTATGATCCGATATGTAGGTATGATATATAAAAGGTCCATATATGATTTTGGATGAGGGATAGCATGAATGAGAGTCTATATAAAGCTATCTCTCTTGGAAAATCATAGATAGCATGAGATAAAGCTAAAGCATTTGAGGAAATGGATTTTATATAACCACCCATATATGAGAGTCTATATAATTTAGGAGCATCAATCTTCATTTAAACCGGACTTTCGCATTGCCATAGTTCCAATATTTTGAGACGATGGCTTGAAACCTCTATTCTTTCCCAATCATAGCAGCCTCATAGTATTAAGTGCTCAAGGAGTGGAAGTCCAGAAAGATATTCATATAGCCATTTCTCGGTTATTTCTGATAATCGAATACGTAACTCTTTCAAATTTTTATAAGGAAGCAGGCTGAGCTCAGATTGTAGAATCTGGTCTACAGATGCATGATAAAGGCTTGAGTTGGAATAATCCAACTCAAGTTTCCTAACTGTTGAATTCCAATGTACCTTAATTGCCAAGAGATTAGGAATATTGGACAATTAATTTTATACATTCAAACCCAGAACTTCAATCAAATTTCATGTATTCTATGACAGGACACCCAGCAAGTAAATTTTGAATGATTTGATCATCTGCATAAACTCACAATAAAGAGAGTTCTTTCAAAGATGGTAAGTTTATAGCACCACAAGTTGACTTCAACCTACAGCCAAGCAATGTCAACACAGTTATTGATTTTGCAGCCAAAACACTGTGAGGCAAACGATAACACATCTGACCAAACCATCCAAAGTTAAGATCTAGCTCTTCGACATCACTCTCGAGCACAAAGCTAATCCAGCGGTTAACACGAGACATCTGTTTCCGTCTAGTGTTCAAGAATTTGTTAACGAGTGTAAAGTTGTTTACACGTACTCTCTGCCTTCGGTGACTTTGTAAAGTATTGTCCACAAAATTGCATAAGTGACACTTTCTCTTGCTTTCTGAACAACCCCAGTTTGATTCAAAATAGTTTTGATCAAATATCAGAATTGGGAATGTATTCCATACGTGTTTCCAACTCTTGGACAATAGGGTAGATTGAACAACTTGTTTGGTGGGGAGGAATGTAAGGATGTGTTGAAGAACAACTCCTGGTAATGCAGATATACGATCGTCAACTACTGCATCTACACCATCATTAACTTCTACTTCTTGCTCCATAACCTTCCTCCAAAACTGTTTGTCAGACTCACGAGGACATGGTTTAAGGTTTCTAAATTGTATGCCGTGGTTTTTAAAACCAAAAACTAATCTCACGAATGATCTCTATTTCTAAACAAATTCAAAAAATTTTGGTAGTCTTACAATCTTACTAATCATTTATTTATTTATTTATTAGGTGAAAATGAGAGTTTTAAACTGACCACTACTCAACAAAACTAAATATTGACTACTTTTCATAAATATATAGAATTTTAAACCAATTATTACTCAACAACCACAAAGACTTTCTAATACCTTGTTATTAGTAGCCCCACAATTTTACACATTATTTTTTATTAATTTATTTATTATGTTAAAATGAGAGTTTTAAACCAACTACAACTGAAAAGTTTGAATCAAACGGTCCTAGTTTATACTCTATTAGTACCTCTATAATGGAAAGGATTAAAAGGGTCCAAATCCTCCTTGATCTCTATCATAATTATCGAATT
Organism: Quercus aquifolioides; assembly: GCA_019022515.1. NCBI lineage: Eukaryota > Viridiplantae > Streptophyta > Magnoliopsida > Fagales > Fagaceae > Quercus > Quercus aquifolioides. Next base: position 16,992,589 of record CM032328.1, read on the forward strand.
ATTAAAAAAGTTATTATTAATATCTGTTGCGTAAATTTAAATTTTACTATATGTTACTAATTTCTGTCACTATCCTTTTAACTGTAAAATTTATACTGATTTTAGCATTTTTCTTTAAAAAACTGGTAAGAAGATTGCATTAAATCCAATCCCAACTCACAAGTTTTAAACCGGGTGGGCTTCAAAATAAAGAATTATGCTAGTACAATTTTATACCACAATTCGACATATGATGAGTTGTAATTGGTAAATATGTGTCAGTGAGTCATGTAAGGACACACATTTACCAATTACAATTCATCATATAGCGAGTTGTAGTTCAGAATTGTGTCCAATTATATAATTCTAGCATAATTCCCAAGATAAATAAAATTAAACTGTGATGCGGGCCCACGTATTATCAGCGTAGCTCCATTTCAACGCCAGCATCGTGCAAAACAATTAATAGTGAAAAAAAAAAAATCAAAAAACAAAAACACAATAATTTTGGACGGTGTTAGTGTGCCGCATTATTCCCTCCTCTTTTTAATTGTTTTGACTTTTTTTTTTTTTTTTTTTTAATTTTTAGGGAAAAAGTATTGGTTGGAGTCTTTTGATTCCTAAACCATTCCCCCAAAACTGCAAATTGCTTAAAAGAGGAATAAACGTGAATTAGAATAACAACATACTTATTGTGGGAGAGGATTTGTTCCAAACCCGCAAGCACTTTGTCCGCTTTGGGGCCGATTAGACTCACGTGGCTTTATTCTTTATAAGCGACGTGAGCAGTTTTTAAGACATCCTCCTACATTGAAGAAATATGCGTCCCACTTTTGCGGGTTTGGAACAAATCCTCCCCCACACTTATATACTAAAATTTGAGTTTGAATTATTTTACTTATTTTAACTTTTTATCTTATTTATTTTGGCACATTTTAAAAAAAAAAAAATTTGTAGGAATAATTAATTTTTGTTGACTTTCAGCCAACAAATTACTCCAAATGCTTCTTAAAGTGAAAGTGTTAGCTTTAAAAAAAATTATTAAAAAAAAACGCATTTTTAGTTAGTTGAAAATTGTTTGAACCTCAACTTTTTAAAGATATAATTGAGTTTTTATCCAAATTATTTACAAACAATATAAACCAAAAAATTAAATTAAATTAACCCCAAACACATAAAATTTGTCAAAATGTCAAATGAATTTGTACAAACAATGAGATTATAAATGGATAAGACTTTGATTTAGTGGCTCAACATGATACAAACATGTGATAAATTTTACACACGTATTTTTGTTTCATGCTCAAAACACCAATATTTTTGCTGAAAACTCAAGCCATGTTCAATTAAAAATAATGCATTTTTTATCCAAATTATTTAGGATTTGAAACCTAGTTTTCTTAACTGATCCTCAAAATAAAAACTTACTTAATTGATGATGAACTATTTTTTTATAATTATTTTATTTGGTGTTATATCAATCTCATCCAGAAAAAATTGACATATGGCTAAGAACATTGAATTAAGAAATATTTTAAAAAAAAATTTCCAAAAAAAAATTAATTAATTTTTTTAGGATTTTTTATGTTTTTCACCATATCAAAACTTTTTAAAAATAATTTATTAAAGATTGCTTTAAAAATGGTAAAACACCCATTAAAACGAACCTCTTACTATTATGCTAAAAGAAGGAAGAAGATTGGGTCCAGTATCCAAAAGCACTAACCCGTTAAGATTGTGACAATATGTAAAATTGTCCCTCCTAAAAAGATTATTCCAAAATAAATGGGTAATAGTTAGGAGAGGTGCACCAGCGTTGAGCAGAAGGAAGGTTATTAGATACCTCAAGAAAGCCTGACCGGAACCACACGTGCAAGTTTCCCCATCATTTTTAAATATCAGAGCATCTCTAATAGTGTATGTAAAGGTAAAATATTCTCTATAATAGAAAATTAGACAAAAAAAAGCCACTCCAATAGATTCTTTATACTTGACATTTTTTTTAACTCAGGAACAGTAGCTCATCAAGTCTGATGGGCTACTCTTTCTCAAAAAAAAAAAAAAAAAAAAAAAAAAGTCTGATGGGCTACTGTTCATTCTTCAAATATTTTTTTCTATTATAATAATCAAGTTTTAAATAAAAAAATATTGGAAGATGTTTAGTTGTTAAAAAAAGAATAAATAATTAATAAAGAATAAATAAAGAAATAATATTTAAATGAAATAAAAAATAAGATAGAGAATCTGTTGAAAGTGTATTTGAAAAAGTAGGTAATTAAAAATTAAATATCACTATTTATTATTCAAATTGTACAAAAATTTGACTACCCAGATGCTCTCTACATTGCGGGTGATTTGCTCCGATAATTAGGCAGAAACAAACCCCAAACCCAAACCCACGTGTCAGCGCCCTTTCATTGTTTTCCTATGTGTCACTCCCAAATTCTCGATTCCTCAGACACCTGTGTTAACTATGAACTTCTCTCTTTGTCTGTCCGTTTTTGTAACGGTGTTGCTGGTTTTATCAAGAACCCAACTTGCCGTTTTGAAAAAAACTTCTCTGTTAGGTAAGGTTGCTACTTGGTACCAGCCTTTTTGATCCCAAATAGAGAGACACATTTGCCTTTTTTTTTCTTTTTCTTTTTCCTCTTTTTTTTTTTTTTTTTTTTGCTTTTTTTGAATTGGATTCCTAGACCCATTTCGGTTTTTGAGTCATTTTAGTAGAAGAGCCATGCCTTTGGTTGGTAAAGTATCCCTTTGATCCAAAAGAAGTAGACCCATTTGGCTATTTCAGCCATTCCAACAAGAAAAATCAAATCTTTGGTTGATTTAAGAGCCATTTGTTACTAATTTTGGAGACCCCTTTGCCTGTTTGAGTTGTTGAAGAAGATTTGGTGTTTTGTTTTACATTTTTTTTTGGTTGCTTTTGGGGGTGGAGCGGGTGGGTGGGTGGGTGGGAGGGAATGGAAATGAATAGAATCGAGGAGGAGCAAACTGCTTTTGAAATAGGGGTGGTGGTTCCAAAGAGGAATGTGGAGGAAGAAAATGAGGATTGTAACTGTGTGGAGGTTCTTGTTGATGAGTTCACGAAGGTTGGTTTGATTGTTGAGAGAGTCCAAGGTGTTGCTGATGAGTTCATCAAGGTTTTATCTTCTACTTTGTCTCCTTAGCTCTCCTACAATCTTTGTTAATTAGTGATTTTTTTTTATGCCTTGTGCTGGTACATACCATTTACATTGTGTATTTTTGTTGAATCTTATGTTATAGCTCAAGAATCTTCTTTCCTTTGTGGTTCATGGATGTGGCTTACTAGGAAGCTACATTATTTTAATTTCCGTATGAATCCTCATGTTTGTGTATGTATGTATGTACATGCCAGAATTTGAGGTGTTTTTAGGTGTTTCTTCACTGTGATGTATTAGTTAATAGGGTAGGTAATTGCTGTGGAATCGATTTCGTGATATTAATTTGTTCTATTGATTATTCTGATGAGGATTTACTAGCATGCTCTTTAAACCCTCAGGAGCAGATTAATTTCTAATTTAGGACCTTCATGTCCCTCTAAGAGAGAGAGGAGAAGGGTGAGAAAATGTTGTTTCTGATGTTTTAGTTTTTGTTGACATAGAGAAAATTTATGCAATTTGGCAATATTTCATTCTACATTTTTGCACCATACATCCCTTCTGGCTGACCTGAACCTTAAGTAATTTAAGTTTAACTCTTTGCTAAGTTGAGCTGCTGATTTTATCAATCTTTATTATTTCAGCTGGCAGCACCTTTGGAGACTTTGGGGAGGGCTGCTGCTGAGTTAAAATTAAAGAAAAGCACCCATATTGGTAATGATAATGCAGTTTCTAGATGACATTTTTTCCCTGTCTAATTTGACATGTTTCATTTGTCCTCTCTTATGAGTACTAGAGCTCTTTGATTTTCATTAAAAAAAAAAGTATGCATTTTATCTTACTAGAAAATATAATATGCTCTACTCTATCTCAGGTATGGATCTACAATTTGAATGGGAGGAGGTTGATGCTTTTGTGAAACAGCCTGATGGTTCATTGTTCAGTTGGTTTGAGCGTTTTCATTGCTACAATCACTTAATATATGGGATTGTGAGTCAACTTTTCCACACTCATACCATTCTTTATCATGATATCCTCCCCCTCCCTTTTTTTCCTACATTTTTGCTTCTACTATTAAGCAAATATAGTATACTATATGATGCAGGAGATGCAAGAAGATTATTATTTAGTATTATTTATGTTTGCAAGTCAATTGTATTTTTATGTTTTAGGTCGTATTAGTTTATTGGGCTATTAGTATTTTGATTTAAAAGCAAGGTTATTTTTGTAATAAGGCAATTAGGGTTTCCTAGCCAATTAGAACTAGGGTTTAGCAATCCTTTATAAGCAACCTATTGTAATCCTTGAGAAGATAGTTTATATTTTGACGAATGAAAAAATGGCCGTTTGGTCTCTTTTAGTCTGGTGCTGACTCCAGGTCTACCCTAGGTGCTGACTCCTAGTGGTTTTCCCGCTTGGTGCTGACTCCAAGCAAGGCTTAGGTGCTGATTCCTAGGTCATATCCCTTTATTTTATTGTTGTTTCAATTTTGTTCTGGTTATCCTGCGTCACTAAATGAAGGCAATCAATATTGCAATGATTTTTTTTTTTTAAATGAATATTAATTCACTAAATATAAATTTACCTTACATCCACTGAATGGAAGTATTTCCTACACCACAATCAACCAGCATACATGCCTTTATACTTCTTTTTAGAATTTGTCATAAATTGGTTTCATACTGCCACAGTACACTGATGGCTCTAATATTTGATATTTTGACCTTATATATGATATATAAAAGTTATTTTCCCAACATGTAGTTTGAACATGATTTATTAGTAAAGCTGATATACAGACTGAAATTTACAGGTGAACAAGAGCAAGTCAGCTGTAACTTTAAAGTATGATGGAAAAGAGTTTTGTTGGGAAGTTGGTGAAAATTTAGTTCCAAAATTGGAATCAGTGCTTTTCATAAAACAAGTCTTTCCTTTGCATGGTATGATTAACTTATCACAAAACTATTGTGGTTCTGGTAGCATCTGAATTTTAAAGTAAGATGACTTTTGGTTGATAGATGAAATGAAGAGGAAGAAACTCCTTAAGAATTGGGCACTGAACTGGTGGGACATTACAGACCAACCAATCGATGAGATTTATTCATATTTTGGGGCAAAGGTAACTATAGCTTTATTTATAGTTCTTTTGTCAGTTTTCTAATAATGTCTTTGCCAACTTATAACAAGGAATTAATACTTTGCAGATTGCAATCTATTTTGCTTTCCTTGGAATGTATACACGATGGATGTTCTTCCCAGCTGCATTTGCTATCACTGTGCAGTTGATTGATTTTGGGTTGGCTACACTACCTCTTAATGTGCCTGCAGGCTGTTAATGTTTTTTTGTATATTTGAGAATCTGGTACAATATTGCTTATAAATAAATAAGTTGCTTCCTTAAATTCCTTTTCCAGGTCATTGCAGTTATTGGTGCTCCCTATTTTCTTCATAGGCATAATATTATGGGCTGTAATGTTTTCCCAGTTCTGGAAACGTAAAAACTCCGCCCTTTTGGCCAGGTTAGTCAATTATGTCTGAATATTAGATTCTTCTTCCTATTTTCCTTCTGTGTTTTGTCAATTATACGTTGGTATCCTTCATGTCATTCTGTCTTGGTTTTGCTTTTATAGATGGCGAATCAGTTATTCAGTTGGAGTGGAGCCTGGATATAAACTTCTGGGCATGGAGTGGGGTTCCTTACAGTCACCTGTAAAAGCATTAAGAAAATGGGGGACTGATAAAACAAGCGAGAAAGAAGTGTACCAAAGAAATGAGTGGTTTGGACATCTCCTGAGATTCAGAAATGATGCTATAGTTATCATGAGTATTATATTCCTTCAGCTGCCATTTGAGTTGGCATATGCTCATCTTTACGAGGTTATTGTCTCTGATGTTATGAAGTAAGAGTCTCAGTTATTTTCATTTAGGTTTTTTCCCCCTTAATATAATGTTTCTTAATGAACAAAATTATGTTGATAATTTATTGCCAACAACAAGAATGTGTGTTCTCGAGCTGTCTTCTCCTCAACCCTCCAAATGTCTATGGCTCTCTTATACCTTCATCATGCGTTCTCTTAAGTCAATTTAATATAAGTTATATCCATCTTCTACTTCTGTTGTCCGAGTAAGATGATGATGCTACCACAAACCACCTCCATGAACCTTCCTTTTGAGTATTATAAGATTCTATCCATAATATTCCTTTCTTTAAATCCAGTCTTTCTCCATTGATTTTATTTAAACCTCCAGACTTCTTTTGGCACAAGAAAGATGAAGGTTTAGAAGGTTTATCAAGGTGAGGTCCACAACCCTAGCCACCAGCCAATTCCTTGTCATACAGACTCAGATGCTTATCTGTTGCTATCATGTCAAAATCTATTTCCGTTGTCCAGGTTTAGGCTTTCTACATGAAGGATGGACATTTTAAAAAAATTCTATTAAGTGATCTTCCCCAAATTTTCATGCTAAAACCCCCTTTTTCCAATTTCCTTTAATATTGTATAAATTTCTTCTTGGATTTGTTAATGAAGATGACATTTTTTTAATTTTTCTTTTCAGGTTTGGGCTGACAGCTGTTTATCTGTTTGCTATTCAGCATTTTACACGGATTGGAGGTAAGATATCGGTTAGGCTCATTAAGTATGAAAACAATGAAACTGCAGAAAAAAGGGCTGACAGCTTGGTCTACAAGGTATTGACTAGAATTTTCATACATCCCTTGTGGCTTTTCTTGTCCCTTTATGGGGGATTTACTGCACTTCAAGACCATAATTGCTCTTGCAGGTCTTTGGTCTTTATTTCATGCAGACATATATTGGAGTTTTCTATCATGCTCTCTTGCACCGCAATTTTTTGACTCTCCGCCAAGTCTTGATTCAGCGTCTTCTTATATCTGAGGTGAAGTAGATCCTTTTTTGTTTGGATTCTTTTAATTTAGATTTCACTGCTGCTTGTCTTGATATGCTCTTGAACCGGAAATGTTATCCAGGTTTTGGAGAACTTGTTGGAGAACTCTTTACCCTATCTTAAGTACAGCTACAAAAAATACAGAGTCCGGTAAGTTTCTTCTGTCTGCTGTCATGTCTTGATGACTTAGCCTTTTGGGGGCATGCTTAATTTTACCTTCTTTTTGTGTTACCTGAACATGGATTGATGCATCGTTCCGTCATCAAGAAAGAAGAAAAGACGTGAAAAAGGATCATCAACAGGGAAGATCCAGTTTTCTTCAAGAGTAGAGAAAGAGTACCTGAAACCTTCTTACACAGCAAGCATTGGTGAGGAGCTTGAAGATGGGCTGTTCGATGGTAATATGCCAAATAAATTTATACTGTAAAACCAGATTCATTTTGAAATCATATTCAATTATATGCTTTTTTTTTTTCTCAAAGTACTATAAATATCATTTTTATAAACTGTTTTGGAGAGAAGTCTTGGTTGAGTTAGAATTGTAAAATTGGATTGGAATTATATGCATGAAACTTAGTTTGCATTTGGGAATTGTTGAAAAAGTTTTGACTTTGGCATGTCTCAGCTTTTTTCAAATAATCTAGCTTTTAACTTTTTGTAACACATTTAACATAAAAGTTACCAAAAACTATATCTTTTGATAAACAATATGCAAATAAGCAATTCCCAAATGGACACTTATGCTTCATGTGAGGTTTGCATCAACTTACTTCATTAATTTGTACTAGATATTTTGGTCTTTCTTTTTCTCTAAAGTTCCAGTGATAATGTTAGCTTGTTAATTTGAACTGAAGAATTCATGTGTTCTGTAGACACGGAAATTGGAACTCGAAAGGTTTTCTTCCTTGTTTTTTTAAATCAATCATGATGTTCTCATAATGTTTCCATTTTGACTGATTATCAAGATTCACCTGCAGACTGTTTGGAGCTGGCTTTACAGTTTGGAATGATCATGATGTTTGCTTGTGCATTCCCCCTCGCATTTGCCTTCGCTACTTTGGTATATAATGCTTTTTGTGGTACTTCCACCATGTGTTTTTTCTCTTCCCTTATATTTTATTTTATTTTTGAGTTTGTTTTGATTCAAAGTAAAGTGAATGATGAAGTTCCACAATTTGCAGAACAACATTACAGAAATTAGAACAGATGCATTAAAGCTGCTTGCCATGTTAAAAAGGCCTGTCCCTCGTGCTGCCACGACGATTGGTGCTTGGCTGAACATTTTTCAGGTACTTAATTATCTGGATGTGAGAACTATTTTATCATGAATACTCTTGGAAAAAAAAACATCTACGCTTATTTCTACATTTAAAATACTAGGACAACACAAACTAGATGGGTGTGATCATGTAGATGCAACACTATGATGGACTGAAAAATCACAATTTCATAGTTCGTACAAACGTTTTCAAATTCACAAAGCAGAAATCATTGATTTTTCTGTTCTCTGTTCCTTTCAAAACTCCACACTAGATGCAAATCTAAAGATGGTTTTCTACGTTCTCCATCAATGCCCAACTGATTTTAGTATGTCTCTTCAATTTTCAGTTCCTGATAGTAATGTCAATATGCACCAACTGCGCATTTCTAGTATGGTTTTATGATCATGAGGGGAAATGGAGCATAGAGCCTGGACTTGCAATAATTTTGGTCATTGAACATATCCTCCTGTTGATTAAGTTTGGATTCTCCCGCTTTGTTCCTGAGGTGACTCTTGTCTCTTTTGTAAAGTATCTTCTTTTCCATATCCATTTCTCTTACTTATGTAGAATATGTATAATACTATAATTTGAATTAAGATTTTTTGGGTATTAATAAACTAAAGGTCATATGGAACTTTGTTTTCTGGCAGGAACCCGCGTGGGTTAGAGCCAATCGTGTGAAAAATGCCACACAGGCACAGGATGTGTGTTCAAGACAGCTCTTGAGAACCATTTCTGGTGGCAGAAAGATGTTTGGCGAGGTAAAAGAGAGTGAGAAGAATGACTTGTGACCTCAATTTCTTCTCCACTGCATTTATGGCACAAAAGAAGAAAAGGAACCAGAGGTTTTTTCCTGTAATAGTTCTTTGGAGCTGATCAAAGTTTTGAGGTCTGACCGTAGAGTCATGCTTGTTTATCCATGTAGAGAATTCTTGTACATTTGGCTCAATCTTGTTCTACACTTCGGTGGATAGCAGTTTTCTTTTAGGAAAATTTTGCATAGGGATTTCTAGAATGCATGCTTCATTTATGAGGAGGATTTAAAGCAAGATGTGATCTTTCTAAGCAGAGCCTTGGAAAATATTCTCCTGTTTTTTTCTTTTTTCTTTTTTTACAGTTGTTATCTGTATTATAATTGACAAAAAAAAAACATTACAAAAATCAATGTAGAAAAGTTTTGATAAATATATACATCATGTTTGTTGTTATCTGTATTATAATTGACAAAAAAAAACACACACACACACACATTACAAAAAACAAGGTAGAAAAGTTTTGATAAATATATATACATCAACTTTGTTGGTGCTCATAGTTACTGTGGCAAATCCAATCTTCCATGCCAATTTGACTCACTACAAACTAGCACATCACCGAATGGGTTCGTTTCGTTTTTTATTCTATTGTACATTATCTAGATCTAAACAATGCGTCACAAGAAAGTTTATACAAAAACATGTTGTGTATAGTATGATACAACAATAACCACAAACCTTAGTCTCTAAATTCTTAGATGTTATTTATGTTATAAAATGAATTTGACAAAATCAATATTTGTACAATTTGCTGTTGTTGAGTTGCTACCCGCTAGCTGTGGTGCAACGATGGTCATGTTACGTTGTTCATGGTCTTTTTTCTATGATGGAATTGTACAAAAGAAATGCCACTGTTTTGCAAGTAATATGCTGCCTCTTGATTTCAGGCATAGCGGAATTTCAACCCTTACTAACCTGGTCCACTTGATTTTGGATATTTGTTCATTTTTTTTATTTCAAGCTTGATTTCTCCTCTTTATTTTTCCTCTTTTTTAATCCATGAAAAAAAGAAAAGAAAAAAACACTTGCAAATGCAGTCAATGTTCTCGCACCACTTATTCCCTGCTTACAATGAGTAGAGCTTTTTTGGTAATGTTGTTCTAATAACGTTATTTGTATTTTTTGAATATACGTATGGGTGAAAAAGTGTGAAAATACGTATAATGTTCTTTAAACACTGAAAACTATTGTTCAAAATACACTACCAAACACCCCCTAATTTTTCTTATTGTTGGAATCACCATATTGTTCATATTCACACTTCAAGAACAAAACTTTAATTTTTGAACTTTGATAGTCAACAAAAACCATGGGATCTTTAGGTTTTGGTTTTGCTCACAACCTTGGTAGTTATGTAAAAACCAAAAATCATTTCAATGAACAGGCAATATAACTGAAAGAATCGCTCCCAATCCCTTTATATCCTCTCTTGAACCCAAACAGGCGAAAAACAAAATCCTTTCCTGCATGATAAATCATATCAATCCCTAGGCTCCGCAGCGAAAGGATAGCACCAAAGTTTGATATCATGAAGATCTTCCTGCAATTTAGTCCAATCAAAAAGAGAGAAATCACACTACTGGGAATTCTTTATTTTTATTTTTATTTTTCAACATTTTTGTTTGAGATAAGCTAAAATTCATTGCTCTCTAATTTCAATTTTCCACTTAGAGCATGCATCAAACATATATAAGCTCTCTGCCAACAACAAAGAATATGAAGTATTAAAGGCAAAAAAAGTATTATAGGCCACATTTAATCTGTCTGAACTCCACCATGAAGTCAGCAAGAGAAAACCACAGGAAAGGGCATCCCCTTATAGCAAAACAAAACCATGACATACTTAACAACATTACTGAAACAAGGCTGGGTCCAAACCCCTTCAATATTATGTCATCACACAACAATGGAAAGTTTTGAGCAACCATAAAACAATCTAGCCAGGTCTTGGATTCCCGGATTAAACTTAAGACCAACTTCCTTTGGTAAAGCCTGTCAATTGTAACTTGAGGAATACAAAGTACAATGCAAAAGTTCCCAAACACTGCAGAAGAGAATCAAGGCAAGATAGCAACAGAAAAGTATAAAAAGAACAGTGCCAAATTGGTATCATTACAAATCCAATGGTTGAGCAGTAAAATAAATCCTGAAGCAGTGAAATCTTAGATTGTAGTCTCAAATCTCTGAAATAGCAGCAGCAATAAAGACTACATCATACCTTGCACAAACTTTTACAACATCCTTCAAGAAGTGCACTATGCCACAATCAGTTGACTCTTAATCCGAATCCTCGTATACTTCTCCATCATCAGATACCTCATCAAAGGATCTTATGTCAAGCTGGTAACGAAGTATACCCCCGATCCCACCAAACCCTCTGCAAAATTGTGATCCCTCTTGGGATTTGTTGGTGACAAATTCAAGTGTGCAACCAAACCGCTTGTACTCATTCGCAAACCATTCAAGTAAGGGCAACTTCTCCTGAACCTCCAACTCTGAGGAGGTGGCTGAATCCCGGAAGTTGCTCTGATCAGCCTCTTGTTCCTTGTTCAGGTGCTTTATGACAATCTCACCTGTGGTACTGTTCTTCAACACATACCTGTTAATATCCAAGTTTTCCCACACAATGAGGGTTTCCACAGCACCCATTTCTAGAGTCTTCAACGTGTCATCAACACCAAAGACATATTTACCAGTATCCTGACTGATCTCCTCAAAGTATTTGCCAATCAAGCGTTTCTCTTGTATAAACTTCACATTGGATAGAATTTCTGAGGAAAGCTCAATGGCTTGATTGAAACCATTTTCCCCTCCATAAGAAACATCAACCACATTCAATATCTTTGCTTGTAATCGAGGATCAAACATATCTGACTGACTGAGCTCAGTCTTGAAATCAGCTGAACCAGCAAGTATAAGCCCAGCAACATTAGGCTGACTTGTAGCAGGATTAATGAAGAACTGTGTGGCAAGTTCTGCAGTCTTTCTTACATAGTTGTGTCGCTTTTCCATTCGAAGACGAGCAAAACGTAGAGCTGACTGCCCTCCTCTGCCATGCTTCTTTGGTAGATCGACTGTGAACTTATGAAGCACTTCTCTTGTGTTTCCACTCAATGTCCCAAAAAGGGTGCCATTTCCATCCATGACTATAAAACCAAACTTGTCATCAGATTCTAAAAGTTCATTTAGAGCTTCTGTGTGAAATTTATTGTCACAGAGGTAGAGTGATGCATTTATAGGCTTAAAAGGCTCAAAGTCAATCGTAACCTTCTTTTCCTTGCCATCTTCAGTAACAATTGTTCCAGTATAAAGCACCAGCCCATTGGGAGGAACCTTGTTATAAAGCTTTAGCCTCTGTTGAGCAGAAGTAATGGCCCCCAACACTGACTGACGGTTCACCCTACTTTTGATGTTTGAAGCAGTTCCAAATTCATCACCTAACATCTTAGTGACCCGAGATATTTGATCACGGGGAGGCATAATAAGAGAAATCATGCTGGTACCATTGCCTCTTGCAGCTTCCAATGCTTTGATCAACTTCTTGATTTTCCATATCTCAATGTTCTTATCCGTTTCTTGAGCATCTGCCATTTTATGTTTTGATAGACACGACTAAAAATACCAGCCTAGCAATAAAGGTGAAAGTTAGAAAAATATTAATTAAAAGTTATAAAAAAAAAATGCAATAGCATCATCAACCTTTTAGTTTTAAAAAAGGACTTTACAATCCAAAAACCACTAAAATAGGACCACAGAAGTATCATAAATTAGTGTCATAAATTCACAAGCATTATAATGATTAATTAATACTAATACAACTTTACAACAACAAATGATATGTGTTCCGCGTATTATCAAAACATGAATGCATACACAGACAAAAACAAGGACCATGTGAATATTTATATAGATGGGCAAAAGCTGGGAGAATTAACCATTGAGTTGTCAAGAATATTCATATTCATCACTATAAAGCTCAGTTAGTAATTCTACATAAATGCATGTATAATACAAGTACTTTTGTAGAGACAAGTTTTATATAATTGTTGCTCAGATTCAGCAGAACCCATGAACTGCAAATTTTTACCGCAACTAGTCCTACGATGAGACCCTAACTAAGAAATAAGCCAAGAGCTCTATGCCATTTCCAGCACCCACAAAATTAACACACATACAAATCTCAATATCCTCATTTCCAGTTGCAACAAACAGCAAAAAAGCATATCATGAGCCACCCATGTAAGATTCACATACCCTTTAATAATTACTTCATAATTCATATTAATGCTTACAGATCCTAGTAAATAAATTTGTGTTAATTTTTATGGTGATGCAATCTGATATGCTTTCCAAGTGAGGCCGAGGGTATCGTCATGTACAACAACCACCAAGCCTTAGTCCCAAAATTTTGGGGTCGGTTATAGATGGTTAGGTCGGTCACATGTATTCTTTTCTACCAAAGTTTGGCTCTATATAACTTCCTTAATTCACATGTCGTTTTTTCACTACTACTATAAATGTCATCAGAAAAAACACTACCCAAGATGTCAACACTAGTATTTATTAAGTATAACACAATGAACTGAGAATCACCCACCATTTCATTTGCCCCTACAATTATAATCAGCTTCAAAATTTCATCTAAACGAATAAATAATCAACGCAAACCCAAATCATAATCACTAATGAATTACCAAATCATCACTACAAGTGATACTATCAGTAGCATCAAATGGACCCATAACATTCAACCATGTAATAAGATTCACATGGGTACACCTATAACTAACTTAACTAACTATAATACACACGTTCTTTTTTTTACCAAATTTGAAAATGTTGACTAATTTTTTTTGAAAGATCTGTTCCAATTTTGCCCCCCCAAAAAAGTTTCTAAAATTGTTTTCAATAGGATCCAAAACTAGTTGCGAAATTGGCGTAACCGTAAGATCATAACCGCATCAATATTTTCCATCCAAAAAAAATAAAACAAAAATCAGTTAATATAAATCTCAAAGTAACAGAATCTAAACTATAACGAAAATTTATTTAAGGAAATAGAACAAAGAAAAAAAAAGGTTATTATTACCTTAGTGGTTAGGACCAATCGGAAAAGGAGACTTGGAAGGACTTACAGTGAAGCCCTCTGCCTCTCAAAGATGCTCTTAGGGTTTCTTTAGCACCGACTTTTGAGGGATTTTTTATTTATTTTTTATTTGTTTAATTGTTGGGCCCACAAATAAGATGAGATGAAACTACAAAGTTAGAAATCTGGCCCAAATTTTAAAGGGCTACTGGGCCTTCATTCTTCTAAAACCTAAGCCTAGAGAATTTGATTTTTTTTTTTAATTGATTTTTTTGGATGTAAAGGCACCAATTGATTTTTTTTTTTTTTGTAAACTTCATATTCTAACCTTAGTTCTTCCTTCAATCATATGATATTTTACCAATTAATTTTTTTTTTCTTCTAAAAAAATCCCTCGTATAATGTTTTCTTTCATCTTGTCTGAAATGATGATATAGTTGAGTTTTTTTTTTTTTTTTTGGTTCATGAGAACAAACTAGATTGGAGTCACAGTGTACAAATTTTAAATTGCTTTGCAACTTCTTTTTATTAAGTAGTTTTGGCAATTAACTCAATCAAAGCACATTGCTACAAATACTAAAGAGCAAAAGAAAGACACGCAAATAATTTTTTTTTTCTTTTGAGAAAGTTCCAACATAAGGCGCCCGTTCTTAATGATAACTCTTTATCGTCAAACCAAGACACCAATCGGTTTTTAGTGTAAGCAGAGATTGAACTCTAAATTTCTTATTTAATCATTAAAAATTTTATCAATTGAGTTAACTGAAACTCACGACACACAAATAATTTAATTAACCACATTTACAAAAACACTAGGGAAAAAAAAAGAATTATGGCTTTCAATTTTAGAATCTCCCTTCATCAATGGATAGCATTTTATTTATTTATTTTATAACATAAAGGAACCTTTCTAAAAAAAAATAAAAATAAAAATAAAAAACTATTAAGACTTGTGTAAAACCTATATCAGCTTACCTCACCTGCCAAAACCCACTTATCAGAGCAAGCCTTTTGAAAGTGGGTGTCCGACCTAGTTTGTTATGTCACCATCTTAAAGACAAAATGAAAGAAGATGTTACATTTATTTTACCATTTTATTTTTAGTTTGTAAATTTTTATATTAAAGTTAGATAATAATTTATCATTTTTCTTCATTTCAATGCTACTATTAAGATCAGATTAAAAGCAATGCCTATTTTCTTGGTGAGGCACCTCGTTAATCAACAACGTGATGACTAAGACATGAGTAAGATCATAGTAGTATGCATAGGAATTTTCTGAGAAAAAGAAGAGAGAGGTTATTATTAACGTGCGTGCACGGTTGGATTTTTAGAAGTTTCTTTGGCAAAGCAAAAAACCCCTTGCTTACCAAGCCATTGATTGATGAGTTTATTAAGTCTGACTAACTATCAAATAAATACTAAAATATTAGAGAAATCATGATAGCATATTATTGGAACTGATCCCCACCCCCCAAACACTGACATTTGACACGTTTCGTGAGGTTGTGTTTTACCTAACAAAATAAAAGAATTATCACGCTTTGTTCTTCATTTTATAAAACTAAATATATAAATAAGTTCAACCCACTACCCACACACACACAGCTCTCTTTTATTTATTTTTTTAAGAGAAAGAGGATTTGATTTATGGAGTATTGCTTCATAATTATTACTCATTAGTGTGTAGTCGCATGCATATACATGAGTACAATTAAAATTTTAGAAGAAATTCAAATTATATATGGTATTAATTTACACTTTTTTGAAACCATACCTTTCTAAAATATGTAATGGTTTCTTATTTTATTTTATATATATATATATATATATATATAATTTAGAATTTAATTGATTTTTGACTTTTTGGTTTTTACACTTAATAATTCACTTGCCACCAAAATAAAAAACTTAGATGGACACATGGCGAAAATTTGGATTCTTATTGAAATCCAATTTAGAATCATATTAGATTTGGACTCTTCAATTTTTACACTTAATAATTCACTTTGCACAAAATTAAAAAATTAAATAGGACATGTGGTGCAAAATTAAGAATCCAATTAAAATCTAATTGAATTTTTTCTCATATTTTTCTATTAATATATATATATATATATATATATATATATAGAGAGAGAGAGAGAGAGAGAGAGAGAGAGTCATTATTTCAAGACACTAGTAAATTTCTTTTTTATGTAGACAAGATTCGGTTCTATATTTTTTATATTCAGTGATATAAAGATTTTACTAATTGAGTTTATTGAAATCCATAATTTAAAACATTTTCTAATCAAGGTTATTGAAACCAGTGGCGGCTTGGTGTATTTGGGAGCCTTAAACGAAAACTAAATTGAGATATTTTATATATTTAAATGACTTTTTTAAATTAAAAAAAATTAATATTACTTAAACTCTATTATCTTATTTTAGATGCAAAATTACTATATAGATTTTTTTTTTTTTTTTTTTTTTTTTTGAGAAAGTCTATAAACACAAAAAATTTGACAAAACTTTTCACACCTGTTAATGTGATAGATTGATAGTAGTAAGTAAAAATGTGATATTAGTGGTTGACCTAGATGAGAACTAGTAAAAGTTTGTCAACTCAACTGTTGTGAAAATTCGTGTATTGCTTTTTTTTATAGAAGTTCTTTATTCACAACATTTTCACAACAAATCTTAGGTGTTAAGTTGTTACTAGTTCTAATTTGAACCCACCATTGAAATTACTTTTTTGCCCACCAATAACAACTAGTAACAACCTGACACTTAGGATTTGTTGTGAAAAATGTTGTAGACATAGCATTTTTCTTTTTCTTTTTTTCTAGTTTTTCATTTGATAAAAAGATATTATTTTATTCATTGGTTAATATTTGAGTTGAACTAATACTATTATAATGAAAAAAATAACCATATTGGTTAAAATTTAGGGGCCTTAAGCAAGTGCCTCATTCACTATACCACATAGCACACCTTGATTGAAATTAATCCCAAAGAGAGCCCCTAAACCTTGACAGAGTTGTTAAGGTAGGGTTTGTTATACCAAACACAATAAAAAGAACAAATTTGGTAAGATTGGTTGTGTGCGTGTAGGACAAAATTGTTTTTTGCCCCTTTCTGGAAAAAAATCCAGCATTTTGCCCTCTTTCTCAAACTAATTAGGGAAATATCCCTCTTTTGAAAATCGAGTTTCTGAAAATCGATTTAGGCCCTATAGCGGAGTTTTTAGGGACCCTATAGTGACGTTTTAAGGACCTATAGTGACGTTTTGTAACTCAATTTTCATAAAGTCGAGTTATAGGTAAAAAGAAGAAAAAAAATTGCATGTAACTCGACTTTATGAAAATCGAGTTACAAAACGTCACTATAGGTCCTTAAAACGTCACTATAGGGTCCTTAAAAACACCGCTATAGGGCCTAAATCGATTTTCAGAAACTCGATTTTCAAAAGATGGGCATTTCCCTAATTAGTTTGAGAAAGAGGGCAAAATGCTGGATTTTTTTTCAAAAAGGGGCAAAAAGCAATTTTCTCCTGTGCGTGTATATATATATATATATATATCCCACATGTTAGTCATGATCAATAAAAGAATATATAAATAAGTTCAACCTAAATCGAGGGCTTGAGGCTTTTTCATTTTTTCCCTTCAACTCTGTGCAAGTATTCACCATTCTTCTCATTTCTGTAATTACTTAAGCCTAAAGATAAGAAAACTAATATATATATAATATATATGAGAGAGTTATTTTTTAATTAGTCAAGTAAAGTACACAAGGATGCCAAATTGTCAAAGCATAAACCAAGTACTATAGGTGGGCCTTTTGTAACTTCAATAGGCTCGAATTATTTATATGCAATTCTAGCTGAGAAAACTGTCATATATATAGTGTTAGTTTGGATAGCAATGCGTTTGCGTTTGTGCAGCATCTACGTTTTTTGTGTGGGTCCCGTGCACTGTTCACAGGACCTGCAAATACGAATTTTAGCAAAAAAAATTAAAATTGGGTCTCACGGCACTATTCACACATTTAAAAATTATTTTGCTACAATGTTTTCAGTTTTTAGTTTTTAGTAATAAACAGTATCCAAATAGACCCATATGAATTGTAATGAGAATACTAATTATGCGTTTTTAGTACTATCATGCATCTGTGTTTTTTTTAAAGCGTATTTCAGCAAAGCCAATGCACTTTCAAAAGGTCCCGTGCACTGTTCACGGGACCCACAAATTTCTTTTTTCGATAAAACTTTAATTACAAATGGATCCTACGGCACTATTCACATATTTAAAAATTATTTTGCTACGTTATTTTCAGTTTTCAGTTTTCAGCAAAATAATTTTTTTTGCTAAGTGAACCAAACATTCGGCTGAGTCGTTGACATTTACTGCCATGTAAAACTAGATTGGGGTTGCACACTTGCACTTGTGGTACAAAATCAAGTATATAATTTGTTTATAACACAAACCAAATGCATGAATCGTTTGTTCTTTAAAGTGCCTAATTTTTTTTTCCCCTGATTAATTTGCTAATATATGAAAGACAAAGTAATACACAATACCTTCTCAAAAATAAATAAATAAGTAATAATATTGTATAGTAAAATAATGTATCTGTTTGTCTTTCTTTATAATTATACTAAATTTAATATTTTGGTTTCTAAAAAAATTTAAATTATCCTTTAATTTTTTTTAACTTGAAATTAAACATTTAACAATAAGAGAAACTTCCAAACATATACTAGCACCCTTCATTTATTAACACAAAAAGATAGGGTTCAACTTCGCTATTAATAAAAAAGAAGGGCAACTAAAATTTGAAACTTGAAAAATAAAAAGTGGCTTTCAATAACATAAAATAATTTATATAGATTTTACTTATATAAAAAAAAAATAGTATTTTTTTTATAATTTAATAATTACAATAAAATAGAGATTTGAATATTGAACATTTCTGTTGGAAAACCTTGAGTTACACTACTTTTGACATGACTATTTATTCAGGGACGGACCTACATAGGGGCAGCCCCCCCCCCCCCCCCCCCCACAACCAAAAAAAAAAAAAAAAAAGCTAGGAATATTGGTCAAAACATAGCTCTTATTTTGGAAGTTTCATTGAATTCAAAGTGAATTATTCTCTCTTTTGTTGCGAATTTGATGTTGTACCAATCATCTACTCACCGTTTTTTAGGCTGCGTTTGAATCGGGTGAAAAGCATTTCCGGAAATGCTTTTCAGTATTTACGGGTGTTTGGTTGCGCACGGAAAACACATTTTCCGGAAATTAATTTCCGTTGACCAGTGGTCAAGGCTGAAAACGAATTCACCTTCCATTTTCACTTCAAATCCAATTTTCTGGAAAAGAGAAACAGAGCACGAAGAGAGAGAGAGAGAGAGAGAGAGGAAGAAACGGAGAGCCCAGATCGAAGAGAGAGAGCCCAGCTCGCCGGTGCGAGTTCGCCGGCGAACCCATCTTCACGATCGCCACGACCCACCGATCTTCGAACCAGAGCCGGCGACCCACGAACCCAAAGCCCAAACCGTTCGACCCAAACCCAGGCGTTCGACCCAGACGTTCGATCCATCGCCTTCGACCGACGACCCAGACCTTCGACCCAGATGTCGTCGTCGACCCATCGCCGAGACCCAGACCCAGACCCATCTCAGTTTTGTTTTTTAAACTCGCCGGAATCAATTTTTTGTTGTTGTGTTGTTGTTGTTGCCGGAATAAATTTTTTGTTGTTGTTGTTGTTGTGTTGTTGTTGTTGCCGGAATCAATTTGTTGTTGTTGTCGCCGGAATCAATTTTTTGTTGTTGTTGTTGTTGTTGCCGGAATCAATTTTTTGTTGTTGTTGTTGTTGTGTTGTTATTGTTGTGTTGTTGTTGTTGTTGTGTTGTTGTTGTTGCCGGAATCAATTTTTTGTTGTTGTTGTTGTTGTGTTGTTGTTGTCGCCGAAATCAATTTTTTGTTGTCATTGTTGTTGTGTGGTTGTTGCTGGAAAATAGCATTTTCCTAATACAACCAAACACTTGAAAATATTTTCCACAATAATTTTCATAATACAACCAAACACTTGAAAATATTTTCCTTTTTCGGAAAATAGCATTTCCGGAAAATATTTTACGGGAACCAAACGGACCCTTACTCATAAACTCGTAACTTCATCTCTTTCACATGCCATAGACTATAGAGTTTGTGGGGGTAGTTTTAAGTCTATATTTCATTTCCTGAATAATGTCCTCAATAGAATTTCTTCTTCTGGGTTTCGGTAAGATTTTAAATCCATCCTTTAAATTTATTTCTTTTCCAACTTTTTTTTGTTCATTACTTTTGTTCATTATTACTCCTATTTTGTTCAATCATAGACGACTTTCGAGACTTAAAAGAGCGTCGAGTTCCATTTTGATAAATGTGTTGAAATGTTTAAAAAACACTTATTTTGTATGTTATACTTTGTCGACATTTTTATAATATCAAATGTTTAAGAAACACTTATTTTATATGTAATATTTTGTTGAATATGAAATAAGTGTTAGTTTTTATTTTTATTAAAAAAAAAAATTTGTTTTAAGCTTTGGCCTCCCAGGTTCAAATCCTGGTTCCGTCCCTGTATTTATTTTTATACTTATGACGTGTTAATATATGAAATGTCAATTAAAATACTTTTTTTTTTAGGGTTCAATTCAAAAGATTTCATCACTTCGTAGGTTTGTCAATTTGTTAAGCGTACCTGCCAATTGAAAACTACTTATATATATTTTCAAGAAAAAAAAAATTATTTCCTATCTTATTCCATCGAAGAAATTGGATGCAAAAAGACCATCACATCATTCACATGCAAGGCATGTAGCGTCCAAACCAGTGACAAGCTAGATTTGTTATCCATTTACACTGCAAGATCCAACTCTTCATCATCTAACAACCATTACATGTCAAACCGTTCAGAAAGTAAAATGCTGATTAAATAACATTCTGAATTATAGGCTTTGTTGAAGCATCAACTAAACCTCTATAACCATCAATAATCCATGGTTCTGTAATTACATAATCCAAACAGAAAAATGACAGAAGCAAGGAAAAAAAAATCAAATTTTTATGGAATAATTATCATATACATGCATTTCTTAAGATTAAATCCCCTTCAGGCTTCATCTCCTTTGGAGTCTTCACCACAGACGCAAGCTGTTGCAAGCGAAGTTGTGAATTGCTACCACATTATTTAACTTGTCTTGCTTGACCTGAAATAGCCCAAAAGATCTTCCAGGTTTTTGTTGCAAATTATTGTCACTTCCAACCCCATTGCAAACAATCAACCAACCCATCATTTCTTCAAGGTTAAATTACCTACTTGATACTCAACCTTTGACTTTTGTTTCAAAATCATCCTTAGAATCAAACTTTTTTTTTATAAAGATTTTATCATCATTTGATGGATGGAAAATACTGATCTAACAAATAGTTTCATGAAACGGAGATCAGTTCGATGATTTTCCATCCATTATATGACAATTCATATCCTTTCAAAACATTTTTGTATGTATAAGGACCATTTGAAATAGAGTAATTGAGGACCAAATATTAATCTAACCTGTCTTCAGTACAAATGCACAACATAAAGCCTTCAACCAAGAATCCCGAAATCCTTGATCTTCATGATGATGGAAACATATAAGCCATGACATATCCTTCAACTGCTGCTACGTGAGCTTCCAAATTTATCACTAACCTGCCGGGCATACGCCACAACAGCCTTAGCCCACCTCTTGATCTCAGCCTTCAACTTGAAGGAGTCCATCTCCTTAAGTGTCTTTCCTGGTTCTACCGAAACCTCCATGAAAGAGAAGCAGCGATCATAGCGTCCACGCTTTGCAGCATCGTCGTTTGCGCCTTCAGCGTTGTTTAGAGACAAACTCTTCTTTACCGACATGGTTTTGGGGCTTCTTTGGCTGCTGCTCAATTTGCAGCCTAAATACTATGAATGTAGTTTTAGGAAGACATTGCACAAATATATAGTAGATGATTAAAACAAGGAAGCTAGAAACGTGAGTATTCTAATGCGTGTGTGCTACAAACACATTGACTTGACTTTTCAATATTCCTTAGCAAGATTCTTTTTATAAATGCATATGCCGGTCCATAAATTTTAATAATCCATCGTATTATTTCAATTACAACGATAGTCAAAGGGGAAAAAATATATTTGTATTTTGCTAAAGCCAATATTAGTTTTTTAAGACTAGTGCAGTAAAAAATATTCTGGTGTGAGGGGGGATTAATGAAGTATTCAACAAAGACTTTTTTTTTCTTGGTCATAAACTGTGTCCCTTTTATAAGACACCAGAATATTAATCTTCACCCAATGTTTTTTTAGGTCCCATACTTGCTAAGTCTATAATTTTTTTGTTCATCAAAAAAAAAATTCTAGAATTTTTTTGAAGTAATCTAACCAATAAAAGAAAAGGTATAAAGAACTATACTTTATAATAATTGATTGAGACATTAATTGTCGTTCATATATTCTCTTTCACTTTCTATACATTTTCTTGTTAAGATGGAAGCATGTATGTCAAACTTTAAAGCAGATTATGATTGGTAGCTCATTTGGGTCACGTTGGTACGATAAAGTTATGTAAGATTTAACAGATTAAAATAGGGTTAAGGGTAACCCAATTGGCCCCAATAGTACGACGAAGATTTTTAGAAAGTTTCAATATATGACGTCCGCTCTTGATGATGTCTTTTTATTATTAGACTAAAACACTAATCAATTTTTTATTTCTAATTTCTTAAATAAATAATCTAACATAAAATGCTTCGCCATTATCTTTATAATCATTTCTCAAAAAAAAAATCTTTATAATCGTTAAGATAATTTTTTTTTTTTTTTTTTTTTTTGAGAAGTAGATAATATGTTAATTGGTAGTTGGTACACAATAAAAGTAATATTAGTAATAAGGTTATTTAAAAATGATATATATGAATCACAAATTAACACCCTAACAAGTTATGGATTATTAACAAACTTCTCTATTTTATTAGTAATAAAATTATGTAAAAATTGTATATATGAATCACAACTTGACACCCTAATAAGTTATGAATTATTAACATACTTCTCTATTTTATTAGTAATAAGATTATGTAAAAATGGTATATACGAATCACATGAATTATAAACATACTTCCCAGAAAATAGTAACATCATTTATTTAAATTATTGTACTTTTTATAGGAAAATAGTGAGGGAGGTGGGAAGTGAAGTTTATATTAACATCATTTAAACAAAAAACGTTTCCCAGAAAAACAAAATTACTGTTCCGATTAAAACGCAAGAAAAAAGTTCTATTATTTGTTTTAAATTATATCTTAATTCATACCTAATGTTCTTCTACCATATAACTTGGTTTGTTTTTTTCACTAACTATTTTCTGTTTGATTATTTTATTTAACATTTTTTTTTTGAGAGATTATTTAACATAACTTTGGTAATACTAATGACGATTGATAGTTATTGGAGCAGTAAAGTTCTCCACAACCTCCTCTTAGCTTATTGTACCTTTTTTTTATATGAAAATAGTGAGGGAGGTGGGAATTGAAGTTTTCCCAAAAAAAACTTTTCCCAGAAAGAAAAAATATATATATTTATTGTTCCGATTAAAATGCAAGAAAAAAGTTCTATTATTTGTTTTAAATTATATCTTAATTCATACCTAATCTTCTTCTACCAAATTTTAAATTGCTTTGCAACTTCTTTTTATTAAGTAGTTTTGGCAATTAACTCAATCAAAGCACATTGCTACAAATACTAAAGAGTAGAAGAAAGACAAATATTTTTTTTTTTAGAAAGTTCCAACCTATGGCATTCGCTCTTAATAATAGTTATTTATCATCAAACTAAGACACCAATCAGTTTTTAGTGTAGGCGGAGATTAAACTTCAAATCTCTTATTCAACTATCAAAGACTTTACCAATTGAGCTAACTAGAACCCACGACACACAAATAATTTAATTAACCACATTTACAAAAACACCAGGAAAAAAAAAATTATGGCTATCAATTATAGAGTCTCCCTTCATCAACGGATTACATTTTATTTATTTATTTTATAAGAACATAAGGAACCTTTCTAGAAAAAACTATTAGGACTTGTGTAAAACCTACCTCAGCTGACCTCACCCGCCAAAACCCACTTATCAAAGCAAGCCTTTTGAAAGTGGGTGTCCAACCTAGTTTGTTCTCATTAGCAGAGAAAAGCTTGTTATGTCACCATCTTAAAGACAAGATGAAAGAAGATGTTACATTTATTTTACCATTTTATTGTTAGTTTGTAAATTTTTATATTAAAGTTAGATAATAATTTATCATATTTCTTCATTCCAATGCTACTATTGAGATCAGATTAAAAATCCTAAAAGCAATGCCTATTTTCTTGGTGAGGCACCTCGTTAATCAACAACGTGATGACTAAGACATGAGTAAGATCATAGTATACATAGGAATTTTCTGAGAAAAAAAAAAAGAAAAGAAAAGAAAGAGAGGTTATTATTAACGTGCGTGCACGGTTGGATTTTTAGAAGTTTCTTTGGCAAAGCAAAAAGCCACCTTGCTTACCAAGCCATTGATTGATGAGTTTATTTATAAGTCTAACTAACTATCAAATAAATACTAAAATATTAGACAAATCAAGATAGCATATTATTGGAACTAATCCCCCCCTAAACTATGACATTTGACACGTTTCGTGAGGTTGTGTTTTACCTAACAATATAAAAGAATTATCACACTTTGTTCTTCATTTTATGAAACTAAATATATAAATAAGTTCAACCCACACGCACAGCTCTCTGTTTCTTTTCTTTTCTTTTTTAGACAAAGAGGATTTGAATTTATGGAGTATTGCTTCATAATTATTACTTACTAGTGTGTCGCCGTGTGCATATGCATAGCTACAACTAAAGATTTAAGAAAATGTTCAAATTATACATGGTATTAGTTTACACTTTTTTAAAACCATACATTTCTAAAATATATAATAGTTTCTTATTATATATATATATATATATATGATATACTATATAATAAAAGTTGGGATTAAAGTCGTGGTTGCATCAAGTGGCTTCACCAAATTGCAGAAATTTTTATAGATTTTTAAGATATTATTATTATTATTTTGTTCTGATAAGAACAGAAGAATGGAATTCGAGTATCTAGCTGGATTCGAGGTCATCTGGTCCTCCAGAAGAAGAGAGATGGAAACAGAGAAGAAATAAGGAAGAAACTGAAAAGAAACTGAATTAAGAGAATGCTTATTCCATGCCTCAGTAAAGCCCAGCTTTCTTGGTTTTATACCCTTCCCGCCCACTAACTAACTTTGAAATGATCTAACTAACTAATGCTAGCTGTACTACTAACAATTACAATCAGTTAACACTACAATCAGTACCACCCTTTCCCAATTCTCAATTACATCCATTTCACTTGATATAATCCTAACAATACCCCCCCCTTTAAAACACCTTGCCCACAAGGTGTGGAAACTGTTGTTGCAGCAAGTATAGGCTCTCCCAAGTAGCATCTTCCACTCGCTCACCTTGCCACTGAACTAAGACCTGAGTGACAGACCTGTTCCGCAGATGATGAGTCCTCTCTTGCAATACAGCAACAGGTTCAGGCTTGAGAATGCCCTCAGAATCCACAGGTGGTAAGGAAGGCAAAGGCACCACATGTTGACCCAATCGTTGCTTTAAACAAGAAACATGAAATGTGGGATGAAGTCTTGATTCAGGTGGCAAGTCCAATTTGTAAGAGACAGTACCAATCCTCTGCAGTATCTGAAAAGGACCATAGAATCTAGGTGATAGCTTTCCCAAACGTTTCTGTCTCAAGGACATCTGTTTGTAAGGGTGCAACTTCAAATTCTCTCATGGTTCTATGCTTATCAGCAGTAACCTTCATTCGCACCTGAGCAGCCACCAAGTTTTGCTTCAGTAAAGCAATCAGCTGCTGTCTATCTCTCAAATGCTCCTCTACACTCTCCACCTTTGTAGTGTCAGGAATGTAATCTAAGAGTCTTGGTGGAGCAAAACCATACAATGCCTCAAAGGGTGTCATCTTAAGAGAGACATGAAAATTGGTATTGAACCAAAATTCTGCCAAGGGTAACCACTCCATCCAAGAATGTGGTTTGTCAGCAGCAAAGGCCCTTAAATAATGCTCCAAACTCTTGTTCACTATCTCCGTTTGGCCATCTATTTGGGGGTGATAGGCAGTAGACATAGCAAGCTGAACCCCTTGAAGCCTCATCAAC
Source organism: Quercus aquifolioides (assembly GCA_019022515.1). Lineage (NCBI taxonomy): Eukaryota > Viridiplantae > Streptophyta > Magnoliopsida > Fagales > Fagaceae > Quercus > Quercus aquifolioides. The sequence continues at coordinate 17,019,069 of CM032328.1, forward strand.
TCTTGCCAAAAATGTGAAGTTAAAATTGGATCTCTGTCACTTACAATGGTGGCAGGTAGACCATGCAATTTAAAGACATATTGCATATAAAGTTGAGCTACTTTAGCTGCAGTGTAAGGGTGTGACAAGGGTACAAAGTGAACAAACTTAGTGAACCTATCCACCACCACTAACACCACATCCTTGAACTGAGATTTAGGGAGCCCTTCAATAAAATCCATACTAACATCCATCCAAGGTTTCTCTGGTATTGGCAAAGGTTGCAGAAGACTAGCTGGGTTACAAGTCTCATATTTCAACCTCTGACAAATATCACACTCTCTCACCAACTTCCTCACATCAGTCCTCAAACCAGGCCAATGGAAGTCCCTTTTCACTCGGTGCAAGGTCTTAAGAAAACCTGAGTGACCCCCCAATGGACTGTCATGAACTTGATGCAAGACAGCAGTCTTCAAAGCATCACAAGTGCCTAAGTAAACCCTCCCTTTGTACAACAACAATCCATTATGCAGAGAGTAACCTTAGGAACAACTTGTCCTGAACCCAAGGCCTGTATAATGCCCTGCACCTGCTGATCCGTGGCATAGCTTGCCTTGAGATCACTAAGCCAAGTTGGAGAAGGAAATGAGATCATACACACAACACCTTCTTGAGAGTCTAAATCAGTCCCAAGAGTAAGATGATCAGAACCAACCTCAGTGGAAGGTCCAGCAGTATTCAAATCATCACCAGGTTCAACTTTTCTGGACAATGCATCAGCCACAAGGTTATCTTTACCCTTTTTATATTGAACCACAAAAGCATATCCTAATAACTTGGCAACCCACTTTTGTTGAGTAGGAGTACCAATTTTATGCTCTAAAAGGTACTTAAGGCTTTGTTGATCAGTTCTCACAATAAAAGGTCTACTAATCAAGTAAGATCTCCACCTCTTGACAGCAACCACCAGAGCTAATAACTCTTTTTCATAGGTAGACAAGTCCAAATTTCGACCCTTGAGGGCTTGGCTATGGAAGGCAATAGGCCGACCTTGTTGCATCAACACTGCTCCCAATCCCCTACCTGAAGCATCACATTCAATGACAAATGGCATATCAAAATTTGGTAGAGCTAGCACAGGTGGTTGAACCATGGCAACCTTTAACTTCTGAAAAGCTTGATCAGCCTCTTCAGTCCAAGAAAATGCATCCTTCTTTAACAGGGCAGTTAAAGGAGCAGCAATCTGTCCATAGCCTTTAACAAATTTTCTATAGTACCCTGTGAGCCCCAAAAACCCTCTCAAAGACTTGAGATCAGTAGGAGTAGACCACTGCTGCATGGCTGCAGTCTTCTTAGGATCAATATGAACCCCTACACTAGTGATGACATGCCCTAGGTATTCCACTTCATTACAAGCAAATTTGCACTTGGACTTCTTAGCATATAGTTTATGTAAAGCTAACACCTCTAAAACAGATCTCAAATGGTTCACATGCTCAGATAAGGAAGTGCTATTTACCAAAATATCATAAAAAAAAAAACTAAAACAAATTTTCTGAGGTAAGGCTTAAAAACCTGGTTCATCAAGGATTGAAAGGTTGATGGAGCATTGGTTAAACCAAATGGCATCACCAAAAACTCATAATGCCCTTCATGTGTTCTGAATGCTGTTTTAGGCACATCCTTCTCCTTCATCCTGATTTGATGGTATCCGGACCTCAGATCAGGCCTGGAAAAAACAGTTGCTCCATTCAACTCATCTAACAGCTCATCAATGACTGGAATTGGAAACTTATCCTTTATAGTAATGTTGTTCAATGCCCTATCATCAATGCACATCCTCCAAGACCCATCTGCTTTCCTCACTAGCAAAACAGGTGAAGCAAAAGGACTAGTGATGTTTCTGATTGACCCAGTAGTCAACAACTCCCTCACAATGTTTTCAATTTCATTTTTTTGATAGAAGGGGTATCTATAAGGTCTCTGACATACTGGTTGAGAGCCTTCCATGAGGGTAATCTGGTCCTCATGACCCCTCATAGGTGGTAAACCTGTAGGAGTCTTAAACACCCTACCAAATTCCTGCAACAACAACTCCACTTCTGCAGGCACACTCTCCTCCAACACCCCCTCAGCTGCAGAGTAAATTTGAAGCAGCAATCCCTTCCTCACTGATCCTTTAAGTAACTGATGACAATCTATGAAGGAAGTGCCTGAAGAGGGACTTAATCCCTGCAGCAAGACCTGTTGATCCTTGTAATGGAACTTCATAGTTAATAACTGAAAGTCCCATTGTATTATACCCAAGGTACTCAACCATTGAGTGCCCAACACAGCATCACAACCTCCTAATGCTAGCACATGAAATTGAACACAAAATTCCACTCCTTGTATACACACTGATACACTACTACAAAAGCCTTGAGTTCTTACCACAGTGCCATTAGCCACTTTAACTTCCAAGATTCGTGAGGTATCAATCCTTAACTGCAAACTAGAGACCATTAATGCATCCACAAAGTTATGAGTGCTACCTGTGTCCACCAATAACACCAGCCCACTGCCCTTAATCCTACCTCTAACCCTCATAATGCCCGGTGTAGGAGTCCCAGTTAAAGCATACAATGTGATTCCCACATCCTCTTCCTGTTCAATTAGTTTATTACTGCAAAACTCCTCATCTAATTCTGTAATCTGAACTCCAGATTGCACCTTCGATGTTATATCAATCCCTTCGAAAAGAAACAGTTTAACACTTTTGCACTTATGCCTAGGCCCCCATTTCTCATCACAATTATAACACAACCCCTTCTTTCTCCTATCATCCATTTGAGCAGGAGTAAGTCTCTTAACTGGTACCTTTGGTTTATTGTCTAACAATGCATTACTTTTAGGCAAACCAAGAATTGAAGTGTTACCTGATTCTTGATGATTCCTTGTGCTCTTCCTACTGCTCCACACATATTCTTCTTGAATCTTGGCCAATCCAAAAGCTTCATTCAAGGACTGAGGGTTGAGCATTCTTACAGGTAACCTTATTTCATCCCTTAAACCACTCAGAAAACAACTCAGCTTGTGTAAGGGAGAAAGGCCTTTGACTCGGTTAGATACAGCTTCAAATTCTGCCTTATACACAGCCACTGTTGAAGTTTGCCTCATCCTGGTCAAAACCTCCATAGGATCATCGTAGGCACTGGTTCCAAATCTCACATGCAATGCTGGTACAAAAGATTCCCAATCCGTGAACACCCCTGCCTCCTCTGCTTCCTGGAACCAAATCAATGCCTCCAAATCCATGTGAAAGGAAGCTATCAATAGCTTCTCTGTAATAGGGGTTTGATAGTACACAAAATACTGATTCGCCTTGTAAACCCAATTAGCTGGATCACTACCTGAGAATCGTGGAAAATCCAACCTCACAGACTTGGCAAAATACGAAGTTGAAGAACTTGGAATGGAATTTGATTGCACATTTCTCTGCGGAGGATCTTGATTCACATCTATGGAATTCAATTTTTGTAAGATTACATTGATATTCTGATTCATTGAATTGATATTCTGATTCATCTCATTCATTGTCCTGGTGTGAATGCTTTGAATCGTTTGCATTTCTTGGATATCTCTGTTATGATGATCAGAAGAAGTACGAAGAGAAGCAATAGCTTCATTCACTATACTCATGGCCGCAGCTCTGGTTTCAGTCATGGTAGCACGAGAACGATGCTCTGATACCAATTGATAAGAATCAGAAAATGGAATTCGAGTATCTAGCTGGATTCGAGGTCAGCTGGTCCTCTAGAAGAAGAGAGATGGAAACAGAGAAGAAATAAGGAAGAAACTGAAAAGAAATTGAATTAAGAGAATGCTTATTCCATGCCTCAGTAAAGCCCAGCTCTCTTGGTTTTATACCCTTCCCGCCCACTAACTAACTTTGAAATGATCTAACTAACTAATGCCAGCTGTACTACTAACAATTACAATCAGTTAACACTACAATCAGTACCACCCTTTCCCAATTCTCAATTACATCCATTTCACTTGATATAATCCTAACATGTTCTTATCTTTTTCATCTATAATTTCTAAGTTAATAAAAGTCGCAATTCTCAATTTGATTACAATCCAAATTCTATTTTTTCATATTTTTTTAAAAAAAAGATACAATTTCTTTTTTGTTCTTATCTTCTTCTCCTATAATTTCTAAATTGATAAAAATCTTAACACTTATTTTTTAGATTTAGAATTCAGCTTCACACATCCACAAATTAAACTGGCATTAGACTTTTTGTTTTTATCAACTTCTTCAATGTGGAGTGTGTATACATATATCAGATAATTCATATAAATTATGTAATAATTATTTTTTTTTCCATAAAATTATATATTTTATATGTTTATGAACAAAACAAATCCGTATAATGCATGAGCTTTCAACTAATATATATATATATATGACAAAACTTATATACAATACCTTAAGTGTTGTTCCTTAAGTTTTTCTCTTAAAATTTTGTCATGTGACTACTTAACTTAAAAAATATATTTCCATCTATGAGAAAAAAATCACATGGCAGAATCTTAAGAGAGGAGCCTATGGAACAATACCTAAGTATTGTACCTATGTCTTACTCATATATATATATATATATATAGTTAAAAAATAGGCATTGCAGAAAAATTTAAAAAGTCAGCTCATTTTTTGTATTCAGTTACGTTGTAATTTTAGTGGTGTATCTTATAAACTCTTTTCTGGAACAAATAGTGAAATAGATAAGAAAACAAACACTTAGAGGCCCACTTATTTAGTATCCTATTTCAAAAAGGGATAGGAGTCCCAAGTGAATTTATAAGTAGGGCTGTAAACGAGCCGAACTTTGTCGAGTAGTGAATGTTCAAGCTCGGATTGACAATAAAAGTAGAATGTTCAAACTTGGCTTGAGTTTGATACAAGCCTAAAAATAATGTTCAAACTTGAGCTCGTTATAAAGTATAAAAGCTTGAGCTCGGCTTGACTTGGCTTGATTCATTATTCAAGCCTAACTTGAGCTCAATATCAAGCCCAAATTCAAGTTCAATATCATGCTTTTGAACTTGAGATTTAACACAAGTATAATATCAAGCCTATATCAAGTTTATTATCTATCCTATTTGGTTTGGATGAGTGATCTCAACTTATAATTAATTAAAGTCTTAGAAAGATATGAGTTTACTTGTCAAGCTCATATCAATTTTATTACCAAACTCATAAATAAAAGCCTAGGCTCATCTTATTTTGTTACTTTTATATCGAGCCTTGTGTTCACGAGCTTATTCATGAACAATATTTTTTACTTGAGCTCAGCTTATTTATTAAACAAGCCTAAAACTAAAGCTTAAACTTGGCTTGTTTATAAATAAACAAACATGAACGACCTTTTTATCGAGCCAAGCCTGAATTGTTTATGAACAGCTTGGTTCATTTATAGCCCTATTTATAAGGGACGTAAAGATAAAGCGGTTTTTTTTTTTTGGATAAACGGTTTCTTTTATTTGTTATATAAATAGAGACAAATAATAAATAGAGACATGCGTGTGAGGTAATTAGAGAGAGAGCAGCCAAAGAGTGTCGTAGGAATAATGAAAAAAAAAAAAAAGAAGAAGAAGAGAGAAATGCAGTGAGCCAGTGAGAGAAGATGGTTTATATATATATATATATAAAGATAATTTCTTTTGTTCAGGCCAGTTGGAGAAAGCAAGAATCATGTTCATTTTTTTTTTTATAACCAAGAATAATGTTTGTTGGTGGTACAGTGATACTTCTTTTGTATTATAGATGCATTAAAAGTCATGTTCATGATTGAACGTTTAAGGTACAAATTTATGAATTCACAAGCAATTTTAAATTCAAATTGATGGATGTAGTTTCAATTTTATGTGGTTAAGATTATTTGAATCTTTGTATGTTTACAAAAAAAATACGTGGGTCCTATTTGGAATATGGAAGTCTGATGATTTCTTTTGTTTCTTTTTAGTGGTTACTGAAAATGGTTTAATTGCTCTGTTATGCCATTAATGATTGCAACAAACATACACAAAAGAAACAGTTATATCCAAATTTTTTTATCTTTGAGAATGTATATCCAAACTTAATTGATGAGTGTGGATCTTTCTCAAAAAAAAAAAAAAAAAATTGATGAGTGTGGATGAATTTTGATTTCCATCGAATTTTGTTCTTCTACCTACAACTATATATTTTTTAACTCTAATTTTTTAAATAGGTTTTGTGTATTTTTTGTCTTTTGTTTAACCTAATTTTCTTAAGTTTTATTCAATTTATATGGTTATGGTTTGAGAATCAATCATTAAATATGCTTAGATATGATTTTTATTATTATTTTGTATACCATATAGAATCAATCATTAAATATGCTTAGACATGTTTCTTAAAAAAAAAAATAGTTAGACATGATTTTGTTATTATTTTGTATACCATACATGAATTATACACCGCTTTACTTTTTGACTTGGTAGCCAAAGAGATATTCAATGGTGATACGTTGTTACACATATATGATTAATATGGTTAAACATATATGATTTTATCAAATAAAAAGCATTCAAAATGATAATCTTCACATGATTACATGTTAATTATAGTAAAAAAATATATCATAATTAATATTTTTTTAAGATTAAGAAAACAATTTGTTATGCTATGACAATCAATAAAAATCAAGGTTGCCAAGTCAAGTGTTAAGCCACGGCCAATTACATGAAGGACTAAAGATTTTAATAAAGAACAATGACAAATAAGAATAAGAATACACTGAAAATATAGTGTACAAAGTGGTATTCAACAATCTCCTAAATGTAAAACAACTTCTAACATTTTTTTTCTCATTAATATTATTATAGCTAATAATATTACATATTCACTATATAAAAAATCCAGATAAAAACAATTTGATACATGTAACTACAAGTCTCATTAGAGCACAATTTGTAAGTTAGAAGTTAATAATTTTCTATTTAGGTGTTATCATTTTATATTTGAAGGTTGTTATACCTATAAAATTTATTCTTTTTGTTATTATAATAATTATTTATTTGGTTATTGTTTCTCTTATAAAATATATATTCTATAAGTTTATGATAAAACCATGCAAAGCACATGCCTTTAACTAGTATATATATAATTTAGAATTTAATTGGTTTTAGACTTTTCGATTTTTGCACCCAATAATTCATTTGCCACCAAAATAAAAAACTTAGATTGACACGTGGCGAAAATATGGATTCTTATTGAAATCCAATTTAGAATCATATTGGATTTGAACTCTTCGATTTTTACACTCAATAATTCACTTAGCAAAAAATTAAAAAATTAAATAAGACACGTGGTACAAAATTAAGAATCTAATTAAAATCTAATTAGATTTTCTCTCAGATTTTTCTATTTATATATATAAAAATAAATAAATATATATATATATTATTATTATTATTATTATTATTATTTCAAAACACTGGTAAATTTCTTTTTTATGTAGACAAGATTTAGTTCTATATTTTTTTTTTTTATATTCAATGATATAAAGATTTTACTAATTGAGTTTATTGAAATCCATAATTTAAAACATTTTCTAATCAAGGTTATTGAAACCAAGGGTGGCTTGGTGTAATCGGGGCCTTTGACGAAAACTAAATTGAGACATTTTATATATTTAAATGACTTTCTTAAATTAAAAAAAAAATTAATATTACTTAAAATCTATTATCTTATTTTAGATGCAAAATTACTAATTAACCACATAGAAATTTTTTTTTTTTTTTTGGAAAAAGTCTATAAACACAAAAAATTTGACAAAACTTTTCACATTTGTTAATGTAGCAGATTGATAATAGTAAGAAAAAATGTGATATTAGTAGTTGACCTAGATGAGAAATAGTAAAAGTTTACCAACTCAACTGTTGTGAAAAATGTTGTGAAAATTTTTGTGTATTGCTTTTTTTTATAGAAGTTTTTTATTCACAACATTTTTACAACAAATTTTAGGTGTTAAGTTGTTACTAATTCTTATTTAAACCTATCATTGAAATTACTTTGTTACCCACCAATAACAGCCAGTAACAACCTGATACTTAGGATTTATTGTGAAAAATGTTGTTGACATAGCATTTTTCTTTCTTTTTTTTCTAGTTTTTCATTTGATAAAAAGATATTATTTTATTCATTAGCTAATATTTGAGTTTAACTAATACTATTACAATGAAAGAAATAACCATATTGGTTAAAATTTGGGGCTTTAAGAGCATTGGTATTAGTGGTGCTAAAAAGCTATATTGCTATTTTTAGCACCACCAAATATAAATTTATGACTACATTGGTAGAGCCAAAGCCAAATAATTTGGCTCCACAGCTATAGTTCACAGCCAAAAGTGGTTGTGCATGGTAGCTCATAGGTAAAAAAAATTATTATTAAATTGTGTGTTCACACTACTTTATATTAAATATATTAGTTTATTCAGGTGTTCACACTGCTTTGTAGTGAATATATTATTTTATTGTAGTGGATATATTATTATATTGTATTGTTTATATTATTTTATTGTGTTGAAAGCTAAAATAAAATCACTGATATTGGGTGTTTTGTAAATTAAGAATATAAGATAGATAAAGTAGCTTTTTGTGGAGTCATATTGCTAAATTTATGGCTTCACCAATATAGATGCTCTAAGCGACTGCCTCATTCGCTTGTACCATGTAGCACACCTTGATTGAAACTAATCCCAAGTAGAGCCCCCTAAACCTTGACAAAGTTGTTAAGGTAGGGTATGTTATACCAAACACAATAAAAAGAACAAATTTGGTAAGATTGGGTGCGTATGTGTATCCCACATTTTAGTCATGATCAATAAAAGAATATATAAATAAGTTCAACCTAAATCGAGGGCTTGGGGCTTTTTCTTTTTTCCCTTCAACTCTGTGCAAGTATTCACCATTATTCTTCTCATTTCTGTGATTACTTAAGCCTAAAGATAAGAAAAATAAATAAAATGAGAGAGTTATTTTTTAATTAGTCAAGTAAAGTACACAAGAATGCCAAATTGTCAAAGAATAAACCAAGTACGATAGGTGGCTCTTTTGTAACTTCAATAGGCACGAATTATTTATATGCAATTCTGGCTTAGAAAACTGCCATATATATCAATTGTGATGAGAATACAAAGTGAACCAAATGTTCGGCTGAGTCGTTGACATTTACTGCTATATAAAACTAGATTGGGGTTGCACACTTGCACTTGTGGTACAAAATCAAGTATATAATTTGTTTATAACACAAACCAAATGCATGAATCGTTTGTTCTTTAAAGTGCCTATTTTTTTTTCCTGCTTAATTTGCTAATATATGAAAGACAAAGTAATACACAATACCTTCTCAAAAATAAATAAATAAGTAATAATATCGTATACTAAAATAATGTATATGTTTGTCTTTCTTTATAATAATACTAAATTTAATATTTTGGTTTCTAAAAATATTGAAATTATCCTTTAATTTTTTTTTTTTAAAGAAAAACTTGAAATTAAACATTTAACAATAAGATCGACTTCCAAACATATACTAGCACCCTTCATATATTAAGACAAAAAGATAGGGTTCAACTTCGTTATTAATAAAAAAGAAGGGGCAACTAAAATTTGACACTTGAAAAATAAAAAGTGGTTTTCAGTAACGGAACAACATTTATATAGATTTTATTTATAAAAAAATATTATTATTTTTTAATAATTTGATAATTACAATGGAATAGGAATTTGAATATTGAACTTTTCGGTTGGAAAAGCTTGAGTTACACTACTTTTGACATGACTATTTATTTCTATACTTCTGACATGTTAATATATGAAATGTCAATTAAAATACTTTTTTTTAAGGGTTCAATTCAAAAGATTTCATCACTTCATAGGTTTGTCAATTTGTTAAGCATACCTGTCAATTGAAAACTACTTATATTTTCGTGAATTGTATGAAAAACCTGAGACGGTAATATCCTAGCTTTTTTTCTCTCCGTACTACTATAGTACCTCCTTCCCTTTCCCCTCTTACCAGAGCTAGTCTCTCCGTTCTCCCCACCCCCCCCCCCCCCCCCCCTTTTCACCTTCCTCTCCGGCCATAACCATAATCCTCTATCCATTGTTTTCACTCTCTTTTCCCCTTTCATATATACCCCCCATTCTATTATCGAGATGGAAATTTTTTCCCGCCCCGCTTAACCCGCCTCTCCCTGCTTCACCCCGCGTGGGTTTTTCCAGCCCCGCAAAGGTGGTGTGGCAGGGATAGGGCAAGATTTTAGATGGGTTTAGACTTTTTAGACCCGCCCCGCCCCTCCCCGTCCCCGCCCCAACCCCACCCCACCCCACCCCGCATTGCTAAGGGTTATAATTGTAAATTTTTTATACCCTAAAACCCTACTATTTAAACAAACATATCAATATTAACTTATTTTATTCTACCTAATGTGGTTCTCTACTTTTATTTTGTTGTGTGTTATACTATGAGATTTTTTTATTATAATTGTCTTGTTAAACACTTGGATATAGTATTCAATTTTTTCTAAAAATTGATTTGATTTGATGGGATAAATTTAGTTGTAATTTCATGTATATTTTTATCAATGAAATAGGTTTCATTAAAAAAAATTTACTAGTTGTAGGGTAAATTAACAAAAATTAAAGTTTTATAGGGTGGGGCGGGGCTTCGCGAGGCCCCAAGGGGCGGGGATGGGGTGAGAAAATTTTCCCATCATGCGGGGCGAGGACGAAGACCCCAGCCTTCGGCCCTGCCCCGCCCCCTTGCCATCCCTACACCTGGGTCTAGTCTTATCATGGAGATCTCTGACCTTGTATAGAGCTCCCTCCAAACCAAGAAACCCCCCCCCCCCCCCCCCCCCGGCACCTAACCTCATTCTTCTAGCCAAAATCATCACCACTAAAACCATTAGTTTCAGCATGGTCAAAGAAGTTAATTTAAAAGCAAATCAATTTTTTCGATGGAAGTTAAAAGGATTAGCAAGGAAGTATTCATGTTTACTTTCCACCATGAAGTGGATTTCCACAAAGTCTTCATGAAGAGACCATGGTCTATCAGAGGTGGTCACATGGTCCTGAAGCAATGGAGCCCAAACTTAACTTGGCAGGAAGTTGATTTTTCAACATCCACTATCTGGGTTCAAATCCATGGATTACCTACCCTTTGGCAGATGAAAGAAAACTTAAGAAAGATTGGGTCCAAAATGGGTTCGGTCATGGAAGTGGATTTGATTAGGGATCTTGGTGGTGGGTGGAGAAAATTTTTCAGAATCAGAATCGAAGTGGATGTATCCAACCCTCTTATCCCAGGTGTCTTCCTTCCTCGGCCAAACAGAAGTGATGTGTGGATTGGATTAAAATACGAGAAAATAGTTGACCTATGCTATCGGTGTGACGTTATTGGCCATGATCAAAAAAGCTGCTCCTCAGAGTTATTTCAGCTCCAAAATCTTTCAGGAAAATTTTTCTAGGCGGCAGGTCCGTGGCTCAGAGCAAAGAACAATGAAGTGCCAAAGGGTATCCTTGAGGTTGTGCCTAACACTGTTTCAGCCACTAATCCAAGTAGCGTGGCCTCTTCCAATGACCAAAGCACCGCCAGCACGGAGTACCAACAACAATCGTTGCGTAACCAATTCAATGGTCCCCTTCAGAAAACGAACACGTGGACACACGGAGGTAGTACATTGATGCCAAAGGACAAAGACATTGCAGATTCTTTGGGGAAGGACACACCAAAGACTGCGTCCGAAAATCCAGGGATGGTTAAGGTACAGCTAGCATCTGAGAATAATCACCTGTCCTCGCCTGTTGCAAATACTCTAGGCGGCTATACCTCTCATAATTTCATACTCTTGACACCAGTGAATATTGGGCTCAACCATTCGCCCCAAAAAATTGGCTCAAGCCCACCTTAGCAATATGACCCATCATGCTCGCAAGAAAGCTTCCTTTATAACCCACCCCCTAAACCAGGCCTACTGAAGTACCCACATCAACCAGCCCAAACCCAAAAAGCCCAAAAACACCAAACACACTCAGTAACTTAAACAAAAGCGATCAGCCTAACCTAAACTCTCAAAAGATTCAATTCCAAAAAATCGTCTCAACCCCCAGAATCACATCCCTTTCTCAAACACAACCCCTAAACACTACTACAAATTCTCACTTGCCATCAGAACCTCATTCTTTTTCTCTAAAAAGGAAGGTGTCCATACTTGCGCTAGAGAAATTTTCCAAGAGATTGAGTGAAGCAGTTGAAGGGCTTGAACTTGTGTACTTCGACCCTATCACGACGTCTTTCGTCCCAAGATCTAGGCTGGACTGTTATATCTTGCAGCAAAAAAAGGAAGACGATAATCATGGTGAGCTTCATCCTATCACTTACCTCTCTTCTTGCTATACTAGTTCTGTCTGTGAAAATTCTCCATCTTTTTCTATGACCGAGGAGGCAGGCCTTATCATGCCCCCAACCTCTCCATGAAGATCCTTGGTTGGAACTGTCGAGGCATCTCCAACGCCTCGACAGTTCGAGCCCTCGGAGCTCAAATTAAAGAGGCAAGACCCGATGTGGTTTTCCTCTCTGAAACAAAAACAAACGAGAGTCGTATGGAATTTGTCAAAAGTTTTGTTAATTTTGATAATAAATTTGTTGTTGAAGCAAAGGGTAGTGCAAGTGGTTTGTGTATTATGTGGAAGGATAGTCTGTCTATCAACATGGTTGATTATGATAAAAATCTAATTGCTGTCAAAGTAGCTGATTAGTGCTTTGAGTGGCTTCTGGTTGGGTTTTATAGGCCATCGTACCACTCCAAGAAGAGTAAAGCCTGCGGAAATCTATTTGCTGTGCTTGAGTCCCCACCTAGGTCCATGGGCTTGCATTAGAGATTTCAATTTCATCATTAATGATGATGAATAAATCGATGGCAACAAAGATGGAACCTCAGTAACCTACTACCTCAAGGAACTAATGTTTGAGTTCAATGCGGTGGATTTTGAGTATTCAGGGAACAAGTTTACTTGGGCCAGAGGTAGATGGGGCAAAGCATCAATCAGAAGAAGACTAGACAGCGGAGTGGCTAGTATTTCTTGGCGGCTTGCTTTTCCAAAGGCAATCATTTCACATCTAGGAGCAATTAATTTTGACCATGCCCCAATTCTCCTAGATACAAATCTGCATGACAGTTTTGCCCACAAGCCATTCAGATTTAAGGCAGCTTGGCTTAGAGATGATAGGTGCACTGAAGTTATTGGGAAAGTTTAGGATATTGAGGTAGCAAGGTCGGACTTCATCAAACATTATAAGAAGCAAGCATCCACCAGAGAAGCTCTTCGAAAATGGAACAATGAGGTTTTCGGTCGCTGCCAAGACAGAATTAACTCCCTGATCAAGAGAATAAAGGATGTTCAAGACAAACAACTCTCACAGGAAAATGAGTTAGTAGAAAATGCCCTCTAAACTGAGCTCTCCGAGTGGCTTCTTCGAAGTGAAGTAATCCGGCGGCAAAAATCTAGAGACTTATGGCTCAAACTAGGTGACAAAAACTCAAAGTTTTTCCATTTATCCACTATTATTCGCAGAAGAAGTAACCAAATAGATGCCATCAAAATGGAGGATGGTACCTGGATCAATGAGTCAAGCCAAATCAGAACTTTGTTTCAGAACAATTTTATAAACCTATTCAAAGAAGAAGATATTTGCTTCCCAGAGCACCTTGAGCATCTGATCTTACCATGTATAACCGAGGAAGAAAATGAGAGTCTCCTAAGCATTCCCTCTCCGGAGGAGATTAAAGCAACCTTATTCCAGATGTAAGACCTGAAGGCACCAGGACCTAATGGTTTCCTAGCTCTCTTCTACAAGCACCCCTGGCCTACTGTTGGCAATGATGCTATAAAAGCAGTCACTTCTTTCTTCATTAGGGACTCAATGCCTAAAGAGGTAAATGCTTCTCTAATTGTTCTTATCCCAAAAAATTCAAAGCCCATCTCTGTTAACCATTTCAGGCTAATCAACCTGTGTAATGTGGTTTATAAAATCATCTCAAAACTTCTGGTGGATAAGATTAGACCTCCGTTAGGCAAAATGATCTCTCCGACCCAATCAGCCTTTATACCAAATAGGTGGATAGCTGAAAATCAAATCATTGTCCAGGAAGTACTCCGTAGTTTCAAGACTCGTAAAACCAAGCCAGGCCTCATGGCAATCAAGCTTGATCTTCAAAAGGCGTACGACATGGTCAATTGGAAATTTCTGGAAACTGTCCTTCTCCATTTCAAGTTCAATGAAACATTCACGAGGTGGATCATTGCCTGTGTATCATCGGTGTCTTTTGAGGTGATTGTAAATGGGGGAAAATCATAATGTTTTAAACCCAGCAAGGGGCTAAGGCAAGGCGACCCACTCTTGCCATATCTCTTTATCTTGGGGCAAGAAGTCTTATCCAGATTGATTGACCATGAGCTTAAACTAAAAAATGCTGCTGGCATTAAAACAAGTATCAATGGCCCAACCATCACTCATGTGATGTATGCCGATGATGTAGTTCTCTAAGGCCTCTAGAAAAGATGCAGCAAGCCTAGTAAAAACTCTTGAAAGATATTGTAGATGGTCAGGGCAAGCTATAAATAGAAACAAGTCAAGTGTTTTCTTCTCCAAGCATACCCAAAACCAAGCCTGAAGGTCAATAAAGGGTATTCTCCAAGTTAAAAGCTTAAAAAAGGATGCGGTCTACCTAGGAGCACCGATGTTTTTGTCTAGAGCTCCTTCTAAGGATTTTGCTTTCCTTCAAGGTAAACTCAAAGCTAAACTTGCTGGGTGGAGAAGTAAATGTTTGTCTTGGGCAGGGAGAAAGACTCTAATCAACTCGGTGGCACAATTCATCCCCATCTACACCATGTCCACTTTCGACATCCCTAATAAAGTTTGTGACAAGTTGGACTCGCTGGCTATAAGGTTTTGGTGGAAACCCTCTCAGCAAGAAGGCAGATTTATAGCTTGGAGAGCCTGGGATAATCTTTGCTGCCCTAGAAGTGTTGGTGGCCTAGGGTTCAAAAAAGCAAAAAGTATCAACTCTGCTCTGCTGGCTAAACTGGCTTAGATGATAGCAGCCAAAAGGGATAGCCTCTGCATGAGGATCCTTAGAGCCAAATACAAGGTCAAAGAGGATTGGCTTCGAGCAAATGCATCTAAGCATGCTTCCCCCACTTGGAAAGTAATTAAGAAAGCAAGGTCGGTGATTAAGAAAGGTATCTGCTTCCTTATTGGAGACGGCGAATCCGTTGATATGTGGTTGGACCCTTGGGTGCCTTGGGTTCAAAATTTCATACCATCTCCAAAGGTGGAGTCTTTGGTACAATCGCCCATGAAGGTTGCCCACCTCATCAATCATGAGCTCCACACTTGGAATACCTAACTAGTGCTTGACATCTTTAACTCCAATTCAGCACATGCCATTCTATCCATCCCTTTACCATCGAGGCCTAGACCTGATAAGCTCATATGGATCCCTGAATCTAAAGGTTACTTCTCGGTGAAATCCGCATACAAAGAACTGATGCTGAATCTTCCTACGCAGACTCCCTCCGATGTGAATTGATCCAAAATTTGGAAAATTAGAGGCCCGGAAAGATTAAAAATGTTCTTATGGAGAGTAGCTATCAATGCTCTTCCTACAAGAGAAAACCTTATGTGTCACATGGACATTCCAGACTCGTGTTGTGTCCTATGCAACCAAGAGGTAAAATCTGTCATTCACTTGTTCTCTAGATGCCAAGCAGCGAAAGCTCTCTGGTTTGCAGCTTGCTAGGGGTTCAGACCTGATGAAATCCACTTCTCTAGCACCAGTGATATTATAAAGGTCATCCTAGACCCCCCTTCAGCCCTCTGCCAATCCCAGAACCATTGGACGGTTACACTCAATATGGCACTCACTTTGGAAGAAATTTGGCATACCCGAAATGATGTACTTCATCTTAAAAGTTCTGCTGATATTAATGCAGCTTGTTTAAGGATCAACACTAAATTCAAGGAATGCTCTCGGATTTTATCTCCTTGCGAGACTCCCTATCCAAGTAAGTCCTATGTCAAGTGGTTGCCTCCCCCTGTGGGCACCATCAAGCTTAAAGTCGATGCAGCCATCTCCCAATCAAAGGCGGCCTTAGCAATAATTGCCAGAAACGAGTGTGGGGCTGTGCTTAAAGTCTGGGCAAAAATCATATCTCTTTGTTCCCCCCTTCATTTTGAAGCTGAAGCAATCCTCTGGGCTCTAAACCTTGCGTATGGGGAAAATTTGAGGCATATTTCAGTGGAAAGTGATTCAAAAATCAGCATTGATGCCATCTTGGACTCCTCAGGCATCCCCGTGTGGGCTATCTCTACTAAGGTCTTCAACATCAGTCAGTTGGTTAAGTCTTTTTCCTCGTCTTTTTAGTTGGATTATAGAAGTGGAAATGTTGTTGCTCATGTGACAACAAAGTACGCACTAAACTGTTTAGGCTCTCTCTGTTTTGTACCTGGCACTCTTCCAGCCAGTTTGGCTGCTGTTTGTGAGGAAAATGCCTTAGTTTGTTTGTCTTTTTAAAACTACTTATATTTTCAAGAAAAAAAAATTATTTCCTTTTCTTTTCTTTTTAATCTTATTCCATCAAAGAAATTGGATGCAAAAAGACCATCGCATCATTCACATGCAAGGCATGTAGCGTCCAAACCAGTGACAAGATATGTTATATATTTACACTGCAAGATCCAACTCTTCATCATCTAACAACCATTACATTTCAAACCGTTCTGAAAGTAGAATAACCAAATGCTGATTAAATAACTTTCTGAAATATAGGCTTTGTTGAAGCATTCAACTAAATTAGCTCTATAACCATTAATAATCCATGGTTTTGTAATTACATAATCCAAACACAAAAAGACAGAATCAAGGAAAAAAAATCAAATTTTTATGGAATAATTATCATATACATGCCTTAAGATTAGAGCCCCTTCAGGCTTCATCTCCTTTGGAGTCTTCACCACAGACGCAAGCTGTTGCAAGCGAAGTTGTGAATTGCTACCACATTATTTAACTTGTCTTGCTTGACCTGAAATAGCCCAAAAGATCTTCCAAGTTTTTGTTGCAAATTATTGTCACTTCCATCCCCATTGCAAACGATCAACCAACCCATCATTTCTTCAAGGTTAAATTACATACTTGATACTCGACCTTTGAATCAAAATCATCCTTAGAATCAAACCTTTTTTTTTTTTAAGATTTTATCGTCATTTGATGGATGGAAAATACTGATCTAACAAATATTTTTCATGAAACGGAGATCAGTTCGATGATTTTCCATCCATTATATGACAATTCATATCCTTTCAAAACATTTTTGTATGTATAAGGACCATTTGAAATAGAGTAATTGAGCACCAAATATTAATTTAACCTGTCTTCAGTACAAATGCACAACATAAAGCCTTCAACCAATTGAGAATCCAGAAATCCTTGATCTTCATGATGATGGAAACATATAAGCCATGACATATCCTTCAACTGCTGCTACGTGAGCTTCCAAATTTATCACTAACCTGCCAGGCATACGCCACAACAGCCTTAGCCCACCTATTGATCTCAGACTTCAACTTGAAGGAGTCCATCTCCTTAAGTGTCTTTCCTGGTTCTACTGAAACCTCCATGAAAGAGAAGCAGCGATCATAGCGTCCACGCTTTGCAGCATCGCCCTTTGCGCCTTCAGCGTTGTTTAGAGACAAACTCTTCTTTACCGACATGGTTTTGGAGCTTCTTTGGCTGCTGCTCAATTTGCAGCCTAAATACTATGAATGTAGTTTTAGGAAGACATTGCACAAATATATAGTAGATGATTAAAACAAGGAAGAAACATGAGTATTCTAATGCGTGCGTGCTACAAACACATTGACTTGACTTTTCAATATTCCTTAGCAAGATTCTTTTTAACAATCCATCATTTTATGTCAATTACAACGATAGTCAATGGGGAAAAAAATATATTTGTATTTTTCTAAAGCCAATATTAGTTTTTTAAGACTAGTGCAGTAAAAAATATTCTGGTGTAAGGGGGGATTAATGAAGTATTCAACAAAGACTTTTTTTTCTTGGTCATAAACTTCGTCCTTTTTATAAGACACCAGAATAATCTTCACCAAATGTTTTTTTAGGTTCCATACTTGCTCGCTAAGTCTAGAATTTTTTTGAAGTAGTCTAACCAATAAAAGAAAAGGTATAAAGAACTATACTTTATAATAATTGATTGAGAAATTAATTGTCGCTCATATATTCTCTTTCACTTTCTATACATTTTCTTGTTAAGATGGAAGCATTTATGTCAAACTTTAAAGCAGATTATGATTGGTAGCTCATTTGGGTCATGTTGGTACAATAAAATTAGGAAAGATTTAACAGATTAAGATAGGGGTAAGGGTAACCCAATAGGGCCCCAATAGTACGATGAAGTTTGATAGTGTTTTAGCAATAATAACATGCTGAAAAGATGTCTAATTTCCTAAATAAATAATCTAATAGAAAATGCTGCACAATTATCTTTATAAGCGTTAAGATAATATGTAGATTAGTGCACAATAAAAATGATATATACGAATCACAACTTGACATCCTAACAAATTATGAATTATTAACACGATTTCTTATTTTACTTACATTATTGTACATTTTATTTTTATAGGAAAATAGTAAGGGAGGTGAGATTTGAAGTTTATATTCACATCATTTAAACAAAAAACTTTTCCCAGAAAAAAAAAAAAAAAATTTATTGTTCCGATTAAAATGCAAGGAAAAAGTTCTATTATTTGTTTTAAATTATTGACAAAACTTAGGTACAGTACCTTATATGATGTTCCTTAAGTTATCCCTCTTAAGATTCAGTCATGTGACTACTTAACTAAAAAATACACTTCATTCACATGAGAAAAAATTCATATGACAAAATTTTAAAAAAAGAATCTAAAGAACAACACTTAAGTACTGTACTTGAGTCTTGCTCTTAAATTATATATTAATTCATACCTAATCTTCTGCTACCATATAACTTTGTTGTTTGTTTTTTTTTTTTTTTTTTCACTAACTAATCTCTGTTTGATCATTTTATTTAACATGTGTTTTTTGAGAGATTATTTAACGTAACTTTGGTAATACTAATGACGATTTGATGGTGATTGGGGTAGTAAAGTTCTCCACAACCTCCTCCTTAGCTTATCTCAAAAAGTTAGAAGATTCGTACGCTATCAAAGATCAATATAATTGGGCTACCATTGAACACGGCTTAATTTGGCATAATTCCATGGGCTTAAGAGGCCATGACAAACCAGAGAAAATATACTACCCGAATTAAATATAACAGAATATCAATAATCTCCAAATCATCATCTTCTTCTTCTTTTTTGCTGAATAATCTCAAGTGAGATTTCAATATTTTGGAAATTCCATATTTATTTACAACCACTACATTCAACTTTTACCTTTTTCTCAAATTTTGTTATATCTATTTATACAATCATCCATAGTAGAGACCATAGTTGTCAAAATCGAGATCTTACATAAGATCGTAGGAGGTAGGTGAGATCGGGGACCGTAGGATCGAATCGTAAATCGTAAAACTCTACATTATTTGAGAAAAAACACAAAAAACAAATTGGTGTGTTAAATAATCACATAAATTATACATTCATAAAAAACCAAAAATTTACATCCATTTAATGTAATTACTATACATCATTACATCCATTTGTAAGTATCATTTAAAGAGATTAAAAATTGCAAAACCTAACACCCTACTGGGATGTTATTTTTTATTTGGGTTCAACTAACATTTTATCTCTCTACTTTAAAGTAGCAAAACTTGATCTATTGAGATGTTATTTTTTATTTTGGTTCAACTAAACCTTCTGTCAAGTTAAAAAAGATTATAAGAAACCAAAATCGTTTGGAATCGTCAAAATTATACGATCCTGAATGATTGCTAAGATCTTTGAAGGATCCAGATCGTTTTGGGTATGTAAGATCGTAAAATCGTAAGATCATAGGATCCAAATCGGGATTTTGACTAACATGGTAGAGACTAAAATTTCCAAGAATTATCATATGCTTTTAAATTCATCAAGTACCCAAGCCTAAAAACAAAAGGAAGGCATAATTTATTTCTTTTTTTTCATTTCACCATTCCGCAATAAGAGCAAAAACACATTTCTAGTGGCAGTTTTGTGATAACTTGGACAAGTAAGATCCGAGTTCAAAATTCAACTACCCAATAACCATATAGTAATTCAAAATAATTAAGTAAAAAGCCAAACTACATCTCTTTGGAAATTAAGGAAAAAAAATGGCATCCCAAGAAACAGAAGTCAACGCAAAATGGAGATCGAAACAAAAAGAGAATCCAGATACCCAAATGCTACCGATAATGAAAACTACAAGATAGGCAGCACAATACAATTTATCAAACCCTCTGACTCACTTCCTACCAGGAGTCCTCACAGCCTGCCTATTCCTCTTCTTGGCACCAGATTTTGTGACTTTGAGGCTCCTGTGCACAGCACTCAACCTGGCAAGAGCGGCCTTCTTTAGATCAGGCCTGTAGTAATTATCTCCCACCTGCGATGGGTTAATCAGTAATTTTAATAACATAATCTAGCATTAAACATTACAGCATAGATAAATGCTAAAAAAGACAATGCTTTTGATAATTCAAAGTTATAATTTTTTTTGGGGGGGGGGGGGGGAGAGAGATTTGAATCCTAGATGTCTCCATTGAACACACCAAAAGGCACCAATTGCATTACAAAGCTATTGGTGTTTCAAAAAAAGACAATGATAGGAGAGTATAATATAAATTAAAAGCTCACCAAATTTCTTAATAATACCATAAGGAACACGACAACCAATAGCAGCCTACCTACATCAACTAATATTATACTATAGACAAGATACTGTTCAATTTGTTCATCCAACCTAAAAATATACAGCTCAATAAAAAATGGTTTGTACAGTTGAAGCTCAGAAGCCAAGCGTAACAAGAGTATTTCATTGAAAAAACCATAAAGTATGGTCTTCTTACATGTTAGAGGCTCATCACTGCAGAAAAAATAATATTTTTGAACCTTTGGGGACATTGAATAATCTAATAGGAATGACACGAATTACATATTATGACCAAACATATTTCTTAAGTGATAAAATACATGAACATTCCCATAAATGACAGGACCTAACTTGTAAAATTACCTGGTTTGCCACTGCATTTGCCATCCTGCGGAACTCCTTTTTCATGACAGACTTGTGAAGCAAAGCTGCAGGCTTGTTCTGTTTCTTGGTCTTGGTTGTAGCAAGCAACACAGATTGATCTTTGCCCACAGGTTGGATGGTCACTGTTTTCTTGTTTGCCAAACCTGACACATAAAAATCAAAAAATAAATTTCATACTACAAATAATAACCCAAAATTACTCCAAACCCAAAAATATGGATGGCTTAAGTCCTGCTAAGAAACACAAGAGAAGACAATTTCACAAATTCCCTAAAGACTTGCAAAAAAAAACAACAAAATCTAAATAAAGAGAGAAGGTTCATTTTTCTAATAGCATTTTTCAATAACACAACTTAAAAATAACACTTGAGGAGTTTATAGGCAAAACGTAGGGTATCTTTGGTTCCACACCAGAGAGAAAAAAGATTTTGTTCTTTTTTGAACTCCAGGAAGACAATTATTCTCAGATAACAGACACCAACAAGTCCACAGTTTCCCAAAACACATTGCAACAACATATTTTATAAAATGAAATATATGTATATATTGATGAGTGAGTTTCAGCCCCAAAGAAAGGGGGAAGGGGAGATTCAAACTAATGACTGCCACTTCATGTGGTATAGTCCCCATCTGATTGCAGTATCATTGAGGTTTCTAACTAATAGAATTAGAAGCACGCACACACATTTTCTAATTAAAAAATCAAAGTAAACATCAAAATGTTAAAGAAGGGTTTTTATCCAGAATACAGACAGTAGAAAATGTAAACTCGAAAGATGTAGATTAAAACATAATTTACCAATACTTTTCACATCTATTCTATGTCAACAAAAAAACCCATTAATTTGATCTAACCAACCCATTTCCTCAAACCATGTGTTTCCTTTTCTTTCCCTCTATCTTCTCCACCATGAACATGAAATTCAATATTAGTCATCTTCTCCAACATAATAATTTCTATTCAGACCATCATATTCTTAAATACTTCTTAAAATAAAAGCTTCTTTCCAAGATTTTGTGCATCTCCTTAGGTCAAATCCTTGAAATCCACACAAAACAACTATAATACGCACTATTCTCTTCCCATTCCCTCAGAGACCAAACACGAACCCCTCAAAACAAAACAACACAATAACCAAAAAAATAAACTGTTCTATTCCTTTTATCTGCACCCAGATTAGAAAGCTAACAACAAAAAACTAAACCTTCAGTGTCAAATTATCTCGAAGACAAACCAGACAAATTTCCAAAATCAGAACATTTATTTCTCTTCATTTCCACACAAACCACCCTAAAACAAGCACTGTTCTCCTCCCATTTCCTCAAGAAACCAAACAATGTAACCCCTCAAAGCCAAACAACAAAAAATCAGACAGTCATTACCTCACAATCAAATAATCTCCAAACCAAACAAAATCCCAAATCAAATACACTAATTTACCTTCATTTTCCCACGAAGCCCCTAAAACAGTGCAATGCTTTCCTCAAAAATGAATCACTGCAACCCCTCAAGACCAAACAACACTACTAAATAAAAAGCTTCTATTCCTTTATCTTTAGCTACATTTCTTAGAAACCTAACAGCAACAAAATTGAACTTTCAAATTCAAATCATTTCAACACCAAAAAAAAAAAAAATTCTTTAACGCTCTGTTCTCTTTTCCCATTTCCTCAAAAACCCAACAAAACTATATAACAGCAGCAAGAACACCTAACATAAAAAATTTCCAACATTATCCAGAACCCAATCTTCCATTCCTTTATCTTCACCTAATTTCGTCGGAAACAACAACAATAACAATAACAACCAAACCTTAGTCCCAAAAATGAAACTTTCAAAGAAACCAAATAACCTAAAAACGAAACAAAATCCCCAAATCGAAAACACCCCTTTCCCTACATTTTCCCACAAAACAAAAACTCCAAAATAACCCCTTGTTCTCCTCCCATTTCCCCAAAACCCAAAACCCTTTCCCAACACTATTCAAAACCCAAAACTAAACACACTCAGAAACCATGCAATAAAAAATCAACCTGTCATAACCTCACAATCAAATCAAACATAATTCCCAAATCAAAAACACCCCTTTCCCTGCATTTTCCCACTGTTCCCAATCCATTTCCTCAAAAAAAACCCAAACAAACACACAGCAACAACAACTTAAAACAAAAACAATTCCAACACTATTCAGAACCATAGAACTTGCAAATACTTTCTCGTGAACCAAACAGAATAATAGAGAAAGAGTAAGACCAGAGTGCTTGTAGGAGTTGAGGTTGTAGAGATTGTTAGGCTCCTTGCTGAACTGAACGCTGGCGGTTCCGTTCCCAAACTCCTTCACCAGAAACGAGTTGTTCTTCTTCACTATCTCCCATATCAATTGCCCTGGTACTGCTGCCATCCTTGTCCTGCACTTCACCCACACAAGATCCAAACTCAATTTCCAAAACCCAAACAAACAAACACAAAATGCAGAGAGAGAGAGAGAAACCTGCTAGGGTTTTTGATCTGCTTCGCGAAGAAGATGGTGGAAGATTTGGGAGAGGTTGGGTTTATGTTGCTATTTATATTCAAACCCTAATTTTTCTTTTTCTTTTTGTTTGGACCGGAGGGGTACGCTTCTTTGTATTATATTACGCCTATGTCCTTTACTTTCTACGACGAGATTTGGAATTTGATACGACCAAATGTTCCGTTTCGTCGTAATAAAAAAAAAAACAAAACAAAATTTAAACCTTATTTTTGTGTTTCGTAAAAACAAGCAAAAATATCATGTTTGCAATATAATTCCAAATGTGTGAAACTCAAAATTATTTCAAATTAAATCTTATAATTTGATTATTTTAGATCAAATCTTAGACTTTTGAGGTTGTACTATTTGAGTTTTAATTTAAGTGTTTAAATTGATATGAGTTAGAATATAGGATTTGATTTACACTAATAAACCTATAATGTTTGATTTATTAAAGCTTAAATTTTAAAGTTTAAATTTAAATTAATTAGACTTTAGGATTTAATTTGGAATCATCCTCTAGACAGCAAATTTGGGGAAAAGCCTAATTATTGATAACCTTTGGAACATATATTGGTTTGTGATAAACTAGTGTTTCATATATAGAACAGATGGATTAAACCATTGATCATCTACTTATTCATTGCACTTAGAGAGCATGATATTCTCTTTGTTTAGGGTTTACTAGGTTATGCCAAAAGGTGTTGTGGTAATGCTACAGTTTGGAGCATGATCCTTCATTATATCATGTGGGGTATTTGGTGAGAACAAAATGCTTAGATATTTAAGGGTTGTGAAAGATTGAGTAATGACTTAACTTTCAAAATCGAATTTAGAGTTTAACCATGGACTTTTGGGTTTGATTTGAAGCTTTAATTTATGTTTATATGTTCAAATTGATATGTTTTAAAAAGTACAAAGTTAAATTTGAGACTAACAAAATTTTATGATTTAGTTTACAAGAGTCTTAAAATTCATCAAAATAGATCAAACTAAATATGTGTCCGAGGGTTGTTTTTCAAATTGCCACTCATCGGCAATTGATTGGCCTTCCCTATTGATCATGATTTAGTTCAAGGAGTTGAATTCACTGTTGGAGATATTACACAAAGTAATAATGGAAGAATAAGGTTAACATAAAAGACAAACAGAAAATAAATAACTTGGAGGCACTATATCGTTTTCCTTAGACAATATTTGCCTCCCATACTATTGTTCCTAAGGGTTATCGCAAATTTATCCCCAAGATACAACCAAGATGTTGGGTTTTACAGATAACAATTCTGGAGAATAACCATAGAATTTCTTATGTTTCTCTCTAACTTACTATTTTGTGAACATGAGCCTCTATTTATACCCATAAGGTTATATTACATCAAAAGGCATGTATGGAGAGTTAAAATGTTTCATAAAACCATTCACAAGGCTTGAAACCTCTTCAAACTCTCTAAACAGTCACCAGAAAATTCTGCAGAAAATCCTGATTTTCGATTTTCGATTGGTCGAAAATTCCTTTCGACCAATCGAGTTCTCTTTTCGATCAGTTGAATAGGAATGCAACAACGATCGAGACATCCAAAAACTCCAAGATTTTTTCTTTACCATTTCGATCGATCAAGCCAAAGTTTCGACCAATCAAAAATGCTTAACTTCGAATTTTCACTTAGAAAATTCCAGAACTTGAATTTTCACTTTATGAAACAATATTCTCCAAACTCAAACATCATTATTACAACATATCCATGTATATATCTATATATACAACATTCACTACTCTCATCTACATGGTTGGAGAAAAAGGTTAGCTATGCATCTTCGGGTATCACAATAGTTCACAAAGTCTTCAAAACAAAGGAATATGGCAAGCTTGCAAGATTGAAACAAATTATGATGTTAGCTCTAGAACAAAGGATATTTATAGTTAGTGTAGTGAAGGGAAAAGGGTTATTTTATGTTTGGTATATTCATAAACTTATGAAAGTTCTTAAAGGTTTGTTTTTGAATGTACGGTGATACCTAAATTCAAATGCAATTTTATAAATCTCTCTGAGTCGCTTCAAGTTTGTTGGTCTTTATGTTTACGCCCTCCTCCCCTTTATAGATTTATTGGTGTCACTAAAAAAATATATGTTGAATAAGGGGAAAATATATTGAATTTGTTGGACATGTTAGCAATTGTTGAGCATTTTACACTAAAAAAAAGAGGGTAAATGTTGTTGATTTTTAAGTACAATGTAGCTACTTGGCCAAAGGCAACAAAAAAAGTTTTTGTAAGAGGGAACTAGTACGTAACCCGATTGTAGTAGTGTTAATGATGTTAGTTTGGGTTATAAAACTATATAGGATATTAGTTCGACCAGGACATTTGAAGGTACTAAAATTGTTTTTTCTTACAATTTTCATGATATTAGTTATGCCAAGTTTCTCAATACATTGCTATTATGTATATAATTTTGAAAATCACTATTGGACACTACATATACAGTATCAATTCACAATCACTATCCATGAAATTCTACTAAATACAACACAAAATAAAAGAATAAATTATTCCAATAATATCTCCTAAATTGAATGGGGATAGGTGCATGGGATCATTCAGCTTAATTACAATTTGTTACATTCAAGATCCTGACATACAAAATATCTGAATAGAAATAGTATAAAAAAATATGCTCATTAGTTCAAAGAAAAAATAACTGCAAAAATCTAAACAATTTAATTTGTATGGAAAGCCAACAAAAGCAAAAGTCAATTTTGAATCTAATTAAATTCTCTCTCTCTCTCTCTCTCTCTCTCTCTCTCTCTCTCTCTCTATATTATATATATATATATATATACTGAACTTCTCGTTTTCTACATTGAATTAACTCATTTTGCGCAAAAAATTAAAAATTTAGATTAGATGAGACATGTGGTGCAAAATTAAACTCTAATTGAATTCTAATTTTCACATTGAATTAACTAATCTGATACAAAAATTTAAAAATTTAAATTAAATGAAACATGTAGCGCAAAATGTGCGGAGTTACTAGGCTTCACACATTGCACTTAGGATGTGCTCAATGGCTTCTCTTGTGCCCTAAGCCCATCAGAGAGACATTGGACAAGCCCAAGACATATGAGAAAACGACTCTCTTACCCTCCAATCCCCATCTCCCAATTATTCCTTTTGTTGGGTACTTCCTTTCACGTATGGGCTTGGTCCACACAGTAAAAGCAAACGTGAAGAGTGACTTGTATGTTGGCCCAGCTGAAGCTTCTTTTGCTGATTGGTACTGGGCTTGTGGGTCCAGGCTGGTGTTGATTTAGGCTGGTGCAGTGACCAAATCTTAAGTGGGCCCATCTTGAGTTAATTTTATAAGCCAAATTTCACGGTCTTCATCCATGACTTGAGCCTGATTTTGATGACAGATGGGACTTTGTAGGCCTTGTGGACCTTGTAGTTACTTGACTTCTTTGGGCGAAAATGGCCCACTATCACTATTTAGCAAAAAAATTAACAATTTACTACTGTTTTGAAAATATGTAGAGATCTACCACTTTTTTAAAATTTGAGTTTGTGAAACTCGAGTTTGTCGTGAAACTCAAGTTCCAAAAACTCAAGTTCTTTGAAAAAATATACTTCAAAATTTTCAAAAAAATTTTATGATACTCGAGTTACCATGAAAAACTCGATTTCGCCAAATTCAAGTACCCAAGAAGTAGTAGATTCCTTCATATTTCTGAAACAGTGATAGATTGTAACATAGTTTGCAAAAATGTTCAAAATTGCCCACAGTAATCCATATGTAAAATGTAACCCATCTCCTCCTCTTGAAATCAATCCGAAATGATAAGGAAAATGTTATTTCTATAACATTTTCACAAAAAATTCTTAGAAACAGGTTATTATACAGTGTTACTAGTAGGCAAAAAACTAATTATAATTGGTTTAAATTAGAACCAATAATAACTTGTCACTTAAAAATTGTTATAAAAGTGATGTAGAAATATTATAAACGTACCACCTAATAAATGGAGACCTTTTAACGTTTAAAGTTTAAACGCGATTGCAAAGACAAGAGTAGGGCAGTAAGCAACAATCACCAACAGGATCCACGTGTGAGGGACTGTCGGCAATGGTCAAGTTTGGATGTTCTTACTTACAAAACTTGTTTACATTGACAGACTGAAGACTGCCAACGAACAACCATGGCCTTTGCTATATTTGTCAGTTGCTTTAATTTAATTTCGTACAGCCATGGATCCCACTAACTTCATGATTTACAGCTGAGAGAGGACATGCACAAATGGGGTCTACATGTGAAACATGAATATAATCAACGGATGATAATAGTTACCATGACTTGCACATGGCCAAATGCCAAGATGCAACAAATTGACATGATTGTCTTACTAGACTAAGGATAGCAAGTATAGTCAGTGTTTTTTCAATGCATTATAGTGCTCCTAGTACTAGTTAAAATAGCATCAGAATTGGTAGCAATCTAGATCTGTATGTCATAATTTTTGGCCTTCGCTTAAAAAGATATTGGTGGAAATGACGTAAAGACATGTACAACAACACATACCACCCATGTTTCAAGTCTAGCCTAACTAAAAAGACAAATAAACACTAACATTATATATAGACCAATTGCAGAATTGTGAAATGAGGACCACCAATTGCACAAGTAGAGGCACACACACAAAGCAGCAACTACACTAAAGATACCCCCCTTTACAAGAAATAAGTCACACTTCTGATCATAAACAAATAAACCTGCTAGAATAGTTTCAATGCCAACTCCATTCTTTTATAAAAATAAAAAGCTATAAACAAATTTTAAAGTAGATTAGAGTAAGTTCTTTATCATGTCCAACACCCAAGTACACTGGGGAATGAAGTTATTGCCTTTGAATCAACCTGAATTCATAAATTAAAATAACTAATATCAGGTCACCAATACCTAATACCAGATCACCATCTTTACACCTCAGCTAATGTTACATTATATACAAAACCCAAGAGAAGCCTCCATTTATCGTACTCCTACCAGTTCTACAACAAGGAAATGCATGAAATTGTACAGAAGAATTCTACCTTTGGGGCAGAATATACGGTGCTGCAAAACCGAGCACAGTTAAAATAAAGCAGGAACTAGACTGCTGAACTGAATCAAAATACCTAAAATAGCAAAGAACCAAATTTAGGGGTAGAATCCAGCAACTGCTTCTCCCCAACCAAATTCAAGGGTTGCTAGATGTTAATACACGGTGTGTTGGCCGTGCCAATCCATTCACTGCTTCATTTATTCTACTGAAGACTACTTTTAGTGGGATACAGGATACAACGGTACCTTTGGGCTTATCTACCACTGGTTTCCGCTCATCTTCGGACTGCTTGTGGCCAGTCAATGATGACAATTTCCGAATCTTTTTGGACAATAACCCAGATTTCTTTACTTTTGATGATTTGGTTGGTGAAAAACGTTGTTGCAATGCAACATGCTTGGTATGAACTCTTCCAGTTACCAAATTTGGCTTAACAGTAGCACGCATTTCACCAACTTCCAGATTGCACTGCATGCTGCTCAACAGACCCACACAATGGCCATCATCCAAAACCTCAACTGTGAGAGGGTGACCAACAATGGCTTTACCATTCAACTTACTCATGAGGGAAACCAGTGGGACATGCTGAGGACGATAGCTGTTGGCCTTCACCTCAAGCTTGACATCATATAATGAAGCATCCGTGCAAATATTTCTGACAGGATAATCTGGTATCTGATATCTGGAGTGAACTGTAAAGCGGGACTGACGAAATGGAAGAGACCTTTGAGGTGTCACGGAGCCATCAGGTGATAGCTTCCCCTCAGTGACTGTCCCTCTCATATGAGAATCCCTCGGAGAAATATGCTTGTTCCAGTCCCGGAACCCATCAACCTGGCCTTCAGCAACCAGTTTGCCCTTTGCCCGTAAGGTACAATTATACGAAGCAGGGGACCCACCAATGCCATTGCAATCAACTTTCTGATCTGAACCCTCAGAGTGCTCTATACCATCATCCATGTCCACATATTTTCTGGAGTCCTGTTTTCTATTTTTACCTAAATGTCTTGAATTCCTCTTTCCTTTTAACTGCCACTTTGAAGTATCTTTCTCTATAGTAACATCAACATTGGCTAAACTGGTACAACCAGATTCATTAAGTCCCTCATTTCTCAAAGAAGCAGCTTCAGCTCGACTACTTTGACTGGATTGCCTTCCCAATGCACCAACATGAGACCTTCCAGAGGAACAAGACACAGGTATAGGAGAAAAACCTGGCAGAATAGATTACATTATCAGCCAAGGAAAATTTTCTAAACTTTTCATTAATTCACATCAGCTGAATGAACAAACAAAATACAAGATTATATAAACAGCAGTCTGCAGGAAAGTGACTCGTAAGAAATTCTGAGGTAACTTTTTCCAGTGAAAGTAAAACTTGAAAATTAAGGTTTAAATAAACTCATTTATATTATAGCTCCAATCATATAAAACTCATTACTGGATAACATACATCCATAAAGAAAACTAAGGTGCAAATAAACTTTTTTTTTGATAAGTAAGGTGCAAAGAAACTGTTACCCTCAAAAAAGAAATTGAGGGGCTATATGTTAAAGAGTCCAATTCAAATTCACTTGCACAGATGCAGGTATGGCTCGTATAAAAAGCATCCAGCCATCCACATAGCCCAATCAGATGTATCAGGAGCTTTGTGGCTAGAAACAGAAGTCCTGCTCTGTCAAAAACCATAACTTCACTTTTAGGAGCAACATCACTAACCTCTCTACCAACGCCATTTAAATTGCACTCTATTTTGTGAACACTAGGGCTAATAAAAAATTTTCCAATAAAAACATCATCTATGCTTTCCCACAAATTCTTCTCTTCATCATTAATCTTTCGGTTTTCTCCGGCAAATCCCTTCAGTCTTCCATTAGTCCAGCAGGTGTGATTCTGTAGTTCTTCTGGCCTTCCTTCCTGTCAGCTGGAAATCTCTCAACACCATAAACCCACTCTCAATAGAAGCTTTCCCCCTCAAACAGTGTGAAAAGGTGCTAATTAGAAATGAGGGAACAATCTTGTTTGGCCCACCTTTTTTTCAAACCAGGAAGTATCCCTTCTACTTATTCCCAACTCAAAAACTATAGAGGACTTTATGGGGGCAAGAGTCAAAATCAACCTTGCTAGTGGGCCCTTCTTTCTAACAAAAGTCTCATTCTTTATCTCAACTCTATAAATTTAAAAACAGACAGTGGGGACTAATGAACAGGACATCTACAGCTACCAACCCTCTAGAACTTTTGGAGAGAGGGGACTCACAGAAGAAAAATTTTGCGTTACATTGTCACCCAATTCTTCCTCCACAAGACCAACACCCCCCCCCCCACCCCTCACCCCCGGCGAAAAATAAAAAAAAAAAAAAAAATTTACAAGTAAACTCATGCATATATAGATGTGCACAAGAACTAAAACATGTCATTTCTCAAACACAAGTGCCTATGCAGTTCCCAGTTCAAGCTTGGGTTACGTCAGCAAGCAAACTCAAAACTTAAGAAAAAGGCATGTGCGTGCAATGACAAGTATAAGCTCATCACAGAAATTGTGTTTTCTTATCAGCCTAAAAGTAAAACAAAAAAGGGATGTAGACAACCAAACCATATGTATAAATGCGTTATCCTTTGTGAACCTAAAGTAATGAGCTTGATTTGTCTCATTTTTGGCTAAAAAAAACCCCAAATCCAGGCATAAGTGATAAGTCCAGATTATTTGGTTGGTGAACAAATGTGCACAACCATCTAGATGAATTATTCCTATCTTTTTCTTTACAACTTGTTTGGGAGTGGGGAAAGGAATGAGTGGAATGCATTTTTTAAGGTATGTTCTATACATTGCCCTCTTTGGAAGTTTTGTGACAAGGACCGGAGTGCCAGGAGGGGATGCCCATATCATTTCATTCTCCCATATGCATTTCCTCCAAAAAGTGAACAAAACAACCCATTCCACTAATTAATTGAGGACAAATTGCATTTTTATTCCCATTTCCTTAAAACACAAATAAAAAATAATAGGAATAATAGTAAAGGTGTACTTTTATTTTCTTTCTCCTCATTCTTTTATAAACTCCTAACTCCATTAGAGAGTGAAAGGGAAAAGGAAAACAAAAAACCCTATTCCTTTAGGAAAATTATTAGGTACTCCCGTAGTACAGTGACACGGAACTCCTTCCTCTCACATTCATGGTAGGCCCCATTATGAATTTAATTAGTGAGATCCACCATAAAAGTGAGAGGGAGCACCATGTCACCATACTGTGGGATTACCTAATAATTACTCTTTCCTTTCATTTCCATTCCTTTATAATTTATCTATTCCATTCCATTAGAGTCCTTTATGAACCCCCAAATGTATTGCTAGTGGATTTGTTGAATAGCTTAAAATTCAAATCTGCTTTTGTTTTCCTTTTTTTTTTCCTTGCTTTGGAGTTTGCCTCACATACACCTAAGTTTTTTTTTTTAAAGAGAGAGACAAGAAAGAAAGAAATGTGACCCAAACAGGAGCTATACGCATGCCATTTCTTTCACTCTGTGTCCCTAGCATAAGCAGTCTAAGCAGTATAATCTTAAAACAATAACAAATATGAATACAGACACAAAACTTATGTAGTCCTAAAGAATTTGGATGTAGATATGCAGCATACCTTCCTAACAGAATAAGTTCTATTGTGCTAGAAATGAGTAAATTTATCACCATTTCAAATGAAAGTTGCATAAGAAAGAAAATGGCCAAAGAAAAGGCTATGTACACTCAATGTTAATAAATTCTCACATTTTAACTCAAGCATACCTGCAGCGTGCTTTTCCTCCTCAAGGACCCCAACAAATGGCACATCAAATAACCTGTCAGAAGAATCGTTCTCAGCTAACCCATTTATGCTAGAAATTTCGTTCTCCTTTATCTTGTAATTGATATGGGAAGCCTCACAAGCCTGTTCAGAAGCCTTTAAAGGGGCTCCATTCTCACATGAAACTACAGTGCTGTCCGAATTATTGTTAATAATCATAGATTTCTTTGACTCATTAGATTCTAATCCTGAAACCCTGCCATCAGATATACCCTGACGAGGAGAACCACTTGAACTGGGAAGTTGATCACAAATAACTGGAACAGACACCATGGCTGTACTCTCCAAAACCTTTGTCAATGGTCGGCGACGGTTTTTCTTTTTCAAGAATTCATGAACATTCGCCACTTGAGATCTCTTTCTTTTGAGTGATGACGAATAACCTTTGCTACCATTGACAGGACTTCCATTAGATATGCAATTCCCAGTGCTAGAATCACAGAGTGGAGCATTATCTTGTTGAACCGTATCAAGCACCCCCCCAGCCTTCCTTTTCGACACTACACCCATGCCAAGGTCCTCAAGTCCTCTCATACGCTTAACTCCTTCTGTTCCGTCATCCTCCGAGTCATTTGGGGTTTTTCTTCTTCTTCCCTGGACAGATTGCACCTTAGCAGAACTATTATGATTTGGCTCTTCAAAAGATATACCAGATTGAGATAATTCTGGTGCTGAATTTGAATTGTCTTCAGAACCACTCACATTGTCACCCACATCCCCATTTTCTTCAACAGAGTGGGACATATTAGGTGACTCTTTAGCTGAGCTACCATGGTCACCACCCGAATTCTCTCTTCTAAAGAAGTCCAAACGATCCTTGCCAAGGCGGGCACTCTCAATCTCAAGAGCATGGAGAATGGCATCTTCCCTTCGAGCATATTTAACGGCTTTTTTATTGGAATTAGCTGCAGAAGCCTTTGCTTTTTCAATACATTCTTCATACTCCCCACAACGAAATGCCTTCACCCTCTTCGATTTTTCAAGATTATACCAATCCCTGTACCAATAAACAAATGAGAATTTTGTCAAAAAGTAACACCATATAGATAAAGCAGTAGAAAGCTAAACACCACACACCATACACATGGATGATTCAAAGACTGAAAAAAGAATAAAGTACAAAATACTTGGGAGAAAATTACATGTTAACTAATTAAAATAATAAAAGCAAAACCTAGAATATATCAGCACCTTTATTGTAATCCTCATAAGGGAACCAAGAAAATTCTGAAGCTAGGTTCTAACGAAAACTTTCTTTTTTCATTGCAAAAGAATCTACGAGTAACTACATCCCAAACCAATGGCCACAAACACCTATAAAGGTTTATATTTCTCCTAGTAAAGTGGATCTAAACATTCCTTGCAACCTAACTAATTGCATACATACAAAAGCACAAGTCATACATATAGCAAGCCTCAGGCCTCAAGCTTAAGCCTCATAAATACATCAATCCAATATTTGCCTCATAGGCTCAACCCCCTCACATTGCCTAAACTAACTCATACCAAGAAAGCAAACAATGAGTCATCAATGCACTACTTGTAGAACATTGGCATAAAAGATTTATACAAAGAAACAATGTCAATAAAATAGAACGTCCTCATTACAAATTAAGAACAATATTAGTATATTACCTTTTTTCTTTTCTTTTTTACTTTTTTGCTGCTATTAATCTAAAACTCAAAATAAACAGTAGGAAAGGTTCTCCGACTCCACCAAATTAGATACCTAAAACTTTGACAAAGCAAGTAAAGCCTTCAGCCTGAGTTTACATTCTTTGCAACAAAATTTCAGAAGAGACAATCACTTGACAAAAGACTATGATGGTGATCAGTGAAAAAGTCACAGAGCTTCAAGACCAAAAAAATTTACTTCAAAAGTATTAAAAATTACTTCAACTGGAAATATTGCTCTCCTCCACTATTAGTGTACTGCTAATGTTAATGGAAACACACGATCTTCTATACAATTAAAGTAACTTCATGCTGACTGATATTCAAGAACCAGGTTGAAAGCTTTTCTTTTTAATGAGAAGTTCAAAGGGACACTTGAAACATCAGATCTTTCACCTTAAAATTTATAGATTTCTCCACTCTCCCACCCTTAGTCGAACAGAACAAGCCCTCAAGATGAAACTCAATAAATATCATTACATAAGAAGATGGGGTGGGGAAGAAGAGATCAATTCTTCAATAAAGCGGACGGGGTACAAAGGCTTCCTATAAACCATATATGGGGCGAAATGGGAAAAAATGTGCTTCCTACCGCCCACTTTTATCTATGCCAAGATTCGACAAACTCAAAGAATACAGAGTGTAAAAATAAATAAGCATTATAAACAAAATCTTAGCACATATAACAGCTTTGGAAAATGTATTCATGACATGCGAAAACAATTCAAAAGAAAATTCCAATAAAACAATATAGCTTCTATCTATTCAAAAGATAAAGAATGCAACCATAACAATGTCTATACAAAGGTGGATTTTTAGGGTCTCAAAATATTGATAGTAAAAACTCACTTAGCTTCTATCTATTGGTATTAGAAAAAGTAGAAAACAACCTGAGTACCTAACAACCACTACTCAGTACTCCCAAATCCCTCACTTTTATCTCTCTCAACCTAACCAAAAACAGAGAAAAAGCAATAGCACAACCACATGGCCACCATGGCTTGTTAGTCTTTACCCAACCCAAATCATCCCACCCACAGGCCACAACCATCACACGACACCCATCCGAAAGGAACTGCCACCAACCAAACCATCTCACTTGGTGACATCTAGCTGAAACCACCTTCACCCAATCAAAACAAAACAGCCCCAAACACACCATCCCTAGCCACCAATCTACAAGTTGAGGTCCTAATTGAGAGTAAGTTTTTAAAATTTTCAACAAAAAAAAAAACTATTTAAATCTGGACTGGTCCAAAATTTATTCACCTTCCAAGATATCCAAAAATGTACATTTCAAGGGGGTTATCCTTCAGGCTTGGTGACCAGTATTATAACCTTGGTGTACACCAACCAACCAAGTCTTCTTTTTTCCCTTCTTCTTTCTTAAGCTCATGGGAGGAGGGAGGGGGTGTTTTTACTTATGCAGTATGAGTTTCAAAGTCTTTCCTATTAACCCCCAATGGCAAGAGAAACCTCATGCTTCTGAAAACGAGGAACAATATAAAAATCTAAGAAGATTGCATCCTCAACCCTATCAGACAAACAAAATTTTCATAAAAATGCCTCCCCAATCACATTGCCTTTATATCAAGCACCAAAACCACAAAACACAAAAAACACTATTAACAATACCCCCAACATTGACATCAACCACAAGTACAACCCAATTAACATCAATGCTCAAACAAAACACTTTCTAACCAACAAAACTCTCAAACTCTCAATCATACAACAAACAAACAAACCAACCCCAGGTGGAAAAATTAAGCTCAAATGATCCTTGAAACACTCAAAAAGAAAAACAACAAACAAGCCAGGAACTTTTACTTCCTATCCTATAGTACCAACAAAACCATTACCAAAAGCTCAAATCTAAAAACCACACAAACAAAGAAAAACACCAAGGCAAATGCAAATTTATCAAAAACCCAATTGAGAACCAAGGCTGACAACTATAGAAAGCAAGTAAAACACACTCACACGCTTGCGTCCTCGCGGCCCAACAGCTTGACAGGAGTCCCCGATCTTGGTGAAACCAAAGAGCCTTCAGACAACTCGTCGATTCCCATTATCCGACCCGGCCACCACGACCCGTTTCGGCGTCGGACCCAAACCAAACCGCCCACCGACGCATCGATGACGTTGGATTTAGCCTCTCCAGAAGTACTTCCCATCTCACAAAAAAAAAACACCAACAACAACAATAACCAAAACAAAAAAGACAGAACCAACAAAAAGGAAGAAACTTTGATCTCAAAACTCAATCTTGGCCGTCCATCTTCAAGTCCAAGAAAATAGTTATAGTCCAAATCCTCGGTTTCATGAAAAACCAGTGCTCCTTATACCTAAAAAACCAAAAATAAACAAAACCCAGATAAAATAAATATCAGAAAACATGTAATATTGCATGCAACACAAATCCCAGAAAGCCAAACACAAAATAAACTCGAAAAATAAGTACCAAACATATAAAAATAGAAAAACTCACTGAGAAATAGAGAGAAGTAAAGGGGCTTAGATTGAAGGGTTTAAGGAGAAAAATGGATCTGATTGGAAGTAGAGGAAGAACTAAAAACGCGTACGGATTTAGCTTCAAAATGAGAGGATCTTTTTTTTTTTTTTTTTCCAGTTATTTTAGAAAAGCTTTCGTGTTTTTAAGGTTATTTTTTGTGTTTGGTTTGTGTCTGATCTTTTGTTTTTAGACTAAGTTGGATTTTTGTTTCTGAGATTTTTGAAGCACTCATCTGCGGTTTACAGTGCGGACAGAGAGAAAGAGAGAGATAGTGAGTGAGTTCTGGGTGTTTGGATCAACGTACCTTTTGGTATCTTTTTGCCCGGAGAGAGAGAGAGAGAGAGAGAGTAAGAGTTATAATAGAAAAAGGAAAATGGGTGTGAGATATATACAGTTTTATGTATACGGTTTGTTAAGTACTAATGTGACGAGATTATCTAAACAAAAGATCTTCTTCTTTTTTCTTTTTCTTTTTTTTTGAGAAACATCTAAACAAAAGATCTTAATGTGATGTAAGCAAAAATAAGGAATAATAAAAAAAAAAAAGGTTTGTCCCAAACTGAGTTTGAAGGAATCTCTAATCTATAGTACCAACCAATTCAGAACCCTAGCAATTCATAAAAGATAACATGGGTAGAATGTCAAAGTTGTATTAAACATGTAACGATGATAAATCTACTTTTAGTCACGTGTTATTGTTGCAACAGATAAAATTATCCATATTCATATGTATTATTCATGTTTAAAAAAATTACATAATTCTCTTCTTAAAAAACACAGATACATGATTCATTAAAGGAAAATGCTAACGAGTACCCTTAGGGCACTAGTTAATAATCCATATAAATAAAAATTTTATAGGAAATTTGCTCCCAGCTGGATTTTTTTGGGATACTTGTCCCATCTTCCATTGATTCCCCCCCCCCCCCTCTTTTCATCATGAAACATGACTTTAAGGGGGGGGGGGGAGGGGTGAGGTGTCCGTATTGTTTAGGTTGCCCTATATGTATTTAATATGGAAGAGATTAGGTAGAGAATCTCTCATTAATGCAGAGATGACAATCTCTATGATCCTTATCCCTTCAGGGGTTTCCCGAGGCATATTTGGTAAGAGTGGCATCTCGGCTAAAGAGGGAGATTGGTTCCCCGGGATCCTTCCTTTGTCTACTATAGGCTC
Source organism: Quercus aquifolioides (assembly GCA_019022515.1). NCBI lineage: Eukaryota > Viridiplantae > Streptophyta > Magnoliopsida > Fagales > Fagaceae > Quercus > Quercus aquifolioides. The sequence goes on from CM032328.1 coordinate 17,057,222, forward strand.
ACCTGTGTTTATGACCTCGGATAAGAGTTTTAGTATTGGTGGCATACTTAGAATTCCGCAAGAATCGACTGGGTATGTTTTCCTTTATTACTCATAGAGATGGGCCTTGCCCATTTTTTCAAGTATGTTCCTCCAAGCCCATTGGGTCTTGGCTCGGAATTGAGTTCATCCCCCTACAAATTTGTTAAATATTTTACTTGAAAACACGACTAAAAAGTGAAAAACAAATCTTATACATATTGAAACAAAACAAGTACGCTGCTTAATTGAAAAATAATAAAATAAATTACTTAGCATATATAATAATTATTTTAATCTTGAGTTTTTTTTTTTCAAAATTGTAATATACTCATACATTTATTTATTTATTTATTTTTATCTTCACTATTTCTGTTATATATCTTTATGCGTTCATAACTGCATATTTTGTATTGTATGATAGTAACCAGGGTTCATAGTTCATATTGTACGATACAAGTGGAAAAAAAAAATTTGTAACATACAACATACAAAAATTCTCCTATTATTACAATCTTATTATCATGAGATACAAGTTTTTTTTTTTTTTTTTTTTTTTTGCACATTAACAATAACAATGTATGAGACTTCCTTATCCTTAGCTATTGGACTCTTTGACGTTCATTTTTATTATTTTTTTAAATGACTTTTATTATTTAATTCAAATTAATTTTCCAAAAATATAAATTAAAGTTAGTAAATTTGACTTCTATAGTCTATTGTCATTGATCAATGAACTTGAGGTGGGTTCAAGTAAAACTTGTCCTCTATTTGAGACGAATGCAAACCACATGAAGCGAAATGAAATAAGATGAGCTAACGAGATGAAATACTTTTGTTATTCATATTTGGGCCAACATAGTTATTGAGAAGGGTGGTATAACCATCACACACCCTTGATGGGATGATCACTCCACAAGTATAAGTACTTCACACACATATACACTTAGATTAGGTTAGAGTAGAATTTCTATCTAGTATTAAAAAAAAAAAAAGTGGTATAGAAAAAAAAATTTGATAGAAAGAGGAGGTGTTTTATTTAATTAAGTAGTAGTTACAAAAGTTGGTCCATTAGTCATCCTTGAACAGAGTCTAGCGTTCAAGGATATTTAGGAGCACTCTCTAGGAGTGCTTTTTTTTTTCAAAAGATCTCATATATAAGGGTTAATTACAAAAGTTAATTACAAAAGAAGGACATTGAGCATATTCCACTAAGTTGCTTTTTTGTATTACTCATCTCTTGGTTGGACCATCTACAATGCTATTAGCTTCACGAAAGATGTGACGTGGTAGGATGGTCCATACTCTGCTTAGCAGGGCACTACAATCACAAATTAAGGGAACCATAGTCGGAGCCATAGTCCTATTTGATGTTAACCAACATATCACAATTTCATAATCAATTTGTAGGTCTATAAATTTGTAATCAAGTTTCCAGACAATTAATAAACCTTGTCTAACTGCCCATTATTTTGCAGCCACTGGGGGCTCCACATGCAAGCCAGGGTGGTCACATAACCACCCTGACTTGCAAAAAAATGCATATATACACTTGCCAAAAAATTATTATATATTAAAATAACCTATTTGATCACCTTAATAAAAATGTTGAATACCCTGACTTAAGAATTACAAAAAGTTGGGTTTAACAAAAATAAAAATAATGCTACATTCACAACATTTTCACAATACTTTTACAATAAATCCAATGTGGTAAGCTGTTACTAATTCTAATTTGGGCTTAATAATGATATTCTTTTTTTACTCACTAATAACAGCTTTTTGCACAAGAATTATTGTAATGTTGTTAATGTAGCATTACTCAAAAATTAATTATGCCCCCCAAAAATAATCCTTAATTCCTTTTATAAAATTAAAAAGAAAAGGCTTATATAACAATAATAGATATTAGCCCAAATAACAACAAACATAAACCAAACAAAAACAAAACAAGACATGACCAAACAACATCAAGTGATCAAATTATTCAACAAAAAAGCTTATTATAAAACAAAAAAAGATAAAAATCGTTAAATACTTAAATTTGTAGCTCGTTCAACCTATTCAATAAAAATAATTTCTAATTTCATTTTTTCCTAAAAAATAGTATAAAGAAAAAAATTGTAGTTGTCAGTTCTCCTTGATAGTGACGACAATTATATTGTTTTTAGTTTTACAGTCGCAACAATTTTTTATCATTATTTACTCGACTCACAGTTGTAGCAAATATTCAAGTTATCACTTTATTAGATTTTGTATAATTTAAATTTCTTAGTAATCACCCTAAAAATAATTCCTTGAGCCGTCACTGTATGCAGCATTATTTGTACCATGTGAAATGAACTATTTATATAAATTTGAATACATGGAATTGTTGTTGTTATTGTTGTGTTTTTATTTTGGTTCGAGGCCATTGATCCATAATTGTTGTTGGTTGTTGGAGAAGAGCAATACGGTGAGTTCGGTTGTGCTAAGGTAAGCTGGTAAGGTGGCATGGGCTTGGAACCAAACCGCATGTGAACTAAAATCCATGAAAAAAGTGAAGGTGATTTTGAACGCAACGTACTGGTATATAAAATATTTTCAAATTTCTACACCTGTCCCACATGCATTATATGGGTCCCACCGTCATTTTCTACGGTTCTAACGTTATGATGTAAAACACTAAAAAACAGTACATGTTATTACGAGTTTATAAAAAAAAAAAAAAAAAAAAAAAACATGTTATAGGCAAAAAGAAAAGCAGCTTTAATAGACGGCTCTAATCATTTTGATATTCACTTTTCACTCTAATAATTTTAATTAATTAATTCTTTATTATCTTGCTATTATCTTGACTAACTTTTATAATTTGATTGCGACCACAAGTTTTGTAAACAAAGGGGTCTTGATTTAAGGGAACGAGAGGCACTAATTAAAGTGATAAAAGAAGGTAGATAGTAGCCACATGTGTAAATATAAAAAAAAAATGATATATTTAAAAAAAATCACAAAAAAAATATAAGTTATCATATCTAAATAGTAAATATACAAACAAAAATCCATGTGAAAGCACACGACATCTCATACTTTATATTAATGTTGCGAATTATATAATATTTATTATTATATAATAAATATATAATATTTATTATGAAACATCAAATATTATATAACAAAAGTTGACGTGGGATTTGGGCCTCCTTGTTTTGTTTCCGTTATTAAGGATAAGGCATGTGGCTTCCTATTACGATATTTGTTTCCGAGTTCGAAAAAAAAAAAATTAAACATTAAAATTTGTGATTATGTCAAATGCATTTAGTTACTACGAGAGTTGCAAAGTTAATCATTTAGTTATTGTCATAAAAAAACTAGTTTTTAAGGGTGAGCTCTACACATGAATTCCTAACTTTTTTTTTTACTTAAAAAAAGAATTATTGTCCTCAAAATATTATATATCATATATTATATAACAAACATCGAGTCTTAAAAGTCATTAGTTTTTGTGTGTGTGTGTGTGTGTGTGGAGAAACAAAGTTTTTTTTTTTTTTGAAAACTTGAAGAAACAAAGATTAAGTACGTACTTAAATTGTCATTAAGTATGTAATTAAATGTATGTAATTGTCATATTTGCTAAAATTGTCATTAAGTATGTAATTAAATAATATAAAAAAATTGACCACATGAAAAAAATCTATAAAATTAATAAAAATAAGAGTTGAAAAGAAACCATAACTTTTTAATTTGGTCAACATAAAATTTTTAATGGATTTGGACTAAAAACTTGAATTGAATGAATTTGAAACTTAAATGATTCAATTAAACAAAAGTAAAATTAGAGATCTAAAATGAATTTTAGTCAAATTTTGTTGAGGCCCATTTTTGGCAAAAAAAGAAAAAAAAAAGGTCAATGGCAAGAAGCCCAACAATATAACAAGGGGTGAAAGAAAGAAAAATTAGCAAAGCAAGAAAAATCATTAGGCCCGAATGGCAAGAGCAATGATACACAGACCTACAAAATAGTAAAAGGGCCCCAAAGAAAACAAACAGGCCCAAGGAAGCCCTAAAGAAGGAAGTAGTAAGCCCATGGGAATTGTAAGAAGTAGAAAGCAAGCAAAGATGAGACGGAGGAGCCCAAAGAAAGGAATTAGTAAATAAGATTAGTGTAAAGGCCAACAAACCCCAAAAGAAAATGATATGGTAATTGGGTCAAGGAAGTCCGAAAGATTTAGCAAAAATCCATGAGAATGCAAGAATGAGATGGGCCAAAGATGCCCAAAGGAATAAAATGGGCCGAGGAAGCCCAAAATAATATGAAAACTGACCCAACATAAATACTAGGCGACGTGAACTAAGAGAATAAATAATACATGGCATGCCTAAAGGAGGTACAGCAAGCACAAGTTAAGCGATACCACGGCAAAAGCACTGTAGCTGCATGGCAAGAATACCAACTGGCCCACAAACCATAAGTGAAAGGAGACAGGGATTGATTTAAAGAAGAAAAGGCCCATGCCCAAGCAATACCTAGCCCAAAAGAGAAACGAAATGCAAAGAATGAAGACCCAATGACCCATCCATGCCACAAAGAGTTAAAAATAAGCAGCAGAACGCGCAGCAAGACCAAACAAACCCGCAGGCAATGGCAAATGCATGAATAGTAGACAAGCCATGGACTCATATGGGAGTAGAGCACGCACAAGCCTCAGGCACCATCCATTGTACCCAGCCAATACAAGAGCGGTAGGTCATGGGTCAGAGGTAAGAGAGGGTATGGTCTGGCGGTGGGGAGAAGGGGGAAGTCTATTCTGGGATTCCCGCTCAAGCTCTTTTGGGGGAGATGTCCTGCTAGGATAACATATCACCAAAAATAGGGAAAGATGAGTTGGAATCACTAAGTGCATGCTATAGGAGTTAGTAAGAGAGAATACCCAACCCTTATTTGAATGGGAATGCTACAAAAAGCAAGAAAATAAAACAAAACTCCCTTTGTTTGGGAATGGAACGTGGCGCAGTCAGCACAGGGTAGTACTGGTGTTGGGTAGCTAGCAGACTAGTGGGTGGCCAAGGAAGGACATCCACAACAGGCCAAAAGCAATTGAGGGGTAAAATGGTAAATCTTATCACTACAAGCAGTATAAAAAGGCCTTAGTTGTGCACAGTAAACAACAACGGGAGAACAAGGAAGAACAACAGGAAACATAGAAAAAAGAGAGAAATAAAAAGCAAAGAAAAAAAAGCAGAGAGGATAATCAAAAAGAAAGAAAATAAGAAAGTAGGAAGTGAAGTGAGAAAAACAAAAGTGTGATAGGGCATGCACCAATAGGCTACTCCATTTTTTCCCTCTCAATAGCCTACTCTCTAGCAAGTTAAAAGATTCAAGATTAAGCCACTTAGGTCCATTATTTCAAAGTAGACAATTTCTATGGCAAGATTTCCATGTGAGATTGCCCACGTCGGAGATTGGTCGCTTTCTTGGACTTAAATCTACTAAAGAGCCAAGTTTAGCATGCTAATCCCCTTCTCCTATTTTTTCATGATTGTTTAAGCATTAACATTATTCTTTTCATTATTGCTGCCATGCTCATATTGTCGTGTTTTTTCGGTTGCAAAGTTATTTAAATATTATCTTTGGTTGGCAACAAGCACCTTAGTTAGAATACCTCTTTTTTATTACCATGTTATATTATGTCTCTTATGCCATAACATTTTTATGACAGCATCTCCCGTCGTGGACACGTGATCAAGATCTCCGTAAAAGGGTCCCGGCTTGTGCACAAGTTGGCTTAAGGTGGGTTTTAGTTAAGCCGGTCCCAACTCTCCTACCCCATAACTACAGGCCATAGTACGGCAGGAACGGTCCAGTCCATAATACAAAAAGGCCTACTATAAACTTAAAAGATGTAATTTGCACTTTAGCCTAAATTAAATAAATGCTAATGACTCAATTGGTCTAATGGTACCTCTTTAACTACTAGCTAGGGGTTGAGGGATAAGGAGAGATTTAAGTCCTTAAACTAAATAAAGACTGATCACTTAATTGGTCTTATGGCACCTCCCTAGGTACTAGTTAGGGATTAAGAGAAAATGTTATAATTACAACTTTTGACACAATTTTTACTATAACTTACTTATGTGACAAGTTGTGAGTGATGAAATAAAAGTAGTAGGTTCATATGAGTTCATGACTACTACTCACAACTTATTATGCGGATAAATTGTAGAAAAATTATGGCAAAAATTGCGATTCTAACATTACTGCGGCAAGGGAGAGATTTGGATAAAGAGCAGAGATTTTTAACTATTTAAAAAAGAAAAAGAAAAAGTTTTAGTATTCTTTTTAAAATACACAATTTCGGAATTTCCCAAAAAAAAAAAAAAAAAAAACAAAAAACAAAAAACAAAAAACAAAAAAGAGACCCAAAGAAGTGAAGAAGAAGAACAAGCGAAACAGCAAAAAAAGCCCACCTTCAAACCGAAGTGAGTTTGGGGTGGCCTTCTTCTTCAGCTTGTAGAGTCTCTCCGATTTTATTTTATATTTTTATTTCTACATCCGGAGAATCACAGAACAGAAGCTATCAAACCGCTTTCAAAAACTCAAAAAGCCTATCACAGCCATGACGGGTATGCATAAATCTTACTCACTTTCACAATTTTTTTTTTTTTTGTTAGATAACTCTATTTTTTCCTCAAATATCAATCAAAATATTATTTTTCCGATCTGGGTTTTCTTGTGACAACTTAAATCTGCTAAATTCCATAAATTTTTTTAGTTCATATATAACCCTATTGCGTTCACATTAAATTTACAATTTTTGTTTGTGTAAAATATGTGAACAGACTATGCTCAGGAGCAGGAGATGGAAATTGAGGCTTTGGAAGCCATACTTATGGATGATTTCAAAGGTTTGTAATTTGTGTGATGCCCCTTTTTTCTGCCAACGAATTTGAATCATAATTTTTGTTTGTGAGTATTGCTATTTTGACGTGCAATATGGCTTTGTGTTGCAGAAATTCACTCTAGTGAGAGTGGCTTAAATACTTCCAACAGATGCTTCCAAATAAAAGTAATCCCCCAGGTACATACTCATCCCTTTTTTTTTAAATAAAATTTTAAAATTTTAAAGTTACAGATTGTTTTAGGCTAGGAAGCACAAACACTTCATTTGGGGTGCTGTACCCGTGTTGTACCTGTGTTATTACCGCCATGTTATATTATAATTTTTTAGAAATTGCTTGTATTGCCATGTGGTACCCACGTCCATGTCCGTGCTTCCTAGGTTTTAGTCTTGGGTTTGTATAATGGGGGGACTTGTTAGTTAGGTTATGGTAGGAAAAGTTTTGTCCAAGTTGTTTAACTTGTGAAGCTGGACTCGAGTTTGTGTTCATGCCACATTAATAGCAAGTGGGGGTATTAAATTCTAGAAGTTTGTCATTGAACCACAATTCTTAGACTTGGGAAGTAACAAGAAATGCATGAAATTGAAATGCAAATATTTTGTCACTTCCATGTGGTGCGTGCATGTGTGTTTGTAGCCACCACTGATGCATTTTGTGACATTATGCAAAGCAGGGTGAGGCTTTTGTGTCAACTTTCCTAAGAATCAATTTCTATGTAGGATGTAAATGCGTGTGTTCAACCCCACAGATCAATCAATTCATTTTATGTGATGTATGCTTAATTTTTTCCTCTCCTTAATGTGTGGAGTTAGGAAGTTATCCTATGCACTACTTATTTGTAACATTTTTAACCCTCTCTCTCTCTATCTGGGGGGGGGGGGGGTGCCACTTTTTTGTCTAAAACTGTATGAATTACAATTGGATATAGGTTCTTGGGTATAGTTTTCAGAATTATTACAATCTGGGGGAGGGGGATAATAGCCCTTTAGACCCCTTTTCTTTTGAATTGTGTGTGTGAGATTACAATCTAAGGATACTTCCAACTTTCTTCAATTTAATATTTTTTCTATTGCAAACAAATTTCCTTACATGTATTATGTTGCTTATGTTCAACAGGATGATGAGGGAGATGAGTTGTCCACTCCAGGTTATTCTTGTTATTTTTCTTTTTTTTCTTTTTCATAATTGATAAGCATATATTGCTTCTTTTTCCTAATACACCCATGAAAATACACTTTTGGGAACTTTTTCCGAAACTTCTGTTGCAGTGGAGCTAGCTTTGATTTTCTCACACACACAGAAGTATCCAGATGAACCTCCGCTTTTAAATGTAAAGAGGTTGGTATATTCTTCATGCGGATATCGCTGCACTAACGAGCAGTCTACCATTCTCCACTTTTATAAGCTTTAGCAGTTATTCTATAATAACCATAACTCAATTTTTCACCTTTGTTTTTTTGTTTTGTTAATTTATCTTTTCAACTTCAACCTTAATTTTGATTGGCTTAGCTTTGCTCTGAACTCATTGAACGCACCTCTACTGCATACAAGCATACAACACAAAAAATCAACATTCTTAGAAGTTAGAACTACCTTCATTTGGTGAATGCACAATTAAAGTGGCATCATACGGATTCTCAAAAAAAGAAAAAAAAAAGAAAAAAGTGGCATCATATGGTTGCACCTCCACTCTGTTATATGCCTGTCCCTACTGCCATGTCTGTGTTCTGTAAATAAGTTGTAAACCATCCTTCATATTGACCTTGGTATCTATAATCTGTAACATATAAATTTTCACAATACTTATGCTACTGTGTTGCTTCTCTGTTTTCATTTCATTTTTTATAATTACCCCACTAGTAAAAAGAAATAACTATATACCAGTAGCCATTTATCTGAATGCTGATTTAACCAGATTGCCCATTTCCATGCAACCAGAATCTACAATTATATCATCTTGTCTACTACATTCCCCTGCTTGCTTTCCTTCGCCAATATATCTGATAGTCTCTCCCCTGTTTATTGCATAAATGAAAAGATGATATGAATTCACCATTGCATAGATGAAATATCAAAACTGCGTATCCTATACTATGAAATTGTTAATGGAAAAATGTAAGAATAAAAATGAGTTTTTGGGTCTTTTCAACATCATATGTGCTGAATAAGGAATGAGCCTTCAGCAAAGTTCTTGACCAATAAAGTCCTGGTTCATAGCATTAAAAAGTATTTTGGGGCCTTGGGGTCAGTTAACAACTCCATTTGTGGGTTCAAGACTCATGGGATTTGTGTGTAATGTGCCACTAAAAAATATTTTAACTACTGAATATGACCAATCATTCTTTTTGACTGTTGTTTTTGAATGCTGGCTTTACTTACTTGTTATGGATCCAAATGTTTCTTGTGCATGTACTTGCTGATTATTCAATCTGCTAAATGGTGCAAATTTTAACTGGGGCTTTTGGGAGCTCATCTAAATGATAGGAGTCTCTTTTAGAACTTATCCCTCTGTTACAAATTTGAGATGAGACAAATTTGTTATATGAATAGCACTCTGTTATCAATATTGCCTTTTTCAGCTAGATTACTAATAAGTGGTAACTGTATGAATGTGGTTCTTCAAACTGAACCCATGTGTTATGTTCTTTAGTGATGGTAGTTTTCATTTTCCAGTTTGCGAGGAATACATACAGAAGATCTTAGAATTTTGAAAGAAATTCTTGAACAAGAGGTAATTTTGGTGCAACTGAGTTCGTTTACATTCTTTATGTTATACGATTTCCTAGTAATGGAGTGCAGTTGAATATTCCATTCACCCTCTCCCCTTCCCTCCACCCCCAAACATGGAAAAAAAAAAAAAACATAAAACAGCCACCTGAGATGGAAAATATCAGTTTTGTTAAAGCAATGTCATAAAATGAAAATGGTCTGATGGGCGGTCAGTCACTCTATTAACCTAAACAAACTTAGATTGCATGTCAAATATCTCCTGAGAGCTTCAAAATAAGAAATGATGTGGTGCCCTTTTCTCACACAGACTGATGGGGCTTTTTAATTGCTGAAATTTATAATAAGCTACTAATGATGTTTAATCTCTAAGATGGTTAAAATACTCAAAAAGCGATGTGTTGTACAAAAAATATATAGCTTATCTTGATTTGTTATTGCATTCCACAGGCATCTGAAAATCTTGGTATGGCTATGGTTTACACACTGGTTTCATCAGCTAAAGAGTGGCTTTCTGAACGATATGGTGAAGACACAAATGCTGAGGATGCCGAAGCAGAAGAGGCGACAAAAGATGATGTATGGATGTTCTATAGTTTCAATTCTTTCTTATATCTATTGTTTTTTTTTTTTTTTTTTTTTTGGATAGGTAAATATCTATTGTTTAACTTGATATATGTTTGCTTTACTGATATGTAAATGTAGTTTCTGTTTCAGAACATTTCTTTGCAAAATATGTGATGCAACATAGGCATGTAGAAGCAGAATCTGTCACATGATTAATATGTGATGCAAAATATGTGATGCAACAACATAAAATCTTATCTTCACTACTTGAGTTCATTACCTAACATGATTAATATTTTTACTTTGAGAGGTTGATTTTCTTGTACTCATTGTATGCTTTCTGTGTACTTGGGTTCTTTTTACATCAATAAGTTTTGTTAATTATTAACAAAAAATCATAGTTCAACCAGGAAAAGGAAACAATAAAATTATAAAAAATTTGTTGCAACTGATCTCTATCAACATGCCTGTCAGATCTCTAGAGCTTGCAAACCCATTGACTGTGAAATGTTATATTGTATTTGTAAATCATAAATTTGATGTGGACAATATGGAGAGAATGCAATTGGCACACTTTTGAAGTTGTGGAAAGTATGAGGAGTCAGTTGTTAGCAACCTTTATTAGCTCCTTATACAAGTGGTCTCAAGCGTGGGGCTTTACGAATAATAAACCCATCATGTTATTCATAGAGTCATTATTATATTATATAATTCTTTCTATTGTAATTATTTAGGCTTCTTTCTGTCATTTAGACATGAAGTAGCCTTTTCTTAAATAATTTTTTTCTTCTATTTAAAAAAAAAAAATTGTGAATTCATATATTTGTTATAACTATTAAAAAAGAAGCATTATCTGTTTGTAATCAAGATGGTTGCTGATGTTACTTGTTGAATTTTTCATTCTTCTAAGACATATTATGCCTTTTTTTCTACTCTGGAGTTTCTTACTTCCCTTAGAATTGCTCCTTAAGTTGTTTTTCATATCTTTGTTGTTTTTTGTTGCTGTTTCTTGTGTTCACCATCATGAACACCTTGTATTTCCTGTTTTTGCTTTTTCTTCATGATTAATATGATTCTCATTACTTATAAAAAAAAAGACATATTATGACTTTTAAGTTTAGACATTCAGGTGGCACACATGTCGTGATTTTTCAGTAAGGTAGGTGCTGGCAGATGCAGAAAATGGTGTGGTGAAGCCCATTCCAAGTTATCTAGCGACAGGGTTAGAAAAATATGTTTAAAAGTGGGAAATGAAATGGCTTATGCTGAAGATGAGGTGTTATCATGAATAAATTAGGGCTATACTAGGATCAAAGAATCCTGTTGGCAAAACAAATACTTTTTTTTTTTTGATAGGTAAGAAAAAATTGTATTAAAAAGAAACTACTCCATCAAATACATTAAAAGAGAGAATAATAGGGTGGGTGGCAAAGCCGTTACGGCAATATGCATAGGTTTTAGTACAACAGTGTGTGTCTATATGTAATATGCATGCGTGCATGCATGTGTGTGTGTGTATTGAAAAAGAATATTTTAGAAAATTGGGCAAAATGGTTTAGTTGCTTGACAGAATCAAAGGACTACATAAGAAACATGACAATAAGACTACCATAAATTTAATGAGGATGTTGAGATGTCAATTGGCAACACAAATAAATTGTGCATCAGTGAAGTTAAAGCCTTGGAGTCTCATTTTACTTTCTTGGAAACAAGAGGGGACATCTAGGCTAGAGGGATTGGTCTTTTGCAGCAAGTCAGCAAGAACCAATGATAAGGCAACTAAATGAATTTCTATAATTCAAGTCGAAGACACCATAAAGTTGATTGGAAGGCCAAAAAGAATTTGGTGGAGGCCAAAAAGAATTTTGGGTTAAAGTTTCTAAACTTCCGATGACATATTTGGGTCTACCTAAAGGATCCACCTTCAAAGAAATGGAACAACGGCTGGAAAAGAATGTCTCTCTCCATGGGAGGCCGAGTGACACTAATAAAGAGCACTTTATCTAACCTCCCAACATATTTATCCCTATTTATCATTCCCATGGGGGTTGATTGTCATATAGAGAAGCTACTGTGGGATTTTTTATGGAGTGGAATTACTGATGAGTTCAAGTACCATTTAGTTAGTTGGAGCTGTGTGTGCGAGCCCCTTCAATACGGCGGTTTGGGTATTAGAAATTTAGTCTTGTTCAATCAAGCGTTGTTGGGGAAGTGGATTTGGAGGTATGCAACTGACAAAGGGGCTCTCTAGAGGAGGGCGGTGCAACACAAAGGTCTGTATGGGGTTAGTGATGTAGGACAACCTAGGCTTCCCACCTAGATTAGTCCTATCGTAGAACCTTAGGCTTCCCACCTAAGGTGTTTGGAATAACCACCAAACAAACCAATGCAATCTTTGCAAATAATCTCAATAATAATAATAATAGTCTGTAAATACAAAAGAAATCATCCGGAGTTTTATATGCAACTTCCAGAAATCACAAAGATAAGGATAAACTCTCCTAAACAATTTCAAATACTAATTTGATAATCCTAAACAATTTCAAATACTAATTCGATAATCCTAAACAAAGGATAATGATGAACAGCTAATCCTAACCAAACTCAAATTTCAATCCAAACTAAACAAATAACTACGTTACAATCTGAAATTATCCACTGAAAAGCTAAAATGAAATATTGAAATAACTTTTGGTTATGCTTTTGCATTAGTTAGCCTTTGGAATTTATTAAAGGGGTGGGAGGGTTTCCACCAGTTCACCTGTTTCAAGGTAGGCAATGGCTCTTCTATTAAGTTTTAACACGACTCTTGGTGTTACAGACCACCTTTACGAGATAGATTCCTGGAACTATTCAATATCACGAGAGAACAGGATGCTGCGCTGACAGATCATTTGACTAATGTTGGTGACAACTACCACTAGGATATAGGCTTTGTTAGACTGGTTCTAATAAAATTTTTCGTTACTCATTAAAAAAAAAGCTTTGTTAGACTGGTTCATGTCTGGGAACTGAGTTTGTTGCCTCTTTCATGGATTTGCTTTATTTAGGGTTGATAAGGTAGGTTGAGTTGGATACTCTATGTTGGAATCCTTCTCCATTGAATGTCTTTGAAGTTAAATCCTATTATAAGATGTTACATTCTACACCCCATTTGTCTTTTCCTTGGTGTTGCATGTGGAAGCCTAAAGTTTCTTCTAAGGTCTGTTTCTTCATTTGGGATAGCAGATTTGGGGAGAATTGTTACTTTTGATAGGGAAGCGTCAAATAATCATTAGACTGGTTTTGTATGTGTAAGGGGGATGGGGAGATTACTGATCACCTTCTCCTCCATTGCTCAGTTTCTTGGGGACTTTGGAACATGGTATTATCTCTTTTCAGTTTTGAATAAGTTATGCCTAAGGGTGTTGTGGAGCTTTTAGCAAGCTGGCAAGCAAGTTTGGTAGGAGGCATAGTGTGGCAATTTGGAGAATAATCCACCATTGTATCATTTGGAGCATTGGTGAGAGCAGACAGCTAAGAGTCCTGGACGATTGAGGGATATGAAAATTCTGTCTCTGATCTGAAGCTTTTATTCCTCAATATTTTGTTTGAATGGATAAATGCTTTGGGTTTGTTGTCATTTGTTTTTTGTTTGAGATGCTTGATAGTTGTACTTCACTGCTTGATGTTGCTGTACCTATTGTACACATCCTATGTACATGGGCTTTGCCTATTTTCATTTAATTGTGATCTTTCTTACCTTAATCTTCCGCGGCCTCTCCAAATTTTTCATTAGGGCGATCTCCTTTTGACATTAATGATAATTTGGAGTAGGTCGAGAAACTTAAGCAAAAATTATTTCTTGAATGATAACACCAACAAATTCAAGGTCTTAAACAAAACTCTAAAGAAGAAAATTATCGTTTTGGTGAAAAAGAGTTATAAAGCTGCCCAATCAATTTGATAAGACTCTGTTGAATTGATTTGCATGGAGTAGCATCTTGCCTGTTGATTTCCTTATACAGAATTCTTATTAAGAAGGTTATTGTGTTGGTAAAAAAAAATTAATGGAGTTGTCCCTAATTAATTTGATAAGATTTTGTCGAGTTGATTAGCATGGAGTTCCAGACTGTCCTTAATTAACTAGCTATATAATTCATCATTAGCTTTACATTTGGCGACATCCTTTTTTGCTTCCCTCCTCACACTTATTTTCATAAGCAACATGCTCTCTACATCTAAGTAGGCTTCTATAGTTCTCTCTCTTTAATCTAATTGCTACTTGAACCTCCTTATTCTATCACCAAGTTTCCTTAGTTGGTTACCCACATTCTTTATATTCTTTAAGTACATCTTTAGCCATATTGAGTGATTAAATTTTACGCTGGCCGTCAACCTATTGTAATCCTCCTATTTCTGGGCTTGGAACTGGTGGTAAACAAAATATATGACAGTAAGCACAATCAGAGCTGGAGTTATCACTTGATCTAGCCCTGGAAAGAAATTAAGGCCTTCTTTCTGGCTGGCAATAAGTTGACATGACCTCAGGTATGTTGCCTGTACATCATCTGACACAATCTCTTTGTATGAGGCACACCGCACCCCCCCCCCCCCCCCCCCCCCCCCCCCCCCCCCCCTCCTCTCTCCCATAAAAAAGATGGATAGCAATGTTATCCTCGTGAGTTGGTGTTGAACATTTAAATGTAGTGTTAAATCTGTTGATCATCTGTCCATTGCTCTATTGCAAGGGAGTTGTGGTTCTTTTTATTTTATTGCATTGGAAGTGATGCCTAAGAAGGTGGTCATTTCGTAATTCAGTTGCAAAAGGTTGCTTGGAAAGCATGATAAAAGCTTTATTTGGAATGAATCTCTTTTTGCCATAATGAACTTGTAGTGGTTTTGGGTTGTCTGCTATTGATATTGGCAGGGATTCTATTCTTTCTTTTGTAGATCTTTTAACCTCAGACTGTAATTCTTTAGGGGGTCCTCTTTTATACTCCCTGTGTACTTGAGTTTCTTCTCTTTCTAGTAAAAAAATTATCCTTCTCGATATTGCTCCTTATTCCAGCTGAGTGATACTTGCACCATTCATTAAGATGAAGCTTGTATACTAACGCATAATCAAGAAAGGAAGTCATATTTTTCCTTTCTGTATGTTACATTTTTTCTTTTGGCATTAAGTTTATCATAGCTGTCAATGGTCTGTCAATACTTCATTACCAACCAGGCATTTATTCAGACCTTTGCATTGTTTGTTTGTGTTGGGTATGCTTGCCTTAAATTTTGTTCTTGGAGCTGCTTCTAACTTTTGTTGTCTTCCCCCCTGCCCCCAATTTTCCCTCTCCTTTTCAGGTTATTATTCCACATGGAGAACCAGTTACCGTTGAAACTTTTCTGGCATGGAGAGAAAGGTTTGAAGCAGAGTTGGCACTAGAACGAGCCAAGTAAGTCCTCTTGGTAGATTTTCATTTTCTTTTTTGGACCATGGATTCGATTTCCTACCTCAGGTGTTTTCATTTATGAGAGGCATATTTCATTTTATGCGTTCCCTAAATAAATGTCCTTTGTGGCTGTGCGTAATAGATAAATGACATTTATAGATGTGGGAAGGATAAACTTACAAACTCAAGAATCTGTGTTCTTGGAAATTTCAACCTTGCTTTTGACATCCTTTCCTAGTATTACCCTAGTTATTATGTATAGCATGAGTTCAACCTCTCATTTGATGCGCAATTCTTGTATCATTGCCTATCAAGTTCAAAAACATCGGTGCCGTAGTTATTATATTTAATTTTATGACAACAAATGAGCACGAACTTTCAGGTTAATGCCCGAGTCTGCACTTACTGCACCTAAGGAAAAGAGGCTCTCAGGAAGACAGTGGTTTGAAAGTGGAAGAGGTTCTGCGGTATGTTACCTAACCTGACTATAAACCCCTCTTATCTATGGATACCTTAACGTAATATTCTCCATGCTCAGGAGTCAATAGCATTGCAGAAGAAAAGCTCATGGATACTCCCTCTAAAAACTTGGCTTAATTTATAAATAATGAATAATTAAAGTGACCTTTTTCTCTTTCACAGAGAGGTCCAGTTGCAGTTGCTGAAGGATCCGATGTGGAAGATGAGGAAGATATTGACTTTGATGAGGATGATTTCGAAGGTGATTCTCCCTCTCCATATTCATGTGTTGATGATTTGATGACCATGGCCAGATTTTTCTTTTGCAAATATGTATGAGTTTGATAAGCCTTGTACGCTAAGTCTGACACAGAATCCATTTTCTCTCTTTTGTTTGGCAGATGATGAAGAAGATATGCTTGAGCACTATCTGGCAGAGAAATCTGAGTCACCCTCTCATTCATAGATGAGAGCTATCTAAACAATGCATACGGAGAACTCTTCGGCATGGATCAATTTGTATTTTTTGTCGTACGTATTTTTGGCTTGTTTGTCTTGCCAGGAAATTTAGTTCTAGTAATTGTGATGCCATTTAGTAAAGTAGTGAGGATGAGGTATTATTGTAATTTTAAAACATTGTACTCCATTAATGAAGCCCCAGATGGCCATGATAGATTTTGGACATATGCATGCTATCATGCACTATGTTTATTTGAACTATACTGTGCTTTTAGGAGAGAAAAGTGAGTTAGGTTATTGGTAATCAACAATCCTTAAGTATCTAAAACTGAGATCATTCTTTCATTAGCCCCCTTAAGCTTAAGGTGTCATGTGGAGAGAGAGGAATAATCGTACTTTTAATGGAATGGAAATTTCAATTGTTGAGATGAAATTTCTTGTTTTTGTGATCATGGTCTTATTGGTCTTGCACTTGGGAATTATCCAACTTAGTTTGTAGATTTTATTGGCTCTCTTTGATTGTAATTCGTATTTAATGTATTTCTTCTAAGAGAACTGTGTTCACATAGAACATAATGTCTTTCCTATTAATAAAAGTTATTAGATTAAAGTATACTTTTGGCCTTTAAAGTTTGAAGTTATTCTCATTTAGCCCCTTTAGGTTTTAAAATTTCATTTAGCCCTTTATGTTTGATTCATTTTTATATTAGCCCTTTATGTTTTGAAATTTTTATTTTGACTCTTAATGTTTTGATTTAATTTTCTGTTTGGCCTTCGATGTTTGAAAATTTTCATTCTCATGAAAGACTAAAATAAATTGTCAGAATGAAAATTATGAAACGTAAAAGGCCAAACAAAAAATTGAATCAAATATGAATGGTTAAAATGAAAATTTGAAATGTAAGGGGTTAATCTGAAAATGGAATCAGACATGAAGAGCAAAAATTTGAAATGTAAAGGGTCAAAATGAAAATAATTCCGAACTCAAAAAGCCAAGAATATAATTTAGTCAAGTAGTTGTTATTATTATTATTAGCTTGAAAGTTTTTGTCCTGATTAATAGCTTCAATGAATGGTTTATATTCATGCATGCTTAATTTTTCTTTTTGTGATGAAACTTTTTTAATGATTGAAAACAAAGAAGAAACACAACCCCATATAACATTACTGCACTGGAATCCCAATCTGCTACTCTATACAAAGTTCAAACCACTATAGACACCAAACAAAGAAGCCTTTCTTGCTAAGTGCCTGAGTACACTTTCGGGGATCTCCCATTTTCCATAAAGCTATATTCACCTCTGATTTATTGTTGCTGTCTCTATCACAGATTTTGGTTTTAACTTCCCATTTGATCATTTGAATCATCCTGTCTTCACTTTGAATTTGGCCTCCATGAATTTTAACATTTCTCTGGTAAATATGATAGATTGTTGCTACCCAATCAAGTTTGCACAATAAAGCCTTCAAGCTCCTTTTCAAGCTAATTAGACCCCATTTCTCCAAACTACTAGAGTAATTCTAGGATTATCAATTAAACATCTCATAGCTTCTCTCTATATCCTACATATATGTTTTTAATCAATTACAAGTAAGCTATTACTATAGCATTTGCATAGTTAGCTTCAAGTTTGATTGCTAAAGAATATGAACTCAAACCTATAAACAATGTGTTACTTTATGGTTAGGACTATTTGATTTTCCTCCCATTTTCGTCATGTATCCTGGGTTCAATATGCTTAAAATGCTTGTTTAAGGATTAAGATGAATGCGAGTTGCATTTGAAGACTTTGAGGCTTCCCATACTAGTGGCTTAGTACACGAAATTGTAGGCATCCTTTTTCTTTAAAATAATAGTAGTAGACTAGTAGTAACTAGTAAACATAATTGTTATATATATATATATATATATATAGCCTCTGCCAATATGCTACTCAGAAAGATTCTTTTGGTCTTTTGGCCATTGCTCCACGCGTAAACAAAGCCATTTCAAAGTCTTCTACATGATGGTGTTTTGGAAATTCTTTTGGCTTTTTGTCTTTTCAAGCCTTCTTTGGTTTGGAGAATCAGACAAGGCTCCAATTGTTGGAGATTTTAAGTCAAAAAGTGAAAAAAACACTATTCATAGATTACTGTTCATTGACACTGTTCACTTTGTACTGTTCATGACACTATTCACTCCGAATTTTTGCTTATTTAAGGGGGGTTGTTCCTTAAGTTTAGCTCAGAATTCTCTTCCCTAGAACTTCTTTCTTTTAGAAGCCTTCTTCAGAGAGAGTTCCTTGCTCCTACTAATACTACTATCCCTACAATCCTTGTAACTAGGACTAGTTCAAGCTTTTTAACTGTTAACCTGTAACCTGTTCTGTTGAGATTATATATATATATATATATATATATATAGCCTCCATAGTTACAAAGTGGCGATTTATAGGCCATGGACTTCAAACTAACTTAACTACAATTTACAATGAGTTATGTGCGCTTATGCATGAGATAGTGGGGGCTTGGTTTATGGTGACAAGTGCGTCCGACATGCATGGATAAGTTCGAATGAAGTTGCTTCAAGATGTTTCAGGGACCTTTTATTTATTTATTTTAAAGTGTTGAACATGCTTAGTCTCATCCATCTCTTTCTTTGAACCATCCTTCATCGACATCAGTGTGTGTCTATATATATATATGCTCAATTTCGCAAACCTTAATCGGTTAATCCAACTATCGAAGCCTTTGAAATGTTTTTTAAGACCCCCAAAACATTTTCATAATACTTCACTTTAATGCTTGTATATTGATCTTTTGCCATTTCGAAAAAGTAACCCTTTAAATTAGAAGACCCAAAGAGGTACGAGATGTATTATGAATTAACTTTAGGAGTTCCTAAGCTTTAGATTCCAAGGTATTGGAAGTTGGAAACCCCAATTTACTTAAATAGTTTTAAGTTTGATCTCTTAAGTCCTAACTATGAACAAAAGTGGATTCTAACTAGTTCAGCTGGTAAAGAGCAGAGTGGATTCCAAGGAATTTGGCAGCTACAAAGATAAGCTACTAGGAATCCATGTGTCTCCTTGGCTTTGTAAGAGTTGAGCCTCTTTCCCACATTTTCAGAGACTGCCTTGTCAAGTTGTCACTTTGGCCTTTTGGTGCAAACTAGGAATCCCACCTTTACATGCTAATTCCTTTTTGAATCCCTTGCAAAAACTGAAACTGGCTCAAAATTCAAAACTAATACTACTACTACCACCGGGGAAAAACACAATAATTCTCTTGTGCCCTGGCAAATCATCATCTCCTTTGGTTTGTGGTCTATATGGCTAATTAGGAAATAGGATTAGGGTGGCCTTTCAAGTTGTTTCTATTGTTAATAAAGCCTTGTTTCTATTGATTTAAGACCCACAAAAATTATTTCACTCAAATGGAAAACACCTTTACTAGGTTAGGCTACACGATTCTGGTGAGTTAAAAACAAATTTTGATGGGGCCATATCTAAAGATTTGAATGAAGCAGGCATTGGAGTGGTGGTTCACAAAATTCTCAAAGAGAAATTACGGCGGCTTTGTTAGAGAGAGTCCCTATGCCATCCTTGATGATAATCCTGGAGACTCTTGCTGCAAGAAGAGTTGTCCATTTTATTCAAGAGATTGGTCATCACAGGTCTATCTTAGAGGGTGATTCAGAGTCTTCTATCAATGCTCTTTGCCATAAAAATTTGTTATAGTCTTATTTCATTCATCTTTTTAGAGACACATTGTCTTCTATTAGCTTGTTACAGAAATTTTCTCTCTCATACACTTAGGCAAAGCAACACTTTAGCTCATGCTTCAGCCAACAGGGTAAGGCTTTCTTTTCCTTTATTGGTTTGGATCTTAATAGTTGTTTTGGTTTTGATTTACATGTTATTAAATAAAAAGTCATGATGTTTTATTTCTTAAAAACGAAAAACACCCGAACCCATCATTTCCTTGTCTCCACATATTTAGGAGAAAATGGGGGGCATAAATGAGAAATTACCCATTTGTCCCTCTTCTCTCTCAAGTCTCAACGTTAGGGTTTTGTTTTGTTATTTATTTATTTTTGCTTATAAAAATCATAAATTTCACTTATAACTTAAAATAACAACTTCTTCTACAGAAGATATCATTTTCTTGAGAATCAAACAGAGAAACTAAAGAAATTAACAAATGATAATTGAAATTTTTTTTTTTTGAAACTTGAGGGTTTATTCTATTATTTTTGACCGTATAAGGTTTTAGTTTATTAGTTTTCTTAAATTTTAAGATTTAATTTATTACTTTTGCCAGCTAATTTTTTTTTTATTAATTTATTAATTTTAGAATATAATTTTTTTAATCACCAAAAATATATAATTTAAAATGTAATTTTTCTAAACTTTATGGAGTGAATTTCATGAGGAAAAAGAAAAAAGAAAAAAAAAAGTGACTAGGGTTTGATACTTTTGATTTTTACTGGATTAATAAACGTGTAGGTAAATTGATATAATTAAAAATCTATGATTTAATTACCAAAAGAGTTCACGATTCTTCTGTCTGTCTACATATATATTAGGGCTACAAAAGTACTACAATTAATTTGCTTTTTTTATAGTCAAGGAAAAAAAATTTCTGTGATCACAATTTGAGATTTTCTCCTTTTTTTTTTTACTTGAGAGATTTTCTCCTTAAAAAAAAGATATTGATTAAAACCCATCAAGTCCATCACTCGATTTATACTCGAGAGTTGCATAACCTTTGAGAACTAGGCGGTGATATAGCTTTGATTGGAGAAAACCGATAGACGGTCGAAGTATGAACTAGTTTTCTTTTCTTATTATTTTTTAATTCTTGTAGTATTTTTCTTCTTTTGATGTCAAATCTAGAAGCCACAAAAAATTCTGTTAATTTTAACAAGAACTTTTTTTTTTTTTTTTTAATTTACACAATACTTTTTGTTGTCCGTAACCTACTTTTAAAAAAAAAAAATTATACAATACTTTTCAAAACATCCACCGCATTATCTATGTTATATTCTTTTTTTTTTAGAGAGGGTCAGTTTATTGCGTCTGCTCCTAATAATAACTTTTTATTATCATAACAAGATATCAATCGGTTTTTGGTGTAAGCGGAAATTGAATCTCAAATCTTATATTATATTTCAATATAATATTCACTCTTCATTTATATTTGTATTATTTCAATAGTCAATAGAATGTAAATTTGCACAATTTTTACATGGATGATTTTTGGCAATGTGCCAAGAATTCGCATTAGCCTGTATAAATTTTTTTTGTCTATTTTAACATAGGAACTACTTTTTTTTTTTTTAATATGTACAATACATTTCTTTTTACTTAAAAAAAAAAAAAAATTAGATAACCATTTTCAAAAACATCCATAAGATTATTTAATTTACAAAATATTTCATTAACATATATATATATATATATATATATATGTATATATCAATTTTATATTACTCCCTCAAATTATCTCTTTGTTTGTGTATATGAAAAAACAAGTATCAAAAAACTAGATTTGCATGTGAATAGTAACTGTTACTATAGGAAAAATGTAAATATACATGTTTATAGAGATGGTTTGATCCGGGTAGTTTTTGGACTTAAATATGTAAATTGACACATTTTTCTATTATACACACTGATGTCAGTGCTTGTGTGCTATTATGCATTAACTTGTGTGAGCGATCAATTTGTTTCTTTTTCTTTGTCAATTTTGTTTCTTCCATTGTAAATCTTTTATAATATTTATACGTAGGTAAGTGTAATACAACAGTTTTTCATGTGATGGACCGTGATGGGAATGACGAAACCAATAACATCATGACGAGGAAGTCTTCCAGTGACGAGGTTAGACGAGACAGACGAAGGAATGCTTGGACGAGCATATCTTATATCCACGTCGCTGACGAGGAAAACACAATACATTCATTACAGCACAATTAAGTTCAGAACGGTTACAAAGCCAACTGTATGAGCCGTTGGAGCACATTAAAGCCACATTACACAAGACCAGACGTTACGAGGAGGAGCATTAAGATCTCCATAACTACTCCAACGACTAGAGGCCGTGAAGGTATGCATATAAAGCCCTCTCTCAATGCCAAGAAAAAGGTACATACACGCATATACTAAAAGAAAACTCTTATTCTTTATATTATCCATTCTCTGAGATTTTCTTGCTTACTAACTTTGGCATCGGAGGCGTGGTGGCACGGTGACCCTTTCCAGAGGCTGCAGATTGGCTTCATCCGACCACATTGACTGACGAGTTCACGCTCCATCAGTTTGGCGCCGTCTATAGGGAGGACATTTTCGTATTCAATCGCGAAAAAGTAGTTTCTTGTCAAATACTTCTTTCAGATGGAGTCCAATCCAAATTCCGCAGCCTTGGCGCAGCAAATTCAGGCCCTTGCAGCTACCGTCAAAGAATTGTCCAAACAAAATGAGGAAATGAAGCAAAGGCTTCAACAGGAGGAGAATCGGTCCAAGGGAAATCGAGATGACGAAGGGGATAGCCATAGGAGAAGCGACCACCGAAGGCCTACCACTCCAACCGAGCAGAACTCGGATCTACTTCAGGAGATGAGGAAGAAGATGGACGAGCTTAGGAACGCCATCAAAGAGAAAACCGAACGGAGTGTGGACCGAATGGTCAGGGCAACAGATTCGCCATTCATTGTAGCCGTCCTCGACTGTCCAGTGCCGTCAAAATTTCGGTTACCTCAACTTGAACCCTTTGACAGGCTAAAGGATCCCCAGGATCATCTTAACACATTTAAGACGACCCTAGGACTCCAACAGCCCCCAGACGAAATATTGTGTCGTTCCTTCCCAACCACTTTCAAGGGAGCCACACGGGAATGGTTCACAAAGCTGCCAACATCGTCCATCGACACCTTCGAACAATTGAGCAACGCCTTCCTGCGTCACTTCATTGGAGGACAACGACCAAAGAGAACCGCGGATCACTTACTCACCATCAGGCAGGGAGAGAAGGAAACTTTGAGGTCATATGTGAAACGTTTCACCCGGGAGACACTGGAGGTAGACGAGGCTGATGACAAGGTACAGCTAACGACCTTTAAGGCGGGATTGAGATCCAGAGAGCTCGTATCGTCACTTGCAAAAAATCCCCCGAAAACGATGGCCGAAATGCTCCTCAAAGCACAGAAGTACATGAACGCGGAAGACGCACTGGCCGCCATCAGGGACATTGAGAGGCCAGGAGACAAGGGTAGAAAAGAAGACGACCGTAGGGGGCAAAAGCGCGAGCGTCCAGATCGCCGGATCAGTGACGGAATCAGAAGGAAAGATGATAAGAA
Source organism: Quercus aquifolioides (assembly GCA_019022515.1). NCBI lineage: Eukaryota > Viridiplantae > Streptophyta > Magnoliopsida > Fagales > Fagaceae > Quercus > Quercus aquifolioides. Next base: position 17,081,093 of record CM032328.1, read on the forward strand.
TCCTCGGACGGTAAAATTCACTCCTCTTGTTATGCCTGTTGATAAAATCCTAACGCAGATTAAGGACGAGCATGACCTAAAGTGGCCGCGGCCTTTACACTCGTCTCCTAACGTCCGTGATAAGAACAAGTACTGCCGATTCCACAAAGACCATGGCCATTACACCGAGGACTGTCGGGACCTCAAAGAGCAGATAGAGGAGCTGATACAAAAGGGGAAGTTGCAGAAGTTTGTAAAGAAGGGTGAGTATAGTAGATTCCGGGACGGGAACAAAGGCCAGACTGAGTCTTCGTCAAGGGGGAACGACTGTCAGTCCCAACCTCCTCAAAATGTGGTCGGGGAAATACAGACGATCACAGGGGGACCCGTCACAGGAGGCTCGTTCAGGTCCCTTCAAAAAGCATGCCATCGTCAGGTGAACAGCGTCCACACGACTCCCCCGTCGAAGCAGAGACGAACCGAGCAAGACATGACTTTCAATGAAAACGACACCAGGGGAGTGAAGCAGCCCTATAACGACCCCCTGGTCATAATGCTTACCATAGAAGGGTTCAACACCAAAAGGATCCTCGTGGACAATGGTAGCTCTGCTGACATCATTTACTTCCCTGCATTTCAACAATTGAAGCTGGACCCCAGAAGGCTACGTCCTTTTGATTCCCCCCTCGTCAGTTTCAGTGGTGACAGGGTCTATCCCAAGGGCATAGTGACGTTGACAGTGACAGTGGGGACATACCCGAAGCAACTGACCCGTCAGCTAAACTTCTTGGTGGTGGATTGCCCCTCCTCCTACAATGTCATCATTGGAAGACCTGCCCTCAACAAGTGGAAGGCGTCCACATCTACCTACTGCCTGAAGGTAAAGTTCCCCATGGAGAACGGGGTTGGTGAAGTTAAGGGAGACCAAGTCTTAGCTCGAGAATGCTACCAGGCCGTGTTGGCCGCGAAGGAAAACCACACCTGGATAATTGAAGAAAAGGAGGAGGAAAAGGTGGAGGCTCTAGAAACAGTGCAACTAACTGAGGGAGAAACAACCAAAACGACCAGGATAGGGACGACCTTAAGCCCTGAGATGAGAACAAAGCTCGTCCAGTTTCTTAAGCAAAACCTGGACGTCTTCGCCTGGAGCCATGACGACATGCCAGGTATATCCCCGGAAATCATCCAACACAGGTTGAATGTAGACCTAGAGAAGAAGCCCGTCAAGCAGAGACGAAGAGTCTTCGCACCAGAAAGAGACCAGGCAGTTGCTGACGAAGTGAAGAAGCTCTTGACTGCAGGTTTCATCAGGGAAGTGTACTATCCAGACTGGCTGGCCAACACTGTTCTGGTAAAGAAAGCAAATGGGAAGTGGAGGATATGCGTAGATTTCACGGACCTGAACAAGGCCTGCCCGAAGGACAGTTTCCCTCTTCCAAGAATAGACCAGCTCGTAGACTCCACAGCCGGACACAAGCTATTGACGTTCATGGATGCTTTCTCAGGATACAGCCAGATAAAAATGACTGACGAGGATCAGGAGAAAACGACCTTCATCACCAGCCAAGGCCTCTATTGCTATAAGGTAATGCCTTTCGGACTAAAGAATGCAGACGCTACTTATCAGAGATTGGTGAATAGAATGTTCAGCAGGCAGATAGGCAGGAATATGGAGGTCTACGTGGATGACATGCTCGTCAAGAGCAAAGAAGAGCTTACCCATCTGGACGACCTCAAGGAAACATTCGCTACTCTCAAACAATACCAAATGAAGCTGAATCCAAGTAAGTGCGTTTTTGGTGTAGTCTTAGGGAAGTTTCTGGGATTCAGGGTGTCCCAGAGAGGAATAGAAGCAAATCCGAAGAAGGTTCAGGCCATAATCAACATGGCGTCACCCAAGACCGTCAAGGAAGTCCAAAAGCTCACGGGACGGATCGCCGCCCTCAACAGATTCATCTCTAGAGCAACGGACAAATGCCTCCCCTTCTTCAAGACTCTGAAGCAGGCTTTCGCCTGGACCGACGAATGTGAAGCAGCTTTCCAAGAGCTCAAACGCTACTTGAGCAATCCACCTCTCCTAAGCCCGTCAAAAGAAGGTGAGAACTTGTATCTGTACCTAGCTGTTTCGTCTACAGCCGTCAGCGCAGCTCTGATCCGAGAAGAAAACAAGATACAACTCCTAGTTTATTACATCAGCCAAGCCTTCCAGGGGGCTGAGTCCAGGTACCCAAAAATCAAAAAAATCACGTTCGCCTTGATAATAGCCTCGCGTAAGCTCAGGCAGTATTTCCAGGCAAATCCAATCTACGTGATGACAGACCAGCCTATCAAGAAGTCCATGAGCAAACCCGAGGCAGCGGGGAGAATGGTCCAATGGGCGATTGAACTTAGCCAATTTGATGTAGAGTACCATCCCAGGGCAGCCATTAAAGCACAGGCTCTGGCAGACTTTATCGCTGAGTTCACCTTTCCGGACGAACAAAACCCCGCCAGTAAGGGCAAACCTTGGGTAATACAGACCGACGGTTCGTCGGCCCAAAAGCAGGGAGGAGTAGGGGTCGTCATAACCACCCCTGACGGAGAAGTGTTGAGGTATGGAGTTCAGCTGAAATTCCCGGCGACCAACAACGAAGCCGAGTATGAAGGGATACTGACGAGCTTAAGGCTAGGGAAAGTGTTTGGGGCCAAGAGCCTGTTAATCCAGAACGACTCAAAGCTAGTAATTGGGCAGATCAAGGGGGAATACGAAGCAAAGGAAGAAAGAATGCAGAAGTACCTCAGGTTGACGAAGCACTTGACTCAAGAGTTCGAAGAGGTAAAGTTCGTCCAGATTCCTAGAAGCCAGAATATGGCGGTAGACGAAGTATCGAAGGTAGCCTCGTCAGAAGGAACAGGGTCAAATGCAGACTTGCTGATGGAAGTACAGAAGAACCCCAGCATAGAAGAAGTCCCAACCTTCGCAATCCAGAACATAAGTGGCTGGATGACGCCCATTATATCTTTCCTTCAGGATGGGTACCTCCCTCAAGATACAAACGAAGCCAGGAAGATCAAGAAGAGGTCTGCTAGATTCAAAATTCTTAATGACACTTTGTACAAGAAAGGCTTCTCCATGCCCTACTTAAGGTGTGTGAACGAAGAAGACGCTGAGTACATCCTAAGAGAGGTCCATGAAGGAGTCTGCGGAGATCACGCAGGCCCTAGATCCTTGGTAAGCAAAATTATGCGAACATGTTATTTCTGGCCTACTATGCAGGTGGACGCAATGGAGTTCGTCAAGAAATGTGACAAGTGCCAGCGGTTCGGGAATATCCAACGACTGCCAGCCGAAAGACTGACGACAATAACGTCCCCCTGGCCATTCGCACAATGGGGAATTGACATCGTTGGCCCATTACCTTTGGGCAAAGGCCAGGTAAAATTCTTACTAGTCGCTATAGATTACTTCACAAAATGGGTTGAAGCAGAGCCACTGGCAACTATCACCGAAGCAAAGATCCGGAGCTTCGTATGGAGGAACATAGTTTGCAGGTTCGGGATTCCAAAGACGATCATATCAGACAACGGGCGACAGTTCGACTGCCAAGGCTTCAAGGACTTCTGCTCTGGCCTGGGCATCAAGAACCAGTTCTCATCGCCAGGCCACCCTCAAGCAAATGGACAGACAGAAGTGACAAACCGGACGCTACTCAAAATCATAAAGACGAAACTAGATGATGCGAAGGGTGCTTGGCCAGACGAACTACCCAACGTCTTGTGGGCCTATAGAACAACAGCAAGAACCCCGACGGGAGAAACCCCGTTCAGACTTACTTACATGACTGAAGCAATGATCTCGGTCGAGGTCGGAGTAACCAGCACCAGGCGAGAGATGTTCAGCGAGGAAGACAATGACGATCGCCTACGAGTCAACCTGGACTGCCTGGACGAAGTCAGAGATAAAGCTTGCAGCAGGATGACGGGTTACCAGAAAAAGATGACAGAGTATTACAACAGAAGGGTGAAACTCCGACGACTCAACATAGGCGACCTCGTCCTGCGTCAAGTAACTTAGGCGACCAAAGATCCAACTCAAGGGAAACTTGGCCCCACATGGGAAGGACCGTATCGGGTTGTTCATTACTCCAAACAGGGAAGCTACCACCTGGAAACCCTGGACGGACAAAGACTCCTGAGGCCATGGAACATTGAACACCTAAAGAAGTACCATCAATAGACGTAACAATCAAATGTACTTGTTATCAAAATCAATAAAGAATTGATTCAGCTGATACTACTCTATGAGCAGGTCTATGCAACTGAAGGTAACTGACGGAGGCAATATCCCTAACAAGGGTGTGAGCCACAATAAGCCAAAAAATGGCCAAGTAACAATATTCCGCCTTGACGGATGTAAGTTACTGACGAAGGCAATATCCCTAACAAGGGTGTAAGCCACGATAAGCCAAAAAATGGCCAAGTAACAAGATTCCGCCTTGACGGATGTAAGTTACTGACGAAGGCAATATCCCTAACAAGGATGTGAGCCACAATAAGCCAAAAAATGGCCAAGTAACAAGATTCCGCCTTGACGGATGTAAGTTACTGACGAAGGCAATATCCGTAACAAGGGTGTAAACCACAAAAAGCCAAAAAATGGCTAAGTAACAAGATTCCGCCTTGACGGATGTAAGTTACTGACGAAGGCAATGTCCCCTAAGAAGAGTGTAAGTCACTAAAAGCCAAAAATGGCTAAGTAACAAGATTCCGCCTTGACGGATGTAAGTTACTGACGAATCCAATGTCCCTATAGAAGGATGTAAGTCACTAAAAAAAAAAAAAGGCTAAGTATCACGACGCAGGTAATTACTTCAAAAGCAGGTAAGTTATATTAAATTAAAGCCTGGAACAGACTGAGTCATCATTGTCTTTACAACTAAAAATCCATAAACACTGGGCTAAAAATCTTTTCGTTTGTTCCCAAAATAGACGGAAGGTAAAATTGTTCAGAAATTAGATTTACATAACTGCCCAAAACATGAAGGGCATCCCAAAAAAACAAAAAAAAAACTTTTTCTAAGTGTCAGGTTCGAGTAGCGTCATCGTCACCAGGAGCATCCTCATTGGTATCACCACCAGCAGGAACCTCTCCAAGAGCATCTGGCTGAACGACAGAAGATGGGGCGGCCTCGTCAGCGGCCATCTCTTGATCCACCTCTTCTAAGTCCAGATTATCCATGTTCACTCCGGAAGGATGCTTGACGAGGTATCTTCTAAGGAGCTCGAAGCCTTTGAAATACCAGCTGAACAGGACGGCCTGATACTCGTCCGTAGTCTGGAAAGCCTCTACGGACCTCGCCGCAATGGTTTTCAAACTCTCCTTAGCATTCAAAAGTTGTTCGTCCTTCTCTGAAGTCAGCTGATGCTTAGCCCTCAGGTCGTTGTTCAAAGTTTTGACCCTCTTCTTTAAAGTGGTGGCTGCGTCCATGGACTCAATGAGGTTCTTCTTCAGCTCTGAATTCTCCTTCTCCAAAGCCTCCATCCTAGATGTCAAGGATGCCACCCTAGCCTCTTGTGTAAGATGTTCAGAGGTAATGTGAATACTTTCCCCCAACACCTAGAAAGAGATTTGAGGTCGTTTAAAAAAAAAAAAAAAAAAAAGGAGAATTGGTTTGACAGTGCAAGAAACACTCTACCTGGACGAGTCTTTGAACATGACGAGACGCGACCTCATTGAAAGGCACACCTGAGAAGACCTTAAGATCGTCCGCCGTCAACACCTCGTGAGCCCTGTCCACTGCCAATCTCTCGTCATCCCATATTGTTGATGAGCGTGAATCAGTTTTCTCCTTTCCTGATGTTCGCTGCTTCTTCGAAGCCGGAGTAGGGATCTCCTCAATCGAGTAGCTAGAGAAGACGTCCTCGTCGGTTCAGTGACGGAGACTATAGGATTGACGGGAACATTTGGGTTGGCGGGAGTAGCCATCCCCTTGACACGCACTGCTTTCTTCCTAATGCTGGATAGTGGTTCATCCTTCTTGTCTCTCATCTTCGCGTACATGTCCTTTTTAAACTTGGTCGTCATTTCTGCAAGAAGGAAATGGTTAGGAAAAAACCCACATGTGCATAAGGAAGGCCAAGCTTGACGAGGTTAGTACTTACTTTTCTTGCCTTCAATACCAATGGAACGTAGAACGTAAGGAGACGGATTTGGCCCAAGGTGGTAAAAAGCCAAGGTACGTGGGTTTACCAGGTCGTCCCAGCTCTCAATCGTCTGGGCGTATCCAATGGCGGTCTCAACGCGCTCTTTATGCCTGCTCTTGAGCTTAGGCCGTCTCTTAACTACACACAGCAAGGGGCAAAGGGGTCAGCAACATAAAATAGCAGAAACATCAAAACCAAAGACGACGAATAGAGATACTGACGCACCTAAAGCCGGGGTCCCCCACCGACGATGCAACCTTGGTATATCCCCCCAATCCCTGCTGGATTGAGTCTCAAAATCGTCCCCCGACACAAAGAAAAACCTGGATTTCCAGTACCTGAAGGACGAAAGTAAACCCCTAACAATCCTAGCATTCCTCGCCCAGGGAACTAACTCGTAATATCCATACTCCTTGGACTCTTTCAAGCGATATAGATAAGTGAGTTCATCTATCCTGATCATATCTCCGTTAGCAGCCAACCATATCTCCATACAATTGACCACTATTCTCCACGAATTGGGCATGAGCTGCCCAGGAGCAATGCCAAAATGATCCAAAAGTTCCATCAGGAACGGATGGACGGGGAATCTAAGCCCGCAGGTAAAGCCTGACTCGTAAAAACACACCTCACCCGGAAAAAAGTGACAGGCCCTATCCTCGTCACTAGGTAGACGAACGCGCACCCGTTCTGGAAATTGAAACCTGTCCTTGAATCTACCCACACTATCCGCGTCCAAACCACATGCCTCTCCGAGGGCGTGAAAAACCCTAACCTCTTGAGGGGAAGAGACAACTGAACCTCCCTCCACTAGATCACCGTTTGACGATAATCCAGTCTCAAGGTCGCTAGACCTAACTTCAGACATCGTTTCTCCCTCTCTCACTAGACCCTCGAACCAATCAACTGATTGACGAAGCAAAGGCAATAGATCGGCCAACGCAACGCCCAAACAGTTACCCTCAAAAACGAAATTTTCTAAATGTGGGAAATTCCCCAAAGACCCCCCTAATCGCGCAAATAGGAAGGAAATTGAGGGGCAGTCTATCCTAACTTCGGAACTACGGACCATGGAAACGCAAAAACGCAGAAGAAAATGACACTTGCTAAAAACCCAAAAGAAATCAAGTATATAGAGAATGGAGGAGAAAAAGGAGTAAATCAGAAACTACATATGGCAGCAAGGCAAGAAAGAAAAGCAAAACTCAAAAGGAAAAGAAAACGTACCTTAAGCAACGGCGGAAAACACCAACGCATGGCGCACCAGTCTGAAGAAGAATTGCAGAACGGAGCTCACCAAGAAACACTTAGCGAAAGATTTTCTTTGAGAAACGAAAAGGTGTAAAGTGGGGAAGTTTTAACCCAAAAACTCAGGCAACTGAAAAAAAACGGCGGGAAACCCAAGGGTCACGAAAATAACCCCACCAATCCACACACAACACGTGGCAACCGCGCAGAGGACGCCATCACTATGCAGTTAATGCGGCACGGAAGCCCAACAAACACTTTTGGCCCAGGAGGCTTTTTATCTTCCACGGCCAACATGACATGTCATGACGACCATGGAATCCGGGGGCAACTGATGGGAATGACGAAACCAATAACATCATGACAAGGAAGTCTTCCAGTGACGAGGTTAGACGAGACAGACGAAGGAATGCTTGGACGAGCATATCTTATATCCACGTCGCTGACGAGGAAAACGCAATACATTCATTACAGCACAATTAAGTTCAGAACGGTTACAAAGCCAACTGTATGAGCCGTTGGAGCACATTAAAGCCACATTACACAAGACCAGACGTTACGAGGAGGAGCATTAAGATCTCCATAACTACTCCAACGGCTAGAGGCCATGAAGGTATGCATATAAAGCCCTCTCATTGCCAAGAACAAGGTACATACACACATACACTAAAAGAAAACTCTTATTCTTTATATTATCCATTCTCTGAGATTTTCTTGCATACTAACTTTGGCATCGGAGGCGTGGTGGCAGGCACCACACCGGTGACCCTTTTCGGAGGCTGCAGATTGGCTTCATCCGACCACATTGACTGACGAGTTCACGCTCCATCAGACCGTATCTCTGAGTTGCTGGAAATCGTTCTGCAATACATCCTGTCATTCCTCCCCATCAAACAAGTTGTTCAATCTATTGTCTTGTCCACCAGATGGAAACACATATGGACTACATTCCCAAATCTTGTGTTTGATGAAACTTACTTTGACTCAACATTGTGGTGGTCTCCAAAAAACAAGAAAAATCCGGAGGCCCAGAAGAAAATAAAGGCCTTGTTTAATTTTGTGGAAAAAACTTTACAAAGCCACCATAGGCAGAGGCTACAGATAAACAAGTTTCTACTTCATTGTACAGCTCAGAAAAAATCGATATCTTTTGTTGAGACTGTTGACCGTTGGATTGGTTTTGTAGTTGATAGTGATGTCCAAGAGCTGAATCTTGGGTTTGGATTTTTCGGCATAGAATATATATTGCCTCAGAGAGTTTTGGTTGCAAAATCGTTGTCTGTGTTGATACTATTCAAGTGTAAGTTGGAGTCAACTTGTGGTGATATACAACTACCCTCTTTAAAAAAACTCTCTTTATCTCATGTTGATGCAGATGATCAAATTTTTCAGAACTTAATTGCTGGGTGTCCTGTGATAGAATCCATGATGTTTATACAATGTAGAGGGCTTAAAAGTATAAAGGCGTCCAATGTTCCCAAAGTCATGGCGATTACGTTAAAAGGCAATGCCCTAGAGAGTCTTGAATTGGAAGCATTTAATCTTTATTATCTATCTATGCAACGAGTGTCGATAGGATCAGGGTTCAATCTACTTCATTGTAAAAATTTAAGGCTATTAAGTTTATGTGTTGTTTACATTTCAAACGAGTGGCTCAATAACAATCTTCCTGGGCTTGCACTCCTCGAGGAGTTGGAGCTAAAAATTTGCTTTGAGCTGAAAACAATAAAGATTTCAAATCATCATCTTAAATCATTGGATTTAGATAGATGTTCCTATCTGACTGAGGTCGAGATTGATGCTCCTAAATTATCTACATTCATATATTATGGAACTTATCGAGCATCCATTTCATCGAATGCTTTGGCTCTATCACAAGCTATCTACAATCTGAGATGTCTAAATGTTCCTGATCCTACGGATGTTGAGAAGATTGAATTCCTCTCAAAGCTGAGTAATTCGAAATTATTGGAACTTAGTGTTGAACGGGCTGAGGTATTTTCTAAATCAATTGATTTTTATTTGCTTACTGTTTTTCTTTCGTTCCAATTTCTTTATTGTTTTTGTTATTTTTGTATATCAATTCTAATCTGTTGTTTTGTTTAATTTTCTTGTGAAGAATGCAATTATTCCAAAAGAATTTAGAGAAACCCTGCCATCACCATCATATAATGTTAAGCATTTAATGGTATCAATATCTAAGTCATTTACAAGAGATGAAATAGGTGAGCTTGTAGATAGCTTGCTTTGGATTTCTCCTCTTCCAGACATTTTATCAATGGAATGCAGCAACAATTCAGAACCCGATTTTGACCAAATATCTCTCAAGGTATCACACTTATTTCCTGTAACATAGAAACTTGCTCCTTATGTTTCGACTATTATCTCTTGTCAGAACCTCATATTGACAACATATCTCTCATGGTATACATATATTTATTTCCTGCAATCTAAAAACTTGCTACTTATGTTTTCATTGGTGACTGTTGATGGTGCTAAATGATGCTTTAGTTCTTCAAACAAAGTTATAATTGTAAAACAACACCATTCTTGATTTCTTGTTATATGCTTTTGCTTCTCATGGTAGGCGAGCTACTATTGATGTGGTGGAAATTCTTGTTATTCTTGTTGTTACTAGTTAGTAATGTAATAGTTAATATTTTTGGTGTAATCATCACTTTGGAAGTCCTCATTGCCTAAATGATCATGATTTTTGGTAAATTTCATCTTTTTAACCCTCTCCCTTGAAAAACGAGCATTATAACGAAACTGTGTTCACTCCATGTCCCTTTTTCCCCCCAAGAAAATTACTTTACTTGAATATTTTGGTCTGTATTGGCTTTATGGGCTTTTGAATTTAAATCAAGTAACCATGTGCTATAAGTGGGAGTTACTATAATTCACTATTACCTTGGTGAACCATGACAAGGATCCCCTTCTCCACACAAATACAATGCACACTTCCATTCCAAATTTCCAATACTCTATTATTGTTAATCTTAGACTTTCTTCTTCTTTCTTTATTTACCCTTTCCAAAAGAAAATAAAACAATACTAACAAAATCTTATGTGGATCATAATTTCTCCAGTAAGTCGGTGGTTCAAAATTGAGGATTTTAACTTGTACCTTTCTGATTGCATTCTAATTGAAGTTGAAAATTTTAAAAAAGTTGTATATAAGCTTACCAATCTTTCCACTTTCTAGGCTAATTGTTATATCATGTACCATTTCCTATCCTGTATATCATTGTGATGTCCATTCTATGATAGAATCAGATGCTATTGCTGCCATGGCATGGACAATAGTGTTAAGGAAAAGGTTTGTCCATTTAACATCAACTAACTGTCTACCTGCCTTGATCATGAATTTTTCATGATCCTTAAGCCAACCAGGCTGACTCTGTGAAAGTAATTGCCTCCCTATAATGCATTAAAAAGGCCTCTTTGTTTTTTCCATTGAAAACTCAAAACCACCTTCGAAATTGATAGGCTTAGAATCAGTGAGCTTGTTATCTCCACCTCTTTTGGTGAAAGGGGGAGAGGACTAGCCAGTCGAGTCAACTTTTTTCATACACTCCCTTAGTAGCTGAATGACATCCTCAGTTGAGTTTTTTTAACAGTTTGTACAGAAGGGAAGAATTGGTAATATTCCAATAGATTTCTATCTCAAATCAAACTTTAATGTTAGGAAACTTCTCCATCTCCACCTCTTTTGTGAAGAGGGGAGAGTAAAACTCAATTGAGTTCTCAATGGAGTCAATTGAGTAAAACTCCATCTCCACCAATGGAGTCATAATCTTCCTGTAGCAACATAGGAGTAAAACCCCCGCTTCAGCCATTGAGTAATGTTTTCAAGAGAGTTGTGCCCTTGCTAAATCTCCCATTGCTGGATTGTACAGAAAGCAAAAATGATGGATCTTGATTTAAAAAAAAAAAAAAAAAACACTAGAAACATAATTGCACTACTAGGGGAAAATCATAAAAGTTTAATGTTCATAATCATATTAAAAGAAAACGGGAAAGTTCCAGTTTTTTGTCCAATACTTGTTATTCTCCTAGAGAAATTTATCAACGTGAGTAATCTAATAGGAGTAAATTTTGTGTGCCCATTTCTTTGTTTAACCAAGTAATCAGCACTCACCATTTCATTATCTTAAACAACTAAAATTAATATGGTCGTGAATGATCTACTAGCTTATATCTAAAGTAAAATACGATGAATGTGAATTCAATTGGTTTCTTTACTTTCTTGGGTGGCTTTACATTTTGCATTTTATCTCCTATTATGCAACTACTTTGGTAGTCGATGCGAATTCTAGTATTTCAATTATATCTAATTTATAACTTGTGTTATTTGATCATTTGTGAGTTCATGCCAATGACCTCTAGATCAAAAGATACCTCATTTCCTTGTGTGCATAGGGTGACATGAGATTCTTGATTCAACATGTACTAAAGTAATGTATAACTTGCACACACAGAGATGATCAAAGTTAGGATCATAGTATTACAATACTAGCCCTACTAAAAAAAGGTTAAAATGCAAATTGCACCCTCTAAATTTGATTAAAATTTATTCAATTTAGACATTCCCCCCAATTTCATTAAAAAATTTCCATCAAAAAATATTTTTCTCAAATGAAAAAAAAAATCTATAAAATTAATAAAAATATTTAATAGGTTTTTTTATGTGAGTTTTTTTTTTTTTTTTTTTTTCAAATTTTTTTCATTAGTTAATTGCAAACTTAATGACAATTTTTAATGGAATTGGATGAAAGGCTTGAATTGGATAAATTTGAAACTTAGAGACTCAATTGAATGAAAGTAAAGTTAGAAGACTAAAATGAATTTCAGTCAAACTTAGAAAATGCAATTTGCATTTTAGCCAAAAAATACTAGTGCATTAATGGGAAAAAACCACAAGAACACAATGATTGGCAGTGCATCATTATTTGATTTTGATTCCACACATTTCTCTCTTTTGGGCCTAAAGTAGACTGATTCAATATTAGTGAGACCCTTATCTTTTGTCTTATTTTTTTTTATTGGATAATTCAGAGACTAAGATGGTGTGTTTAGTGAAAGTTCCATGTTGCTAACTAGTTGCTTGTATTTCAGTTCTCGTATAAAAAATCTATTTGTAAAGGGGATGATACTAGTTGTTGCAAATTCCTACCATTTCCATGTTGGAGGCATTGCTTGAAGACTGTAAAGATTGACAGCCTTAAAGGACATTATGCAGATAGAGAGATTCTATACAAGTATTTTTTTGAGAATGCAATAATCTTGGAGGACTTCCAGTTCCATGTTGGTGGAATTGCTTGATAAGTGTCCAGATTGAGAATTTGAGAAGATGGCATCTTTAGAGATCTCAAAGTGGTGGCAAATCCACTGACTGAAAAAATGTTGAATTGTATTTGTAATTCACATAACTCTCACTTTTGTGGGGTTTAGGAGAGGTGTTTGGTTGGCAATTTTATCCCTAAATTTTTTGGACAGGCTGATTCTCAATCCCGCTACCTGTCATTCTTTATAACAATTTAAAAAAGACACTCGCCATTACACTAAGGCTCAACCTCTATTTGTTATAATAATTTTAAAAAGAAAAAAGGAATTTTGTCTGTACATAATCAGAGATGGTTGAAGATGATACTTCTTGAACATTTCATTGTTCTAAATCAAATTATGCCTTCAAGTTTAAACTTTCAAGTGGCACGCATGTCGAGTGATTTTGAAGCAAGAGAGGTGCTGGAAGATGCAAAAAAGGTGAGTAATGAAGCCCAAGCTAAGAATTCTAGTGACAGGATTGGAAAGATATGTTTAAAAGTGGGGAAGGAAATGGCTTGTGCTGAAGATGAGGTTTTATCATAATATAAATCAGGGCAATACTAGGAGCAAAAAATCCTGTAGGTAGAGCTAATATTGCAAAGACATACATTAAAAAGAGGGAATAATAGGGTGGGTAGCAAAGCCTTCACTGCAATATGCATAGGTACTAGCACAATAGTGTGTGTCTGTCTCTATATGTATGCATGCATGTGTGTATACTACAAAAAGAATATTTTTAGAAAATTGGGCAAAACTGTACAGTTTCTTAATAGAATCAAAGGACTAAAGAAGAAACGTGACAAAGACCACTGTAATTTTAATGAGGATATTGGGATGTCAATTGGCAACTCAAGAATAAATTGTGCATTATTTAAAAATTTGAGCCTTTGGATGTCTCATTTTCCTTTTTTTGGAAACAAGAGTAGACTCTAGGCCAGAGGGCTTGGTCTTTAGTGACAAGAACCAATGACAGGTAACTAATTGAGTTTCTATGTTTCAATATGAAGACATAACTGTAGCTCCATGTTAGCATTTAGCACACCTGTTTCTAGTGCTCTAACAAAATCGATAGGATGGCAAAAAGAATTTGGTGGAGGTTGTGAAACATGACGATTCCTAGTAAAGCAAATATTATTCATTGGATGATAACACTAACAAATTCAAGGTCTTAAACAGAACTCTTATGAAGGAGTTACCGTTTTAGTGAAAAAGAGTTATGAAGCAGCCCCTAATCAATTTGAAAGACTCTGTTAAGTTGATTTGCATTGAGTAGCATCTTGCCTGTTGATTTCCTTATATTGCTTTATGCTTGCACCTATTATCTCATACTGTATTTAGCATCACAACTTAAGCAGAAATCTAACGAAGAAAGTAATTGTGTTGGTGAAAAAAAGCTAATGAAACTGTCCCTAATCAATTTGATAAGAACTTGTCGAGTTGATTTGCATGGAGTTGCAACTTGCCTCTTGATTTCCTTATATTGCTTTATGCCTGGATATGAAAAATGCTTCTATGATGTGATGGAGCAGGATAATTGTAAAGAAGTTAAGAATTCCAGTGAATCCATGCCGGTAGGAAGTTTCATCCTGGAAAGAAAAATTGTGACTTTGTTCTAGTTGGAAATAAGTTGACAAGACCTCAAGGATGTTGTCTATGCATCACCTGATACAATCTCTCTATGTATGAGGCATTGGGAGGATCTAATTGGGGCCATTTTCCTTGGAAGAGTATCTGATACAGTAAAGGTCCCCAGCTCAGCTGTTTTTACAGATAGCAATATTAGGACTAATGCATTGGTGTTGTATATGTAAATGTAGTGGTGAATTTGTTGATCTGTCTATCGCTCTATTGCAAGGGAGTTGTGGTTCTTTCTTTGTATTGCATTGGGGGTTCAATCGGTGATGCCTAAGAAGATTTTTTTAATTCAGTTGAAAAAGGTTGCTTGGATGTCAAGCCAAAATTTTAAGCTAAAATATGGGATAAAATGGTCAATAAAAATGTCCTGCGTTAATTAAATATTTGTTTATGGAGTAAAAATTTGGATGTATTCGTAGACGTTTGGTAAGTGTCAAAAACCCTGGTGCTCCAGGTGGAATTGAGGTCGTGTTATTATAGCTCAATCTCCATGAGGGAGCACCTACAGCCCATTAATGGCTAGGCTTAAGAACCATGTTGGAATATAGGATTTAAAAAAACAAACAAACAAACAAAAGATCAGTAGTTATTAATCCTTTGGTATCCTGATTTTATTTTACAGGACTAGAAGCACCACCTTGCATTGATTTTTCCATTACCACATCAAAGTTGATAGGCTACAAGTTATGCTTGCTTGCAAATTTCCTCACTCTAAAACCAATCCACAGTTTTTGCATGAATAGCTCTTATGAAAGGCCTTTTTAAAAAAATTCATACACCTTAATAGGGGAAAAAACAGGTTTAGGCCTAGATATCAATTACAATTTATAATTAAATTTTATTTCAAATCTAACTAAAATATTTCACAAGATCGTAACAATTATTTAGGCATCTCAAGTGAGCCAAGAATAATTACTTTGCCATATAATTGGAAGCCCTTCCTATTCTACCACTAGATCTACTACACATTTTTCTTCCATCAGGTGTATCCCAATTGTTCTCCACAATTACCCTTTTGCAAAGTCTCAACCATTACATTACAATTATGTTACAAAGAAATCTTCTATAATTTCAATGTTCTGTCATCAACAAGAAGTATGGATATCAAAATCCATTTGACATCATTGGTATGATTTTTTTCAGCTTGCCAACTATCATGAGATGCATATCTTCATAACATTCACATGTGCAGACGACAGAAATCAGATTCGGGGAGAGCACAATAGTAATTGTGCCTAATTCTTTGGTTCTATACACATCCTTGATCAGTCATAGCTTGAGCAATAGTCAAAAAGGCAGAGATGACTGCTCCATGTACCAGAGCTCTGTTGGACAAGTAAAAGAAGAGAATATGAAAATGGATCTAACCATATTTCTTTTTGGGCAATTACACAATACAATGATCACTCATCAGCCATTATTGTTGAAACCTTGCAAACATTTGAGCTGATTAACAGAAGAAGTGCTATACGCTACATAGATTAGTTTGGTCTAAAAAACATCATACTATGGTGAATGAATCAAATTTAAGAAATTGGGCATAGAAAAAGAAAAAGAAAACACTTACTCAGGACTCTCCTTTTGATAACCAAAATCAGTAGCTGCTTTGAGGGCTCTCTGGTAAGTCTGTTTTATTGCTTCCTGCCAGTAAAATGCAAAAAGGAGATCAGCTCAATTAAAAAAAAAAAGGTGGTTTTTGGGGGGGGGGGAAGAAAATGGCTACATCAGCTCAAGTTAAAAAAAAGGTGACAATCTTCACAAATAGAGCTAACAAAAAGTTTTTACTAAATTGAAAAGAACAAAGCAACTAATTTTATCCCTGTGGAACTAAATGAACAACATACCTCTCTCTCTCTCTCTCTCTTTCTCTCCCACTCACCCCTGGTCCCACCACCCCACCCCAGGGAAAAAGAAACAGATAAACTCTCAGAGTAACTAGTATAGAATCAGCAATGATACTCTTGGTTTTAATGAGTTTATGCTGCAATAACATGGACATTTTTGAAAACAATCTCCACTGACATAGTTGATTACCAAAGGGTACTTGATCCCATTCAGTTACGTTTTCTAAATAACAATCTGTTTCGTTTACATGCATCTGTTGGTGCATGCAAAGATGAGCTGACAACCTTACATTCATTTTACAGAATAAGTCATAACAAGGGGTCTTAAGGCTTAGATATTTTACTCTGTATACAAATAAATTAATACTTCCTTAAACATGGTCATATACTTCCCATCAAAAAAAATACTTCCCATTAACTAAAAATATAGGTTCATAACGAAATTCTGACCCAAAAAGGAAATTCACGACGACAAACTAAAAGCAACAATCCAGGAAATGTGACAAAGTGAATCTACTGAACCCAAGTTGGCATTCAATGGTTGGCCCACCTACAGCCGAATAGAAGGCTGCCAACCTGAAACAGTGTGATTCAACAGAGCCACTTCAAGGAGCTGATTTAGAGGGCACTTTCAAGCTAAAAGTCTAAATGAGCTGCAACATCAACAAACAGGACCTGATATTGATTGACTTTTTGTGGAAAGGTTCTGGTGAAATGTCTTCTGTAACCATGTAAATAATTGTCATATGAACAAGTTAACTAAATAGAGTTTTTGGTTTGGTCAAATTGCTCCAACCCATGAGAAATGGGCATTGCTGTTTAATAGTTATGAACTCTTGCATCTATTTCAAACTATGAAATAAACCATACCACCAAGGATAAAAATATGTAGAGCCTCACCTGCAATTTTGACTCAAAGTCCTCTGGTGACCAATGGATCAAATTACACTCATGATTTAATTCGAGTTCTCCAGCAACAACCTGAAACCAAGTACATTAAAAAAAATTAGCAGACAAAAAACTGAATATAATAAGTGAAAAACAAGGGTTGACATGGAATTGCAACTGAATAATCAGCTCAATCATCCATTATCAACTTGCAAACATTCAATGCAACTAGAGCATTACTCTAAAAGCAAAATTAAATCAAAATGGTCAAAGGATGCACATATATTACTGCTTTAGCCCTAATATTATCTTAATCATATACCCAATCATGCACATCTCCAGCAGTTTGAGGTTGAATTGAGCTTAGATTCATATAAGGTACACCAAATATTTCAAAAAACTTATTTTTCTATTTTGAGCATCAACCAAATGATTTTCAAAGAAAAAAATTGATGAGCTGAATCATAGAAAGTTCTACAATTGAGCGTTCAAATCATTTGGTTACACATCAGTTCAAAAGATAAACACAAAGTATCAAAAACTAATTCAATGATCCTGCTTGATACCATGAATCCAATAAGACCAATACTACCAACAGATGATCAAACTCGAAAGGAATATCTTTGGCCAGACAACTCTTACTAAGCAAACCAAAGTCTTATAGTTGAATACTAACAAACTACTAATTCTCTCAAAAGCTTAAGTTATTAGGAGATAGTGAATTAAATCATTTAACCATAATTTTAACACTCCTTACGTGTGGGCCCAGACTCCCCTTTAATAAATGGGGCCCTACACATGGGACTTTTAACTTCTTAAATGGGAAGTAGAGCGGAGACAATGTTCAAACTCATGACCACCTATTCTAATACCTTGTCACAATCTCACAATCATGAGAGCAACACGGTTGCCATTAATCTCCTGCACCTCCTAGAGGAATTGGCCATCCTTAAAAGAGTTATCCAGTACTCTACTGAGTCTCAATCTAAATACAACTACTCATCCTACCTTGTGCAACCATATTTCAAGATTGACACAAATAGTTGCTGCTTATGTCCTAGAAAATCGACTCATTTATTGTCCAGAAAGTACTCCCATAAGAAACTCAGTAATCTATTTTCTTGCAATTCCTTTCCCACTGCATCTCTAGTTCTCTACTATATCAAGTGGAATTCCCAGTGCCATTTCCAAATCAAAGGTAGGAAAAAGAAGGAAAATATGCACTGACATTAAGTACTAAAAGGAAAGCGAAGAATAAAACAGCTCCAAGTTAAAAATACATTTACATATTTAAAAACATCAACTTCGAAAGGCACTAGGTTGATATGACAAGAAACTCAACTGACAAGTCAGTTACTCTTCCATATCACCAAATGGCTGCACAACGGTGAGCAATTTTAAATTCCCCCGAAACTTCCCCAA
This sequence comes from Quercus aquifolioides, assembly GCA_019022515.1. Classification (NCBI taxonomy): domain Eukaryota; kingdom Viridiplantae; phylum Streptophyta; class Magnoliopsida; order Fagales; family Fagaceae; genus Quercus; species Quercus aquifolioides. The sequence continues at coordinate 17,099,620 of CM032328.1, forward strand.
CATAAATCCACTTTCATAGAAACTGAAGTTTTAGCCTTTGCATCCCCTTATTCCAATTTAAATTATGAATCCCTGAACTCCATATAAACAAGTTTTCCTTTTTTATTTAGTTAAAAATTCAGTGAACTGAAAGCATGATAATCAAAGCACGTTTCTAAGTATGCAAATAGATTTCATCATAGCATTGTTCTAGCACATGCTAAAAAGGCATATCTACTATGCATAGATTGGAAAATTGAGCACGCACCCCCCCAGCACCAGCAGCCATTGCAGGAGCAATAAGGATATTAGCTTTTCTCAAAACATCAACAGCCTCAGGGGTACAGGGCATGTTTGAACCTAGGATACAAAAAAATTATCACATAGTTATCATCAGTAATTCTTATAATGTTAGAAATTAGAAGAAATCAAAAGGCCATAATGCATCTTATTACTACCTTCTACTAGTACACGACAACCTGAATTGACCAGATTAATAGCATCAGTTTGATCAATTTCATTTTGGCAAGCACAAGGAAATGCAACGTCACACCTTTCGTTCCAAGGTTTTGATTCATCATAATACTTAGATCGAGCATAAGTCTTTGAATAGTCTCTGCAGATGTCACATGTATCAACACAGGCAGCATAAAGTTATTAAAGATAGCAATTTGGTAGAAACAACAACCAAGTCTTAGTCCCCAAAATTTTGAGGTCAGCTATTGTTCCTCTTTTTTCTTTTCTTTTTTTCTTTAATAAGTAAGCAAGATTTTTATTGATTGAGAATGGAAAGAATGTACCCAAGTATACAGGGTGTAAAAATTGATTGCAACATAATAATCATGTAAAATTACAGCAGCCTAGAACTTTTAAAATATTAGGGAAAAAATGGCCAGTGAATGCAGTCATCCAGCCATAGAAAGATTGTACAAAAATCATCTCAAGTTCTATTGTAGTTCATTCAACTCCTTCAAATATTTGCATTCTCTCCAAATAGTCCACAACACATATAAAGGGATAGCATTCCAAATATGTCCATTTCGATGTCTGCCAAATGCCCCTTCCAACATGCCAACGATTCAATCACCTTTTGAGGCATAACCGACTTTACTCCAAAGAGACAAAACACAAGAGACCAACAATCTCTAGCAAAAACAGTGTAAAAGTAGGTGATCAACCGATTACCCATCCATCTTACACATGCAGCACCAACCTACTACTATATTCCTACATCTTAAATTTATCCATCCCAAGAAGTTTCCCCAAAGCAGCAACCTATGTAAAAAAGGGGAAAAAATGTGCTTTAACCCTCCAAATACTCTTGCAAGGAAAGATATGGGCACTCCCATATGCACCTCAAAATTTTAATTTTTGTTGGAGTCCGGGAGATCTGATTTTCTTCTTCCCTTCATATCTTCATAGAATCGATAAGATTTAAAAAATCTCTTAGCAAGCCCATCTCCCAATCCTGGATCTCTAATAAATTTAATATCCTAATGAATCCTTCTGTCATTCCAATGTATATAATCTGCTACAGCTGAACTGAAGCCTCCTTAAATTGTGCAAGTCTGTACAACTCTGTAAATGCCTCCTTAAGAACCCCTTCCCTATACCAAAAATCATGCCAAAAGCAAATATTAACACCACTACCAACCTCGTACCTAATGAATCTAGAAAAATTCCCACAACCACTTCTGATACACTTCCAAAGACATACTCCACTGGGCCACGTCTCTCCCTTGAACACCATCCACTCCATTCACTACCATATTGCTCATCCACTATTCTCCTCTAGAGCACATCTTTCTCCTTGGCATAATTCCAGAGCCACTTGCCCAACAAAGCTTTATTAAAAGACAGCAAGCTTTTTACACCCAAACCTCCAAATTGAATGGGTTTACAAACTGCCTTCCAATTTACAAGACAAAACTTATGATCATCTTCTAGCCCACCCCATAAAAAGTCTCTTTGAAGTTTCTTAATACACATAGCAGTGCTAACAAGAATAGGAAAAAGAGACAAAGTCAAACTCTAAAACGTACTTTTTACCAGAGTGAACCGACCACCCTTGAAAAGATAAATCTTTATACAACCCGTTGAATGTCGTTCCACCTTCTCAAGAATTGTATCCCAGATTACTTTGGAATTTAATCTAGCAGCCAACTGAAGTCCCAAGTATTTCATAGGCAGACTAAATACCTTGCATCCTAGGATCTGGGCCAGTACTTCCACCTCTGGAACAGTACCAACCGGAAGAAATTCAGGTTTCCCCAGATTGATTTCTGACCCAGAAACAACTTCAAACGTAGCAGTACACATTTTATATTCTGAAGTTGTTACGGATCATATCCACAAAAAATCAACGTATCATCCACAAACAAGAGATGGGAAACCATCAAATGATTATGAGGGTGTTTCCTTCCATAAAACCAACAAGATACTGACCATATACTGCTCTGCCCATCTGTTAAGCTCTTCCATTACTATCACAAATAGTAACTGTAATAAAGGGTCACCTTGGCATAAACCCCTATAGCTATTGAAAAGACCGCTAGGACTGCCATTAATAAGAATCAAGAATTGCACTACAGAAATAAAACAATGAATCCCAGCCATCCATTTTTACCAAAAACCACACCATTCCAATAAATAGATCAAGAAAGTCCAATTAAAGAGATAATAGGCCTTCTCCAATCCAAATTATAAAGGACTCCTGGGATACCCAACTTTAATCTACGATCAAGACATTCATTTGCAATGAGGACTAGGTCAAGTATCTGCCTCTCCTCGACAAAATCATATTGAGAATGAGAAAGGAGCTTCCCTAGGACTAACTTCAACCTATTAGTCAGCACCAGCCAAAATTTTATAAACACCGCTGATGAGACTAATTGGCCTATAGTCCTTTACACCCATGCCTCTTTTCTGTCTTTTGCATAAGAGCAATAAAAGTAGCATTTAAACTTCTTTCAAACATGCCATCGTCATGAAATGAGTGAAACACACGCATGAAATCCTTGTTAACAACTTCCCAACAATGCTTAGAAAAGGCAATAGAAAACCCATATGGATCCAAGGCTTTATCACCATTCATATTTCTTACTGTATCGAAAACTGCATCTTTGAATGTTCGCTCTAGCCAAAGCTTCACATTGAGAGACTTCCAATTAAATTATTTCTATGGGAATTTGCAGGGATGAAAGAACTGTGTACTTCCCAACAATGCTTAGAAAAGGCAATAGAAAACCCATATGGATCCGAGGCTTTATCACCATTCATATTTCTTACTGTATCGAAAACTGCATCTTTGAATGTTCGCTCTAGCCAAAGCTTCACATTGAGAGACTTCAAATTAAATTATTTCTATGGGAATTTGCAGGGATGAAAGAACTGTGTTTCGGCTTCCCTTCAAACCATAAAGCCCTAGACTTTGTTGCCAGGAGATTTCCTCCATTAGCAAAGTATTCTCCAATTCAGCTTTGGCAATATTTCTTCTTGAGCTGTCCACTGTTGAATAAGTCCCACTCTCTTCATGTCCAGGTTATGAATCTCAGTTAACAAAATCCTTCTTCCTAAGTTTCACACCGCCCAAACTCCTCCTTATTCTAATTCTTTAAGTCGTCCTTTAAGGCTCTTAATTTTATAGCCAGGATAAAGCTAGGGGTCAGTTATGGACCCTCAACAGACTAGCCGGGGTCGGCCATATGTAAAAAGATAGCAATTTGGTGAACAGAAATAAAAAGACAGTTATAAACACACACCTCAAACTTCTCTGTTGAGCTTTGATATCTCTCAAAAATGCTATTTTCATGTAGTCGAATCCATCCTCATCCACCAAATACCCCTTTGAATCTGTACATTATCAGAAAAGTTATGATTTATAAAACTGCTTGTCAGTAATTAATGATCATTGTAAAAGCATAATGCCTTAGCCACAGTCCTAATTCCTGAAACACGATAGAAATATAGAAATGACACAAAATTGAAGAAAATGTATATCAGGTTCTTCAAACTTTATACTGATTGAAGACGCATCACAAAGAAGATCTACAAAACTTTATAGACACCAAACTCTCACTTCTAATTCTAGTCACACACAATGAGCCAATTATTTGTTTCAGTCTTTCCACAGATGAAATGGCAAAACATATTCCTCATACCATCTACACCTACCACCAATCAAGTGAAAGGTTTTGGGTGTAGTTCAGTACACATGTCATGCATTCAAAGTTTCAAACTACCACCTTTTTTCTTAATAAAATTATTTTTATCAAGTAAAAAAAAAAAGTGAAAGGTTAAGAACACAAGGCATGAAGAGATAATATTTATAAATGCAATACAAAGTTCAATATGATTGTACTGCATCACTAATTTGTACCAAACCACTAGCATAAAACTGACAATTTCATGCATGCATTTCTTATTACCAGGACTAACATGACAAACCAACATGCAGATAATAAAATAAATATCACAAACATGTGTAAGAAGAAATAACTATTACTCAAGTTACTTGTCCAAGCAAAAAGTTAGAATACCTTTAATTACCTTATTACGACTAACCTTCCAACCATGAGTGGAAGGTTAGTCATATAACCTTCTACAGAGTAAAGATGCAGGAAAAATCACTGCTACATGTACAATGTATTTTCTTTACTAGAGATGTTTATTGGTGCAGATCAATTATTTCAGGCCATTCATTTTTTTGACTCAACAGGAGAGGGAAGGGGGAAGATAATTGGAGACACCCTAGTAAGTGTAAATGCCATAATGTAATTCAGTTGGTATAAAAATATAGAGAAAAAATATAAAACAAAAAGTTACCAGATACTGTGATGGGAAGAGCACCATATGCAATAAGCTTCTCCAAAACATGCATTGCAATCTTTCCAGAACCACTTACAACACATCTGGAGAAAATTCATAGACAAGTATTTTCAAATTAACAAACTTGCATAACAACCTTGAAACAGTAACTAAGCTAACAGCATATGAAGAAGCTTCTTTTCAGTAAATCACAGTTATTAAATTGAAAACAAATAAATAAAAACTTTAGAGAGAGAGAGAGAGAGGGCACATAACATTCCATATTTGCATAAACATCAAAAACTCAAAAGATCTATATCTCTAAAACAAGGCTAAACCTCCCATTGGCTTAAAAATGTGGTACCCTACAGTCAATGTTATAAAATATTCCTAAACCATGCTATCAACTTCTATAACCATGTGACTATCTCTAAAAAGCTCACAAAGTTGAGTAAAAGACCTTAATCCTTTGAGATCTTTATTCATATCTGCAAGCATGAGCTGGGCAAAGAAAACCTGCAGAAGCAAGAGAACTTTGTTAACTAATAAAAATTTAGAAAACAAGACATGGATAGGGAACTCATTACACCCAATAGAGAGTGGGAGAAATTTCACACAGATGGAGGTGCATAGTCAGGCAAACATGCACGCATTGTCACATTTACCCACCACCATCCACCCAAACACAGAGCATCGGAGAGTTGTAATATACAGTACCAGCCCATAACCAGTAGCTTCAGTTCGAAGGCTAGAGCCAGACCAAAATATCCTTGGCCCTGTAAAACTTCCCTGCATAAGTAAGGCATACATATGAAAACGTAAACACAACTAATTTTCTTTCCATGATGAAAAACACATAAACAGTAACCCAAACTTTTGATGGCTATGATAAATTAGACATGTGACATAATCAAATGTACATACCTAAATACATGCATTCACACACACGTATAAATGTATGCATGTGCCGATATGTATTTACATAAAGAAGAAAATACTTGCCATGTAACAGTGTCATATAAGACAAGGAATGCTCATAATAGACATTCAGTTAGATGATGCACATTGTTTCAAGAGACAAGGAATACAACAAGAAAGAAGAAGATATAGTAGACTCTACAAAATAGCTTGTAACAGGTGTTTTTAAGTACCTGAAAATGACCAGCTAGACGTCTATATTGTCCAAACAGGTACCCCATTTCCCGGGTGCCAACACCCATTTCCTCTGATGGAAGGTCCTGAATGTATACAACTTAAATCAGACATGTATACTGAAGCATTGAAAATTCATACAAAGATGCAGATAAAGCAATGGAATCTTGTTTCTAGTTACCTTGTCAGGACCCAAATAACGATATATCTCATTCATGAAACTTTGACAAAAACGCATGATCTGCCAGCTTGCAAGAGAAATTTGGACATTCTGAGAAAGGTCAGAAGTTTCACAGTAGCATACCATCAATTAATAGAAAGAAGCTTTTACCTCATTATCACTTTTTCCTTTAGGGTCAAAATCACTTCCACCTGCTGCACCTCCTAATTTGTATGGAGACAAGGCATTCTTTAAAGTCTGCGGACAAGGAGAAACTAAGACATTATAAAACAGTCACAAGACCTAAGTTGCTACCAATATAAAAGCCTCATTCCTTGTTCAAGATAGGATGTTTCATTCATTTGACTAAACTGTGTAAAATAAAACAAAATTTTACCCTATATTATAAGAATAATTTTTTTTTAGGGTTATCAGAACTAACAATTATGGTAGATGAATAAATTTTTTATAAATAATACAATCTCTTCTGTCTTTTTTTTTTCAAAAATTTAGTATAGAATTTTAATAAGAATATTTTTTTTTTTTATCCTTCGATAGTTGAGAGTGGGGGAATTTGAACCCTGGATGTCTCCATTGGAAACACTAGCAAGTGCAGTTGAGCTATAAGGATCTTGGCAAATTTTAACAGGAACATTAATTTAAACTTCTAGGATATTTGGTAATAGAGTTTCCTGTCAATAAGAATTAATTAAATCATTTTTATGTACTTATAGTGCACTAAGGACACTTTTGTTATTTGAGATAAAGCATCTTAAGAGTGCAAGATTATTGGGCAAAAGGACTGTCCATATGGAATGAAGAGAAAAACAAAGGATGGAGAAACTTGAAGAAATTTTGACAAAACTTTTGCACACTGAATTACAGGAGAAGTCAAATAAAACAACACCAGAATACTCCAATACCTGTTCAAAACCAAGGAACTTGGCAATACTTAAGTTCATCAATGGATGAAAACGGATACCACCCCTACATGGACCCAATGCTTGGCTAAATTGAACCCGAAAACCTCGGTTGACATTCGTCTCACCCCTATCATCAACCCATGGAACTCTGAAAATAATCATACGCTCAGGTTCTAACAACCGCTCCATAATGTTGACATAACTGAAACACATTAGAACCACCTTATAAGATTGTTATGAACTTGACTGCAGACTTTTGCTTTAAATGGTAAAGCATAACAGTAAATAAACTTCGTTTTAAAGCAACATACTGAGAATTCTTTGCAATCACTCTTTCTAAAGCATGCACCACTTCTTGCACCGATTGTATGAATTCAACCTCGTGTGGATCCCTTTTCAGTGCAGCTTCAACTATTGATCCGGCACTTTTTGACATAAGAGCTAAATTTCAAAGAATTTCCAAAACAGGGCAAAGGGAAAAGTTATAACCATGTCATGCCATAATGTGGAAGGTATAATGTATTTCCGCAAACATCAAATTTGTAAAGTTTGAATAAAATATTGCAATCTATGTTTCAGCTGCAGAGAAACAAAATGGATCAATTAAAAAGATCCAATACATTCATTTAATTGGCCCAACCCAATCATTAGAGAGCACTTTTAAGATGCTCATCTTTAAAGTTTCAAGGAGAAACAGAAATCAAAGTCAATTATGCATGTAGTGGAAGGAGTTGGTATGTAGCGACTGAAAAGACAAACTCAGTGTTTAGAAAATACTCTTTTAATTTTTTTAATAATCCGATAGTTACAACAATGGGGGAGGGATGATTTGAACCCTAGTTCTCCTAATAAAGGAGAGCAGGCTATGCCACTGAGCTACGAGGCTCTTGGCATTCAGCAATTACAGCTTCCTGAAGAAGATAACTGAAGTATCAAGTATTAGAGAAATACATGTCCTTGTGACTGGGATCAGGATCCTGTCCATTCGGCTTGAAATGGAGGGAGTGCATTTCATGGTTTAAATTTAGTTTTCATAATCCAATTATGTACATGGTACTATGTCATTTAAAATTCCATTCCATCAATTAAAGGATGATAACTAATTTTAAATACTGTGGCACCATATTTACCTTCACATTTGTTAACTACCAAATCCTTAAAATAAAATGGACTCTCTCTACTTATCAAAATAAAAGATGGACCCTCACCAATCCTTTTCCCTCTGAGTGTGTGTGTGTGAGAGAGAGAGAGAGAGAACTTCAAGCCCTTTATCACTCAAAAATTTACTGCACTCTAAAAAAGTATTAACAACAGTCCAATCAAGGCTCTCAGTACCCTCGGAACCACAATTACAAAGCGCTATCACTTAATCATTACTTGAAGAGAGAGAGAGAGAGAGAGTTGTCTTGCAGTTAGATCCTCTCATAACAGTGACCATTCTGCAGTCACAAAAAATTGTCTGTTCCTTCAATGGCATATGTTTAAGGGCAATAAGAATCATACCAGTCATCACTCATATTGAGATCTAACAAGTTCAAAGCTATATTATTGTATGTATCCTTATTCAACAAAACTTAGAAGACCTGAACTCAAGGTGAAAAATAATGCCCAGCAACAATCCCACAACAAAAACAAAGACTGGCCTGTGTTGAACACTTAATGGTCTCAATGCAAGCCCAAAAGAAATCAGCAAAATGAGATGACTAACCTTTAACATAGATTGGCTTGTCAACAATAATCTTATCCTTAGAGGCCATCTGGAGACGAAGAGCCTCTTTGTGAAGCAAGCTATTGTTGTGTTCTTCCAATGCACTCATCTGCATATTCCGACTGCCTTCATTCCCATACGGATTTCTTCTATGCTTCCTACCATACTCTCTACATACAGAGCAAAAAATTCTCGCTGTCCCTTCCTTCACATCAACATAAGCCCATTTGTAAGTATCAGCCCATTCCTCTCTCCATCTCTTCACAACCTTCTTCTTTCTTTTCACTGCTTGCGACTTTGACATATCTTGATCATCACTGGGAAGCTGAGAAACCATTACCATCTTGGTCTCATCATGCTCTTCTGCAGAAGGTTCTCTAGGAGGGCCACCAATGAGTGGGGTGTTAGCAAATGAAGGATCATCATCACTTGGGCCAATTTCTAAATCTATCTCTTCCCCTATCTCCCTAACCACCAAGTGATGCCTCTGCTGAATCAGGTTCATATCATCCATTGTGGAATTCATCCCTACTCCACTTACCGGTAGCAACATTCAGCATGACAGTTTCATCCACGCCTAAAAATTCTCCTGTCTGATAACCAAAAAACATCACATCACTCTGGATAAAATTGTCCCAATCAACTGACTAACGTACAAATCTGAGAAGAAGACGGAAAAGAAAAAGAAAATGAAGTTCTGAATATAAAATTTTCAGTAACTGGGGGATCAATACTGAACCATGCCTGATAACATCAAAAGTCTTTAGTTGGATGAGTTTTACATTTTTCCAAAACCAATATAAGCACACAATATTTAAGTGCAATACAAGATACAAAGTCAACTAGCTGCTGTACGTAAACTCAATGTACATGCTTTCACATGAAACAGCAAGAACCTTGAAACTTCTCGGTTATCTGTAGTTCCACTACTCAGATTTCCACACAATTTTTTAGTTCAAACTACCACACAACCCCCTTGATTTCAAAGACAAGCTAAGAAAAGAACCTTATAAATCCTAAATCTTTCTACTTTATAAGTAAACTACATAAATATTATAATTATTTGGCAAGAAAAACACTCACAAGTGAGCCTAGCACAACAATTAGACATGTTTCAGACAAATTCTTTAAAACCAAACCAACAGAAAACACAATTATAATCTCATTCATAATTGATAAATAAACAAAATTCACAAAAAGGTGGGCATAACCGTAGCACACAGGAAGTATAAAAATAAATAAATAAATAAATAAAAGAGCCAACAAGGAACAAGACAAAGAAGAAAATGAAAAAAAGTAACAGCTAAAATTCCATATCCAATTTTCTCAGTATTTCCAAACTAGTCTCCTTAAAAAAGTACTCCATAACTCAAATTAAATTAAGACCCTCTTTACAATTCACCAGTCAGTTACACCCAAAACACACAAAAACTCCAAAAATCATTCAAAACCCATGAAACTCTAGGACACAGAGACCCACCCACAACTGAACCATGAAACAATTGCTGATTTTCAAAGATACCCACAACTTGTTTACCAAAATTAAGGAATACCCAGAAGCTAAAATGAAGAGACATCATCAAAAGTACCTCAATTTAACAGAACCAGAAAAGATGTGAACTTTGACACTCCCCAAAGTTGAAGTGTCAGACTTTGAGTTCAGTTTCTTCTTCTTCTTCTATAAAAAAAAATAAAAAATAAAAACTTTGTTTCTTTCACAGAGTGTCTGGTAAACGCCTTGGACTTACAAGTTGAACAAAAGAGTGAGAGATCGTGCTCTTTTCTGATCAGATTTCGTTCCTCCTATATTCACTGCTTAAACACACAGATTCTAGCAGCAGAAGATAAAAATAGAGAAAAACTTTATGTTTAAATTTTTTAATATAACCGCAAATTTATTTTCCATTTTTTTTGGGTTGCAAAATTTGGGCTGAGTCTGAGACAACTATCTGTGTGGTGTGGGCAAAAGTGTCATTTTCTGATTGAGGAATTTTCTTGGCCTTTTTGGCGCGTGTGTTACACTTCCCTATGATATGGTGGAAAGGTCTGCATAGCATTTACTACCCCATTTGTGTGGGTGTGTTTTTTTTTTTTTTGGTCTATTTTAAATGAAAGTAAAATATATGAGTGGACTTTCTATTTTGAACTTTCGACTAATAACACTTGCACTCCTAAATACTTAGTTTAGCCAATTTAACACCTGAACTTCACACATACCAATTTGATACTTTTGTTAGTCTGTTGTTAGATAAATTAAGAGCACTCACGTCAATGGATGTATGATAAATAAATAAAAATGTGTCAAGTTTACACGATTTTACTCAAAAACTACTCATATTGATGGGTGTATAATAGAAAATGTGTTAAATTTACATATTTTTACTTAGAAAATACTCATATTAGCCCATTTATAACATTGTATATTTACATTGTTGCTACAATAATCGTGTACCCATCCCAAACCCAACTTAAAATCAACTCAAAACAAAGCTTAATTAAAAACCCAAATCGACCACCTCGTAAAGATTGTTAGAGTCGCAATCGCCGAATATGGCTCGCCTCTATATCTGTGGATTTAGGATGAGAGATAGCTCATAGGTGCAATCAAGCAAGAAAGATACAGAGAAGGCAAGATACAGAGAAGGCTTGAGTGGTCAGAGAGAGAAAAAGCAATGATGAGCAAAGGTGAGGGAGAGTGCTCGACCATGAAGGCTTGGGTAGAGAGAGAGAGAGAGAATGTGTGTGTGCACGCTTTAACGCCCACTCATGTGACATGCACATGGACAAAGAAAATTACCAAAGCATTGAGAGAGAGAGAGAGATCAAACCAACTATGAAACAACCATGCCTAGAGAAAGAGAAACCTCTCAACTTTTCTCTTTCATTCTTCAATAATCTTTGATCTTCTCCATCAAGTTAAACTCTTACTTCTTATCCAAAAAAAAAAATTTAACTTCTTACTATTTTAAGTAGACATTTCTTAAATCAACAACCTAATGGAAAGTCCAACGTCAACTCCAACTTTGATATTACAAGTCTCTTATATTACTTCCAACTTGCCAATCCACCAGTAATAGGCACTTACTACTGCAAACTTCAATTTTCTTCTCCATATAACGTCACAAACTATGCACACATCTAATAATTGGAAAACTATTGGGTACTCCCGGAGTACCCAATAACAACCCCTAATAATTTGATGCAAACCCACAACCACATCAGTTCTATCAATGCTTTCTCATGCACCTGTACTAAAACACCTGTGCAGAGTACCCAATAACAACCCCTAATAATTTGATGCAAACCCACAACCACATCAGTTCTATCAATGCTTTCTCATGCACCCCGTACTAAAACACCTGTGCAGAGTACCCAATAACAACCCCTAATAATTTGATGCAAACCCACAACCACATCAATTTTATCAATGCTTTCTCATGCACCCCGTACTACAACACTCGTGCAGTGCAGAAACCTCTTAACTTTTCTCTTATTTTTCTAAGAATCTTTGATCTTCTCCATCACATTAACCTCTTAGTTGTCATAGCTAGTCAAGGTCATAACAATATTCTTTTAGGGCAAGGACATTATTTATTGACATTTGATCCTGAGATTCCATGTGCACATGGGTTGACCTTAAGCTAATCAAATAGTTTAATAATATCTATACTACTATTTAAGAGACATCCAAGCTGTCTAAATCGTGGACTTTAAGCTATGGACTCTAAACAAAACTCCTAAATTTTAGGTAAATTTTTTTATAAAATAAAAACAGTTTTTTTTTCCACCACATTTCTCCATATCCCATAAAATTAGGCACCATCTCTCCTTACACTTTCTAGCCTTTTTTATTTTTTTTGAGATTATATCAACTTGGGTTTATTTTTGATAGAGTTGAACACGCAAAAAAGAAAAATGTAAGAGAGAAAAAAAAAATGAGAGAGATTTTCTGATGAATAAAAACTATTAACTTTTACAACAAAAAAAATAAATAAATAGAAGAGACTCTGAGCAAGTGCGTGAACGCGTGCTTAGAGGTTAGTATATAATAATAATAATAATAATAAGGAAAATGTTTTACTCCAAACATGTTTAAAGTCTTGGACTCCAACCACTAATAGAAAAATGACATGTGTTCCGTCATATACGATGCACATAACTCACTTAATTGATTGTGTTAAGTCATAAGTGAGTCATGTGCATTATATATAATAATGACAAATATCATCTTTTTATTGGTAGTTGGAGCTATCTCAAGACTTCAAACATGTTTGGAGACAAGTTTTGTCCTAATAATAAATGGAATTATTAGATTTCTTTCTCATTTGTTAGATCAAGTTTCTTCACATCAATATTTTAATTTTCAAAAACCAGGGGAAAAAAACTAAAATTTGCATTTTAGTTGAAACCAAGTAGATATTACCTTGATGAAATTTTATCAAATTAAAGAAACTTAATACTGAATAAATTATAATTAAATTATGTATAGTCTTTTGCTATAAATTATTTTATTTGACTTTTTATTTGTCGTATTAGATATATTATGTCATGACTCATGAGTTCTAACTAACTCAACTAATAAAATATTCTTTCATCAAGTAAGGAATCTAAGTTCAAATCTTGCATACACCAAGTGATATCTTAATCTAATAATAATAAAAGAACAATTATCATTAAATAGCCATGAACACACACCCAAAATAATTTCTCCCTAGTAAAGTTTATGGATGACCACAACACCCAAAGGTTCACCAAGTACGGAAACGGCAAGCTCAAAGTAACCTCTATTATAAGTCTCATCAAGTACTATTTTTATTCATCTATTAATTTATAGGATATTATTTCAATCATTTAGAGAATTCCTACATAATTTTTTATCTAATGATGATAAAGATGCTATTGATTTTGATTCATAAACATATAAATATATATATATATATATTATATAAATAATTTTTTCAAAACTTTCGGGTACAATAATTACTAATTAGTTTATTTGATGATTATGGATTGGATAATAATTAGGTTTATTTAATTATAACCGCTTAATAGTTACACCACCTCCTAGTGCACAGAAAAGAACAAACTTAAGTTGACCCCAGAAGCTTACTTTACAGTTTACACAACCATAATAGAGGATCTTCTCTTTAGGATCTATATGAGTAACTAGATGCCCCATAATCCATATTGATTTAACCGAGATTGATTGTCAATTGTTCAATATTGAACCCTGCGCCATAACCACCTTTCTTCTGGTTATTTGGACTTTGGATGGAAACAAAGAAAATAATAGTATAATATGAGAGACTTCCTTAATTGTAGTACGAGTCCAAATTTTCTGTACCACCCTTTATGCTCCACTTTATGTTCCACGAATTAAAATTCACCACATGTCCACTTATTTCATTAATGCCTAATTTTATGCCTTTTCTCCTTTCATTTACCTAAAATATAAATAAACAAAAACCAATACATACCAGCACGGTAGCACCACCACCAACAACCTCCTCTAGCACCACCAACAAATGGTCACTGGTGCCACCAGTCACAGTGCCACCACTCCCACTAACCTTACAAACTCCGATTTCACAAAATAAAAAGGACATTACCAATTAACCCATAAGAAAATAAAAAACTTCAAATCTCAAATCACGATTACAGAAGCAAACTCATGTCTAGGAGTGTAAATGGAGGTGGACGGTGAAGACTTGGAAATAGGAAGAAATTTTTATGGGCTTTGGGTGGCATTTGAAGGAGAAGAGAGGATGAGACTTTAAAGTGGTGAAAATATAGAGAGTTTAGTTGAGAACATTCTTTGATTTTTGTGGGTTATTCCAAGTGGAGAAGAATCGTTGATTGGGTTTGGGTTTATGAGGGATTTGATTTAATTGGGATGAGTAGGACAACCATTTGTGTTACAGTTGTAAGCAATGAAAGTGTTTGCCAATCAAAAGGTGAAATCTATTGAAGAGCCAGATCTAAAATTGGTGAGTTTAGTGGCAGCGGTGGCATGGCCATGACTAGCAGCACCGACGACCTGTGCTGGTATGTATTGGTTTTTGTTTATTTATATTTTAGGTAAATGAAAGGAGAAAAGGCATAAAATTAGGCATTAATGAAATAAGTGGATATGTGGCGAATTTTAATTTGTGGAACATAAAGTAGAGCATAAAGAGTGGTACAGAAGATTTGGACTCTTGTAGTACCTTGCGTTTCCTAAATAATTTCCAACACATGATTTTATTTTTATAGTATATGTATTTCATTAGTCAATACAACCATATATTTAAATTACATGAGGAACCTAAGGTATATTACTTAAATAACTATACCTAAGTTTTTTACCCAATTAAGAACCCAAATTGTGTCATTTAGTTTCCTAAATTTTTTAATTAAAAAAAAATAGGATAGTAAATTAATAAAATTACATTAATCAAATCATATTAGATGCAAGAGGTGATATTCACATTTCATTGAGCAAACAAACATTTAACTTTTTTTAAAAAAATTGGTAGATTACGCAAGCACTTTGTAGGTCTTGAATTCACAGCCTCACCCTTTGTCACATTATTATGTGAGAAGGAAATGTTAGGGTAGCATTTTCCTTTCTTTCCGCTGAAATAATTGAAGAACTTTATTAGATGATGATAATCAAAATATACAAACACCCACAAAGGTGGGTAAAGAATTCCAAAATCTATAAGCTGACTTAATAACTCAAATGACAAGACGAGGTCAGGCTAAAGAAAAACAAAATGCCAGACCTGAGTACAAGAGGAATGAATATACATTATACAAAGGGCAGTAGTGTACAGTTACATGGGTTATAGGGTGTCAACCTAGGGTGTCAACCAAGGCTGTCGACATCCAGCCTAACAAGGCTCCACTTTTGTAGCAATTTTGCATCAGATGAGCTTCCTTGAAATTCAAGGTCATGAAAGAAAGTTAAAAGCAGAACTTGCTTTCTGGTGTTCTTTCTTGACCATCTCAAATGTAACTTTCAAGTCCTGAAGGAAGAGGCTCCACCTTTTTGTATAAAAGTGTGCATTAGATTTTTGTTCTCAATCTTCTTTTGCATACGAGAGTGCAAAGTCTTTTATCCTTTGCTTGAGGTGCTGCAATATGCATAAATAGTCATACAAGAGGGTTTTTTTTTTTTTTTTCAACAAGAGATTTAAAAAATAAAATTAATGAGAGAGAGAGAGAGAGAAGACAGAAATAACTGAAATTTGAAAGCATTTTGCAAGAATCACCTTCAACTCTTCATGAAGGACCACAAATATTTTTTTCAGCCTCTTATGTCTCTGCAAGTTCAAAACAGGTTCAGCAAGAAAAATATAGTAAATAGAAACTCATAGATATTCTGATATCAAGCACTTAACAACTGGATGAGATGTTTACAAAATCCTCAAACATGTCACACAAACTACACACTCCTAGACTTTTTATTTTTATTCTTATATAAGTACAAACTCCTAGACAATTAACCCCACTATTCCAAGTATGTCAATGATAATTGACATTCTTTGTGTTTTTTTAAAATTAAGAAAAAACAAAATATTATAGACAAAGAGCAGACTTGGCAATGGCATACTGTAAGTATTCAAGAAAAATAGTAACTTTATGATGATAAATAACATGATTCAGAGATCTGCTCCCCACCATCACTAACATTACCATATCAAGGCTCATCAAATCACCAGATTAATCTCCAGCTTATGTGCTAATTTATTATCTCTTCTTTCCTACTTTTATCACTAGTCATCTCACCATACTCCTTACAAAATAGGAGAGAACCTTCAAGCAGCAACTCAAACAATTTCGGTTGGATTCGAGGTCAACTCAGGATTAACTCGAGCAATAACACCCTTGGCCTGCTTCTTAATCAAAGCCAAACTTTCAGCCTGAACTGCTTAAACGCAAGCACAGCCCATGCTAATTTTTTTAAGTTGAGGTTAGACTAATTTTCAGGGTTTTGCCTGTGTGCTGTGTTTAATTAGGTCAGGTTGTGTGGCCATGTTGCCATCCAAGCAACCTGTACAATTCTCATCTAAGGTTCCAATATTTTGCTCCACAGCACTCACATTCTTGTTTATGATTTTAATAACTGAAGCCCCTTAGATTTGCAGGCTACATGACCTATGTTGTTGGGGACGGTAGAAGAGTTGGATTAAGGTATATGACATACGGTGCAAGCAGTATCCATTGAATTGCAAACTTATACTCAATTATGACGTATGGTGCAAGCAGTATCCAAACTTGTATTCAATTGCAATGGATAAGGAGCCATAAATGCACTCTTGCTCGGGACCCCTAAATAAAGGGGTGAATCAATTATGGAATATTTGTGAGAGATGAATAGGAATTGAAGTCTTACCTCTCGATTTTTGACATGTTTTTTTTTTTTTGATAGGTAAAAAAGATTTATAATCAAGAACACCACCTTATGCAAAAAACATAAGGCGGAGAGAAAAATACAAAGGGAGAAGAAAGAGTGTAAAAGGGAAAGAAATGAAAAGAAACTAAGTACACAGAAGAGAGCTAAGGAACATAGGGAGAGAATCACTAGAGGTGAGTCTCCAAGCCCTAGACCAGTCAAACAAAGTGCCACTGAAAGAGGCTAAAAGCTGGTCATCCGAACTATCCATGTCCTCAAACGTCCTCCTATTTCGCTCCCTCCAAAGACACCACATCACACATAAGGGGGCGATTTTTGACATGTTATAGTCCAAAATGCTGGCTCTAACCGGTTAAGGTGGAGTTTGAACATTTATTGCATAGTGCACAAAATTTTCAAAAATCGTTGCTTTCTTTGTGTGGATGGGGAAATTTTTAATGGGTAATAATCTTATTAAAAGTGGAATTGTTTTTGTAGATTTGAGTTGCATGTGGAAGTACAGTGGCAAAATTAAGGACCATTTGTTCAACCATTTTGAAGTGGCCTGGGAGTTCTGGTATTTTGTTCTTACTATGTTTGGGGTACAGCGGGTGAAGCCTCTGGTTTGGTAAACATTAGAGCTCCTTTGTTTGGAATATAGCTTCTTTATGCTTACTGTGGGCAATATGGAGGGAAAGGAACAACCGTTCAGTTAATAGTGTAAACCACTCAGCTATGCTTGCATCTATCACTTGATTGAGAGTAATTTACAAAACATATTATATTTATTTTGCTTCATTAAAATGCATGCCATGTTACAGAATCTCATTGAATATAAGACAAAGGGAGTAACATATAGTGCTTAGTTGAAACTTCCATGTGACTCACAGTATGTATAGTTGAATCTTTTTATGTAAGCAAAATAATTTTTATTAAAGAAAAGAGGCAACACTTCACTTATAAAGAAAAAAAAAAAAGAGGCAACAATTCGGATACAGCACATGTACCAACTGCACCTTAAGAATTACAATCTCAAGTTCAAACAATCTATGAACTCTATATTTTTTATGGTGATTGGTAAGTTACATGTATCCAATGGGTCTTGGACCCATGACTTCACTCTCCACCTGGAACTTATAAAGAGTGGAGGTACCACTAGAGCTAGAGCTTATTGGCTCTATGAACTCTACAAAATTGCCAGAGGGAATACAACCAAAAGTCATCAGCCAATCATACAAAACATCTCAACAGAGATTGTCTGATGACATGGTTAAGACATTCAACACTGAGAGCATTTTCGGAGGATTGCTATGTCTATCTTGTTTCACTAACACATGAAATTTTGCAAATTTTCATTTATTATAGGACATGGAATATTATTTAATAAGCGGCCATTAAAAAAAAGATAATTTTCTTGCTTAAGTTCAGGACAGACAGATGCTTTACATACAGTTTCAAGTACTAAGACGTAGATGAACCAATGGAGTAAAAGAAACTTGGATCCGGTAAAGCAATGTACTAGAATAATCTCATATGCAGGATGCCAAAATTTCTAAGCTGTTAAAAACAAAGATTGCATGCAACATTAGTTGGATGCCTTGAGTTATTGTTGTATTATGCAGTACTTGAGCTTTTCACAGCAATGAAGCCAAAGTAAAAAGGTGTATAAACTGGCTTAGGCAAAGGGCATACTGGAAAAGATAATTTATTTTTATAAGTAATGGAAATATTAGAAGAAGGGGAAATCTATTCATCATTGTATACATAGAATTCCTCAAAAGAATTACAATCTAAAATTGAAATAATGAAAGTCTATGCAGGAAGGGAAATGAACACTGCCAAACTAGTAGACCATTCATACAATAACCGCAAAAATACAGATTCTAGCTTCAGAAAGTGTGATTGGACAGTTGGATCAATCTTTTTAATGGGTTTGGTTAATCCTTCGAGCATTAAATACATATTGTAAAGTAATATACACCACAAAGAAACTAAAACAGAGCATACCGTTCCACATTGCTGATAGGATTCCTTCAACTGCCCCAAGATGTCGTAATATCTCTCCTTATCCCCCCTTCCTTTAGCAAATTCAAGGTCCTTTCCCAGTTTTTGGAACTCGTTCCTACATATAATAGGTATTATATTGTTTTTAAGTGACACAATTTTCCAAAACGACAAGCACATATAAGCAATTCGTCAAACAAATAAGAATAAATAAAGAGCAGTAACACCTTTAAACAAAAGTAAAAGGACTCTTCATGTTACCTGTAACTCTCAAGAATCTTGTTCAAGGAACAATAACTATCATACTTATCACGATACTCCTGCACATATTCTTTATGCCTAATATAGAACAAAAAAGCATATAATTTGGATCAGTTTCCAGAAAATCAGGTAAGAACACTACAACAAACAATCCTAAATAGATAGGTGGCATTTATCAACATAAAGTTCTAATGTTCGCTTACTGAGAGAGATCTTTTATTGGTCCCTTCAACTCTGGCTCATCCTTTTCATACTTGGAATAAGAACAACTATTTTCATCTGAAGAAGAATCCCTCCTCTTCCGATCACTATTATTTCCCTCAGCCCAAATTGAATCCTTTCTTCCATCATTCAACTCTACTATTGTATTTGATGTTTGTTTTTTCGTTTCTTTTATGGAATGAGAAACTTGTCCTTGTTTAGTGTCATGCTGTTGGAGAGCACTTACAGGTGCTTTCTTATTGCTTTCACTATAGCCTTCCAGACCAATCCCTTGGCTAACATTACCCTCATTCTGTCTAGATTTATTACTCCCATCTGCCAATTTGTTATACTGGGGCCCATCTTCAGCATGATCAACTTTTGAAAGGTATTGTGGATGAGATTGCACAACCCTGTGGTGAGACCTTGTTAGATCTTCAGCATGATTTTCTACATTCCTCTTTTTATTTGAACCCTCTAGATTGCTATGGAGCCCAGCATTTAGGTTTGGCGGGGATGGCTTTCCTGGTTCTAAAGTTGTCTTTCCAACAGGTTTTCCTTTAATTGAATCTGAATTCCAGTTATCTGAAGAGCATAGTTTGTTCTCAGACTGTTTGAATGAACTTTTTTCAAATTGCTTTTTAACCAGTGTTTCCTCAGGCAAGGGCTCACGGAGTTCGCCCAACTCCAAGTCTGAAAGCTCTCTTTGAAGCATACTGCCTTTCCCATTAACCACAGGGGATACTTCCACTCCAGCCCTGACGTTATCCGTTGGTGAAGATCCAATGAGGTGACTTGAAACCTGTCCGCCTTCCTTGGACTTACCAACTTTGCCGTGCTTCCTGTGACGTGAGTCAAATGGCATTGATTGTTTGCCACCAGCACCAACTTCCTTCAAATTTTTTGAACCCTTTTTCTCATTGGCATAACCATCTTCATTCTGAGTATCTCTGTTAAATTTATCTTTTTGCAAGGAAAAACTTTCATGCGCATGAGAGTTCTTTTCAGAGTATTTACGGCCACGTCCCAAGCTCTCAGCACGTTTGTCATGTCTCTCTACTGCATCAGGAGCCTTTGCCCTTGTGCTTTGATCAAAGGACCTTCGACCAGATTGCTGGATATCTGAACTGGATTTTCCAGGAAATGCCTGGTTGTCTCCTTTTTGTAAGCCAATATCAGTATTACCATCCCTATCAGTTCTATTTGTTTGAATGGTAGGGCCCTTTGAAGGGTTTCCACCAAGTCTATCAGGGGACAAATTGTGAGAGCCATCTGAGAATTGATTATTCCAAACCCCAGACATAGGAGGTTGAGCATCTGTTTTTATCCTTTTTGAGCAGTCGAATTTCTCATCTTTCTTCACATCAGAACTCTTTCTGGATTTTCCTTTAAATGTCCTCTCAGAGCTGTCAGACTGTTCATGTCTGAGGCTGTCGTTAACTGTATTTTCCCTTTCATCAAACAAACTTCCTATATAATGTTGCCGCTCTAGGAGATCGTCTTGAACAGGTGAAAAAGGTTTGGTTTCTTCTACACGGTTTTTGCTCTCTTTGTCAGGAACCGAGCTAGTAACTGCAGCTATTTCAGTTTCCCGTTCATCATCAGGAGAGTCTTTTTCAATCTCAATTGCATCAGATCCTCCACCATCTTGCTTCTCACCAATCCCACTCTGCATGGGTTTGCCATCAGGAGCTATCCACGGATTGGGCGAAGAGAACCCAGGCTCAGTGGGTTGCACTTTACCTTTAAGTTCTTTGTCATCATCACTTGTCATTATATCCACATCCACATCAGAAGCTTCCTTGCTGTTGGAAGATGCGTCACTTTCACTGTCACTGCTACTTCCGCTCCCACTTCCCACTGGGCTTCTACTTCTGCTTCTGCTTCTACTATGACTTCCACTGTCACTTGCACTATCACTGCTGTCGCTTTCACTATCACTGTCACTTCCACTATCACTGGAGCTGCCTGCCTGCCCTTCACTATTATCAGAGCTCTTTTTTTCACGAAACAGATCAGGTGAATGCTGTTGGATATCAATTTTTTCTAATGCATTTGATTCTTCTCCAAGTTTAGAGTTCAAGTGTGCTGGTTCCTCCAATTCATCAGTAGCGACTTTCTCTTCAAAACCTGGTTCTGCAGCAGGTATCTGACCATGTTTGTCTTCAGCAGCAGGTGTCAGCTGACGGTTGTCCTCTGGAGAACTGGAAAAATTCTAGTGCATTAAACCACATGCAGGAACACAAGAAAGTCATTTATTTAAAAGAGAGTGGACAAATGTTCTCTATTTGACCTCTTATCAAGCTTTCTGTCAGAGAGCAATCATCATTTATAATAAGCTTTTAGAAACATGAAGTCCCCGGAAGTAGAGCATAAAACAAAATTATATTAATGGCTCCTATTACTAGAAGGTATAAGTATCAAAAATCAATGGAAGAGCATATATTCTGGATGCAATCTAATTAAGACCTTGCTGAGTTGAATTTGTAATAAAAACAATCAAAGCCTTCTTTTTCAAAAGATTATTTGAACCATGGTATCCACTCCATAGTAGCTATAAATTTCCTCCAGACCAAGACACAATGATCCTAAAACATACGGTTAAAAAAAACAGAATGCCATAGAAACCAATAACCAGTACTTACAAGCTTCATATCAAAGAATTTGCATAAGACTCATAAAACTTTAACAATCAACATCTGAATAAATGAGTCTGTCGTAAAAGTGACACATAAAAGAAGCATGGGTCACCATATATGACCTAAAAATGCAATGCTAGAAGTGATAAAGCAAATCTGATAAAAATATGCTGCTTTAAAGGAAACATTTACAATCCAAGGATCATTCACTTTACTTTAGTTAATTTGTGTCTTGTAAATACAATCCATGCCTCCTCCAGCCAATGCAATTTCTCAGCCATTAGTAATGCATGATATGTTCAGTGCTATTAGGTACTTCTGTTGTACATCCTGTTTAATATCATTTATTTTCTGATGTACAGACTTAAGAACTGCAAAACAACTTCGCCACTAAAGTGACCAGTAAAATCCAGTATCATCATCAGGAAACAACAAGTACCTTCCACTTTCAGATAATGGTTTTTTGATGTTTTCCAGATCCACTCCGGGTTTCAAGAAATATCTTCCTGGAGCTTGAAAAGTGGCAATCTGATGTTCAACAAAAAATTAGAAAACATAAGATCACTTAATGTTCTCAATTTAAAAACCATCAAGGATTTCCATCACTTACTTTTTTTATAATGGGGTCAATCTTCTTAACAGAGTTGGGAATTGTATCTCCAATAGCTTTCTCCAAGGCCTACAAACAAGAGAGAGAGAGAGAAAGATAGCGAATCAAATCATAAGTTGGTGAAAGTAATTGGTTAAAAACATTTGTTCAAAACCAAGAAACTTATACAAACTCATGTCCATATGCCTACCTTCAAACTCATCCCCTTTGGATTCTCCATGAGCAAAGTAATCAACATGCTTTGCAAATCCACTGGTTTAGCTCCAACATTTCTTTTGCGTCCCGATGTTTCCTGTACGGCACTAGTAGTCCTGGTCGGGATTTCTTTCTCAGAGCTATCAGCAGCATTCTCTTTATTCATCACCTTATTGGGCAAAAGGTCTTCTACAGCTTGATGCTTAGGCATATTCACATTCCTCAATGGAGACACAGGAAGAACAGATTGCTCCGGTGGAGACGGACGAGGTGAAGATGAGTGTCTGCCCTTTGCGGTGGCTGTTGAGGATAATCCAGATTTATGGACAGATTTAGGGGGGACACTAGCTGCAAATGGTGCAAAACATTATAGTTGAAAAAAGAAGAAGAAGGGAAAATCAATATGGTACCGAAAAGAAAAGAAATAAAAAAAATAAGTAGAAAATGAACGCCTTGTATATTTAAACTTTTGCATATAAAACAGGTAGATAAATTATATAGAACACTGAGATAATACAAAAATACCATCTCTAGATGGCTTTGATTACCTTGAGGTGGTTCAACTTTGCGCTTTTTAAATGGAGGTTCTTTCTTTTGTTTGAAATGCTTCCATGGATTAGCTGGTAACACAGAATATTTTACACTTCAGATAGATCAGAATCCAATTGTAGCATTAAGCCTAAATTGGTCACACAAGAAATACTTCACAGAATATGAATCAGAAGCAATTAAGTTAAATAGTGATATACTCATATACAGAATTATACCATTATAAATGCTGAAAGGACAAAATAAAGAGTGCACAGAGAAAGAAAGCATAGATGAATAATATGGTGTCAGGAAACCAGAAGAGAGAGGGAGAGATAATGTAGTCTAAGGCAATGCTGCTGTAGTGATGTCTAAATGAAAAACTGAATAAAGAACTTACCCTCAACAGCAGCTAATGCCTTTAATTGACTCTTCATAGATGGGTTCCCATGTTCTAAGACAATGGCTCTGTTGTTAAGAGGAAAAGAAACAGTATTAAACCACATAGGAGCAAAATACAAACCAATCTGCTCAAAACATCATTTAATGGTAGAACTGCCATGCAACCTTCCAACACAGAAGTCATGATACTAAAATCTGAAATGTATTTGTAGATATAAAAGGATTCAATTACCACCAAATATGTGCAACTAACATGTAACTAGCTGGACAAGACTAAAGCTAGCTTTAACTGTTGAGCAAAATTGTAAAAGAAGTCCAAGCACTTACTTTTACTTATCCCAAAAAAAAAAAAAAGATGCCCAAGTATTTACTAGGGAGAATCTATCAAAGTAGCTGAACCAAGGGAATTTGTTATCAATTTTTCATAATAGAATATCTAAACTACCCACTGAAAATAAAGCAATAGAAAAAATTAATGCAGTTGAACTTGTCAGACTAAAAAGTTTCTGTTTTAACTTTAAAGTATACTCCATTGGCTTCTCTTTAATATTTCTTTTTTCTTTAATGAAAATTTTATTTTCTATTGGCGTGTGAAGACCCCACGTCGAGTGTCTTTCTTCGTTTGGACAGCTGCATGAGGAAAGATTCTAACATGTGATTATTTGAGAAGGGGCATTCCAATTGTGGATTGGTGCTGTTTTTGCCGACGTAGTGGGGAAATGTTGACCACCTCCTGTTGCATTGTGAGGAAGTTTCTCGGTTATGGAGTTTTGCTCTTAGATCATTTGGTGTTGCTTGGGTTTTACCCAAGGAGGTAATTGATTTATTGGCAGGATGGAAAAATTGGTTGGGAAAGTACTCTTCAAATATTTGGAATTTGGTACCACATTGTGTGATGTGGGTTATTCGGCGGGAGCGCAATAGTCGTATTTTAAAAGATATGAAGCTTACTGGGGATCAGCTCTTAGCTTAATTTGTGGGGACCTTGTTTGATTGGTCTCATTTGTGGGGTTTTACTTCTAGGGAATCCATTCTGCAGCTTTTAGACTCCCTTTCTTCTTGTACATAACTTTTTTTGGTTTCCTTTATGTTGTTTGTACATATTTTTTTTGGCTACTTCATTTTTCTATTGAAGTAGTCTTCGCTTAATACAATTTTTCTTACCTATCAAAAAAAATTTATTTTCTATAAACACAAATCCAGTTTAATCATACAAAAACTTATTTAAGCTTCTCCTTACACTTCATATGCTAAAAAGGAACAATTTTATTATCAAAAACCACATAGCGGAGATGGTGACACTGACTATGAAAATACACATCAATTTATGGCAAACTTAATCCCAGAAATTGAAAGCTTTTAAGGACATAAAATTTCATAGAATGAATGATCAAACCAGTGTTGGTAAAAGCGAGGGGCACACTTAAGCGCAAAGGCCTCTTAGAGCCTAGGCGCAAAGCGCAAGCGCGCGCCTGATTGAAGGGAAGCGCACATTTTTAAAAAATTTAAAAATTATTATTAATGAGAAATGCAACAATCAAATTATCATAAAAATTGAAATAAATTTTTTTATATAATTCATATAACATTTAGATATGCCCTACTTTTGCAATTTTAACACAAAAATTGCAAGTCAAGTCATTCTATTTTTTTGGATAAGCTAGATATGAGTACTTCCATGTAATATCCTTTCTTAAATCTCCTATATCCATAATGCCCTATGACTAATTAGCAATATTAGTTAATAATTTAATCACTTAATGACTATAACTCTACAAGAATTAATCTGCTATGTTCAACATCAACCACTAAAGTACCTAAACAATTACCACATATATTATATCATATATATTTTTTTTCATGAATGAGCTAAGAATATGAGGACATTGCAACATGGTAATTGGTACCAAGGAGGTAGGTGGGTTACTGTTTCAAGGAGAAAAAATAAAAATAGAGAAGAAATGGGAGGTTGTGGGTTGGGTTTTAGGACAAGTTATACTCAAAATATTTTCTTTTTGATAAGTAAGTTACACTAAAAATATGCAAAATCAATGGTTTATATCAATAATGTCAAAATCCTATAGTTTTAATTCAGTTTTGGTTTATTTTTTTGAAAAATATAAAAAAGCTCCGAAAAGCTCAAAGGCACAAAAAAGCGCACCTAAAGCGCGCTTCTTTGAATGAACCTAGCTTTTGAGGCAAAAAGCTTTGGAGCCTTGGGGCTTCGAGCTTTGAACTTAAGCGCGCTTTTAACAACACTGTGATCAAACTAAATCCAGCTTTAAAGGTTCAAATTATTTAACTTTTACTTTTGTTTTTAAACCTAGGCTAGGACATACCATGTTTCAACCCCACCCATTCGCCACTTTAGTCAACATGAATGCAGGTCTCTAGACAGAAGTGAACAAAACCTACTCGTAGGTCTTCACTATTTGTAAGAATTAATCAACTCATCAGTTACATCTCAATTAGTTATAAATTGTTGCGGTCTCTGATGTCAAACTGTTTTAAATACAAAAACTCATACTGAAAAACAAAATTGTATAAACAGGTTTGTTGGGAATAATATATATAAGTGGTAATTTGAGATCTATTAAAAGAAGCAAAACCTTAGCCTAACCCACTACACAAGTAGTCTACAATGAGATCATCCCAGAAGAAAAAAAGGAAGAAAAAAAAAAAAAGCTCAAGATTTATAATTGAGAACATCTAAAAATATAAGAAAGATGTTGAAGAAAAATCAGGTTAAATTAAAAGTGCATGCAGGGAAATTACTGGCACATTTCCTGCACCTCAGTGCAGTCTAATGTGACTAGATACTTTCAACTAGGGGAAAAAAAACTATAAATCAAATTAATCATCACCTATAATAACTGTCAATTGGAGTAAATCCATAGCAGGTACACCGCATGCACACACTCACTATATCTAATCCATATAAGGCATGTGTATAGTTTTTTTTTTTTTTTTTTGATTGGTAAGTTACCCCCACAAAAGTGGGAGTTTTGTGCACTAGACACCGCCTTTTAAGTTACACATGCACTCAATGGGTCTTGATTCTCTTGAACCCACGACCTCACCCTCTTTCTTGCACTTATAAGGGAATAATGTGCTAGTTGAGATAGATCTCATTGGCGGCATGTGGATAGTTACAGAGAAAAGTTTATGCAGTAAAGACTACAGAGACAGGAAAAAAGTAACAAAACAGACACAAAGGATAATTGCAAGTTAAAGTTGAAGAACAAACCTAAAGCAAATAATGAACCCAGAAATAAAGAAACATTCTTTAATATAATCAGAAAACATACTTGCGTGATTTAAGCTTGCGTTCTGCTTCCTCTGACATCTTCTTAACATGGTTCTTAGTTGATTCATCCAAGACACGTTGCACATTCAGCTTTCGCCAGGCACACCCAGATTCAACAAGCAAACCATTTCCATCTTCACCACTTCGGCGTTCCTCATATATGTCACAGAGGTCTCCGTCCCGTGACCATGTAAATCTAAACTGCTTCCCGCCCACATCAATAACCTAATCCACGGATAGACAATTCAAAACTAATATTGTTAAATACCAAACCCATCTTAAAAGAGTAGCTACAAGCAGAGCATCAAAGGGAGTTACAATGCAACAGTGAATGCCCAAATCTATTTTTTAAGGAAGAAGTCGGAAATAGAAAACATACAAACTATCAGCACAAAAATATAGTTAAAAATACAAATAATTAAGTAAAAAAATAGTGCACCATTCAACTTCTAATATGAACGCACATGGAACCTATTATTGCCATTCAACTTCTACCTCAAACAAACTTAGGTAAATATTACGAGTTCCGATAATCTCTTCAATATAAAAACACTTAGATTAGATTAAAAATTTTGTTATTTAGGAAATACCAACAAGTCGAATACAATTAAATGCATTTAATTAATCATAGAACTTGACTAACACCCGAATGAAAATTTACCAAGAAATCCACAAACTAAATTATCCATTAAATAAATAAAAGCTAAACCCAGTTGATATTCTGAATGAAACTAAGATTGACACTAGGAATTTTCACATTCCAAAGGAAATTTAAGTAATCAAATTAAAAGCCCAATAGAAAATTAACAGAGAAAAACACAAGCCAGGTATAACTATAGCCAAATTTGGCAATTGAACTCAACAAAAGAAGTAGAACCCAGTTGAAATTTCATCAAGAAACTTACATTCCCAGCAGAATTATTTACATTTGATCACAAATAGAAGAACTTGACTAGTACCCAATTGAAAATTTACCAAGAAATCCACAAACTAAATTATCCAATAAATAAATAAAAGCTAAACGCAGTTGATATTCCCAATGAAACTAAGATTGCCACTAGAAAATTTCACATTCCAAAGGAAATTAAAGCAATCTAATTACAAGCCCAATAGAAAACTATCATAGAAAAGCACAAGCCAGTTATAGCTATAACCAAATTTGGCAAATGAACTCAACAAAAGAAGTAGAACCCAGTTAAAATTTCATCAAGAAATTTACATTCCCAGCAGAATTGTTTGCATTTGATCACAAATTGAAGAACTTGATTAACACCCAACTGAAAAATTACCAAGAATCCACAAACCAAAACTAACTAAAACCCAATAAAAATTCAAAAGTAAAACTATAAGTAATCAAATTTTGCAAGAAAAAGAAGCAGAACCCAATTGAAAAGTTGAACAAGAAACTCACATTCCCAGCAGAGTTGTTGGCATTGGCATCGAATTTGACGCGCGCAGTGCCGCCCTGTGCCTCCACGCGCCTGATCTCCTCGACCAAGTCCGGCACGAGCCGAATGATCATGCCGAAGGCCAGAGGGTTGTTTCCGGAGACGAGGCTGAAATTCTCCTCCGTCACCGGCGCAGCGGCGGAGGAGCCGGCTCCGCTGCGGCTGCGGGGGTGATTGGAGGCGGAGCCAGAGCCGCGGCCGCCGAGTGAGAGGCGGCTGGAGCTGGGTGGGCCGCCGGTGGGCCTGTGAGTCGGCGGTAGAGGGTAAGAGGAGGAAAGCCGCTTGGCTCCGGCTCCTCGGCCCATGCCGCCGGCACCGGCGCCACGGCCGAGCTTTGATGGGCCTCCGTACATTTGAAAAGTGGAGAGAGAAAGCGAGAGATAGGGAGAGCGATAGAAACTGTGGGTTGAACTAAATCGGACCGGTTTTTCTAGAGAAAAGAGAGGGAGAAAATAAAAATGGAATATTTGTGTTTTTTTTTTTTTTTATGAAATTTTTTTTCCTTGTTTCAAAAGCAATGTTGGTATATAAATTTTTTTTTTTTTTTTTTTTTTTAACTTCTCTGTTGTAAATTGTGATTTGAGGTTCATAAATAAATAGATTTATATATATATATATATATATATAACTAAATTACAATTTAGTGATTTACCCTTTTGATTGGGCTTTCATCAAAATTTAGTTGATCAATTGTGATATTTGACCATTAAAATAAAACTATTAGGTTTTTATTCAAATTGGCAAACTTTATATTTTTAGACAAACTAGTAGGTTACCTGTGATGCACTAACAAATATATACGTATTTTGGTAAAAAAATTTATGGTTGTATAAGAGATTAGGGGTTCAATTTCATACTACACCAAAAACTGATTGATGTCTTTTTTTTTTCGTTAAACTGATTGGTGTCTTGATCTGATGATAAAAAGCTATCATCAACAGCGGACGTCATACATTAAAACTCTCTCAAAAAAATTAGAAATAAATAATCATAATGTGTTTTTTTTTATAAGATAAAATAAAGGAAAACTACTTATAGTGGAACATAAGGAAAACTGCCATGTTAAAACTTTTATTAAAAAGAATAATAAAAGGCAAATACAATAACACAAAAATAACATTTTATAGCATAAAGTATTAATTCAACAAAATTAAGAAGTCGAACATGAGAAGTGTTTTGTAAAAGACCCCAATACACAGTATATGACAATCCTCTGAATTATTAAAAAAAAAAATTCATCATATGTTGTTTACACGTCATTTTTTTTTTCTTAATAAAATATGAAAGAACATATACATATACTTGACCTATGGAAGTCAAAATATGAAAAAACTACACAAACACAAAATATTAAGGAAATCCATAACAATCAAGTGTAAAAACTTTGCTTGTTCTTCATTAAGTTGGAAGATATACTACCAAAGAAACTGAAGGAGAATCGAAAGGTATTTGAAAAATAAAAACAACGGGTGATCTAAAAGAATCAATCGTTGTAAGCAAACAATGAACAACAATTTGGCTTAAAGCATAAAGAGTATTTGAAGAAGAAAATTAATCATGTTATTCTGACCTTTGTATTTGTTTGGGTATATATTGTTGCAGTTGAGTGAAAGTTTGAAAGAGAGGAAGGGAGAGTTACAATCTATGGTGTCCATTCCTAATAATAACTTTTTATCATCAGACTAAGACACTAATCAGTTTTTGGTGTAGACGGAGATTGAATCTCAAATCTCTTATTCAATCATCATAGATTTTACTAATTGAGCTAATTAAAACCCACAAAGAAGGGAAGGCTTGAGAGAACATAAACGGTATAGAGGGGTTTTGGTGTTATGCTTTATATATATTGAGTACATACATTAAGTCGGCAATAAAAAAAAGTGAATTATGAGTATAATTTGTATACTTGAAATTAATATTTAAGAAATATTAACAAATAAAAAATTAATAAGAGAATAGGTAAAAAAAAATTAAACAAACTTATATTATAATTTGTTTAATATTTTTCTCAAAAATAAATTTGTTTATAGTATCTGATTGATTTATTCCAATAAAACAACCATTATATATAAAGAAACAACAGTTTTGATTGGATTCAAACAACTCTAACAAAAAAAAAATTCTTTATAGTATTTGATTGCTTTATTCTAATAAAACAACCGTTTTTTTTTTTTTGGTTGGAATGGAAACAATCGTTCTAATTGGTTTCAAATAACTCTAACAATTAAAATGTTAATTAATACAATAATATGACAGAAAATGAATAAACTTAATTTATACAATAATGTGAACTGAATAAACTTGTTTCCTCCCAAATTGGGAAGATGATTTTTTGTCAGATTGTGAAAAACTTTTTCCCCCTCCTTTTCCGTTCTCACTTTTTTCTATCACAACAAATAAAGGAAAACTTCAATTATCCATAGTTGCCACTTGCCATACAAGTGCTAAAATAACATGTTGTAATTCTATCTATAGATAAAAACAGCCAATAGATTGTGGAAAACTTTTCCCCCCTCCTTTTCCGTTCTCACTTTTTTCTATCACAACAAATAAAGGAAAACTTCAATTATCCATAGTTGCCACTTGCCATACAAGTGCTAAAATAACATGTTGTAATTCTATCTATAGATAAAAACAGCCAATAGGCTTATAAACAGTATTTTTAGTTTAGTGAGCATTTTTTTTTTCCTTCAAGTTCACCAATTTGGTTTTAGGTTGTTTTTGTTTTTTGTTTTTTGTTTTTTCTTTAAGATTTTTATATGTTTACTTTGTACTTATAATGTAAGCTTACATTATATACACACAAAAAGTGGCAAATATTATATACATTTGAAATATATATATATAGTACAAATTTGGCAAATGTGTACAACATTTGTTAATGTTTGTGTTTACAATATAAATTTACATTGTAAATACAATGTATATTTCTATATATAAAAAGAGTGAATGGGAAAAATTATAGTAACTTCGCTACAGTAATTTTGATTTGTTCAATTTTCACTGTTTTACTGGCCTTTTTTTTTTTTTTTTTAATGAATGTGTAAAGCTGCATTAGATTTGTTATATTATTTTTGGTTTGTCCAATTCGCACTATTTCACATTATAATAAAATATTACACAACAAATTGGCACAATATTTTATCAATTGTTGAGGTGTCAATTCATTATAGATCAGAATAAAATAAGAAAATATCATACTAGAACCAACCACAACTAAAAATAAAGGTATTATGAAAAAAGAAGTGCTACATCCACAATATTTTTCACAACACTTTCATAATAAATCATAGGTGATAAATTGTTATTGATTCTAATTTAAACTTACCAATGAAGCTACGTTTTTACCCACCAATAACAACCTATAGCAACCTACTACTTATATTTTATTGTGAAAATGTCATGGACATAACATTTTTTGTATGAAAATGTTAAGATATCTTGTTGTCATCGCAATATTCTCAAAACTACTGAGATGTCAATTTTTTACAAGTCAAAATAAAATATAAAAAGTATTATAAAAAGTATTATGAAAATGTTGTGTCATTCTGTTGTGTTTTTAGAAATTTGTTGTTGGTTTAATTAGCTTTGTTGAGCCAAAATTCACTATTTCACATACAATTTTCTTGAGTTAACTTTTTGTAATTTTTTTCATTGCACACCATTTTAAGTAAAAATACATATTTTTACACACAAAAACAAAAACAATAACGAAAACTTAGGAAAAAACACTTTTCATCCTTTATGTTTGGGGTAATTTACAATTCCTCTTTAAACTTTAAAATCAAGCAATTTTTCCCTTAATATTTTGGAAAATAGCAAATATGTCATATTGTTATTCTCTTAGTTAAATCCTAATGAAAGCTTATGATTCTTAAAATATTTTATTGTGTAATTTCTAAATTACTCATGCTAAATTTTAACATCCCAAAATTTTTATTCATGTATTTTGAGTTTTAGATGGTAGAAATTTTCGGAAAGTTAAAATGAAGATATAATGTGTTTTATTTATTATCTAAAGAATGTTGATTTTCTAGGTTTAAATTTTCAAAATTTATAATTTATCTAATGAAAAATTTGATAAGACAAGCCTTTTGTTATATGTTTTTATTATTTAATTTTTTTAGCAAAACTCAATTGTTTATTGTTAGAAAACGATGATGTAAGGACCAGATTTGAGTCCCTAACCCACAAGGTGGATGGACTTAGGCCTAAAAAGCCAAAAACAATGAATTTGTAGAGAGTGTGTTAGAAAAACTGGGCCTTAATGAATCAGACAATCATTAAAGTGGATTCAGATCACAAGAGAATGAAAATAGACAAGTTTATACTAAAGAAAATCATCATTGGCACAGTCCGAGGAGATTAGTTCTTATATATTTCTCCCAAATTTGGTTACAAATGCAATTCTTAATTGCTCCAGTCTTTTTCTCTTAATTTCTCGATCCCCTTTTCTCATTGTTTCCTTTTTCTTTTATACTCTCTTCCCCTTTCATCTTTACCATCCACCTATAGCCAGATGGTTTGTCTTGATACTTGTTCCATCAGTACCCTCCTAAAGTCTTCATGTAGTAGCTGTAAGGCTGAAAACCACTGTTCAGGTATCACATCTACATTAATGCGGCCAGAGAGTTAGCTGCAGAGCATTTAATGCGGTGTTAGCAGTTTTCTTCTTAGATATTTTAGGACTCCCCCCTGTTTTATGTTTCTACAATGCTCATCCGTGCCAACAGAACTTCCTTGAACGTTCCCCTGGACGGCAGACCACCTCTTCAGACCTCAACTTTAGCTAGCCGAGGATGCATTTATCCTCGGCCCACCCTCCTGGGCCATTATGACCAAAACTAACTTCTTAATTTACTAATACGGACTCCCTTTACAATGTCTACTCCTCCTCGGACAACCTTTCGTCCTCAGCTTGGGCCTCAAGCCCAAAATATACATAGATAATGAGCTCCTAGACCTAATACCCCTACAGATGATATTTATTATCATTTTTAGAAATTTTTAGTAAGTAAATATATTGCCTTTAGCCAGTAGGTACTAAAAAACTATTATAGTAAAATAGATATTCATATGTTAAATAGCTACCTTAATTTTGTGGTTGGTCAAAATTCTTATACAAATGAGATTAAATTTTTACGACGTAATTATCAAAATTCTTAAAATTAATGTCTCTTTTGATTAATGTAAATTTCTATGTACTTTAAAAATCAAATAATTTATATATTTGTTTTGTGATACAAATAAAATATAGAATTGACCTTAATCACTACTTTTTTTTTCACGGTATGCACATATCTGGTACGTGCTGCCCTAATTAGTAGTGTTAATAAGAGTGATGATCGTACAAAAATTATTCAATTGCTAGTTTCTTTTCACATACGGACAAACCTTTTATTTTGGTGTGAGAATCACACGTAAGGACAAAGTTATTCTATTAATATCGCATATAAATTCTCTTTATTATTATGTAATTATTCTTCATTTGTCCAAAAACAATTGATGTTGATGTATACTTTTGCTTATGAGCTCTTCAAATAAAATCTATTGTTTCTTTTCAAAAAAAGGGAAAAAAAATATTAGAAAGAGGCATGATACACAATGTATGTAGAGTATTTCCTTGTTAAAAATGGTTGTTTTGTGTGATTTAAAGACCTTCTTTGGTTGCATGGATAGTTGACTTGACCCCACTAACAAACAAAAACTAACAGTTAAACAAATATTAAATTTTGTATAAAATTATGATCATCCTTGTCAAGTTTCATGAAACTTGACAAGGATGATCATAATTTTACATAAATGTGAATACATTAATTTTAATGTTATTTTCATGCATATAGTGGGAGAGGGGGAGATGGGTAAAGTTGAAATTTGCGAAGACGGGGCTCCAGAAGACAGGGCTCCAATCTCTTGTGGGTTGGATTGCTTGATCATTTTAAAAAGGATTATTGGGGCTTTAATTTACATTTTTTCCATTCTTGAATATGTTGTTATTAAGTTGTATTATCATATTTGAAAATCTCTCTCTCTCTCTCTCAAATGGATTTTTTTTTTTCTCCATATTTTTTTGTCATGATTATGAATATTGAATATGTAATTTACAAAAGCACTTCAAATGAATACAAAATTAACACATTATAACAAATACTTAATATGATTAAACTAATTTCAGTTCGTTGTCTATGCATAATGCCAACCAAAATTTACTATCAATAATACCAATTACAATTATTCTAAACATTGTCAATTGATGTTGATGTATACTATTGCTCTTCGAATAAAATCTATTGTTTCTTTTCAAAAAAAGGGAAAAAAATATTAGAAAGAGGCATGATACACAATGTATGTAGAATATTTCCTTGTTAAAAATGGTTGTTTTGTGTGATTTAAAGACCTTCTTTGGTTGCATGGATAGTTGACTTGACCCCAC
Source organism: Quercus aquifolioides (assembly GCA_019022515.1). Taxonomy (NCBI): domain Eukaryota; kingdom Viridiplantae; phylum Streptophyta; class Magnoliopsida; order Fagales; family Fagaceae; genus Quercus; species Quercus aquifolioides. The sequence continues at coordinate 17,134,753 of CM032328.1, forward strand.
TGACAAACAAAAACTAACAGTTAAAAAAATATTAAATTTTGTATAAAATTATGATCATCCTTGTCAAGTTTCATGAAACTTGACAAGGATGATCATAATTTTACATAAATGTGAATACATTAATTTTAATGTTATTTTCATGCATATAGTGGGAGAGGGGGAGATGGGTAACGTTGAAATTTGCGAAGACGGGGCTCCAATCTCTTGTGGGTTGGATTGCTTGATCATTTTAAAAAGGATTATTGGGGCTTTAATTTACCTTGTTGCCATTCTTGAATATGTTGCTATTAAGTTGTATTATCATATTTGAAAATCTCTCTCTCTCTCTCTCTCTCAAATGGATTTTTTTTTTAATTTTATTTTCTCCATATTTTTTAGTCATGATTATGAATATTGAATATGTAATTTACAAAAGCACTTCAAATGAATAAAAAATTAAAAAATTAACACATTATAACAAATACTTAATATGATTAAACAAATTTCAGTTCGTTGTCTATGCATAATGCCAACCAAAATTTAGTATCAATAATATCAATTACAATTATTCTAAACATTGTCAATTGATGTTGATGTATACTATTGCTCTTCGAATAAAATCTATTGTTTCTTTTCAAAAAAAGGGAAAAAAATATTAGAAAGAGGCATGATACACAATGTATGTAGAATATTTCCTTGTTAAAAATGGTTGTTTTGTGTGATTTAAAGACCTTCTTTGGTTGCATGGATAGTTGACTTAACCCCACTGACAAACAAAAACTAACAGTTAAAAAAATATTAAATTTTGTATAAAATTATGATCATCCTTGTCAAGTTTCATGAAACTTGACAAGGATGATCTTAATTTTACATAAATGTGAATACATTAATTTTAATGTTATTTTCATGCATATAGTGGGAGAGGGGGAGATGGGTAACGTTGAAATTTGCGAAGACGGGGCTCCAATCTCTTGTGGGTTGGATTGCTTGATCATTTTAAAAAGGATTATTGGGGCTTAATTTACCTCGTTGCCATTCTTGAATATGTTGCTATTAAGTTGTATTATCATATTTGAAAATCTCTCTCTCTCGCTCTCTCTCTCTCTCTCAAATGGATTTTTTTTAAATTTTATTTTCTCCATATTTTTTAGTCATGATTATGAATATTGAATATGTAATTTACAAAAGCACTTCAAATGAATAAAAAATTAAAAAATTAACACATTATAACAAATACTTAATATGATTAAACTAATTTCAATTCGTTGTCTATGCATAATGCCAACCAAAATTTAGTATCAACAATATCAATTACAATTATTCTAAACATTGTCAATTTAAAAATTTCTTGATTGGCATTATTTTTATTCTAAACCAAACATCACAAACAAACTAACATTCTTTTACAAACTATTACTCACAACTTGTGAGTCACAAGCACTCCTAAGTCTATCACAAACACGAACAAACCCAAATCCCATTACACAAAAAAACAAACTCTCATTACTAAATAACAAACTCACAAATAAAAAACTCACAACCCTAAACCCCCAAACATAGCCAAAGGTGTTCTCTTGCTCACACAATAGATAAATCATTAATTTGTACTAGTATTTTCCAATCCCAACTAAATTACCAAACTACTATTTATAGAATCTCACTTTATGTTCTTCCAAATTTCATTAGTTTTATACTCTTCCTAATGGAAGAACCTATTGGGCTGAAAACTTAAAACATCAGACATTTTTAAATATTGATTTCAATACACGTGTTGGTACTTATTTAATAATGAATAAACTCATTTATTTTATTATCAAATATAACCCAAAACTATGTCAAAATAAAATTTATAGCTAATTTAAAACACAAAATTTGGTGTAAAATTAGTATATTCATACCTCATAAATTAAAACTTATGATTTTTACATTGATAGAGAACATGGAAAAAATTATAAAGGAGAATTACGTTTTAAACCTTATAATTTAGGGGTATAACAAACTAATCTCATAATTTCAAAAAGTTCAAAATTAAACTATGTGGTTAAAAAAAACCCCAAAAAAACATTATAATTTCAAAAGTTCAAATTAAATCTTATAGTAAAAAAAAAAAAAAAAAAATTAAACCACAAGATTTAAAAATGAATGAAACTGTAGTTGTGATTTAACATAGATTGAAAACATTTGTCATATTTTAAAATTTTAAAATAAATTTTGAATAGAAGAACTTTTACAAAATACAAATAGTAGTCAATTAAACAAGTTTTCAAGCTAGTTAAATACGCCTATAAACCTAAATTCAAAACTCGTAAGTTAAAATTTCTGATTTTTATATTAATAGAGAAAAAAAAAAACGAGGGATTACATTTTAAACCTTATATTTTAGGGGTATAACAAATTAAATCTTTTAATTTCAAAAAGTAACACATTAGTCACAAAAAGAGTAACACTTAAACTATGGGGTTTAAAAAAAAAGTAAAAATATAGAACTCTATAGTTTCAAAAGTTCAAATTAAATCTTATAGTTAAAAAAAAAAAAAAAAAAAAACCACAAGATTTAAAATTTTTGAATGAAATTATGGTTGTGAATCTTGTGAATTAATGTAGTGGGCCTTTTTGTTAAATTGGGCTGAGCTGCCTCTTGCGGTACTAGGCCCAAGTGTTCTGAGTAAGGGAGTTGAGACCGGTCTAACTGCAACTCAACTTGGTCCGACTTGTGCGCAAACTATGCCTCGTCTTCCAGGGGCATGCTTACCACAGACAAGTTATTCTAGATGAGTCATAGCAGGCAGACATGATAATAAAACAAAAAGAGAATACTTCGGCTTCTCAATTAAAGTGAACAATTAATCCTTAATTAAGAAATATAATTACAGTAACAATAATTACTTTTATAAATAAAGCAAGTTAATAAATGGTCAGCATATGGGTCAATCAAGAGAAGAAAGAAATCAGAGTAACTCTAGTCTGCTGGACCAAAACCAGATAGGGAAGAATGCTTATTCTCAACGCAACTAATCTCCCAGGGAAAATCCTACCGTAGAAATTAATCGCATTGAGGGAAACAGACCTAAATGGTTGATGCCTGGAGAAAAACCCTTTTGCTTTTTGCAGAAAGCGGGATTTTGAGAGGGAGAGAGGGAATCAACCTATTGGTGCATGTCTGCCGATCTAACTCTCTGTTTTTTCCTTTTTTCTTTTTATGTTTTAGTTTTCCACTTATATTTTCTTTCTTTCCTTCACACTAGTTTTCTATTTTGTAGTTCCTCAGAGATGGTTGTTACTGTGATTTTCCTCCCTTTTCTGGGTACGACAAGGGTCTCTCTTTATAGTGTCTGCTATGACCAGATTTTACTATTTTAGCCTTTAACTACCTTTGTCTAATCTGGGTGTACTTGCCGATCACCACTGGTCCATCTGCGTGCCATTTCTCATCCCCAGACAAAGGAAAACTATTTTATTTATTAGTTTGCCGTGACACCCTTTCCTGCCACGGTGTGGGTGCTCCTTCTTTTTATCCCTCATGACATGCACCTAGTGGTTCCAACTCAACCTTGCTTCTTTTGGGTGATATGTCATCCCAGTAGGATGTATCCCCCAAAAGAGCTTGAGCAGGAACTGCAGAATAGGTTTTTCCCCTCTCCCCACCACCAAACCATGCCCTCTTACCTTTGACCCATGACCTCACCATGTCCGATATTGGCTGGGTACAGGTTGGTGGTGTCTGGGCCTTGCGCGTGCCTCCCTTTCATGTATGTCCAAAATCTGCCTGCTGCTCATGCGTTCACTGCGGTCTGGAGGCTTGCCTGCACAGTCTGCCGTCCTTCTTTGACCTTTTATGTGGGTTGTTTCATGATTTCCCGCTTCTCTTAGGTGCTGGGCTTTGTTTGATGTTGGGCTTTGTTTTCTTTCAGTCTATTCTTTGATTGCCCTCATTTCCTGCCATATCACTCTGTCATTCCTGTTGGACCTCTTTAGGCCTGTCGTTTATTATTTCCCCAGTGGCTTAGCATGGTCATTGGTTTTCTTACTTATGGGCTCCTGTGTCCCTTTTGTTTTCTCTTGGGCGTCCTTGACCCATTTTCCTAACTCTGCATTTTCATGGGCTTTTACTAACTCCATTGGGCTTTCCCGGCCCAATTACCTTATCATCATCTTTGGGGTTCATGGGTTTGCCATTAACCCTTTACTTTCTTTACTTGTATTACTTTGGGCATGCTGTGGCTCATTCTCACTTTTCTACATCATATACTGCCCATGAGTTTGCTATTTCTCTCTTTCCGGACTCTTTTGAGCCAATTTGCTTCCTCAAGGCCCATTTGCTTATTTTATGGATCTGTGACCCATTATTCCTGCTGCTTGGGCTTAATGGTTTTTTCTACCTGTTTACCAATTTTGCTCGCGCTACTAGGCTCCTTCCTTTCTTTATGACTTCCAAAATGGCCATCAACAATTAACATAGGCTTAAATAATTTGTCATATTTTGAATTCCAAAAATAAATTTTGAATAGAATAGAATGTTTTACAAAATACAAAGAGTAAATTACACCCTTAAAGTTTGTAGTTGTTTGGATTTTACACCTTGAGATTTTAAATTTTGGATTTTACCTCTTCAAGTTTTGGGGTGTTTAAATTTTAAACCTCAACGTTTCATATTTTAGATTTTACTTCATAAATTTTAGGGATGTTTGGATTTCACTCCATAAATTTTGGGGGTGTTTTTGGATTTTAAACATTGAAGTTTCAAAATTTGGGGTGTAAAATCCAAACACTTCGAAACTTCAAGGTGTAAAGATCCAAATACCCCAAACTTTAGGAGGTAAAATTCAAAATCTGAAATGTTAGAGTGTAATATCCAAAAACCCCAAAACTTCATGAGTAAAATCAAAATTTTAAAACTTTAGGTATAAAATCACACCCTATAAGTGGAATTTGTAACTTGCCAAAATACAAATAGCAATAAATTGGATAAGTTTTCGGGGCACAGAAATGGGCCCATAAACCCGATTTCGAACCGCAATAGCACCAAGATAAAAAAAGGGGTCGGGTTGGCTTGTCCTCTATAAAAGCACAAAGTAGAAAGCCACATAAACACGTTGTTACTTGCCCCTCCATCAAGCTAAGCACTTCAGAGAATCCGAACCCTCTCAATCTCTCGATCTTTTCAAGACTCGAAGCTTCTCAACCATGATTACTGGTCAGTGTCTCTCTTGCGAGCTCGATTCTCAATCTGCTTTCATTTGAATTTACCGCTACAGTTTTTGAAGCTTTTTTTGCTCGCTATTGTTATGTTCATGGTACAATTAGAGATTGATTAATGGGTTTTTATTGAGTTTTGCGATTTGGGTATTCTTTGAATTGTAGATTTATGACATGGGTTTTGAGCATTTTGTTTGTTAATGTTGATTTTTTGTGTGGAAATAGTTAGAGCTTCATTTGTGGAGATTTTTGGATTTTAAGATTTGGGTTTGTAGCAACTTGTTGATTTGTTATGTGGGTCGTTTAGGATTTGGGTAATAAACGTGTTTGTGGCACCTCGGTGCTGTGGCGAATGTTTATGACAGTGGGGTTTTTGAGATATAGATGATATATACTTGTTGAAGATTTGAAATGTTGTCTAGTAGTGAGAAGAAACCAGTTTTAGTAAGCTCATTATTTGCGCCGGGTTCGAATTCCAAGGTAGTCAGAAGTTCTAACAATGATCTTAATCTGGGGTTGTTATGGAGGCAAAGCAACTGAAATCAACTAGACTACAACGGAAAATTCTTTCCGTATTAACTGTAGAGGCCCCAACTCACTTGTTTAGGTGGTTGGGTTCAAAAGTTCATGTATAGGGGTAGCATTAGTTTGTGTGCTCTAAGCAACTAGTTGGTGTTGAAATGCTTTTAGGACTACCATATTTGTAGTTGTTAGTTAGTATTGTACAATATATGTATCATATTGTAGGTACGTATTCACCATGCTCATATATCAAATGATACATAGATGTGTATTGTATGAATTATATGTATCCAACAATACACATACATGTGGGTTTAAATTGGGTTTTTTGTTAAATGTGTTTCAACTCGAGTCCAACAAGTTTTTGAAACACAAAATTACTGGGCTGCTTGAATGAAAACAATAAAATAACATATCCTTAAATTTGTTTTCCCCTCTCTCTCTTTTACAAATCTTGGACCGGCACACTTGACACTTCAATTTCACATTTCTGAAACTTCTTTTCTATAAATGACAATATGAATTCTTTTTGTTTTTGTTATTATTGATAGAAGTCCAAGAATCTTAAATGCCAAGAAGAGATATAAAAAAAAAAGTTATTGAAATAAAAGAACAAGCCAAGATGGTAAATGTCAGAGATGACAAAGATGGACAAGAAGAAGATTTCAATGATGAATGATTTTGCAAGTTGATGATAACATTGACTTTAAGCATGGAGATGAAATTGTTTAGGCAAGATGATGAGAAAAAAAATTATTTTAGCTTATATATCATGGATCATCACTTTTGAGTTTGACCAATTTTAATGTGGATGTTATTATGTTATAAATTTATTTTACTTTGCCAAGAGCCTTGTAGCCAAACTGGTACCTCATGGTGTTTTTAACTGAGACATCTAGGGTTCAAATTTTCCATCCCCACTGTAACTATTGAATTATCAATAAATATATCTTAATTTGATTTATTTAGTTAGCCTTGTTAAATATTATTGCGTAATTGATAATTAAATTAGTCATTAGATGAATGTGTTCCTAATTTATAATAAATTTACCTTTTGTATATGTACATCTAATTTTGTTTAATAAATTTTATGATGCGTTTGTCTATATTACAATACACGACACAACAAAATGAAAAATCGATTCATGATATGATTCATATTTGGACAACTATAGTTGTTAGCCTAATACCTTGTTTTCTAAATAGTGAATAAGTATTGATCACTTGGATTAGGAAGTTGAGGGTTGAAGTTTGATTTAATTTTTGCTTCTTTTTTTTTTCCAACATTTTTGACAATTGCAATGTTTCTCTTTATAGTAAGTGTAAAATGGCAAAAAGAGCTATTTCAAGCTGTGGAAATTGATACTAGCCAGCCTGCCTATGTCTTCAAGTGCCAGTTGTATGATCTAACTGGGGTTCCTCCTGAAAGGCAGAAGATTATGGTTAAGGGTGGTTTACTGAAGGTAAGTAGATGCCTTTGTAGATGTTGCTTAAAATTGATCCTTGATTTGTTCAAATATAGTGCATCATACGGTAATCTGCAATAAATTTCTTTTCACGCATGATTGAAATTTTCAGTAAAATAGTTTTTTATTTTATTTATTTGTAAGTCAGACACACCTGCTGGGACTTGAACGCACGACCTGTTCAGCCTTGTTCTTATAAAAGGAGGAGGCGACATTAAGCTAGAACTCATTAGCAACATAATAAAAGCAGCTTTTAAATTCTCAATCTAAGTTTTTATTTGGATAATGCAGGATGATGCAGATTGGTCAACATTAGGAGTAAAACAGGTGCTTTTACTTTCATGGTGACTTTGTTACAGATTTTAATTCTACATCTATATTTTGTTCTTATGTGGTGCGCTGCATTTATTTTTTCTAGGGCCAAAAATTAATGATGATGGGAACTGCAGATGAGATCATTAAAGCTCCAGAGAAGGGCCCTGTTTTTATGGAAGATCTTCCAGAGGAAGAGCAAGTGGTTGCTTTGGTACAGTTCATGATTCTACGGTTCTAAATTCTGCATTTTTTTTTTAATAAGTAATAGAAAGTCTGCACATGTATTATTAAGAAGTTGAATATTTAAATATATTTGAGCTGTTACAGCAGTGCCATTGTGTAAATGGATAAGTTTTTTGTTGTTTGATCTCATTCTATAATCACCATATGCTTCAGCCTCATGCTAGTTAGGACTTCATAATAATATATCATTGCATTCCTTTTGTACATCAGTCAGGAAAAGAAAATTAAGCATGATTTTAAATTGTAAAATTTATTTGTATTGTTAATGATAGCTTTCAATCATGAATATTGTGGATCTGTGACCAAAGGGAAAAAAGGTTAATTGAAATCTAATATTAATTTTTAGTTAATTATTTTAGGCGATCTTCTCTTCAAAATTTTGATAAGTAATGAAAACTCTAGTCTTTATATGAAAATATAAATTACAAGCTGACACCCAAGTACACAGGCAGTGTACTACAAGAGGCTAGTGCTCTCAACAAAAGGAACACATATCTAAGAACTATACCATCAAAGAAAAAGAAAGACCACTCATCATGGACATCCAAACATACAAGGAACATAAGAAAATACACATCCAAGTCCAGCATAGAGTGTTCTGACTCAAGAAATGAATCGAATTCATGGGATCAAACAAAATAGAGTATTAAGGTGTTTTTTCCCTTGATAATATGTCCCTACATGGAGAAATTACGAAGAGATTTTCTTTGGAGTGGTATTAGTGGTGATTCTAAATTACACCTGGTGAAATGGGCTAAGGTTTGTAAGCCAATGCAGGTTGGGGGCTAGGTATTAGACGATTGAGGAGTTTTAACTCTGCCTTGTTGGGCAAGTGGTTGTGGAGGTATGGTTTAGAGACAGATGAGTTATGGAGGAGGGTTATTGAGGCGAAATATGGGAATGTTTGGGGTTGTTGGTTCACGAAAAAGGTGACCAGTGCGTATGGTGTTAGCCTTTGGAGGTTTATTAGAAGTAGCTGGTTGAACTTCTCTAAACTACTATAGTATGATGTGGGTGATGGTACTAGAGTGAAGTTTTGGAAGCATGTGTGGTGTGAAGATTGTACTCTCAAAGAGGCTTTTCCAAAACTTTACTGTTTGAGTAGGGCAAAGGACTCTTCAGTGGCGGAGGTTATGTGTTGGTCTGGTGGGAGGATTCATTGAAATTTTTAGTTTCGTTGTTCACCGCAGGATTGGGAGGAAGACTCCTTTGATCATTTTATGGTCATTGTTTACCCTTCTTAAGTGCGGGGGGTTGGCCCTGACAAGGTTTGTTGGAAGCCAGCAAGAAGTAGAGCTTTTGAGGTTAAAGGTTTTTAGCTCTCTTTTTACCCTTCTACTCTTTCTTTCCCTTGGAGGTTGTTGTGGCAATCGAAGGTGCCTCCAAGGGTGGCTTTCTTTTCATGGTCAGCTTCTTTAGGTAAGGTTCTTACAACTGATAACCTTCGCAAAAGGCGTATTATTGTTCTTGATTGGTGTTGCATGTGTAAGAGTTGTGGGGAGTCGGTGGATCATCTTCTGCTTCATTGCCCCGTAGCATTTGAGCTATGGTCTTTGGTGTTTTGTTTGTTTGGACTTCATTGGGTTATGCCTCATAAGGTAATTGAGTTGTTTGGGAAGCATTGTAATATAGATTTTTGGAGACTTGTGCCGCATTGCTTGATGTGGTGTATTTGGAATGAAATAAATGCTAGATGCTTTGAGGGATGTGAGCGGTCCTTGCTAGAGATTAAGTCATTTTTCTTGTTTTTCTCTTCCTATTTTACTTGATCATTGTAGTTTTGTTTCTTGATTTGTGCCCCCATAGTACATCTCAATGAAATTGGGTTGGCTATTTTTTTTCTTAGTAAAATTTTTTGTTACCTATCAAAAAAAAAAAAAAAAAAAGTCCCTACAAAATATAGAAGGATATAGTGATGCTTAATTTAGGCTGGGCTTGTCCTATTCAGCTTAAAAATCATTACACACAGTGCCTATTATGGCACATCCTCTGGCCCACTCAAATTTTAGGGTGAGGTCTCGGGTTCAATCCTGTGTGAGTGTAACTCTGTGAGTCATGTATTTACCTATGAATTTTTTTTTTGTTCTTTAGTTTTAAAATCAAGATATTATTTTCCTGTGTCTTATGGTTTGATCCTCAGCCAATGTCGTTTCTGTTTCCAGGGTCACAGTGCTGGTCTATTTAATTTGGGAAACACCTGTTACATGAACTCCACAGTACAATGTCTGCATTCTGTTCCAGAGTTGAAGTCAGCTTTGATCCAGTGAGTTCTCTTCTTCAGTTAATCAACTTTAATTGTTTCAGAATTTGTTTTGTGATTGTTGTTTTTATGGTTAGTGTGCATGGCCTCTTTTGCTACTAAGATGTATCAGTTTGTAAACTTTCATTAGGTATTCACATTCTGGAAGAAGCAACGATGTGGATCAGACTTCTCATATGTTGACCATAGCGACACGTGATTTATTTAATGAGCTTGATAAAAGTGTCAAGCCTGTGGCTCCAATGCAATTTTGGATGGTTTGTTCTTTGATTTAACTCTTCCATTTAATGTTGCACCTGTTTTAGTCATGGGATTTTGCAGAAAAATCTTGAGCATTAATCAGAAATATTTTGAATGGCATATTTTTATTAAAAAGATAAAGGTAGCACATACATTCACTGCTATATATCTGATCCCAAGGCTTCATCCTTAAGAAGATGGCACTTTGTTCACCGAAAAATTTAGTTAATGCTTGGATTCAAAATGAAGAAGGATGATTTCCTTGATTTTTCACGTGATATAAATTCTTGTTCTATAGGTTCTAAAATTGTCTCAGTCCATGCTTGCTTTGTACTATTCTATTGCTATAGTCTAAACCATTGCTCATTTAACAATAATAGTAAATTTGTATTGAATGTCTTCCATCTGAGATTTACGAGTTCATGAATTACTTAAATGACCATTTAGGCTTACTTTGGTGGTTTTTGATGTTCAACAAAATCAGCAAAGCTGGGCTTCTTCACAAAAACTACTTTTGGCAAACTAAATCTCAATGATTGGTTGCTACAGCATATTTTATACTGGTACTGGAGGGAGACATATCATGTTCATTTGTTTATTATGTTTGCAGGTTTTGCGTAAAAAATATCCTCAATTTGGCCAGCTGCATAATGGTGTCTTCATGCAACAGGTCTTGAATTACTTTCATCTAATTGTAAAACAATGTTACTGATTTGATCTGGTAGTAAGTTGATCTTTTAAATTTCATTTAAACATGTAACAGGATGCTGAAGAATGTTGGACTCAACTTTTATATACACTCTCTCAATCTCTTAGTTCAACTGGTTCTAGGTATTCTTCTTTTTACTTGGTAGCATGTAAGTACTACTATGTAGGTTCGTGGGTATGTCTCAGAACTGATATTACCTACAAAAAAGTCTACTATAGATTATTATGTATACAAACTTCCAGCGCGCACCCTCTAAAATTATTTTATAGTTATTTTCAGTTAGAACTACCACTGAGCAGTTTCTTCCTTAGCACTCTGATCCTCTTCTGTTTCATGAGCACTTATTTCCTTGCTTATTTCTGTTTTATTTTTCAGTAGTTTAACGTCTTCATATATGACATTCACTTGCAGTGAAAATCCTGACACCATGAAGGCTCTCTTTGGCATCGAGCTTGTTAGCAGGTAGTTATGTTTTTCATTATTTCATAATTAACACTGGTTTGAAGTAGTAGTCTTATTTTAACTATTATTAATTTTATATGTGGAATTACATGGTTTGTCCTTCCATTGTTGCTAATTAATTAGAGAAGACACTGAGTGTTTGGATGTGTGTAAAGTCAAGATGTGCTTCATTGTATACATCTCATCTTTTCCTGTTTTCATTCCTTATTGGCACTTCCTTTTTGACATACCATTACAGACCTGCTTCAATTTTGTGAATTTTTCCCGTGGAAAACATGTTTCATATTGGTAAGGCCTGTGTATTTAGCAATTCTCTGACTATAGTCAAATCTTAATAGTTGGATTTGAGTTTGATCTATCTGGTGTATTCAGGATGGTGACTGAATCTCAACCAGCTCAAATTCAGATTTGATTTGGATCTTTGATCTGATCAATTCAGAGTCTTATGTAGTGCTTCTGCCAGCAAAAGAGAATATCCGTCATCTTGTGATCATTTTGTCTATTGTTTTAAGTCTGTACTTTGTTTGTATGGGAGTAAAGATGAAGATCAAAGAGTGTTAGTCAAAGAAAGCAGATTAAGGAGAGATGGAAAAATTCTTTTGATAAAGTTTTTAATGGAAATGATATGAAGATTGGAGCGATTTGGGTAACCCAATGGAGGACAGAGACTGTAGATTCGTTCGAAGAATTAGGATGACGGAGGTAAAGGATGCATTAAGGAGGATGAAAATGGGAAAAGCCCTAGGACCAGATGAAATCTCCAATGAAGTTTGGAAGTGCTTTGGCGAGGTGGGTGTATGCTGGTTGAAAAACTTTTTCAATAAGATCGTAAGTGCTAACAAAATTCCTAGTGGGTGGAGATTACTGTTGTCCACATATGAGCGGCACTATGACACTTTGGAAAGAGTGATTGAAAATAGGTTAAGACGTGAAACAACAATATCAAAGAATCATTTTGGTTCATGCTAGGACGATCTATCATGGAAGTTGTTTTCTTACTTAGACGTTTGATGGAAATATAGAGAGGCTTGTAAAGATCTTCATGATCTTGAGAAAGCATATGATAGGGTCCCTAGAGAGGTTATTTGATGGGTTTTGGAAGAGAAAGGAGTTCTCCTAAAGTATATAAAGTTGATTATGGATATGTAAGACAAAGTTGTAACTAGTGTGAGAGCAAGTGGAGGAATCACAAGCAAGTTTCCTATCACTATAGGTTTGTATCAAGGATCAGCATTAAGTCCATATTTCTTTGTACTAATGATGGATGAGTTCACTAAATCGATCCAAGAGGAAGTCCTGTATTTTTTTGTAGATATAGTTTTAGTGGATGAAATTAGAAGCGGTGCTAATGCGAAGTTAGAAATTTGGCGAGAAGCATTAGATTCTAAAGGCTTTTGATTAAGTAGGACTAAAACATAGTACATGAAATGTAAGTTTAGTAAAAGTAGAAACAAAAACAGAGGGGCAGTAAGACATTTGATAAGTAATAATGATTTATTGATATCAAAGAAAGAGACACTTAAATACACAGGGAGTATACAGGGATATACAATCAAATACAGAAGTTACATAAATCAAGTAAATCAAGAATTGGAAAGAAAGATTGGTTTCTCAATGCTAACTAGTCCAATAAGGTTCTTAAAAAGAATAACTTGAGATCTGACATAGTTCTCTCATTATCTTCAAAGCACTTGCTATATCTTTCCCTCCAAAGATACCACATCAAACAATGGAGAACAACAATCCATATATGGCCATTTTGATGATGACGACCTTGCCAGCATGCTAAGCTCAACAATAGACTTTGGCATAACCCAACTTACAACAAATAAACCCAAAACCATAGACCACACATCCGTAGCAACTGGAAGGGTGGTAAGACTTGATGGTTAGGAGATGCCAAAGAGTGACAATTTTTGATATCTTGGATTAATAATTCATAAATATAGAGAGATTGAAGAGGATGTGAATCATATGATAAAAGCATGGTGGATGAAGTGGAGAAGCACATCAGGAGGAGTGTTGTGCTATGTGGAAATACACTGGAAAAATAGGATTCGAAATGATGAAATTCACTTCAAGATAGGGGTAGCCCCTATTGATGAAAAGATGAGGGAGGGTCGCTTAAAATGGTTCAGAGGAGATGACTAACACTAGTATGAAAGAGTGAGTTGGTCCAAGTTGAGGGAATGAAAAAGGTAGAGAAAGACCAAAAATCACATTAGTAGAAGTATTAAAAAGTGACATGTCAATTAAGGGATTAACAAAGAGTATGGCTTTCAGATTGAATAGAATGGAGGAAAAAAATACATATGGCTGACCCTAACTATTCTATTGAGAATCCATAACCAATCCCAAAATTTTATGACTGAGGTTTTGTATGTTGTTGTTTGTTTGCATGCAAGTGAAGATTTTTGTATGTTGTTGTTTGCATGTAAGTCAAGATTCTAGCCTGCTTGATGCATGATTGGCTTATTGACGACTGTACCTAGTAAATACATTAATGGTATAGGCATCATTTTATGATCCATAAAATTTATGTTGTTCTTCTGTTCAGTTTTAGTAAGGTTGAAAAGTTTGATAATTATTTTGTATGAATATGTGATTTGTGCTGGTGGGGCCAGGGTGCATTGTCAAGAAAGTGGTGAAGAAAGCTCAGAGACAGAATCGGTTTATTCACTTAAATGCCACATATCACAAGAGGTGAACCATTTGCACGAAGGACTAAAGCATGTAAGTAGTATCATCCAGTTGTGAAGACCTTTTGTTCTCTCTCTCTCTCTCTCTCTTTTGGGGTGTAAGGGCAGAACAAATATCTGATTAAGGATTACATGCTTCTTATGTTTTCTTTCAACATCAATGTTGTTATTGTTTGTGCATTTTGACTAGCAATTCCTAATAACAATGGCCTTTGTACCAATTGGCATTTTCAGCCCTCATAAGTTTGAGGCGATGGGTGGTTCAGGTGATGGTTTATAATCCCTGAATTTGTAACATGTCATGGTACCTATTTGCGTGTTGCTAACTTAACCAATTAATCTCTAGTATTTTGTTTGCATCTGCTTTTCTATGACAAGAATAATTTTCTAGCTGTGAAGTTTGTAACATTAAACTTACACCATGTTATTCAAATCTGACATTTTCATATTTCTTTTATAGATTTTCAAAGGGAAAAAAAAGAGTTTCTCAATTGGTTATTCTAACAATGAAAATGTCCTTTCAAAACTACAGCATTGGATAAGCTTATGATTTCACTTGTTTGTGTAGGCTTTAAAATCAGAATTGGAAAAGGCTTCCCCTTCCTTGGGGCGTAGTGCAATTTACTTGAAAGAGTCTCGTATCAATGGCCTGCCAAGGTACAACTTGCTTCTTCTGATTTTTATGAATTATTCTTTTTTTGCCCTTTATAGCATGAAAAGTTCCACCATGTGGCCTCATAGGATCCAACCTTAAGGATCTTCCTATTTAATGGATGACTTAAGCTGTAGGGTGTTTCTCTACCATTTTTTTTTTTTTGTGTGTGTGTGTGTGTGTGTGTTGGTTTATCTACTGCTGATGTAACTTTGATTTTTTCCCAAGGTACCTGACTGTTCAGTTTGTGCGTTTTTTCTGGAAGAGGGAGTCAAATCAGAAGGCCAAAATTTTGCGGGTAATTGCAGTTTCCTTCTTTCATTATATGTTGCCCTACAGAAGTTGAATTTGTCACTTTCATATCATTGTGGAAATTTAACAAAACATTCTTTGAGATGATTACCTTGTGGGGGTCAAATATGAGAGTACACAGTACATGCTGTGTCTTGCTTTCTTTCATTAGCATTCACCGCTCTTTATCTTTGTGAGAAGTTTTACAGTGTTAATGTTTCTTAAAATTTGTTCACTTATTTCAGAAAGTGGATTATCCTTTGGAGTTGGATATTTATGATCTGTGTTCGGATGATCTCCGCAAAAAATTGGAAGCTCCTCGCAAGGTTTTTGCTTGCCTTTGGCTTTGATGAACTTTAAAGTTACATCTCCATTTCAAAAATATTTGATTGCTTTGTTGTGTTGGACATTTTCATGTATATTTTATAAAATTTAGATCCTAAGGGACGAGGAAGGTAAAAAGCTTGGTTTGAAAGCTAGCGAAAAGAGCTCTGGTTCTAAAGACAATGATGTCAAGATGTCTGATGCAGAGGTGACTACCCAACCTATCCATACAAACACACAAACATGTATCTCTTTCTCGTTACAAAATTATCTCATGTCTCTTCTTTGCACACAGGGATCATCAAATAGAAGTGGTGAACCATCTATTGCTACGTCTGAAGAAGGTATCAACCTAAAATGTTCATGTTAGCTGAAATTAGGGAATCTGCTGTAGATTTCGTGTGAGTTTTTGGAAGTCCAGCGCATGTGGTCCCTCCTTTTCACTGTTTGACTGATACTATAATGCAGGTGTTCCATCCGATAGTGGAACACAAATGACTGGAATTTATGATTTGGTTGCTGTGCTGACCCACAAGGGTAGGAGTGCTGATTCAGGACATTATGTTGCTTGGGTCAAGCAAGAAAGTGGTCAGTTCTCTAGACTTGACTATTTAGTACTTACTTCCATGTACTTACTACCTCATGTGCATAGGATGTTAGGATGTCTACATAAGATAACCTAAAGAATTACAAAAATGTGAACTACAATCGAAACGAAAGAGAATTGATGAAATCTACAATAGAAAGAGTGAACATAGGCTGTTAGGATGTATACATATGACAACCTAAAGAACTACAAAAAATGTGAACATCAATTGAAACGAAAGTGATTCACTGAAATCTGCAATAGAAAAAGAATTATTAGGGTCTAGAACATAGAAAATATATTATTAGGATTTAGAACACTAGACCATTCAAACAACGATCTAGTGAAAATGCCTATGAGCTCCTACCTCAAATGGCACTTCCTCTTGTAAAATCAAGGTGGAAGTTAGGTTGTGGGTTCAAAACGCCACTGGTTGCATGTCTAACTATTAAAAAAACAATGATATAGTGAAAACTACTTCATACAAACCGCTAAGCCTTCCATATCTTCAGAAGTATGATGATTCTTCTCTCTTCACAATGTCCACGACATGCATAAGCAGGCTCAATTCCAAATACAATAGGACTATTTATCAAACTATTCTCTCCAAGTAGACAAATGATCAAGAGCCCTGCTCAGCAAAGCCCACTGAACTGAAATCACAGAAAATATAGGTGCACGAAACATGCAATGTTGCAAGGCAACAACAAATAATCCTGTCTCCCCCCCACTGCATCTACAAATGCAATACCAATGTACTAGATAATTCCTCTCTTCATGAGATTATCACATGTAAGAATCTTTCTCCAAGCTGTTGTCTATACAGAGAATGCAACCCTTTTTAGAAGCTTCAAACACCAGATGCTTTTCTAAAGGGAAGCATGCATCACCCGGGCCTTTCAAAGCCACATAATATGAGTGAATGTCAAACCTACCATTGCCATTTGTCATTTTCTTTATATATATATATAGAGAGAGAGAGAGAAAATGTTAAAACATTTGCTTCAGAAAAAGATATTATATCATCAGCAAACAGAAGATGGGAAGATTAATGAGCTCTTAGTTGACTCATTTCCTACTCAAAAGCTTGACGTATCCTTACCCTAGACCTCTCACCTACATTCTGCTCAAAATCTCTATAACAAGAATAAAACTAAAAGCAATAGTGAAAGGGGATCACCTTGTCTAAATCCTCTAGTGGTGTATAGAAACCCAAAGGAGTACCATTGACCATCACAAAAAAGTTCACTGTGGTTATGCATGTTTGAATTCAAGACCTTCATTTTTCCCCCAAATCCATTCTACTTATTAAATAAACATTTCACACCTCCGGTGTACATGGGTATTTTCTTTTTGATCAATATATTTTCGTTACTAATAAAAACAATTATTAAATAAACATTCCCAATTCACTTGGTCATAGGCTTTTTCAATGTCTAAATACAAGTTTTCAACTGATGAGCAACTGTTGTTGGTCGCAGGGAAATGGATTGAGTTTGATGATGACAGTCCAATCGCACAGCGGGAGGAAGACATCACAAAACTGTCTGGAGGAGGTAAGTTGCAGTCAAATTTGAACTTTTATGATTGCTTGATTTTAGCTTGCCTTAAGACAAGTGCAGAATGACAATATAACTGACCTATCCCTGAAGCTTTTATTTTATTTACCCTTTGATTGCCTAATGTCCATATTTTTTATTTATTTTAATGGTTTTGCTATACAAGTGCCCTATGAAAATCATGCTACTGTTGCCATAAACTTACCAGCCACCCCATCATTATAGTCCTTTACCAATGGTGAAATTCTAATTTTTATTTTTGTTACAGGTGATTGGCATATGGCTTATATATGCATGTACAAGGCCCGCGTTCTCCCTAAGTAATCTTTCTCTTTGTCTCTTAGCCTCATTGATGATGTACCTTTTAATTTAAATTGCAGAGGGATTATTTTATTAGATCAAGGATTGTGAAATGAATAGGAATTACAGATTTGTCTGTGTTGTACCATTGGTGTTGGTTAAAAAATGTGTGTTACGACCTTCAATGTGAGGGTTTGATTTAAATTATTTTTTTTTATAATTGAATTTTAGACCAAAGAAAAAAAGTTTCAAGTTATCATGTTTCACTCAAATATAGTGTGACCTAAGAGATGCAGTGTTGTTCATTCTGGAAAAAAATATGGTTTAAATATATGGGACTTTCTCTAAAGAGTAAAATTTAAGTACAGTTCTCTTGGTGCTATACCTTAGGTTGCCCAGTTAAATTCAACCATGTTGTTTCATTTGACCATGGTTGAATTTTATTGTTATTAAAAAAGGGAACATTGTTTTTATTATATTTGTCAATACAATTAGAGAACCTAAGGTGTAGCATTCTCTAAAAATCTCCTGGGCGTTAGCCCCTACTTAGCACCTAGAGTCCAAAAAGGTTCAAGCAAATCTTTAAGATTTTCTTATTTTGAGAGTATCTAACTCATACCTATAACCAAGCTCATATTTGATCAATGTGGAACTTCGATTACTAGTGTGCCGATAGCTTTATAGTTTTGGTCAGATGAATGTTTTTGAGGTCATCAGCTAAAGTAGCTTGTTAGTTCAATTCTTTTTCTGGGAGGGGACAAAGAAGAAGACAAAGTTTTTCTTTAATGGGGTAAAAGCCCACGGTGGATGTTGAAGGTATCTGGGGGCTTCGCCGATAATAGGGAAACACAAAACTTGAAGCTAAATTTGTGAAACAACATTTGCTCTTTCTACCCAAAAAAAAAAAAAAGGATAAAAAACAAGGAAAGGAAAAAGAAGCAACGTTTGCTCTTATATTTTAGCAACAAGTAAATGGGGCCAGAATATTATCTATATGCAATTTTGGGTTTGAATCATTTCAACGTGACGAAAGGAATTTTGGGTATTAGTGGGTTTTAAAAAAAAAGTTTAAATGGTAAAATCTTTTGTTGTAAATAAGGGATATAAGTGTGAAACTTATTAACAAGATCAAATTCATTGGTGTTTTGATTTGATAGATAATAAGAAGTAATTATCATAAAATTGACACCATAAATTCAAATCTTATTGTGCTCCAAAAATTTGTAATAGAGTAAACTACGCTCTTGCAGGGACATTTACAGAGAAATTCCCTCATTTTCCTTTTTTATTGTTTAGTTGGATAATATATTAATATTTGATGATATTTTTACTCCAAAAGAAAAAGAAAAAGAAAAAGAAAAAAATCCTGCCGTTTAATAAATTAGCAATTTGGCTTCGACTCAAGGTTATTAATTATGCCTGTAGCTTACTGAATTAGGAGGATAAACGACTTGCAGCTGGAGCATGATACAAAAAGTTGCTCTTCCTGTTGGAGTTGACGATTAGCCGTTAATGCAAAGTTCAAAAATGTTGAATAAAGATTTGTTAGAGCAATAACATTAGGTCTGTCAAATGCGAAATGTTTAGAATTTGGCACAGCAAAAGTTCACTAGCACCAGATGTTACAAATGCCAAATAACTCTGGCATTTGCTACAGTACTGTCATTCTTTCGGAATGGTATAGACACCAAATGCTAAAACTTTTAATATTAATTTTTTAAAACTTTTCTCTCTCATCTCAACACATCTCTCTCTCTCTCTCTCTCTCCTCGTCTGGTTCTCTTCTCTTCCTCTCACTCTCACTTTCAGCCATGCCTCTAGCCTTTCCACGCCGCCGACCTTCCCACTTTGTCCACCATGCCACGCTACTGACTCGCACGTCATTTGAATCTCAAAGCTTCGGATCTCTCTCTCTCTCTCGATTGGTGTGGTGGTTTGGGTCAATACTGAGTGACAGTTCTAGGTTGTGCCCCTTTTTTTGTGTGGTTGTGGGGTGGTTTTTTTTGGTTGTTGCTATTGGGGGAGGGGGAGGGGGGGGGGGGGGTTGGGTGGTTGTGGGCTTATTTTGATGGGTTGGGTGGTGGTTGTGGGCTAAATTTGGTGGTTATGAGTAAGGGGGGCGGTGGTGGTTGGGGTGTTTAGTGGTGGTTAGTTATTTTGTGATAGTGGTGGCTTGTGGTGATTGATTTGCAGCAGTGGTGGCTTGTGGTGGTGGTTGGGGGGGGGGGGGGGGGGGGTTAGATTTAATGGTAGTGGGTTGTGGGTGATTATGTGTTATAGATTTTTTTTTTGGTTATTTTTTTTATAATGTGGGTGATGGTGGTTTTGGGTGGTGGTCGATGGTGGTAAGTTGGTGGCTGGTTGATTTTGGTGTTTTTTGGTAGTTTTAGTGGTTGTTGATGGTGGCAGGTTTGCAGTTCAGGTGGTAGTGGACTTTAAGTTTCTATTTGGGAACAATTTATTTAGTTAAAATTAAAAACTTTTTGTTGAAAGTATTGTAAATAAAGCTAAAAGGTAGCTGAAATAGTACAGTGGGATCCATGAATAGTATCAAATGTATAATGAGACCCATGAATAGTAGCAAAAATAAGCTGAATAGTAAAAAAAAAGTCGATTTTTTAAGCCAATGCCAATCGCACACTAAACTTACAAATTTTAAATTATTATTATTATTGTACCGTATGAGGTTTTTTTAAAGGTTATTTTAACGTGATGAATCTTGAGATAAAAGATCTGATGTAGGGTGAATTGTAAAGTGATGTGTTTAAATAGATAATGTAGTTTTTTGGTGTTTAAAAATAAATTTTTTTTGCAACAGTTGATGCTGATGCTCTTACCACCCATTAGCATCAGACTATCATTACCATATTTTGTGGGTCAATTATTTGTTATTAGAACCACACAATCAATTAACCCCCAACGAATGAGTACTATCAAATTATCATTGCCAAGTGCCTTGTATTTAAATAGGCATTTCATGACATTTCTAACTTTCAGGGTTCAAATTCTCCTTCTCTCTTAATCTCGGATATGGTGAATGAGTACTATCACTAGGAGGCCAGGGAGAAAAAAAAGAGAGAGATTAAAAGCAGTGATGAGTATTTTTTTTTTTTTTTTAGAAGTAAAGCAGTGATGAGTATGAGTGTGAAAAATGACAAAGGTTCAATGGCTAGAGTATTATGATGGTCCATGTCCATGTGTTCATAATAGCAGTTGAGAGCCACACCAGAGAGGCAACACTCAAACCTATGATTTCTTTTCCCTACCTTCAGCATAATACTGTCCCAGTAGCTAGTAATTATTATGAAAGTGAGTGAGACAGAGCATGGCTATGAATATTCAATTGGCAACATCATGTCCCTGAAATATTATTGAGATTGGGACTCTTAGGTCTAGTAAATAGCCATGTAGTTCATGCCAATGGGTCTCTACTTAACCCAAACAAAAAACAGTGTTGGAATGTTAGCTGTAAGCAGTAAGCACTTCTTTTCTCTCTACATCTCTGTTTGTGCGTGACTCTGTGTGTTTTTTCCTCATTCAACAAAAGGAAAAAGGAAACTATTTTAAATATTATAATTGGACTATAATTTGATTAGAAACTACTAAATGAATTGAATTATCATAAGGATATGTAATGTTCTCTTTTGATCACTAGTTTTCTTTCAACTAAAAGAAAAAAAAAAAAACTAGCTTTTATTAAGCCTGCCTTTGTGGCCTGGGCTTTGTCACACCTTTCTAATTGTTGTTGTTGTTTTATATATATATATATATATTTTTTTTTTTTTTCTTTTCTTTTAAGGTCCTTTTTCTTTTATTTTATTTTATTTTTATTTATTCCATTAGCTCTGGTCGTTCCAAGTCAAAATTTATCTTCATCTTATCAAATTCTCGGATTGGCCCAACTAACTTGAAATTCCCATGAACTTTGACCAAGATAGAGAGAACCATTTTTTTGTGTTATTTATTATTATTTTTTTGGAGTGAATTTTGTGTTCTAATCAATAACTTTACAATCATGCCATCTAAACAATTTCGTGCAATTTCTAATTCTTTTTATAGATCTTTGTTCTTACAACAACTTGCCATGCTATGCATATTTTAAAAAAAACCATGTTTCTTCACCTACTAAAAACATAGATAATCACGTCTTTTCATAGAGAGTTTAGCTCTCATCTGGAATTTCCAATCAATAATCAAGGTATTCACTACGAGACAATACATAGGTAAAGATATATAACAATCATAGCAAGAAAAAGTTGTGAGATGTTAAATCTTTACTGTTAATAAAAGCCAACCAAACGCTTTGCAAAAAATTATTATTTATACCCATTCTCTAGTCTTATCACCACCTCCAATTTTAGAAGTTACTTCAAATTTTGCTCCTAACTTTTTAAGAACACAAATAATGCACGAATGAGATCCAGAGTTTTTACTTTGAAGGGAAGACAAAGTTGCGGTTGACACTGCCATATATGTGTGTGTGTACTCACTAGCTAGAGGCTAGAGCCCTCGATCCCAATTACTTTCGATTTCACAAATGGTACCTAAGAATTAACAATTACCCTATTGGTTTGAATAAAATGGAATAGAAAAAAAAAAAAAAAAATAGAAAACATCAATAGAAATAAATTTAGAGAATTTATTGTGAAAGTGTTATAAAAATATTGTGAACATAACATTTCTCATAATTTAGCTATAGTAATATTTTAAAAGATGACTTTTAATACAACGATGGTAATAGATAGAGCAGGGCAGGTACAACCAGATCTTGGATCTTGGATTCCTTATCCTTGCGCCATACCTGCCTTGTCTCATAGGTCGGGCTCAACCAGTCCCGCCCTGTCCTGCCCTGCCCTAATGGTCGAGGTAAAGATTTCCCTGTCCTTTTCCCATCCCTATCACCTCCTTTGGGTGGAGGACGAGTTAGGGAGAAATTGCCATCCTACGTGTAACAAAATTAGAGAAAGCTTCGTTAATGCAAAAGTTTTTGAATATCCCCTTATTGATGTTCCCAAGTCATAAATTTTCACTTCTATGACTAAGCAATCACATGGACAACATAGAGCATGTGTAGGATCACCATGGTCAATGCCCAAAGCTTAAGTACCACTCTTCTTCTTGCTTGATAATTGATATAGGCCACATTCAATGGGGTACAACCGTACAAGGAAGCAAAGTCACACTCCTACTCTTCCATTTTAGTTGGCAAACAAATAGCATATACAGCAGTTATATTTTTGGAAGTTGGAATGATGCACAGCCAAACTTCATTTAAGAATTTTCCATTTCCTGCCCAACATTGAGGCCCATCAAGTATATAGTTTTACACAAAATGGCTTTGATCCTTATATATTTTGTTCAAGTACATCAACCACCGTTAATTTCTTGAGGGTTGTTTTCAGTCATTGATTTCCCAGGGTGGGTCCAAATCAATATTACAACATTTTTTTTTTGGAGAAAAACAACAACATTTTCTTTATGGGCTTTATTTCTCTCCATTTTGCCGAATTGACTGGGCACCTCTAGCACGTGGTTGTTTCTAGATAAAATGGTGCACCACAGGGTGGTCCATTTAAGCACATCACGGGGGTGTGGCCCATATGAGAGAGAGAGCAATTGGTGATTCAACTTATTTGGTAGAAAATGATCACATCAATTAAAAAGAAACTAATTGATTCCCACAACGTACCAACCCAATTTGAATTCGGCAAACCTTACCAAATTAAAATTTTCAACTGTTTGTAGGGTATTAATTAGGTCTAAGAAGCATCACTACATTTGAATTTCCAGAGCAAAGATTATTTCATTGCATGACTTGGCAAAAACTTGAACTACACTCGAATTTGTTGTCATTTTTACCCAGCCAATGATTCCAATACCTAGTGGAGAGTCTTGGTTTGTGGCCCCAAAGGTGGTGATACTTGGAATGAACATAATTCCATATCCCTAATTATTCAACTAAAAAAAAAAATTAAAAAAAAAACCCACTAGAAGGATATTAAAACAGTTCAATATGTATAATGCCTCTTTTTAATTATTTTTACTCCACCAGTATAAAAATAAAAATTAAACTCAGTAAAAAACAGAGATAACAAAATATATCTCACTTTGGAGGACCAGTCTCTAGAAGGTAGCTCATACATGATACAACTAATTTAAAATTGATTTGATTTGATTAGATTTTTTTTTTTGTTTACAAAAATGATAGAACATTGATTTGTTGTTCATTGTTTAATCACAAATATATACATTCTTTTCTGGTAGTGGAAAATAGTAATGGTCAACAAAAAAATAAAAAAATCTAAGCAAGTTCTGTAGAATTAGACCAAAGAAGAAACTTGAAAATAAAATATGGTATCTAAGTGGAAGGGAAGTTGAACTTTGTCTGGCCCTTGAAGGAAAGTACAAACAACACAACACTATAGACTTTTGGATTTTCCCCCATATCTTTCCTCCACTCCTCAAATTATTTTATTTTTAGAAAGGGAAAATGTCAAATGTCAAATCCATCACATTCAAGAATGCTATCCATACACAAATACTTACAAAATTATACAATATGCATAGATCTGGTAACACTTCTTGCATTAGCATAATATGATGTTGATGATGATAAAATATCAAATACTATCAATGCCTTATCTCTCCAGAGTCCAGACCACCCAAACAAATAATAATACCATATGGGTTATCAACTTTTTTCCTCCTTTCCAATTACCATATAACACATACAAACAAACAGTCACCCACACAAAAACAACAACAAAAAAAGAACCATTTACCTTTAGAATGGCTAGTGTTTTGGCCTTGTGGTTTGTCACTCTCTATAGGCATTTAGGACATGCAAAACTTTGAGTTATTCATGCTCTCTTCAGTCTTCACCAACGTAGTTTCTAAAGTATAGAAATTATCAGTGTTTTTATCATGAGCACAATTAGAAAAATAGATTAAACAAAACAAACTCTAAATTCTCTCTCACTCTCTCTACTGAAAATTTGAACCTGGTGTGTAAATAGCAAGATCAGGCCATCCATTGGCACCATTCCAACAGCTTGAATCACCATTTTGCAAGCCCAAAAAACTCTCTGAATTGCCATTGTTACTCTGCATCTCCATTTCCGGGTTTCGCCCCGAACCCGCATCCAACACATGACCCGAATCCAAATTCTCTGCAAATTCACCCATTTGAACCATTTTCAAACCCGACCCATTCGGATTCATGCCCTCCAGAAGGCTTCCAAACTGCCCATTTGATGCCAGAAGTGAACTAAAGCTGCCAGTGATGTCCAGCATCCGACGGTCCTGATCACCAAAAATCCGGGTCGGGTCATGTTCAGAACCCGGATTCTGCACCATAGAATTTGATGCTGAAGAAGAAGATGAGGCAGATGCTGATGCTGATGCTGAGGCTGAAGAAGTAGAAGAAGAAGAACGTTTTGTGTTTGATGATGCTCTCTTTGTGTTCTTGCGGCTCCCACCACCAACTGGGATGTTTCTGAGAGCACCACCTTTGGTCCAATACCTCCTACAGTTCTTGCAGAAATGGCGTGGCTGTGAAAGGTTGTAGTTGTTGTAGTAGCAGAACTTGGTGTTTGTGGACTCACACCTTGGGCACTTGAGCTGTTCTTGCTCTGGGAACTGGGGTTTCATAGGTTGGAATGTTGATGCTGGGTCTTGCATTTTCACTTTTTGACTCTCTCACAACCTTTTACTACTTTTTTTAATGTATAAAAAAGAGACCAACTTTGAGGACCAAGTATTGGGTTTTTTGAGGATTTGGTTAAGCTGGGAGTGGAAATATGGGTTTTAGACTAGTTTTGTAAGTACAACAGAATGAAGGCAAGAGACTGATTGAGACCCAAGTTAGGACCTTTATGAGGAATTGGTGAATTGTGGTTTTGAGACTTGAACTGAATTTGGTTTTTTTATTTAGAGGGTCGGATAAGATTTTGGCCTTTGAAGCTGTGAAGTGGCAAAACGGCTAAGTAAAGCATAGGAAAGATGACAAAAAGGGGGGATATTTTTTCAGACTCAGATGTGGGTTTTCATGGAAGAGAAAAAAAAACACACACACACACACACTCACACACTCACACAAGTCTGGATGGCCAAAAACAGACACAAAAGTTTGTAGCTGCAAAAGGAGTAAAGTAGTTAGTTCTTGGAGGAAAGGTGTAAATAAACCTTGAGCCAAAGTACAAGATTTGAGTTCTTTTTTTTTTTTTTTTTTTGACTTTGAGAGAGCCTGCGTATTTGTGCAGAGGAGCCTAGAAGAGAACTCAAATTTTTAGTGGGATTTGGTGCATGTATGAGAGGGAGATAAGGAATTCAATTGTGAAAGATCTAGTAGAAGAAGGAAAAGGACATTTTTTGGAGCCTGAAAAATCTTGATGGATATCAACTATCTATCTGTATGTCCGCGTGAGAGTGACGACCAGGCTTCAAATAGAAAAGAGATCACACTTCTCTCTCTATCACACCCAAGTGGATTTTGGGATTGGCTAAAGCTTCTTCTAGGAAGTCCCACTAGTTCCACTAAAACTTTTATTTAACCAAAAAGTAATTCTCTTTTCAATTAAATTAATCAAGGGAACACTAGAGAACTCTTTATTAGCCTAGCTTTGTTTTATGTTGTCAATGAGAATGACCAAATATTTTAATGGGTGACAAAGGGAACAATTGTCAACTAGCATGATAAGATGTTGTCATTAACCTTAAACATATGATTAATTTAACAAATGAATATGATTAAGCATCTAACAATTTGCCTTTTGGAATTCTTTATTTATTATGATATAATAAAAAATTACTAAGAGTAACTATAAAACAAAAAGACATGACTAGCTTCATGGGGAAGTTACAAGAGTGCACATTAAGCAAGTATAAAGTTGACATTCTCAAAGTATATTATATGTTTACAGTCACTTTTATGTGGACGATTTTATTCGTTGGGATATTATTCAAACCTGAAAGGCACATCTATCTTGTCTATTACAAGGGATTGTGGGGTTGTTCAGAAATGCTAATCATAATTTTTTTTTTACAAAATACAAATTAACCAGAATTCAGTTAATTTAAGAACAAAAGTCTTTAAATTTTGACAAAATTCCAAATCAATTATTCTTTTACCTTCGGTTACTTGAGTTGGTTAGAAAGTTTAATCAGGTGCAGTGTATGTTCCTTCTCCCAAAAAAAAAAAAAAAAAAAAAGGTGTCGGCTATGTGATGCATTTTAAATTAAAATTTATTTAAATATTTTTTGTCACTACTCAATAGTGAGTAGTGAGTTGGTTTTGTGTCTAAGTAATCTTAAAATACAAACTAAAAAAATGCGGCAAACTAAAAAAATGTGGCAAAAAGGTTAGGTAAAAAATTTATTATTATATACCATTACCTTTTTTTTTTGAGAAAGTTATATACCTGTGGGGCCCGTGGGCCTGGAAGTCTCGGCCCACCTTTAGGCTGGCCCAAGGCCCATGTCGAGGAGTGATGATTGTCCCAGGCAGTTGTCTAGGGGCTTTTAGCCCTTTCTGGGCCCATGCCGAGGACGCCCCCCTTCCTCGGCATACCTATTCTAATTCCGGGCGGGAGACAAACCCAGAATAGGTGGTCACATCCACACTTAATGCGTTTATCTGACTCCCCTGGCCACATTAACGCGGATAGGACTCCTGAACAGCACAACCTTGGGTGCTGCGACCCACAGTGAGGTTGGGAACGTGGCTGATGGGACAGGTCCTTAAGCAGTGGTCTGGATGATCGACAGTTGGAAGGCTAGGATCGACCGAAGGAGACATATAATGCAAAGGTGCCCCTCTTGAGGGGGGGGGGGGGTTCCTCGGAGAGGAGCCGAGGAGCAACCCCAAGTCAAGAAGAACAGGGCTAAGCCCCCTCGAAGAGAAAGGGACTCCGGAGGACTCGCGGGAAGCCGGTTAGAGCCTAGCCTTTCGTCCCACTCTCTAAAAAATGTATTGTTGGGGATCCCTCACAAATTGAGCCCCCACAATTGGCGCCGTCTGTGGGAAGGGTTAGTGCGCTGGCCGGCGCAACCGGCGATCATTCTGAGCGGTCCCTTCGCAGAAAGTAAAAAAAAAAAAAAGAAGACAGTCGCAGCAAAATAGAAGATTCAACAGCAAAAAAAAAGAGCTTGATATTATTTCACGAAAAGAAAATTACAGAATACAATCAGAGGCTCAGGCAGGCTTGTTTTACAAGCTTTTCTACAAGCTAATCCTACAATCAGAGGCCCAGGCGGACCGATTCTAGAACTAGCTAAGGGAAGGGGAAGTGTCAACCCGTGCTCTTATTGGCATCAAGAGAATGGGAGAACTTGACAATAAGAGGGCGGGAGGGGGCTGAGGCTGGCTCGCTTCAAGGCAGAAGCTTGAACAAAGCGAGGAGTGGATGCAGGGGCACCGGGACGCCCTCCCCCGTGATGTTTCCTCGATTCTCTCCAATCCTAACGAGCGTTGGCCGTTGGAGACGGCAACACCCGGGCACCAGCCATGACGTAAGTTCGCATGTCTCCTCCGGCAGAAGTGCGCTCCGGGGAGAGACGTTAGGTACTTCAGCGACATCCCTCCTGGCCGCCGCGTACGGCACCGCCAGGGTCACGCCCAGACTCCGCCGCGCCGGAAGCCCAGTGGGGGCTGCGGCCACGGTGGTCCTTGACGCCATATCTCCCAACTTTGGTCACAATCCTGGCGGTGCTGTTAAAGGGGCTTGGGGAAGTGAAAGGATGTATCGCTGGTTGTGGTGGGGGGTCCATGGAATGAGGAGAGGCGTTTCCCCCAGAACGCCTTATATAGAGGGCGAAAACCGGTGGGAGTTGAGCCGCACAGAATTCGAAGGGAGGACTGTCAACAGAATTAATTCTTACCCAATTCCAAGGGGATTGTAAACCGCCGGATTCGTGTCAATTCACGAGGACATTAATGAAGACGCGTCTCGCGCACTGAAACGTCAAGCGCGGGGCACGAATGGCCAAGAGACGCCTCGTAAACGAAAAAGATGGGGGACACGAGCTCGAGGCGAGGTCAACGTCACGTGTGAAATCATAGTCCAGCCCGAGGAGGAACTGCTCCCAGATACCGGTCCGAGGACAAACTCCTACTAAAAGAGTGTTAGACAGATGCCTAGGTCTTGCATGGTCCTCGGACCCAAGCCTACGGGGAGCTAACCACTTCTTCTGAAGGTAGCATTGTACCTAGGTCTTGCATGGTCCTCGGACCCAAGCCTACGGGGAGCTAACCACTTCTTCTGAAGGTAGCATTGTACCTAGGTCTTGTATTGGTCCTCGGACCCAAGCCTACGGGGAGCTAACCACTTCTACTGAAGGTAGCATTGTACCTAGGTCTTGCCTGGTCCTCGGACCCAAGCCTACGGGGAGCTAACCACTTCTACTGAAGGTAGCATTGTACCTAAGTCTTGTATTGGTTCTCGGACCCAAGCCTACGGGGAGCTAACCACTTATACTGAAGGTAGCATTGTACCTAGGTCTTGCATGGTCCTCGGACCCAAGCCTACGGGGAGCTAACCACTTCTACTGAAGGTAGCATTGTACCTAGGTCTTGTATTGGTCTTCGGACCCAAGCCTACGGGGAGCTAACCACTTCTGCTGAAGGTAGCATTGTACCTAGGTTTTGTATTGGTCCTCGGACTCAAGCCTAGGGGGAACCTAACCACGGAATCACACCTGGGCACTAGACAGAACCAAGGTATTGCATGGTCCAAAGACCCAAACCTATGGGGAAACTAGTTGCTTACAGAAGGAAAGAGTGTTAGACAGAACCAAGGAACCACATGGTCCTCAGGCTCAATTCTGCGGGGAAACTAACTACCTACCGAAGAATTAAAGCACCAAACTGATTATTTGAGGAAGAACCAGCTGGCGGAAGGCCTCCCGGAGTATGAGGGCCGTGGATATCAAAACCCTCCTCCCCGTTCAAGGGAACGTGCAGCAGGATTTTGAGGGGCTATTGTGGGGCCCGTGGGCCTGGAAGTCTCGGCCCACCTTTAGGCTGGCCCAAGGCCCATGTCGAGGAGTGATGATTGTCCCAGGCAGTTGTCTAGGGGCTTTTAGCCCTTTTTGGGTCCACGCCGAGGATGCCCCCCTTCCTCGGCATACCTATTCTAACTCCGGGCGGGGGACAAACCCAGAATAGGTGGTCACATCCACACTTAATGCGTTTATCTGACTCCCCTGGCCACATTAACGCGGATAGGACTCCTGAACAGCACAACCTTGGGTGCTGCGACCCACAGTGAGGTTGAGAACGTGGCTGATGGGACAGGTCCTTACGCAGTGGTCTAGATGATCGACAGTTGGAAGGCTAGGATCGACCGAAGGAGACATATAATGCAAAGGTGCCCCTCTTGTGGTGGGGGGCCTCCTCGGACGGGAGCCGAGGAGCAACCCCAAGTCAAGAAGAACGGGGCTAAGTCCCCTCGAGGAGAAGGGGACTCTGGAGGACTCGCGGGAAGCCGGTTAGAGCCTAGCCCTTCATCCCACTCTCTAAAAAATGTATTGTTGGGGATCCCTCACAAATTGAGCCCCCACAATACCATTACCTGGTTCTTAAATTATAAATTTATAATAGTTGTAGTTAGTCTGTTAATATCTCAAATAATAACAATACTATTTTAAGTTATTCCACCTTTATTCTGCGGATGAATTAAAGTACTATATTTGTCACTAATAATGTATTTGGTAATTTTGATTTAGGATGTGGCCCTCTCTGTTTTGTTTCTGTAATCAAGACTTAGGCTTGCGGCTCTCCTTTGTAATCCCTTTTGTTTATAAATCTTTTCAGTTCAAAAAAAAAAAAAAAAAAAAAAAAAAAAACAATTGGCATGATTTGGTTGTAAAAATTCTAATATTAATTCACATAATATTTGCCAAAAGTTAAGTCGTTTGAATAATGGTGCTTTAACGAATGTATCATTCCCATAATAAGCTCTATCAAAATTTTCGATAATACACGTAATATTACTTATTATCGGAGTGTAACAAGATTTCGATGAGTTCACCGGAGATGTAAAATATAATAAGGAAAATGCTAACGAGTGTCCTTAGGGCACTCTTTAGCAATTTATTTTAAGAAAGTTTTGACATTACTTTTATGAGAAATGAAAAAAACTGTCAGAACATTAATTATTTTTTTATTTTCTCGTAAAAACATTCCTTATTAGCATGACCCATATAATAAAAGCCACGCCGACTGAGCCAAAGCTTAATTCCCGATGATTAAGCTTCTATCTAATATTGCCTTATTAAGCCATGAATGTCTTACCAAGCCAAGCCATATTCCTAAGCTGCTAAGCCGATAACAAAGCTTGCGTGCAAACAAAGCAAGTACCACCAACGAAAGCATCATTTCGTTTTTCAGCAGCAAATCAAGACCGTTGAATTCTCCTGTGGAAAAATCAGGGCCGTCAAAGTCTTGAGTTGATGTGAAAAGAATAGGAATTAGCTTTGAGTTGCCGTCATCACAGTGCCTGTATCACCCGCAACACGTGGCAGTACCCCCCATGATGTGGTTTACTGGCATAGACTATAGAGTTTTTAAACACTACTGTGTGTGTACTAGAGTGACAGCCTAAGTTTTTTAGATAGGCTGAAAGTAACGTGTCATTTAGGAGACGTGGGTCCTGCAGATTTGTATGTCTTTCCTGGATTTTGGTGTCATTCATATGCATTTAGCAATTTTTGACTAACCACAGTGATTAGAGGGTCCCACAGAATTGTAGGTCGAAGTGGACGGGTAAGATCTTGAGACGGGAATGAAGACAATTGATGTAAGTGTTACAGGTGCCACTAGTACATTTGGTAATGTACTATTTTTAATAAATTTAAATACTACTTTTATAGGACACGTAGAAAGGAGTAAAAAAAAGCTACCTATTTTTTTCATTTTTCATAAATTTTTTTAAAATCAATTCCGTTAATTTTTTTTTTTTTTTTATATTTAAATAAACTTTTATCCTTTAAGATTTAATTCTCATTTCGTTTTTATGATGATTTACATTTTAAAATTTCTATTTTTATTTTTATGTTTAATTTGATTTCATATTGGCGATGAATTTGATTTTTATTAGTAATTTGACATTAAGGTTGTGTTTGACATTGGTTGAAAAAGTTAGTTTGTTTTTACTATTTAATTTACTTTTACTACTATTCATGAGTTTTATTGTACTTTTTGGTTTTATTTATGAGTCTTACTATATTATTTCAGCTAACTTTTAGTTTTATTTATAGTACTTTCAGCAAAAAAAATTTAATTTCAACTAAATAAACTATTTTCAAATGGACTCTAAATATTCTTAATGTTTACCAAATTTGGGGCCAATGTCTTTGGTGCACTGGATTTGTTGCGATTATAACACCTAATCTGATGATGACACTTGGCCTAAAATGAATAAATAGCACCATCACGATGAGTCTAGTGCATTAGAGTATTAGACTAAAACTAAGTCATTCGTTAAATACTAGCTCAAAAATGACGAGAAATATATACATTTAATTGTTGTAGATAAAAAAAAAAATTATTGATAATAAGAATATTGACATAGAAATGAACGATATGATTAATATGAAAATAAAATCAACCATTAAAAGTTAAAATAATAATAATTTTACATGTTATGTTCACGTTGAATCTAATACTTTTTTCTTTTCTTTTCACTTTTCACAATCTTTCGCATAAAATAGATATAAATTGCTATAAAAAAGGGCGTAAAATTAGTTGAGTTTCTATCATTGCTCCCCATGTTAAAAAATCTAGTCAAGATTATTTGATTTGATCATGAATGTGGGGTACCCAGCAAGAGACTGAGAGTGGCCCACATTTGTGTAACAATTCTCTTAAATTGTCAAAGCATATCCGTCACTATAAGCAGGATTTTACAGATGGTTCAAAATTCAAGATAGCCACCGTCCTCGTGGGCAAATTTCAAGCACTAGGTCGGTCCACCTTACTGTTCTATAGATTTTTTTTTTGAATCAAACTGTTCTGTTCTATAGATTTGATTGGCATAGAAATACGTGGACGGCTACACTTTTAACTTTGTTTTATGTGTTGCACAACATTTTACGCCTAACCTTTTTGCAAACCAATACCATTCCTTCCCATATTATTATTTTCTACATTTAATAAATTATGTTCTGTATAATTTTTTATTAAAAAAAAGAGGTTTTAGATAAAAAGATACGTTAGTGATTACAAGTAAACTTATAAATTGGCTAAGGACTATAAAATATTTGAGGTCTAGGAATTTTTTTTTTCGAAATTAACAATATATTATAATTATTTTTTTTAAAAAAAATTGATGAATCATTAATAGTAAAAAAGTAATTCAAATATTTATTATTTGTATTGTTGAAGTGACTTTAATTATATTTTTACCATGCCAATTTATAAGTTTTTTTAATAAAATACGTAATATTTTTTAGCCTTTTCTGTTAAAAAAGTATACATGAGCAAATAATTTCTGAAGTCAAGAAAAAGTGGTTGTCAAAGCAGTAATATTTTTTAAATGTTATTAGTATCATTGATAACAAAATGTTAAACACGTAATATTTTATTTGTAGTTTAAACTACAAACATGACACACCATAAAAATGCATATGTTTATGTATCATTGATAACAAAATGTTAAACACGTAATATTTTATTTGTTACGTACGTATACGATTAATTATCATTTGATATATTTTTTGAGGATACTAATAACATCCATTATATTAGATATAGTGTAGAAAATGCTACAGAGATAGATTGTGTATAGCTCATGTTACGTTTATAATATTTTTACAATAAATTTTATATGAGTAGTTGTTATCAATTCTAGTCTAGGTTTAATATTAATGTTACTTTTTTATATATCAGTAACAACAGTCTACCTAAATTTTTTTGGTAAAATTATTATGAATATAGCGTTACACCTTTGCTTCCATATCCAAAATAGTCTCATATTGCGATATATATATATATATATATATATATATATATATCAACTTAAATCATGGATATGAACGCAAATCAGGGGGCTACAAAGAGAAAGTAATTGGTGTGGGAGTGCTTAGAAAGAGCAAGAGAATGCATGATGGGGGTGGGGTTCATGTGACAAATGGTGGGGGTCAAGTGGGTCTCACACTCACTGCCATGCATGAATAATGTAGGGACTTAAACACAAGTTAATGGTGGAAGTTGTGGGAGTATAGTACTAATAGGAAATGTTTTGTCATTCAGCAAAAAAAAGAAAAGGAAATGTTTTGTCTGTGTCCTTATTGTTCGTGCAACACGGCTCAAATAGGGTGCCCCTAACCTCTACATGAGACACACTAATCTATTGACTGCCAATTTGCCTCTTTGTTTTGAGTGTCAGCATGGTTGCTTCAGAAATTTACATTCAATCAAGAGGTGCTTGAGTCCAAAACGTACAAGTACGAAAGAATAGTAGAATACTATGCAATTAATATCTTGTCATCACATGCATTCAACATTTGTAACTATTGTGTCATTGTGTGTGTGTGTGTGTGAGTCATATACAATTATATACATATGGAATCATGGATCCAGATCTTGTAACTATTGCATGTACGAGATAGTAGGGAGCAAAAGTTAAAGATTTTCCTTTGATTTATCAAAAGTTAAAAAATTGATTTTAAAAAAAGTTTTTGTTCCTATTAAAAAACTTTATAACTTTTTTTTTCTCAACAGTCTATAATGTATTGTATTCCGTGCGATAATCTAGCTAATATATAAGATTCAAATCCAATACATATATTCAATATACCAGTTTATTATAAGCTTGATATAGGACATGTGCACTATCATGTAATAAGTGTAGAACGTCATTTAAATTTGGAACTATGGCTAGCTTGGGTTAAGTGCTCCTGTGCATTGACTATTGAGATTTAGATACTTGTTCAATAATTGCCACGTATACATATTTCAATAAGTTTAGTGCACCCGACTCTTGCCCTTTAAATCTTATTGTTAATATCTATT
Organism: Quercus aquifolioides; assembly: GCA_019022515.1. Classification (NCBI taxonomy): domain Eukaryota; kingdom Viridiplantae; phylum Streptophyta; class Magnoliopsida; order Fagales; family Fagaceae; genus Quercus; species Quercus aquifolioides. The sequence continues at coordinate 17,169,567 of CM032328.1, forward strand.
GAACTTACAGATGTTTTGAGTGAAAATGAGATAAGATTTTAGCTCACACATGGAACCCCAATGAGCCCTTTCTGACCTAGTCTCTCTGTGACACTTTTATCATTCAAGAGGGAAAAAAAAGGTAATATCATGCTACCTTTTATCAATGTGTTTAGTTTCACACTCAAATGTTCATATAATCATATTGACTTATCATTCTTCTTTGTTTCTAATAAAGGTATTCATGACCCTTCGAGCACATCACTATTCTTTTACTCATTTTGATTTCAGGACCTAATTTTCAAACTGCTCTTAATTGGTAAAACATTTCAATTTGAGTACGTACATAGAAATTACAATACCTCCTTTTTTTACTGACAAGGAAAACTTGGGGGATATTGGCCTTTTGCCTTTATTTTGCAAAAATAATAGTAATATGTCCCTGTTTTGAAACTATCTAGATCTGTGTCCCTATTTTTGAAACTCGATTTTAACAAAATCAAGTTCGGTATCAAATTCGATATACTCATAATCGAGTTATATGTAAATTTTTAATTGAAACTTGACTTTAGCATAGTCGAGTTTCACTTAATTTTAAAAAAAAAAATTAAGTGACAAAATATGCATAGAACTCGACATTGCTAACGTCGAGTTCCACTTGTAACTCAAATTTTTTTTTTTTTTAAATTGAGTACTAAAATAGGGACACAGACCTAAATAGTTTCAAACTAAGGACATTGTGCTAAATTTTTTAAAAAATAAGGGCAAAAGCCCAATATCCCCGGAAAACTTGTACGAAACTATATTAGGCCGAGAGAAACAGTGCACAATTGCAACCATGAAATGACTCATTTATATGAACTATTTTTTAAGGGGAAAAAGGGTTTTGTGCTATCCCATTTATCTTCATCTTCTAATGTTGGTTTTGTAGCAAAAAGAATTTGATTGGTATACTTCACATCTGTCTAAGTAGACCATGACTTTGACTTACCAAGACTACCTTGATTGAGGCTACGTTTTTTTAGCTTGAAATGCTTTTAGAATGAAAAGAGAAAACATTTAATTTTTTAATTAGTGTTTAGTTGCATTTTTTAAAATATTTTTCAATTTTTGGCATGGCTCGCATATAATATCTATTTAAAAAAAAAATCAATTATTTTGTGTGCGGAATCAATAAACTAATATTAACCTAAGAAATATATGGGCGGACAATTATATGTTATATATTGTATTATTAATATAAGATTTATATTGTTAATTAAACAAATATGTACAATATTGCACAAATTTGTTTAGAGACAATGTAAATTTTACATTGATGGTATGATGTAAACTAAAAATGTATATACATATAATATTTCTAAAACCAATTTGCTTTTATTAGTTTGATTCACATGAGTTGACACATTCGTTACCTCTCAAAAAGTTGATATTAAGTTTGGATTGATTCTCCCAGAGACACCGGCCATTTTGTATTTGAAATTCTGTAATGGCTTGTCTAACTAAGGGAATCAGAAAAAGGTAAGAGATTTTGATTCTTCCCTGGTATCATGCTCAAAATTGATGATGACACAAGTGAATGTGATATATATACTATGAGAGGTGCTTATTCTTGTCCTTTTTCCGTGTATTCAACATCCAACATATTCTTAATTCTTATTGTGAATTTTATTCTCTACACTCTACAGTAATTAATTAATGGCAAAAATGTAAAACTCACCCTCTAAGTTTCATCACTTTTCATTTCAGTCCTCTAAGTTTGAGTTTTGTCATTTTAGTCCTTTAAGTTTCATTTATTCTCAATCAAGTCCTCCCTTAACAATTGCCGTTATCTACGTTAAAAACGCTGTTTTGTCATTTAAAAAAAAAAAATTTAGTTTATTATTTTTAGAAAATGTTAATTTCAACCAAAAAAAAAAAAAAAAACCCAAAAATTATACTAAGAATCGATGAACATCATTGAAGAACAAAATTGAATCCCTACCCCATGCCCTAACCCAATACCGAGAGATTGAGAAAGAGAACAGGAGATACAGTAGTTGGGACCCACGAGTTCAAGATCAATGGGTACTCCTTAGCGAAAGGCATGGGGGTCGGAAAGTTCATCGCTTCCGATAGCTTCACCGTCGGCAGCTACGCCTGGGCCGTCTACTTCTACCCCGACGGCAAGAGCGGCAAGGATAACGTCGCCTATGTATCACTCTTCGTCGTGTTGGCGAGCGAGGGTACTGATGTCAGGGCGCTCTTTGAGCTCACGCTTTTGGACCAGAGTGGCAGGGATAATCACAAGGTCCATAGCCATTTCAATCGCATGATGGATGCTGGACCTTATACTCTCAAATATCGCAGAAGCATGTGGTAATATTTGTTAATTGCTTTGTGATTTAATTGTGAAGGAAATTTTATGATTTGATTGATTGATGAATGAGCAATACAAAGTTTGGTTCTTTATGTTATAGTTTGAAATGGGTTTCTTTTAATTTTTTCAATTCCGGTGAGATTTGTGGTATCTCCCGTTCTCTTTCTCAATCTCTCGGTATTGGGCTGGGGTAGGGATTCAATTTTGTTCTTCAATGATGTTCATCGTTTCTTAGTATAATTTCTGGGTTTTTTTTTTTTTGGTTGAAATTAACGTTTTCTTAAAATAATAAATTAAAATTAAAATTTTTAAAAATGACAAAACGGCATTTTTAATGTAGATAACGATAACATTTAATAGATTGTTAAGGGAGAACTTGATTGAGAATAAATGAAATTTAGAAGACTGAAATGACAAAACTCAAACTTAGAGGACTAAAATGAAAAGTGATGAAACTTAGAGGGTGAGTTTTACATTTTTGCCTTAATTAATTATTATAACTAAGTCAATGCATTCACATTGATAACTCATTGCGATGCATTGGAGGAGATTCTATACCCTGTTTCGCATTGGGGAGGGAATGAGGAATACACCATAAAATTTGCACTAAATAATTAAATATATCGGACTCGGGGAATAAACACACACTATTACCAAACTAGTTCCAAAGTTTTGAAATTTGGTTATGAATCATCAACAGATTAGTTAGAGTCGAGCTTATATATATTCTCAATTACTTATTGTACTGGAATTGACAACAGCCTAAACTGATCCGAGTATAGAAATTCCAAGTGCTCCTCCATAAAACTTCTCAAGAACCTCTTTCTCTACCAAAACAAATGTCAGAAGATATATAGTCTCATCTGGCTCTCAATGAGAGTGTTCATGGACATAAACAGTGGCTATGCAACAGGAAAGGAAGACAAAATTCTATTCCCAAATGCTCAATTTGCTTGGGGAAAAAGTGAAATTTCATCAAATTCTAGCTTGTTGTGCCATTCTGACTCATTTTTTAATTTTACAGAAAACAAAATTTTGCATGTTAAAAAAGATTGATGACTCAAATCGCATGTAAGACATTTTCAATATCACGACACTATGATGTCTATTCCTAAAGCATCCACTCAGACATGGGTAACCTGTGATTGTAATGAATTCTCTCCTTTGTTGGCTCTCGAATTTTTGGACTTATTGGTTGACACGCCGGTAAAAAGATTACAGATTTGTTGGTGCAATTATAGAAGTAGCTTTTATATAGAGTCGGGTTGAAACCTGCTTATTTTGCTGAAATTAATTTTTTTTACTGAAAGTACTATAAATAAAGGTAAAAGTTAGTTGAAATAGTATAGTGGTACATATGAATAGCATCAAAAAGTACAATGAGACCTATAAATAGTAGCAAAAATATGCTAAATAGTAAAATAAATTGGCAAAATTAATCATGCCAAACGGACACTTAATCTCTAAAAAAAAGTAGCTTTTTATTGAAAATTTATTGGTTTATTTATTGAAGTTGAAGAAAATATAATTGTGTTTAAAATATGTGGTCTTAGGATATACAAACTGCCTTACAAACTTGACTTGACGTGACGTGGCAGTAATTACAAAAAATGTCATTTATATATTTATTATTTTTATTGTTGAAGTAGTATCAATTATATCATTTCTACGACAATTGGTAAGGTTATTTTTTTATAGTAAAATATGTGAAATTTTTAGCATTTTACCTTAAAAAGTATACATGAGCAAATAAATTCAAAAATCACAAGACAAAATAGTTTTCAAACATACAATAATATTTTTATTTATTTGTTTTTGATTTTGATTTTAGATAAGTAGGTAGTGAAGAAGGGTTTGAACCACAAATATAACATGTAAGAAAGTATGTCATTACTACTAAACTATCACTTTAATATCATTACTTCATAATATTAATTTATGTAATTTTCTATTGATCACATTCATTAAATAAAAAAGCGCAAAATGCACATAGAAAATTAATAAGTTCTGTTTTACACCTAAAATGTTGTAGAGATGGATTTTTTTTTTCCCATATCTGCTCAGTCTTGTTTTTTGTGTGTGCATATGTCTATGTGTGCGCGTGTATGGCCATCCTAAAAACACTCATTCTCTCTCTCTTTCTCTCCATCCTCTTACCTTTTTTTCTCGTCTCTCATACTCTAATAAACACCTATACCACCATATTAAAGATGACAAATAAATCTACCATGTCTTGCCTCTATTTGTCCTGCACCCATTTTCTGTCGATTATTTTAAGCTCGATCTTGGAGTAAGAAGATCCATAAAAATTAAAATGACCCCATGCCAATGAGATCCAAGTTTTCAGTGTATTATAAAGAATAGAGATGAAGTGGTGTGTAAGGTTTATGATTATGAACTTAGATCATCGATTTGCAAGCAAACTAGGGGGATTAAAAAACAAAAAGTTAGCTAGTGTGGGATTGCTTGGATAGAGCAAGAGAATGCAACATGGGGAGGTCGGGTTCATGCGGCAAATAATGGGGTCAAATGGGACTCTAACTCATTGCCATGCATAAATAATAGTGTGCACTGGCAGTTCCAAAAATTCTTTTTTGGGCGGTCAATAAATAACTTAGAGAAATTACTTACTGACAGACATCGGACAAGAGGTGCCGAAAATTATACAAAACCTAATAAAAAGGAAACCTCATATTGACAAGAAAAAACGCATATAAAATTTTATAATTTCCTTTTATGAGTTTTCATATTTGAAATCATTGCATGATAGTCTTATTATCAATATTGCGAGTTACATATTTTTCAATGTATACAACCAAATAATCATTCATTCACAGATCTCTCATTCGATTGAAGTTTTTTTATTTAACAATTCAACCAACTTATTGGTTATTGTAATTGTATTAAGAAGAACTTTTTTTTTTGTCTATACTCTATTAAGAATTCAACTCAACGATTCAATAAAAAAATACAATTATTTTATTTAACAATTTAACTCAACTTAGTGGACTATGTAATTATATTAAGAAGAACTTTTATTGTGCCTATAGCATTAGTTTATTAAGAATTCAACTCAACAATTCAATAAAATTTTTTGTCTTTCACTACTCATTATCCCGCACCCTAGTCCCCACTACCACTTGGCCCACTTCCTCACATAGTTTATTTATTATTTATTAAAATGCAAACTATAGTCTTTGCACTTATATTTATCTTTACCCTTCAGCATTTTACAACCCACAATTCATAACACTAAACACTGTCATAAAAATGTCAAACACTTATTGACAGGATTGACGAATTCATTTACCGAAGACGAAGTCCGTAATACAGACGAGTATATCCCTAGACGAGCAAACTGGTACCCACATCACTGACGAAGGCAAGAATACCATTCAATGCAGCACAATCATACCCAGGGCGGTTACAAGGCCAGCTGTATGAACCGTTGGAGCACATTAAGGCCCCATTACACAGCACCAAATGTTACCAGAAGGAGCATTAAGACCTCCATAACTACTGCAATGGCTAGAAGCTATGAGAACATATATAAAGCCCACATATCGCCAAACATAAGGTACATACATACAAAACACATAGTAATTTCTTTTGTTCTGATATAGTACACTTTGTTTAAAGGATTTCTTAAACTAACTTTGGCATCAGAGGTGTTGTGGCAGACACCACACCGGTGACCATCTTTGAGAATACCTTCAATTAGGCTGAAGGCTGCTTCCATCTGACCACATTGACTGACGAACTTACGCATCATCAGTTTGGCGCTGTCTGTGGGTGTTGACACCCCATTTTGCAACCCGTATTTAACCACGCATGGAGGGTAAAAGGGTAATTTTGCCTTGGAAATATGCATCTTGATTCTAGCCATTAGATCCTTGGACTCATTTCACCAAAATGATCTTGATGTTGTAACGATCAAATCGACTGGTCATAAGCCCTAATCGGACCACCAGATTGAAAGTTATCATCAAATCAAGTTTTAATGGCTAAGATGTACTATCACAAATTGAGTCCGACTATATATGATTATGAACAATTGATTTCAATTGGTTATATGAGTGATCAATTTGAGATCAATGATATGTCATAATTTGATTAGTTAGGACTACATTTTATGGTGAGGTTGCATACACCTAATTAATTAGATAGTTAAATATTAATTATTCAATGAGTAATTTGTGTAATTATCTTTTAATTAGAGTAAATTTGGAACCAATTAAGTCTGAAATAGGAGTGATTGGAGCCATTTAATGTTAATTGGGAGCTAATTTGGGACCTATTAATGTTAATTGTGCTAAAACCATTTTCTAACAAATGACCTCTGCTCACCATTTCATCCATATATCTCAGAATATTTTGAATCTATAAATAAGGTTAATATTTCCAGAAACTAGACATCCGGGGCTTCAATTTGAGCACAAGAACGAGACAATTCCGATCAGAATTGGGTCAGATATGATTTTTCGAAGTTGGCTCTACAAGCTGTTACAACAGCTACGGGAAACCCGAATTTTGGCTTGCTCCCCACTCTCACCAATCTCTCCATTTAATGCACCAGATTTTTCCCAAGGCTAAAATGAGGTCTAGGTTCATAATCCTTGTCAACCCTCATTAAATGGCCTTCCATTCACATTCCCTCCACTACTACTATATAAACCCTCCCTCTCCTTCATTTCAAGGCACATCAAAACCCCATCTCTTCTCCTCTCTTGAGTTCTAGTGAAATAGAGTAGTCTTGTCATATCTTGGTCTTCCTGAGACTCAAGGTATTGAGTGAGACTTACTCTCCCTCTCCTAGTTCCTCTTCTCTCCTCCACCATTAGGACCACCACCAAGAGTCTCCTCCTCCACTGCATAGATCTTGCATGAAGGTATAATCTCTTTCCCTAACCGGTTTTTTATGATACCATGATGAGAATTTAAGATTAAAGCATGATAGTAATGATTTAAATTCTCTTGAATATGTTTGAATGTTCTTAAATGTTCGTATGTGTTCTTCACATGTTCTTGGTTGTTCATCACATGTTCATGCATAACACTAGTTTTAATCTTAAATCTATGTCAAAAATGTGAAAAACATGTTTGTCTAATAATTCTTTCAAATCCTTGAATCTAGGTTATCACCATCTACACACATTCACTAGAATTTATTTTTTTCAATCCAAATGTAATGCTCAATAAATTGAATTAGGGTTTATCACATGCACACACATCAAATTCAACATGCAAATTGATTGACATATTGGATGATATGATATGAATGTTGGCCACCATAGTCTAAAAGACCGGTTTCACCGGGCAAGGTGGGTGCCTAACACCTTCCCATCTTGTAACATAGCCTCCGAACTTAGATCAAAGGTTAGTAGATCAAATGCTTATCCTTGTAATTTTCAATTTCTAGATTGTAACTAGGAAACAAAGCCATGTACTTTATCTTAGATTGTATCTAGGACCAAAGCCATGTAATTTCCTATGTTCAATGTAAATTCAATTTCAAATTAATAAAATGATGAATTTTTCAATTATGGTTTTCTTATTTATTCCAACAATTAAATAAGTGGCGACTCCATTGTAAAACCCTTAATTTAAAGGGGAAAATATAACTAGTCGAACCTCCATTTTGAGAGGCAATAACACGACTCCACCCATTCACGTGGGTTTGGCCCAACATTTCCATTAAAAAACGGGCCGGGGGCGCGGTCTCTCACAGTGGGAAACGACATTTTCGTGTTCAGACTCGAAAAAGTAGTTTCCGATCAACTGTTACTTTCAGATGGAGTCCAATCAAGATTTCGCAGCCTTAGCCCAGTAGGTTCAGGCTCTCGTAGCTGCCGTTGAAGAACTCACCAGGAAAAATCAGGAAATGAAACTACGGCTTCAACATGAGGAGAATCGATCCAAAAACAACATGGAGGACGAGGGAAATAGCCACAGAAGGAGTGACCATCAAAGGCCTACTACTCCAGTAGAGCAAAATTCAGATTTTCTTTAGGAGATGAGGAAGGAGATGGACGAGTTGAGAAATGCCATCAGGGAGAAGACAGATTAGAGCGTGGGCAGATTGGTAAGGGCAACAGACTTGCCTTTCACAGCAGCAGTCTTAGGATGCCCAGTACCGTCGAAGTTTCGGCTGCCACAACTTGAGCCATTTGACGGACTCAAGGATCCACAGGATCACCTCAACACCTTCAAAACGACACTAGGGCTTCAGCAGCCCCCTGACGAGATATTGTGCTGTTCCTTTCCTACCACCTTTAAAGGAGCTGCAAGGGAATGGTTCACCAAGCTACCTACCTCGTCCATCGACAACTTCGAGCAGTTGAGCAACGCCTTCCTGCGTCACTTCATTGGAGGACAACGTCCGAAGAGGCCAGCCGACCACTTACTCACCATCAGGCAAGGAAAGAAGGAAACCCTGAGGTCGTACGTGAAACGCTTCACTCGGGAGATGCTAGAAGTAGATGAGGCTGACGATAAGGTACAGCTGACGACCTTCAAAGCAGGACTTAGATCCAGGGAGTTCGTTGCATCACTGGCGAAGAATTCCCTAAAGACGATGGCCGAGATGCTCCTGAAAGCACAGAAGTACATGAATGCTGAAGATGCCTTAGCAGTCATAAGGGACATAGAGAAACTAGGAGACAAAGGAAGGAAGGATGACGAGCGCAGGGGACAAAAGAGGGATCGTCAGGATCATCGGATCAATGACGGGAACAGAAGGAAAGACGATAAAACCCTAAGAACGGTAAAATTTACCCCTCTTGTTATGCCTGTTGACAAAATTTTAACGTAGATTAAGGATGAACACTACCTTAAATGGCCATGGCCATTGCATTCATCTCCTAACGTCCGCGATAAGAATAAGTATTACCGATTTCACAAGGATCATGGCCATTACACAGAAGACTGTCGGGACCTAAAGGAACAAATAGAGGAGTTGATACGGAAGGGGAAATTGCAGAAGTTTGTGAAGAAGGGAGAGTGCAACAAATTTCAAGACGGAAATAAGAGCCAGCATGAGTCCTCGTCCAGGGGCGATGATTGTCAATTCCAACCTCCTCAGAACGTGATCGGGGAAATACAGACGATCACAAGGGGGCCCATCACCGGAGGATTATTCAGGTCCCTTAAGAAAGCATATCAGCGACAGGTGAACAACGTCCCCATGACACCCCCGTTGAAGCAGAGACGAATTGAACAGGACATGACTTTCAACGAAGGAGATGCTAGGGGAGTGAAGCAGCCTCACAACGACCCCTTGGTCATAATGCTCACCATAGAAGGATTCAACACCAAAAGGATCCTCGTGGACAATGGTAGTTCAGCAGATATCATCTACCTCCTAGCATTTCAGCAGCTCAAGTTAGATCCAAAGAGACTGCGCCCATTTGACTCCCCTCTCGTCAGTTTCAGCGGAGATAGAGTATATCCCAAGGGCATGGTGACGCTGACAGTAATAGTGGGGACTTACCCGAGGCAGTTAACCCGCCAAATAGACTTTTTAGTGGTAGATTGCCTCTCATCTTACAATGTGATTATTGGCAGACCCACACTTAACAAATGGAGGGCAGCCACGTCCACCTATTGCCTGAAGGTGAAGTTCCCAACGGACAGCGGGGTCGGAGAAGTGAAAGGTGATCAGGTCTTGGCCAGAGAATGCTACCAGGCCGTCTTGGCCGCAAAGGAGAATCACACTTGGATGATTGAAGAGAAAGAAGAAGACAAAATGGAAGCCTTGGAAACAGTGAAACTGGACGAGGAAGAGGAAACCAAAACGACAAGGATAGGGACGATGCTAAGCCCTGAGATGAAATCAAGGCTAGTCCAGTTCCTAAAAGAGAACCAGAATATCTTCGCCTGGAGCCATGAGGACATGCCTGGTATATCCCCAGAAGTTATCCAGCACAAGCTGGACGTGGACCCAGAGAAGAAGCCCGTCAAGCAAAAACGAAGAGTCTTTGCTCAAGAACGAGACCAAGCTGTTACAGACGAGGTAAACAAACTGTTGAAGGCAGGATTCATCTGGGAAGTGTACTATCCTGATTGGCTTGCAAACGTCGTCCTCGTGAAGAAAGCAAATGGGAAGTGGAGAATGTGTGTGGACTTCACGGACCTGAATAAAGTGTGCCCGAAGGATAGTTTTCCTTTACCAAGGATAAACCAACTTGTGGATTCTACTGCCGAACATAAGTTGTTGACATTCATGGACGCCTTCTCAGGATACAACCAGATAAAAATGGCAGACGAAGATCAAGAGAAGACTACTTTCATCATAAGCCAGGGGCTCTATTGCTATAAGGTAATGCCTTTTGGACTAAAGAACGCAGGAGCTACTTACCAGAGGTTAGTGAACAAAATGTTTAGCAAATAGATCGACAGGAATATGGAAGTTTATGTGGATGATATGCTCGTCAAGAGTAAGGAAGAACTCGCCCACCTGGATGACTTGAAGGAGACGTTCGCCACCCTCAAACAATACCGGATGAAACTGAATCCTAGTAAGTGTGTCTTTGGTGTAGCCTCAGGCAAATTCTTGGGATTCATGGTGTCCTAAAGAGGAATAGAAGCAAACTCGGAGAAGGTGCAAGCCATAATCAACATGGCATCACCTAGGATCGTCAAGGAAGTTCAAAAGCTCACAGGAAGAATTACAGCTCTTAACAGGTTCATCTCTAGAGCGACGGATAAGTGCCTCCCCTTCTTCAAGACTTTGAAACAGGCATTGGAGTGGACAGACGAATGCGAAGCAGCATTTCAGGAACTAAAGCGTTACCTGAGCAACCCATCCCTCTTGAGTCCTTCAAAAGAAGGGGAAAACCTGTATTTGTACTTGACAGTATCAAATACGGCCGTGAGTGCAGCTCTGATTCGAGAAGAAGACAAGAAACAACTCCCAGTGTATTACGTCAGCCAAGCTTTCCAGGGGGCTGAGTCCAGGTATCCAAAGATTGAGAAGATTGCATTTGCGTTAATAGTGGCCTCCCGAAAACTAAGACAATATTTCCAAGCAAATCCTATCCTGGTAATGACAGACCAGCCTATCAAAAAGTCCATGAACAAGCCTGAAGCAGTTGGAAGAATGGTCCAATGGGCAATTGAACTCAGCCAATTTGACATCGAGTACCATCCTAGGATAGCCATTAAGGCACAAGCCCTGGTGGACTTCATCGCCGAGTTCACTTTCCCGGACGAAGACAAGCTCACCAACGAGGCCGAGAAATTGACGATACAGACCGACGGTTCGTCAGCTCGAAAGAAGGGGGGAGTAGGGGTCGTCATAGTCACCCCAGATGGAGAAGTACTGAAGTATGGAGTTCAGCTAAAATTTTCGGCCACCAACAACGAGGCCGAATATGAAGGGATTCTGACTGGATTAAGACTCGGAAAGGTGCTTGGGGCTAAGAACCTGTTAGTTCAAAATGATTCAAACCTGGTAATTGGGCAGATCCAGGGAGAATACGAAGCAAAGGAAGAAAGAATGCAGAAGTATCTCAGGCTGACGAAACGTTTGGTTCAGGAGTTCGATGAAGTGGAATTTGTACAGATACTGAGGAGCCAGAATATGGTAGCAGACGAAGTCTCGAAGATAGCCTCTTCAGAAGAAGGTACGACGAGCGTGGACTTGATGATATAAATCCAGAAAAACCCCAGCATTGAAGAAGTTTCAACGTTCGCAATCCAAAGCACAGACAGCTGGATGACGCCCATCGTATCCTTCCTCTAGGACGGACACCTCCCTTCGAATACAGACGAGGCCAGGAAGATTAAGAAAAGGGCAGCCAGATTTACGATCCTCAACGACACCCTATACAAGAGAGGCTTCTCCATGCCTTACTTGAAGTGTGTTAACGGAGAAAAAGCTAGGTACATCCTGGAAGAGATACATGAAGGAATTTGTGGGGACCATGCTGGCCTTAGATCCCTGGTAAGCAAGGTTATTCGAACAGGTTATTTCTGGCCTACTATACAGGTGGACGCAATGGAGTTCGTCAAGAGATGTGATAAGTGTCAACGGTTCGGGAATGTCCAACGACTTCCAGTAGAAAGACTGACGACGATAACGTCCCCATGGCCATTTACACAATGGGGAATCGACATCGTTGGCCCATTGCCCCTAGGCAAAGGTCAGGTAAAATTCTTACTAGTTGCTATTGATTACTTTACGAAATGGGTTGAAGTAGAGCCACTGGTGACTATCACCGAAGCAAGGATCCGAAGCTTCGTGTGGAAGAATGTAGTTTGCAGGTTCGGGATTCCGAGGACGATCATATCAGATAACGGATGACAATTCAACTGCCAAGGCTTCAAGGACTTCTGCTCAGGCCTGAGCATCAAGAACCAGTTCTCATCACCAGGACATCCACAGGCGAATGGACAGACGGAGGTGACAAACCGTACGCTGCTCAAGATCATAAAAACCAAGCTGGACGATGCGAAGGGCGCCTGGCCAGAAGAACTGCCCAATGTCTTGTGGGCCTATAGAACAACAGCAAGAACCTCGACGGGAGAGACCCCCTTCAGACTCACCTACGGGACTGAAGCTGTGATCCCGGTCGAAGTCGGAGTAACCAGCACCAGGCGAGAAATGTTTAGCGAGGTAGCTAATAATGATTGTCTATGATTCAACTTGGACTATCTAGATGAAGTAATAGACAAAGCCTGCAGCAGAATGACGGACTACCAGAAAAAAAAAGACTAACTATTACAACAGAAGGGTAAAACTCAGGTGACTCGACATTGGCGACCTCGTCCTGCGTAAAGTAACCCTGGCAACCAAAGACCCTGCTCAGGGAAAGCTTAGCCCTACATGGGAAGGACCCTACCGAGTTACCCATTACTCCAGACAGGGTAGCTATCACTTGGAAACCCTAGACGGACAAAGACTCCCGAGGCCATGGAACATTGAACACTTAAAGAAATACCATCAATAGACGTAACAGTTACATGTATTCATTATTGAAATTAATAAAGAAGATATTCAGCTAATGTTTCTCTGCGAGCAAGTCTATCCAATCATAAGCCAAAAATGGCTAAGTAACAAGATTCAGTTGTGACGGATGTAAGTTACTGATGATGACAAGATCCTAAAAAAGGGGTGCAAGTCACAAAAAGCCAAAAATGGCTAAGTAACAAGATTCCGCTTTGACGGATGTAAGTTACTGACGATGACAAGATCCTAAAAAAAAAAAAAAAAAGGTACAAGTCACGAAAAGCCAAAATGGCCAAGTAACAAGATTCCGCTTTGACGGATGTAAGTTATTGACGGATGTTACTGATGAAATTCCTAAAAGAATATAAGTCACAGGAGCAAAAGATACTGATGAAGAGAAGGAAGAGTAAGAGTTTCACCAAACACACCACATGGGCAATTAAAAGCAGGCAAATCACAAATACAGGTAAGTACAAAGAAGTAAATTAAATTAGAGCCAAAAACAAACAGGCGAATTACCATCGTTTTTACAAACCCATAAACACTGGGTTAAAATATTTTTCCCAAAATAGTTGAAAGTAAAAATGTTTCGAAATAAGATTTACGAAAAGCCACGATGGGCAATAACCAAAGACAGGAAGAAATATTTCTTTTATCATAAGTAACAGGTTCAGGCACCAGCCACTGAAGGGGCATCACCAACAGGAGTATCGTCAGCAGGAGCATTCTCTGTAGCGTCACCTACAGGAATCGAGGATTGGGCAGACTAGTCGACGGCCATCTCTTTATCCACCTCTTCCAGGTCCAGGCTCTCCATGTCGACGCCAGTAGGATGCTTGACCAGGTACCTACGGAGAAGCTCAAAGCTTTTGAAGTACCAACTAAAGAGCACAGTATTGTACTCGTCAGTGGTCTGAAAAGCCTCAACGGATCTGGCTGCAATTGTCTTAAGCGATTCCTTGGCGCTTTGAAGCTGCTCATCCTTTTCCAAGTTCAACTGACGTTCAACTCTAAGATCATCGCCTAGGGCCTTAACCTTCTCCTTCAAGGAGGTAGCTTCATCCATAGAATCAATGAGGTTCTTCTTCCACTTGGAATTTTCCCCCTCCAAAGCTTGCATTTTTGATGTAAGAGATGCCAATTTGGCCTCTTGAGTAAGATACTTAGAAGCGATATGCAAACTTTCTCCCAGCACCTAAAAAGAAGTTCAAAATCGTCAGTTAAAAAAAAAAAAAAAAAAGGGTGCTTGTGGGAGAAGCAGAAATACTCTACCTGAACAAGCTTGTGGACGTGGCCACTCGCGACGGTGTTAAATGGAACCCCAGAGAAGACCCTCAAGTCATCAGCCGTCACAACGCTGTGGGCCCTATCTACTGCCAGCCTCTCGTCCCCCCAGATAGTAGACAGGCGGGAATCCACCTTCTTCTTCTCCTTGTTTGACACGTGCGGCCTTTTAGAGACGGGGGTAGGGAGCTCTTCAATCGAAGTAGACGGTGAAGCGGTCCTCGTCGTCTCGGTGTCGGAAATGAGGGGAGTGACGGAGGGTGTTGGAGTGATGGAAGGACCCCTCCCAGTCACACGCATGGTCTTCTTTCCTATACTCGACAAGGGCTCGTCTTTTTTCGCCCTCATCTTCGCATACATGTCCTTATTAAATTTGGACGCCATCTCTGCAAGACGAGAACACTTACTCCCGAAGAAAGATATATATGTAAAAGGAAAAAGAAAGAGGGAAAAGAGGGTCAATACTGACGAATCTAACACTTACTCTTTTTTCCTTCTATGTCAAGGTTACGCAAGATGAAGGCAGAGGGTTTGGGCCCAAGGCAGTAAAAGGCGAGAGTCCTGGGATCAACAAGATCGTCCCAACTCTCGATCGCCTTTCGCACTCGCTCTTTATACCTGCTTTTGAGCTTAGGTCGTCTCTTAACTGTACCAAAAAAAAAAAATAAAAAAAAAATCAACAGCCATAATGGTAAGCACAACAGAATTTAAAGGACGAAGAGAAATATTGACGCACCTAAAGTCGGGGTTTCCCACCGACGACGCAACCTTGGGAGATCACCCAAAACCTCGCCAGAGGGAGTCTCAAAATCGTCCCCAGATATAAAGAAAAATCTAGACTTCCAATACCTGAAAGAGGACGGTAAATCCTTGACAATCCTAGTTCTCCTTTCCCAGGGCACCAATTCATAGTACCCATGCTCTTTAGATGCTTTTAATCGGTATAGATAAACAAGCTCGTCCACCTTGAGCATGTCCCCGTCATTGGCGGCCAACCAAATCCCCATACAACTCACCAAAATCCTCCATGAGTTGGGCATAAGCTGCCCGGGAGCAATACTGAACCGGTCTAAGAGCTCCATAAGAAAAGGATGGACCGGAAACCTCAATCCACAGACGAAGGCAGATTCGTAGAAACAAACCTCCCCAGGGAAGAAGTGATAGGCCCGACCTTCCTTATTAGGCAGACGAACCCTAACCCGTTCTGGGTACTGAAACCTATCCTTAAATCTACATAGCGTATCGGCCTCCAGCCCACACTCCTCCTCAAGAGCATAAAAAGCCCTAACCTCTCGAGGAGTAGAAACGGCTGTATCTTCCTCCGCTGGGTTACCGCTAGACGATAACCCAGTCTCGAGCTCACTGGATCTAATCTCAGACATATTTCTCCCCTCCTTCACCAAATTATCAAACCAATCAATTGACTGACGCAGTAAGGGTAGTAGATCAGCCAATACAGCGGTTAGGCAATTACCTTTGTGAACAAAGTTCTTAAGGTGTGGAAAATTTCCCAACGACCGCCCTAGTCGAGCAAAAAGAAATGAGATTGAGGGGCAAGCTATCCTAATCTCAGAACTACTGACCATGGGAAAACTAGAAAACACAAAAAAAAAAAAAAACCAGAGAAAAGTCTAAAAACCCCGATACCCAGAAAGCCAAACACAAAAAAGAAGAAGAAATGGGGGAAAATCAGAAATCTACCACAATATGTACAGACAAAATGAGAAAGGAAGTGGAAAGAAAAACATACCTCGAAGAAGAAAACTACCACACGGCGCACCGGTTGTAGAAAGAAGGTTGGCGAAGAAGATGCCAAGAGAAATGATTGAAATTTTTTTGAGAAAAGTGAAAAGGGAAAATGAGAAGGAAGGAAGTTTAAAAACTAAGATTATTGGAAACTGAAAAACCAGCCGGAAGCCCAATAGTCCCAACAATTGGAGCATTAACTCCACTGGTCAGAATGTGCCACGTGGGCTGCGACCCAGAGAACGCCGCCACTGCACATTTAATACGGAGTGAAGCCCCAAGAGTCACTTACTTTCAGAAAACCTTTCATATTCTATGATCGTCATGCCTGGACGACCACAGAATCGGGGGGCAGCTGACAGGACTGACGAATTCATTTACCGAAGACGAAGTCCGTAATACAGATGAGCATATCCCTAGACGAGCAAACTGGTACCCACATCATTGACGAAGGCAAGAATACCATTCAATGCAGCACAATCATACCCAGGGCGGTTACAAGGCCAGCTGTATGAACTGTTGGAGCACATTAAGGTCCCATTACGCAGCACCAAACGTTACCAGAAGGAGCATTAAGACCTCCATAACTACTCCAACGGCTAGAAGCTATGAGAACATATATAAAGCCCACATATCGCCAAGCATAAGGTACATACATACAAAACACATAGTAATTTCTTTTGTTCTGATATAGTACACTTTGTTCAAAAGAATTTCTTAAACTAACTTTGACATCGGAGGTGTTGTGGCAGGCACCACACCGGTGACCATCTTTGAGAATACCTTCAATTAGGCTGAAGGCTACTTCCATCTGACCACATTGACTGACGAACTTACGCATCATCACTTATAACACTATTACTATCATAAATAATGAATTCACAGTAGTCTATTGCAATCCAAAGAGTCAAACACTCGAAAAAGTTCAAAACACAGAGAGAGAGAGAGAGAGAGAGAGAGTTGCGATGGTTATTGGTAGATGAGATACTGAGAGGGACGAACATAGCGATGAACGATCTAGACTAGCAGACTTAGGGCAGGAAGGAGACGTTCTCTCTCTAAAACTCTTAGGTTTGCCTTTTTAAAAATAATTTGAGAAAACTCTAGTGTCATTTGCAGGGTTCGACATCAATATTCATTTAGCATTTATTGGGCAATGTAAATCGTTTTAATGATGGAGTATATAATTGCGAGATAATAATACTAGTGTTGGCCAAGGGCCCTCCGATGATAAAGTCAGTTCAAGGTGAAATGATTCACTTGCTTAAATCAGGGAGCAAATATGGCTAAGAGTTGTGAGTATGAAATTGTGTACCTCTCTCTCTTTGGTTTGTGTGGGTTTTATAGCCCTTGTGTTCATTGTCTGGATGAACATATGCATTTATGGGATATGGAGCTGTTGGCAATAATGGTTGGCTTTTATTGTCTGTCAATGGCTATTCGTCTGTTGGTGTCCGTACGTTACTCCTTAACTGTTTTATGCATTTAATGTCTTTTATGGTTTCGTCCATCATTGATGTCCGGCCGTTACGCCTTGCATTGAATAGCATTTCTTTTATTTGTCGAGAGATGGACAATTTTGATAAATTAATACTCATCAAATACCATGGCCATCTATAGAAACTCTACCCCAAAACAGATTGTGGAGGCAGTAAGATGGTAATATATGTAAGTAAAAAAAAAAAAGTGTAAAAAAAAACATTATTTTAGGGAATACTTATATAATTTAAACTCAATTAAAAAAAAAGTGTAATAGACATATGTAAGTAACAATATTAGAAGAAAAGGTAAAAAAAGAGATTTGAAGATATAATGTATAATGCATTGTTGTCTTATCATTTGGCATATGTTACTGACTTCACAGTGATATATACAAACAATGAGGGTTAGTGCTGGGGAAATTAATAAAATAATTTGTTTGTGTACATCAATTCATGTGTTTAGAGAGAATGAACAATACAAATAGGAAGAAAATGTAGTTTAAGAAGGTATTCACATGTTTAAAGAGTTCGAACAATACAGATATGAAGAAAATGCAGTTTATGATGCAAACATTAATCTAAATGGTAACCTAGAAGGAATATGTTGTTTTGGTTTACTTGGTTGCAACTTGGCAAGTCGCAAAGAGGTCGCAATAGCCATACCAGACAATCTTCATTCTTTATCTAGTTACCTTGTGTTAATTGCAGGCTGGCAAGTCTCAGAATGCAGTTTCGACCAAACTTTGACTAGGCTTAAGTACATTCGACCAAAAATACATTTTCCCCATAAAAACACATCAAAAAAAGAAAAAACAATTGTAAGCAAATTTGGCATGGAATCAAGCCAAAAAAAAAAAATATGGACTTAACAAAATCCAACAACACATTTGAAATGAAACCACATGGGTCTTGATACATTCAACTTTACTAGATACCCAAAAATGACTATTCTAGCACATGGCACAAAAAATACCATTATTTACAAGAAAGATGCTCATATGTGATAGGCATCTGTGCCTAATTATTAGGAAGACAAACTCTAATTTGCTAATGAGACAATAGACTTTTCTTCGTACCACTATGCAAGTTAGATTCAATTACTTTTGTATGTTTGTACAAGTTTCTCCCTACCACATCAAATTTCTCTTCAACACCACCTTTATAGCTCTCTACCACTTTTGTTTTAGTCAGGTGTAACAAACGTTCATGACAAAGAGAAAATTAGTCCAAAAACCTCCAATTATAGTTTATTAAGGCAGGAAACTAAAAAACAATTAAAGAGAATGACAAAAAATTCACCACAAATCCGTATAAGTAATTTTAGAAAGGGCATCATAATAGAACAACAATCATAAGCAATCATCATGTCAAGTTTTGACATGGTCCGCCTAATGTGAGCATAAGTGGCGAAGATTATAGCGTCAAGTTTGCAAATATGCAAGCAACAGCCCAAATCAATAAAATGTAATTCGTTTTTTATTTGAGAATTGTTTATTTTAAAAGGCTAAATTTGGGATTATACATCACGACAGAAATGATCTTTATGCTTATTTATTGCGAAATATTTTCTGCCTTCTTAAGAAGAGTGATTCATAATTTTGTAGATCATACTCGGTCATTTCTCTTTTATGGTCTTCCTTTACACATAAGTTCATTAAATTATGCACCCGTTGGTTGCATATCATGTTCCTACACTTGGTGTTGGACATAATATATAGTATGCAAATTTCACATTGATGGAGATTGAATAATTCCTTTACCATATATCGGTTAGTTTAATGAAAACTTAACCAATCCTCAACTGTAAGAAGATTGGTACACAACCAACCAACTAAATCGGCACTAATCTTAACAACTAATTAACTCAAATTCTCTTCAATACAAACAACACCAAAATCAATATGTGACTCATATTTTACCTTATGAATCACAAGACTATAGTGGACACAGAGTAAGCCAAAAGAACTTTTGATATTGTTCACGAATCCTGAAATTGTTTGAAGTTTCTCCTTATTTAAAAGTCATAATAAGAAAAAGTTTTGGTACTCATTTATTTTCGTTTTTGAGTCACTTATTTCCTTGCTTAATTTCATCACCATCTTGACAAGACTCGTACTGAGATATTTGCTGTACATTAGCATTTTTTACAGCAAATGGATTGTGTTGATAATTGGTTTGTGATTAGATTTATTGTCATCGATAAGTATAGTCTAATACTTATTAGATTTCAGAACTTAGGCATCAACAATTTCTAGAATTACAATTAATTGGTGTTGCACATACTATACTTTATGCAAATTTCACATTGATAGAGATTGAACAATTCCTTTGCTATACTTCTATTAGTTTGATGAAAATTTAACCAATCTTCAACCATAAGAAGATTGATACACAGCCACTCAAATTCTCTTCCATACAAACAATACCAAAATCGATATGTGACTCATATTTTGCCTTATGAATCACAAGAATATCACGGACACAGAGTAAACCACAAGAACTTCCGAGATTGTTCATGAATTCTGAAATCGTCTGAAGTTGCTTATTATTCGTAAGACAAAATTAAGAAAAAGTTTTGGTACTCATTTATCTTAGTTTTCGAGTCACTTATTTCTTTGCTCAATTCCATCACCATCTTGACAAGACTCGCGGTGAGACATTCACTGTACATTAGCATTTCTAACCACAAATGGAGCGTGATGATAATTGATTTGCAATCAGATTCATTGTCCTTGATAACTATAGGCCAGTACTTATCAGATTTTAGAACTTGTGCATCAGCAATTTTTAGAATTACAGTAGAATTGGCGTTGCACATACTAAACTTTATGCAAATTTCACATTGATGGAGATTGGAAAATTCCTTTACTATACTTCTATGAAAGAAATATAATTGGGAAAATGAAAAACTGATTTGTATTGACTTAGTTTATGCCTTATATACATTAGTTTCACTAGCCACCAATAACAGAAACGGTTAAGCCTAATAACAGAATAACAAACTCTCTCACGTGCCTTACTTCCACTCACGTGTCAACACTTATAACAGAAAACAACAAAAGCTACAAGTCGTTTCTACTTATGATACAAATATAAATGCTAAACTACAACAGCTTAATCTTCACACATTTTATCTTGGACATCTGCTACTTCTTCTGATCTCCATGCTTACATACACTGCCTTGATCTTGATACTCCCCCTCAAGATGGACGTTAGGTTGATAAATGTTGATAAGTCCCATCTTGGATAATAGTTCTGAAAACTGTTTATGACTTAAGGCCTTAGTAAGCAGGTCTGCTAACTGAGACTGAGTTCTAACATGAATCAGCTTGACAACCTTCTCCAACACTTTATTCCTTATAACATGGCAATCAATTTCTATATGCTTCGTTCGTTCATGGAAAACAGGGTTAGTACCTATGTGGAGAGCTGCCTGGCTGTCACAGAATAGCAGTGCTTCTCTACTGTGATTGACCTGAAGATCCTTTAGCAAATAGAGAATCCAAACTATTTCACAAGTGGAAACTGCCATTGCCCTGTATTCCGCTTCTGCAGAGGATCTGGAAACAGTAGACTGTTTCTTTGATTTCCAGGAAACTAAAGAATCTCCAATGAATATACAATATCCAGTGACTGACTTTCTGGTATCTGGACATGAAGCCCAGTCCGAATCTGTAAAGCCTTTCACATGCAACTCTGATTTGGCTGAGAAGAAAATACCTCTGCCAGGTTCATTTTTCAAGTACTGCAGAATCTTCAGTGCTGCTTCAAGGTGTGGTTTTCTTGGTTTAGCCATAAATTGGCTCAACTTGTGAACTGCAAATGTAATATCTGGTCTAGTGATGCTTAAGTATAGTAGCCTTCCCACCAACCTTCTATACTGCCCTGGGTCATCAAGTAATAAACCTTCATGATTGCTGAGTTTGAGATTTGGATCCATGGGAATTTTGACAGGTTTGCATCCAAGAAGCCCTGCATCTTCTAGGATCTCAAGAGCATACTTCCTTTGACACAAGGAGATGCCTTTTTCTGTCCTAGCTACTTCCAAACCAAGGAAATATCTTAATGCACCCAAGTCCTTTAACTGAAATTTCTCATTCAGCATCACCTTAAACTGATCAACCTGCTCCTTATCATTGCTGGCTATGAGCACATCATCAACATATACTAACAAAACAATGAATGAATCTCCTTGTTGCCTGGTAAAGAGTGAGTAGTCTGCCTTGGACTGAATAAACCCAAGCTGAATCAGTGTGCTTGAAAACTTTGAGAACCACTGTCTTGAGGCTTGTTTAAGGCCATAAAGAGACTTGTTCAGTCTGCATACAAGTTGCTCACCATGCTCCCCCTTGCTGTGAAAACCAGGTGGAAGAGCCATGTACACTTCTTCATGTAAGTCACCATGAAGAAATGCATTGTTAACATCAAGTTGGCTAAGGAACCAGCCTTTCACAGCAGCCACAGCAAGCACACACTTCACAGAAACCATTTTGGCAACAGGACTGAAGGTTTCAAGGTAATCCAATCCTTCCTTTTGAGTGAAACCCTTTGCAACCAGCCTAGCTTTATATCTTTCAATAGACCCATCAACTTTGTATTTAATCCTATAGACCCATTTGCATCCTATAGGATTTTTATGATGAGGCAAAGGAGTGACAGTCCATGTGTTATTGGCTTCCAAGGCAGCAATTTCAGTATCCATGGCAGCTTGCCACTTAGGATCAACCACTGCTTGTGAGAAAAACTGTGGTTCTGTGTTGGTACAAATTGAGCAACAAAAGGATTTGTAGGAAGGAGATAAGGTGGCATAGGAGAGATAAGAAGAAAGAGGGTGTGAAGTACCTGATTGGAACTGATTGGCAATGGATGCTGAGGAAACTTGGTTACAATGATAAGCCTTAAGATAGGATGGAGGTTTAGAGATCCTACTAGACTTTCTAGGAGCATCAGAGGGCACACTTGGAACAACAGGAATATCATGATCAAGAACATCAGTAGCAAGATGATCAAAGGCATCAGGAAAAGCCTGGTCATCTGTGTCAAGATCATGATGAATTTGGATGAAAGAATCAGCACTGACAGAGGGAAGAGAATCAGCACTGACAGAGGGAGCAGAAGCAAGAGGAATATGGGAAATAGAAGGAAAACTGGGCAATGGAATTAAGGCAGAAGAAGTAATAGGATGATTTGAATCAAAAGGAAAAACCTTTTCATGAAAGATGACATCTCTAGAGATGAAAATAGAGTGAGATTGAAGGTCAAATAGCTTGTAACCTTTGATGTTAAAAGGATATCCTAAGAAAACTGCCTTCCTAGCTCTAGGAGTGAATTTATTCTTATGGGGGTTGACATTAGTAGCAAAGCAGAGGCAGCCAAAAGTCCTAAGGTGAGAATAAGAAGGAATTTTGTTGAACAACACCTCATATGGGGACTTATTTTGTAGAAGAGGAGTGGGGAGTCTATTAATCAAATAGACAGCAGTGAGCACACAATCTCCCCAGAAAACAAGAGGAAGCTTGGACTGAATTTGTAAAGCCCTGGCTGTTGCTAGAATGTGCTGATGTTTTCTCTCCACAACTGAATTTTGTTGTGGAGTGTAAACACAGCTTTGTTGATGAATGATACCGTTGGAATTGTAAAATTCAAACATGTTAAATTCCAAAGCATTATCAGTTCGAAGGGCTTTAATTCTGGTTTGAAATTGAGTGTATATCATATTGTAAAAAGAGATAATCAAAGGTCTAACCTCGGATTTATTGTTCATGAGAAAAACCCAAGTGGCCCTAGATGCATCATCAACAATTGTAAGGAAATATTTATGACCAGCAGTAGTAGAAACAGAAAATGGCCCCCAAACATCCATGTGAATAAGATCAAAGGAATGAGCAGCTCTTTTATTATCAAAAGGAAAAGGTAATCTCTTTTGTTTGGCCAAAGGACATACAAGGCAGTCTTTAGTACAACAATTTTGTAAGAAAGGATAAAGATGACTTAAAGAATGAACTTTCATGTCCGAGGGATGTCCTAATCTAGAATGCCATAGAGAATACAAATTGGCATGAGAAACAGTAGAAGAAAAAGCAGTGAAAGAACTGAGCTTATTTTGTAAGAAGAAATCATTAAGAGACTTGGAAGCTTGGGAAAGGCTAGATCCTTGTAACAGATAGAGGCCATCATGCATTTGGCCCATTCCAATCGTGTTCCAAGAGGTAAGGGCCTGTATAAAACAGTAATTTGAAAGGAATACAACACAAAGAGTCTGAGATTGAGTTAAAGCACTAACAGATATCAAATTGAAAGAAAAAGAAGGTACACACAGAACATTGGTTAGGGTAATATGTGGGGAAAGCTTAATTGTACCAATATGAGTCACAAGAGCAGTCTCCCCATTAGGCAATTCAACCACAGTGTGTGCAATTACAGCAAAAGAAGTCAATAAATTCACTGAACAGACTATATGATCTGTAGCACCAGTATCTATAACCCAAGTTTCCACACCAAAAGCCTTTCTATTCACAACTTTAGCAGAAAAGACTGAATGTGGTGAACAAGAAACATTACCTGCTACAGCATTGGATGGCAAAGAAACAGCATTGACCATGTAAGGTTCCTGAGCTGTGGAATTGTGATGAACTCCAATTAAGGATAGAAGCTGCTGGTACTGATCAGGAGTGAATGTAGGTGCTTGAGCAGTGACAATATTTGGGGCATGATTGTGATCAGCATTTGGAGTCAAGCAAAAACCTTGAAACTGATTTGCAGCATGATTGTGATCAGTATTTGGAGCCAAACAATGACCTTGAAACTGATTTACAAGGGTTGAAACTTGATGAGCCATCATATTTATGTTCTTGAATTTGTAACCCGGGGGAAAACCATGGAGTTTGTAACATTTATCCACAGTGTGACCTAACTTTCCACAATGGGTACATAAAGGTCTTTCCTTTCCTCTTGAATTATTGCCTGAGCTCTTGGTAGCCAAAATTGTAGACTCAACTCTAACAGAATTTGTAACTGATTTTTGCATTTCTTCTTGAACAAACAAAGAATGAGCCTTATTAACAGAAGGCAATGGATCCATGAGGAGAATTTGTGTTCTAACCTGAGAAAACACATCATTGACTCCCATAAGGAATTTCATTGTGGCTTCTTTGGCTTGAAGATCTTTCAATTTCTGATTGATGTTGCACACACACTTGCCACAAGTACATTGGGGAAATGGACTTAGATTCTGAAGCTGATCCCACAAGACTTTAAGCTGAGTGAAGTAGTCAGTGAGTGATTGTTCTCCCTGATGAGTCTCAGCTACTTGTTTCTGGATGTTGAAAATCTTAGTGCCATTTCCTTGACTGAATGTATCTCGGAGCTCAGTCCAAATTTCAAGTGCAGTATCCCTGTATATAATACTACCTTGAAGCTTTGGTGACACTGAGTTAATGATCCACGTACCAACAATGTTATCAGCACGAATCCACGCTTGAATTGCAGTAGATGAATTCAACAATGGAGAAGAGATGGTAATGGAACCGTCTATAAAACCAAGTTTATTTTTGCCAATCAAAGACTTCCTTACTGACCTTGCCCAAGCAGAGTAGTTTTCTTCTCCAATTAAAGGCTGAGAGGTAAGAACAGCACCTGGATTTTCTCCAGGATGTAGAAACAGAGGATCGCTGAAAAGATGTGAGTTTTGCGAAGAAGATGATGATTCAGTGGTGGAAGCGTTTGCATCTGTTGTGTTTGCCATTTAAGAGAAGAAAAGAAAACTTCGAAAGAGTAAGAGAAGCTTGAAGATAAGCAACAATGGCGGACAAAGGTGTAAGAAAATTCCCAAATGTCGAACCCTAGAATTTTGAGTTTCTAGAGAGCTCTGATACCATATGAAAGAAATATAATTGGGAAAATGAAAAACTGATTTGTATTGACTTAGTTTATGCCTTATATACATTAGTTTCACTAGCCACCAATAACAGAAACGGTTAAGCCTAATAACAGAATAACAAACTCTCTCACGTGCCTTACTTCCACTCACGTGTCAACACTTATAACAGAAAACAACAAAAGCTACAAGTCGTTTCTACTTATGATACAAATATAAAGGCTAAACTACAACAGCTTTAGTCTTCACACATTTTAACTTAGAACACCTGCTACTTCTTCTGATCTCCATGCTCACATGCACTGCTGTGATCTTGATAACTTCTGTTAGTTTGATGAAAACTTAAACAATCCTCAACTGCAAGAAGATCGATATACAACCAACCAACTAAATTAGCACTAATCTTTGATAATTGGTTTACGATCAGATTCATTGTCATTGATAACTATAGTCTAGTACTTATCAAATTTTAGAAATTGGGCATTAGCAATTTCTACAATTATAGCTTGTAAATCTATGGAAAAAGTATTATGTAAATGTGTATTGTTTACATGATCAAATATTGATTAGACGTTAGTCGTAGGAACAACAACATTCGTAAAAGCTCCACTGGGTGGCTTTCTTTTTATACTCCCAACACTTCCCTTAATACCTCTTTGGACATCATGTTGTTACGAAAATGTGATTGCAGCTCTTCAATTATAACATTCAACAAGTTCTTCTCTATCATTTTTTTTTTATCTTTCAAATAATCCTTCAAGACTTGTTTTGTCTCGATTTGAGGAAGAGGCTTTTACGCTTTTTTTCAAAGTTCTCTCGCATTACTACCTCTCTTCTCAATATATATATATTTTATGCAAGGAATCTTGAATTTCATGTTTGAACTCAAGAATCTGGCATTTTCCTGTTAGCATTTTGAGTTCTTTGGAATTTACTGATTCTTGAATTTGGGTTCTATCTTGTGGGGCGTTCTCGTCAAGACCCAAATGATCTTGGAAAGGATCCGTCGGGTTTGGAATTAATAAAGCGTAGTCACACACCTTTGTCACCTCCTTGAAGGAGCTTAATGTAGTAGGATGGATTTGGGCTACTTGTAAAAGCAAGTTTGCATGAAAAGAGAGAGCACAAGTGAGTTGAGTGAAAGCTTCACTGCTTGCCAGAAGAACTCAATGAAACTCTCAAGGTGTTTGAGTTTATGCTCACTGGGACTAATAATGGTGGATGCTGCCTTAATGTGAACAGCAACGAGCGTAAGGTACGCAAAGGAAGTGTTTGACTACTGCCAAGATATGGTGGACATAAGGAGTTCTATAGAGTCAAGAACTCCTTATGTTTTGGCCATCAAGAAAAAGATCAAGCGCTTCATTACAGTACTTGTAGATGGTGTATGTACCTAGTGCCAGCTTAACACATTTTGTGGCTTAAGTGAGACCTGTTATGAAGAACTATAATTAGTTTCTTCCAATATCTCAATTGTAGTACTCTTTAAACACCTCTTTGCAATATCAACTTTAGTCTTGATTGAATTGGTTTCTTTGTACCAATACCACTATGATCATGCCAAAACTATGCAATATTAACTATGTTATTGGCATGTTAAATTTTTTTAATGGAAAATATGGTCACATTTTTATGAAAATTTTTCATATGTGTAGAGTATTTTGAATATAAAATAAAAAGTTTTAAAAACTTGTAAATGCTAAATGATGTTGTTTTCATTAAATAACTCAATTCAATTTCAAATAGATTCTTTTCATACCATGCTCAAATTCACGGTTCACAAAAATAATACCTAGTCTAGGATCGACTCAACAAATTTTTGAGCCAAGTGCAAATATAAAATGTATTGTAACTTAATATTTTATAAGTGAAACATGAATTAGAAATTTATATAATTTAATACATTAATTGAGTTATTTTCATATATTTATAAAGCGTATTTTAAAACTTTTAATTCTTAAAATAGCGAAATAATCAGTATCATAATAAATACCATCTTTTAAATTATCACCGCCTCTCTTGGCAATGTTGGACTTTAGTTATAGAACAATAGATTTTCAGTAATTAATGCTAATTTTAATTTTGATAGAAAGAGAAGGGAAGAGTAAATTTTTTGGAGCATTAAAATTTTTTACATTCTTAAACTACTGCCAACGTAGTAAAACATATTGGTAAAATGTTGAACATTTGAAAAGAGTATAATATTTAAAAAATAATTTTTATTTATTAAATTCTTAGGCCATAATTAAAATCTTTGCATCACAGGACAGATAGACAAGATATTCTATCAGCCAAGAGAGGATTAAAAAAAAAAAAAAAACTCTAAGACAAATAAATTAAATCTATAGAACACCTTCTTCAATTTGAGGGACTTAGGTCATTGCCTAAATGTTCTAATGGTTGAGTCACCCCTGCATGTACCATTGTTGTTCATATCGGTCTAGGGCGGTGATGGAGTCAAAGTCAGGCCTTCCATTTTGGAGGGAAATTGAGAGATTTTTTTGTTGATTTTTGGGTTCTGGTTTGGAGAAACTTTCTTGATTTGGGTTGGGGGAAGTAATTAAGGTTGAAATAGGTTTTGGGTTGTGAGGGTAAATAGCAATAGGGAAAGAAAAACAATTCAACTCAATTAAAACACAATTAGGTGGCTAGTTTGTTTCTCAAAAAAGAATCAAGTGGGTTAGTCCCACATCGGTTGTCTAGGTGTCTGTCTTCCCCTTTAAAGCCTTCATAACGTACTCAAGAGTTACCGGCTTTTGTGTACGTTGAGTTGTGTGATATTAAAGGTTCATTCCCCTTACCCCTGTGTGTGTGTATTGGTTTGCTGTTTCTCAAAAAAGGTGGCTAGTTTAGTGAAATAGGAACCTGAGCAACTCTTTTGGAGCATGGCTGAAAAATATGGATAAAGTGAACAATAATAAAAGCCTACACCAAAAAGGAAAATTAAAGAAATAGCCCAACAGAACCAAAACCCAATATAGGAATTTGAACCTTATCCATGAACACTCCACAGTTCTCACTTTATGTAATTTAGACCGAGTACAGGTCGAGTTGGGTTCAAAGCCCACCGGACCTGATAAAATCGAGTTGGCTGATGAGGAGTCCAAACTTGCCTGAAAATTCGATTTTTTTTTTTTTTTTTTTGATAAACTGAAAATTTGAGTTGACCTGCCTGTAAAGTCTATTACTTTATTTGGTTATCAGGTCCTTGTGTTTATTTTTATTTTTTCACTTCCAACTTGTTTTGGGATATTTTTTTTGGTGTTAAATTACGTATTTGGTCCATTATTTTTACACTATTTGACAATTTGGTTTTTGACTTTTCAAATATGTTAATTTAGTGCTTAATCTTTCAATATTGTGTCAAAAATCAAAATGGTCCGTGATCTTAAGTAAGGCATAGAAAATGCTAATGTGACTAATAGTCAAAATAAAATATTGTGAGTGAATTACACTTCTCTCTCTTAAGGTTTGGAGAATAAAATATTTTTAATTGTTTTTTCCCTTCAAGTTTAAGGTGGAATGTCATTTTTCTAATCCTCAAAGAAAAATAGTATAATTACCCTAAATATTATTTTCATGTTACATGGATTGCCAGGTCAGCATAACCTTAAAAAAAAACATGATAAAAAAAGTAAGTAACTTTACGGGTTTGGATCAAAATGCCTAACACAGTCGCACAATTTGGGATTTCTTATGGGCAGAACCATTATCAAACAATTGCCAAAATCTCTTGTATAAATAAAGAGTGTGATTCCTTGAATTTTACCAAAGCAATTAACTACCAGGACACAGCTACAACATCTGAAATTAGAAACCTCATTAGATAGATCCACACAAAATAACTCATAGTTAGGAAGAATCACAATTCCAAAACAGTTCCACAACAAACAAATTACGACAAGAATCACAAAATAAAAGTCAATCAACCAAAAGGTAAGATGAAATTAATACATGGTGAAAATATTAAAAACCAAATACGTAATTTTTTTTGTGTGGATGTTTTGGGCTTTGAGCCTTTTTTTTTTTTTTCCAATGTTGTTTTATGACTTTTATTTATTTATTTTTATTCCTAAGTCGTTTTAGGCTGTTTGGGGGCCTTTCCCAGGTTGTTTTGGGCTTTGGGACTTTTTTTTTTTTTCAAGGTTGTTTGGGGATATTTTCTTCTGACATGGCAACTTCTCACAAACTGTCAAACTGTCTAAGAGAGCATTCCTTGTAGATTCTGTAAACAGTTGGTTCAGTTATGCCAAATTTCTGGCTTTTTGTAAACTTTCCTCTCAAATGATTTAATTCTGGGTAATGGCAATTTTTAAGTAGAAATTATTTGAAGTTGCTTATCAGTATCACCATTCTTTCCGGACAACAATGGCTCTTTGTATGCCATGTAGTTAGCTTTTTAAGGTGATAATTATAAAGGTTTAATAACAAGAAGAGAAAGTATCCTGTAAATTTTTTTTTAAGAAAAGAGAAAGCATCCTGTAACTGAATATTTAGTCATGAAAACAAAATAAACTAATTAAGAGACAATAAGATAATGAACAAATAGGCCCTTTTGGATATACACACTCTCAGTTTCTTTAAGACATTCTCCCCTCTTCCTATGTGTGTGTGTGTGTTAAGATAATGAACAAACATTTAATAAAAAGAAATCAAAACAATTTACATGCACTATCGTCTTGTCTAATTCACATGGAAAATAATTACCTATTCATAATACATCTGTGACTGAATTTTTAGTCAATGAAAAAAAAAAAAAAAAACTAATTAATGGACAATAAGTGTTAAGATAAAAAAGGTAGTTATCAACTTTTTTTTTTAGTTTGGTTAAAAATTGTTACACACACTTCATTATACACACATTTTTTGAACTGAAATTGTGAGTTAAAGACATGATTTCAAAATTGAAATCTTATCTTTAATTCATAATTTTAGTTCAAAAAAATAGATGTGTAACAAGAGGTGTGTAATAAACATTGCAGTATTCGGATCAATCAAATCACAAACTCTAGCATCATTTTCAATATATAAGAGGGCTTGGCTGTAAAATACAGTGAGCCTTTTATCCCTTGTCACTGTAATTTCTTGACAATACCCCACTCTCCAACAGGTTCCCCTTTGAAGTAGTGGCTTGGCAGCTAAAATATTTCTCCAAGCAAATGAGCTTCCTGGTCAATCCGTAGCTTCAAGGAAGTAACAATTCTCAAAGTGTTTTGCCTTAAAGCATTTGTACAACAAGGAATCTTTAGCATGTAAAAAAGTTTTCATCATTGTTTTGCAAGCATAGCCATTCACATTAGTTTGTCTAACATTTTCTGTCTATTTTAGTATAAAAACCTAATTTTTCTATTTTACACCATTATTTTTTAAAAACACCCACTATCTAATATACACTTTATTTATTTAAATAATATTTTTTAATTATTTTATTAATATCTCTCCCAAAATTATAACATCGAGCCTTAGCCATTATTTCAGAGAGAGAGAGAGAGAGAGAGAGAGAGAGATTTTTTTTTTTTTTTTATATGAATTCTATCACTATCTTGGTCTAACAGATTTTCACTTGCTTTGTGAAACTATAGCTTATGAGCACTAGTAATCTAGAGTATACTTTATTTATAGAATCATTAGAGTATATTTTGTGGTAAATTACTAATTATTCTAAAAGTTTAAGCTATTAGAAAATGATGAATTAATCATTTTTTTTAATTAAATTATAGTTTTTTAATGTGTTGATCATAATCATTTTTTTTTAAATATTATGTCTTTGTCAGAAGTTTTTAGACTAATCATGGGTTTTGGATAATTGTGAATATGTTAGTTGTTCCCTTCATATGTCAATGGTTGTATGTTGGACAAAGACAGAATGGTTCCTGATTAAGTTGATACGATTTTAATAAGATATGAAAAAAAAAAATCGTATTTAAAAAAAAAATATAGTTATATAATTGACATGCAGTAAGTTGAAAAAAAAGAAAAAATCTATCCATTTATAATTTTGTTTTTCTTTTACTCAGTACCTTTATCGAAGAATTTAGTCTTCAAGCCTAGCTCACTTTCCACATTGTTGAAAAAGAGTACAGTAGGACACGGCTTAACTGCTGGCTTAAAGTTTTGTTTTGAGAAACAAACATACCACCTTAAAGTTTTTTTTTTTAATATTTTATATTCCTTTCCTCAGTAGTTCAATTTAGACATTTATTATAGTGTGGACTGCTTTATTTCTTTTTAGAGGAAATGGATGACCAATAAAATAATGCATGTAGTAATTTTCGCTAAAAATTTTATCCGTTTTCTACATTTATTGTTGATCTTATATTTTTCTAATCATGGTCCACTCTCTACTTAATTCTCCCCCACACCCCCCCCCCCCCCCCTTCTTTTTTGTCAAGCATAACTCGGTTGTTGAGGAAGGCTTTAGGTTTCATCAGAAAAAAGAAAAAAAAGAAAAGAGGAAGGCTTTAGGAGCAACGTATTTCCGCATTGTGAAAAGAAGATAATAGGATGCTGAGTAATTTTTATATTCGGTTTTCAAGATATCAATTTTTTCTTTTTACAATATTATTCACAACTATTCAAATGTTGTTCTATTGGGAAATGCTTTGCTTCACGCTCCTATATATTTTAATTGGGTATGAATTTTGAAAATCTAACCGTTGAACTGTATGTTATTATTATATCTTCTATGCTTGCAAACTTTCAAGAAGATCAAAGATAGTAGCCTCTCAGAGCAATGGCCTTAGGCTTTTTGAACTTCGAAGAATGGTGAGTACTCTCTCTCAGGATAATCTCTCTGTGAGTAGTTATTACACAAGGTTCAAGGTAGTCTAGGATGAATTGGTCAATTATAAGCCAATTCCCTCATGTTCTTGTGGTATTTGCACCTGTGGTTCAATGGCTGCTCGGGTTAAGTATCAAGAAGAAGAGTGTATTATGACTTCCTAATGGGGCTTAATGAATTTTTTGCAACTGTTAGGGGACAAATCCTACTGATGAAGCCCTTGCCTTCACTGAATCAAGTCTTCTCTCTCATCACTCAAGAAGAGAAGCAAAGAAGAGTTGTTTCTAATGCCATTGCAGTTGAGTCTGCTGCTCTCTTCTCTAGAGGTTCTAATACCTCATCTAACAAGGGTAACTATCCAACAAGTTTAATGGTAAAAGGGAAAGGCCAGTTTGTTCACACTGTGGAATACTTGGGCATGTGGTGGACAAATGCTATAAGATTCATGGTTACCATCCTGGGTATAAGAACAAAGGAAAGGGGCACTTAGCCAATTAGGTTTCACTGGGTTCCAATCTGGATAATGCAAATAGTATGGAGGAGTTGACTACAGTGGCTCTTACTTCTTCTCCAACTTATGTCCATATTGCAGGCCTATACCTTGGGATCACAAGGCAATCAAGATTCTCCTCTTGGAACTCACCAAGCTGCCACACTCATCAGTCAAATTGCTCCTGTCACCAAACCCTTGCCATCTGGTATTTTTCACACTGTAGGTACTTTACCTATATCTAATATTGACAGTTTAGATGAACCTGAATGCCTAGACTCTATTACTTCCATGCCTATTTGCTTGCATTCCTCCACCAACTTAGATCACTCAGTTTTTTCTTCTAATCTTGTCATTCCACCTGCCCTTTTACCTAATGAATGGATTATTGATAGTGGTGCTACTGACCACATGGTTCATTCCATTTCATATCTTACCAAAATCACTTTTGTAGCTCACATCTCTGTAAAACTTCCTATTGGTGAAATCTGTTTTAGCCACTCATGTTGGTCAAGTGCAGTTATCATGTGATTTGATTCTTGACAATATGTTGTGTGTTCCTTCCTTTTCATTCAATCTTATCTCCATTGGGAAGTTAACACATTATCTAAGGTGTTGCTGCATTTTTCTATCTCAATTCTGTTTTATATAGGACTTACTCTAGTGGAAGATGATTGGTTTGGGTAGAAAGCATGGTGGCCTGTACATTCTACAGCAAACCAATTCTGCAAAGCTTTCTATCCCAATTCAATTTTCCAATTTCATGCCCACTACCTATCATGTGTTGTACCTCAAGAAGGCACTTTATGGGTTGAAGCAAGCCCCTAGAGCTTGGTATGATCGGCTCACACAATACTTGGTGTCATATGGGTTCACAAGAGGAAAAGCTGATTAGACTCTCTTCATCAAAAGGAAAGATGGCGAGTTGATAGTTGCTCAAGTCTATGTTGATGATATCATCTTTGGGTCGACTAAGGATGAGCTTGTTTATAGCTTCTCAAAACTCATGTAGGCTGAGTTCGAGATGAGCATGATTGGAGAGCTGACTCACTTCCTTGGATTGCAGATTCGTAAACAAGATTCAGGTATATTCCTATCTCAATCTAAATATGCTAAGAATCTTGTGAAAAAGTTTGGTTTGGAATTTGCTAGTTCTGTCAGAACCCCTATGAGCCCAAATGTTAAACTCACTGTTGACTTGTTAGGTAAAAGTGTAGATTCATCTTTATATAGAAGCATGATAGGTAGTCTTCTTTACCTTACTGCTAGTAGACCTGACATTAGTTACAGTGTAGGAGTGTGTGCTAGATATCAGGCTAATCTCAAAGAGTCTCATATGACTGCTTTAAAAAGAATCATAAAGTATGTTAAAACCACTGTTGATTTTGGTGTGTGGTACAGTAAGGACACAAATGATGTCTTAGTTGGGTATTCTGACACTGATTGGGCTAGGAATGCTGATGATAGAAAGAGTACATCGGGGGGTTGTTTTTATGTGGGTAATAACCTTGTCTCCTGGATGAGCAAAAAGCAGAATTTCATCTCTTTATCCACTGCAGAAGTTGAGTACATCGTTGCAGGTAGCTGTTGCACCCAACTTCTATGGATGCAAAAACTCCTCCATGATTATGGTATTTGTCAAGAACATCTCACCATTTACTGTGACAATACCAATGTCATAAACATCTCTAAGAATCCGATTCAACATTCTCGAACCAAACACATAGAGATTCGACATCAATTTATTAGGGAGCTTGTCGAAGATGGTACAGTTACTCTTGAGTTTATTCACACTAATGATTAGAAGGCTGATTTGTTTACCAAACCTCTTGATAGCAAACGGTTTGAATTCCTTCGTCAAAACATTGGTGTTATCTTTATGGATTGATCATTTTCTCTCCTCCTTCTTCCTTATGCATTTGCATCTAGTTTTATGCTTTGCTTTGTTTAACATGTTTTTTTTTTTTGGTTTTCAGTTTTGTTTATTTTTGTTTTTCATAAAAAAAAATTGAAAAATCAGAAAAATACAAAAATAGTGTGTGTTTTGTGTACATTGGTACTTGTGTACCTTGGATAGCCATTGAAACAGAGTTTTCTAAATTTTGTATCTTTTGTAGCTTAGATGAGCATCTCTATGTACAACTAAGCAAGTGAGCTTTGTGGATCTTATTTGTGATGAGTAAGATTAAGTTATTTCTTGTACTTAACACTCGTATCACTTTTTTTGATAGGAAGGACTAAAAAGAAAGGCATAAATAACCATTTCACCACTGTTGCCCACCAATCATGAATGACATTTATGTGTTTCGGCATAGCAAAATTGGAATGTCAAATGCTTAACATAATTGAGAATTTCTTTTCTATCTCTTATATGCCCATGCATGGTTTGCTCAAAAGAAAAATATGCAAAGAAAAATAAAAAGCAAAAAGATCAAAATGCTTTTAAATATTATTGCAAGCAAGTATTCTAGGAGATGTGAGAGTTAAAGGATGTACCTTGAAGGTGATAGTCCCTATCAAACAGTTATATGTTGACATCTTTGCAATTTTGCGATGTTTTTCACATGCAACACGCAATATTCTTTGCTACTTTTGATACATGTGTAGGTACAATGTGATTTGGCCATCACAAGGTTTACATGTGTTAATGTATGCTCATTAAACTGTCTTGACTTATTTTTGAAATATAAAATTGGTTAGACTTGTTTAGTGTGTGTGTGTGTTTTTGGGATCTATGTGTTTAAAATTTTTGTTGAGAGATGATTTTGAGAGATTAAAATGTTGTTTGAATCTTTGGTTGAGTTGCATGGTTGATTGCATTCATATCTGTGTTTTTCCCTTCTTGAAAAACTGGTTTTTAGCAACCTCGACAGATCCTCGACACCTTTCAACACCTGGCTTATCTGTCAAGCTCTTTAGCTACTTTTTATCACAATCTTGACACCTCTCGACAGCAACCTCGATCTAACGAGCAACTTTTTGACCCCTTGATAGATCCTCGACAGCACCCTCGATCTATCGAGATTCCTGTTGCCTTGGACATATGCTCGATAGCAGCATCTATCAAAGCCTTTAAAGCTCAACAGATCCTCGATACCTCTCGATTTGTCGAGAATTACTGAAAGGCTATATAAGGGGCGCTCACGATTCAGATCTCATTTCTCTCATTTTCTCTCGATCTTTCTAGCCTTTTCACCTCCCAAAACCTCTCTCACTCACCTTAAACCTCTTCCTCAAGGTTTCTTCGAGCTTAATCAATTTTTTCGTCACTTGGTAAGTCTCTAATCCCTCATTTTAATGCATTTCATGTTTTAAAACCTAAGTTTTGGGATTTTTGAAAAAATTTGGGGTTTTTCAAAATTGTTGAGGTTTTTGTGAAATTTTTGGGATGGGTTTTGAAGATTTGATCTTAAAAACTTCATACATTGCATCTCATGAGCATTATAATAGTATTGTCATGCATTTAGATGTGTGCAACTGATTGTGTACTGTTAGGTTTGGATTGGGCTGAGCCCATGATGCAATTTCTTTTGCATGTCACATGGTCATGCATTCCCATGTATACGTTCCTTCTTTTCAATATACTTGCTATATTTGAAGTGTATTTGGGACTTTTCTTGGGACTTTTCTGATTGTCTTCTCTCTCTCTCCCTCCCTCCGTTTACGTTAGTCTGCTTCTATGGCACCCAAACTTAAATACACTTCGTCTCGAAACCCTTTTCGTTTCGGGGCATCCACTTCTGCTGAGACTACTCCATCTCATGTCCGGTTCCGTGATGAGAAGGCCAAATCAGACTTCTTTGAGAACTTTTCCCGACGAGGCATTCATTCTGAACGCCAAGTCATCCTGTCGGATTTCTCCAACACTGACCTTCCCACTGTCATCTACAGTAGGGGATGGGGGCCACTATGTGACACCCCAGTCACTTGTCCGTCCGTGCTGATTTAGGAATTCTACTTCAACATGCATGGATTCGATTTTTCAGTACCTTATTTCATTTCTCGTGTTTGAGGTACGCGCATTGTTGTCACACCAGAGATTGTCTCTGATGTGCTTCGTGTCCCCAGGGTGGAGTTTCCTGACTACCTTGGTTATGATCGTCTTAAGACAGTGTCTAAAGACAAGCTTTTCTCTTCTTTTTGTGAGTGACCATCTGATTGGGGTGAGCATTAGTTCACTTCATGTTCGGGCTTTGCAAAAGGCCCTCATTTCCTTAACATGGTCATGACTTTTGTACTTCATCCCCTCTCTCACTATAACTCTATCACTGAGCTCCGTGCTCATTTTTGCTCTCTCTTTTAGAGAACCTTAGTATAGACTTTCCCTCCCACTTCATTCTTTCTATTCTAGATGTGTAGAGGGATTCGGCGACCCATGATAAGCTCATCTTCCCTTCAGCTATCACGAGACTTCTACGCCATTTTGATGTTCCTTTTCCCTCTTCCGATCCCTTTCATGTCATGGGTGCTATAGATGCTGGTACCGTTAAACGCAGCGAGGCACATCTATGTTCTCGATGGTCTAGATCGACTGCCACTCCGGCTCTTTCTACTCCATCCACCTCCGCTCCCTCTTCCTTTGTGGGTGGAGTGACTCTGGATACGATCATGGCCTAGCTTCTGCGCATGGATGCTCGCCTTGACACTCTCACTGATGAGTTGTGTCAGGTGAACACCCGTGTTGGCCGTATTGCTAGACGGCAGGCTCACCTTGGTGGCTTTGTGGAGTCTCCCTCTCCTCCTCCCGAGGTATCTGAGGACGACGAGGCATTTGAGAACGACGACTCCGACGATGATGATGATGATAAGGATGGAGATGCTAGCTCTTCCAGCGCTGATGAGATGTTTACTTGACACTCTTACCCTTTTTCACTCATGACAAAAATGGGGAGTAGTTTTGGATATGAGAGTAGTCATACTCAGGGGGAGAGTTAGTATAGGACCATTTTGTTAGGGAGAGTGTTTATATGAGGGATGTAGTGAGGATTTGATGTATCTTTTTCTTTTCTTTCTATTGGAGATACATTATTCTTGTACATGGGTCTTGTGACCATTATTGACATACATTGTACTTATTTTCTTTATATGTTGATGTATGTTTCTTTTCACCTACCCTTACATGTGTTGTTTCTTTTCTCTCTTTATGCACATGCTTCTTATTACTTGTATGCAATCTATTATTTCTGTTTCACATAAAGATGCCTTGATGAGTTTTGTTTAAAGTGTTTCAGAAATACAGGTTGTCAAAGTCTACTTTCCATAAACTCTCTTCTTGCAAAGTTTTTCAAGAGTTTGTGTTAGGATGGATTTTATTGTATTCAACAAGTGAATATGAGTTAAGTGATTTATGACTTCTCTGATATGTTCATTTGTTTGTTGTGGTTTTGTCATGGATTGCCAAAATGGGAGATTGTTAGGACATATGTGTTTCACATGTTTAGGAACATATGTCACTATTTTATGTAATTGGCTAATCCTTTGACAAAATGCACTTTACTTGTATTTGGGTAGATCTGGGATGTGTTTAATACTTCAAGAAACAAGGTTTTAAGATCAAGTGTTAAAGCCATGCAAGTCTGTCCAAGATTCAAGCTGAAAAAGTGTCTGTCATTAAAGTTTGACAGCTAGCATCTATTGAGCTTAAAGAGATGTCTAAGCTCGTGGCTCGACAGTAGCTCGACAGATAGGTATTTGTCAAGGTTTAAGAAAAACAGATTTTTCTGTTATGTTTTCTTCCAATCTGTGATTATGTGTTTAAGCTTTTTTTTTTCCTCTCAACCCTAGACATATAAAAGGATTATTTTAAGGGCCGTCAAAGGGAACACAAGTTGCACAAGTGTTGAGCAAAGTTTGTTCATGCAAATTGTGACTGGAGACAAAGTTTGCCCTAGTTCATCTCTCTTGTGAAGAAACTGCTATGTTTGTGCATCGTAAGGTTTTGTAACCGAGCATCTTCTTGATCTTCATCGTGTGGATGAACTGAAGAATTTTGTAGCCAACAACCTTCTTTAATTGGTGATTAAAGTTGCGTACTAGGATCCGCGCAATTGGTTAGTCATGTACTGGGAGCCGTGCATTACAAGGAGAGATTGTCACTATAGAACAAGTCCAATTAGGTATTGGGGTAATGATTCAACTGTAGGTTGGTATAAGGTACTGAGATTCCTTTACTTGTAACCACTTGTTTTGATAATAGTGGATTCTCGGGAGTGGTGACCTTAAAATCACCCGGTGGGGTTTTTGTCGTGTAGGTTTTCCCCATTCGAAAACAAATCACCGTGTCAATTTAATTTCCGTTACATACTTAGTTTAATTGGTGATTTGTTTGTGCTACCACGCGCATTGCATGTTAATTTGATTAATTAATAAACTTGGCTAATTAATCAATTAATTAATCATAAGGGGTCTATACGTTTTTGGCCTATCAGTTTAACAAGCTCATTTGACTGGAAATTTGATGGCAAAGATTTCAAAGGGTACTCACTCCAATCAAGAAATCTTAAGCTCTTAGGAAGATGTTTGAGATCATGCATTAGGTGAATGCTATCAATTTTGAGCAATTTCAAGCAAGACATCTTTGAAAAGGATTCAGGATTCCAATCTACCTCATTTGAATAAGAACCATAGGGTAACCGTAAGAATATGCCTTGAATTTTTTTTTGTTCCCTAGTAATCATGAACAAAAGGGATTAGTGAATTGCAAAACTACTCTAAGTTAAACAATGTTATTGAATAATATAATAAGATATATGCTTGGGTTTTATTAATAACCTCTTACCGTATTTTTTGTTAGCACATTGTCAATATCTTTATACAACCACAATCTGCTACGCTCCCCAGGATCGTTAGGGGACTCTTGATGAACTATATCTTGACCCATTTGTTGGACTAAATCATGCATCCACAATTGCTTGTAATGCCATTTGATGAGAGATTTTTCTTTAAGAACACTTAATCCAATTTTAGGATAAAGCTCAAGATAAGCTAATATTTCTATGATGGTATCTTGATCCTCGTGATTAAAGAAACATGCAATATACAAGAAAATTTCTTTCTCTGTTTCTGATAGTCCATCAAAACTTATTTGAAGTATATAGAGATTTTTTCTTTTAGGAAATGCTTGAAGCCTATCTAATTCACTTTTCCAATCATCTTTACTTCTCCCTAACAAAAAGGAACCCAAAATATCGATGGCTAAAGGAAGGCCATTAGCATAATCTACATAGGCTTGGGACAACTCTAGAAAATCTTCATTAGGATGTTCTTTTCTAAAAGCTTGCACATTAAAAAGATGAAAAGCATCATTATAATCCAATCCTTCAACCTCATATTTTTCATCTACTTTATGTTTTAGCAAATCCTCATCTCTTGTTGTAATTATAACTCTACTACCTAGGCCAAACCAATCATGCTCCCCAACTAATTTGTTTAGTTGGTCTAAATCATTTACATCATCAAGAACAAGAAGAATCTTTTTGTGATGTAACCTAGTCTTGATCATGAGAGCTCCATTATCAACATCTTGTACCTTGATAACTTTGTGCATTAATAATTCACTCAAAAGTGTTTGTTGTACTTGATGTAAACCATGTATTTTAGAAACTTCCCTGATGTTAGCAATAAAACTACAAGCTTCAAACTGATTGGAAACCATTCTATAAACAACTCTAGCAAGAGTTGTTTTACCCATTCCTATTATCCCCCAAATTCCTATAATGCGAACATTGTCTGACGTTATAATTAATAATGACTTCAATTTCTCAACTCAGGAATTTATTCCTACTAGTCCCTTGGTATCGACTGAGAATGTATAACTCAGATTATTTAATATCACTTTCACAATGTCTTGAATTAATTCTGCCTCAGACCTGCAAAGAAGAGAGAACAATTAATTGTAAGTCTGAACCTACCACACAAGACCCAAAATGAACTTTAGTAGATATATGGCATTCAATTTAGTTGGTTAGAACTGAAATAATGTATCATTATTAGGAATTCAAAGGGGGAAATAGTGGCTACTATGTGTAAGACGATAGAGGCTTTTTTTTCCCCCTCTTCTGTGGAAGCTATAGTTATGGAAAGAGGCCTCATTTTTGCAAAGGTTTAAATTGAAATTGGGACACATAAATGTTATTGAATGCTTCAAGCCAAACTCGAAATAACTACCCATATAAGTTTTTTTATTTATTTTTATGCAAGATAGAATTTCTACTCTAGCCTAATCTAAGTGTATATGTGTGTGAAGCTCCCTCTTGGAGATTTAAACCCCGGCCCTTGCCCTCCACACCTCACAAGTACTTATACTTGTGGAGTGACCATCACACCAAGGGTATGCGGTGGTACCCATATAAGTTTTGTGTAAGTTTTACACAGGATTTTCATTTGCTGAGGAGCTTTTTTATTTTTTTTTATTTTTTATAGGAGCTATATATATATATTAATTATATTATTTTAGATCGATTTGAATCATTAAAAGCTATTCATCCGAATACTAATTGATCTTTAATTAATGTAAGATATTCATTTAACTTTTTATTTTATTTTATTATTATCTATTAGGGTTTTATCACATGAATAATCCATTTTTTCAATGTAAAAAATCTATTTATGAATGGAATGATTTTGAGCATTTAGATAATTATCAAGTGCATTTTATGTAAATTCATATTATTTTGATTAATATAGACTCATAAAATGTTATAATAATAATCTATATATATAATAATAGGTGAAGCAGAGAGAGTGTGAAATTGAATTCCAAATTAGAACTCTAATTGTGTGCCACGTGTACACACCAAATTAGAATTTCTAATTGGAGTTCTAATTTTGTGCCATGTGTCTAGAATCTGAAATTGAAGTTGAATTTTGCATCATGTGGCTAAATGTATGTGGGCTCATTCTCATTAAAACCACTTCTATGTATCGGGTCCAGTGAGTTACTGTGCTAATTAAGTTTTTTCTTGATTTTGCAGTCAAACGTGAAAACCAAAGAGATTAATATCGGTGAAATTGAAGTTGAATTTTGCATCATGTGGCTAAATGTATGTGGGCTCATTCTCATTAAAACCACTTCTATGTTTCGGGTCAAGTGAGTTACTGTGCTAATTAAGTTTTTTCTTGATTTTGCAGTCAAACGTGAAAACCAAAGAGATTAATATCGGTGAAATTGAAGTTGAATTTTGCATCATGTAGCTAAATGTATGTGGGCTCATTCTCATTAAAACCACTTCTATGTATCAGGTCAAGTGAGTTACTGTGCTAATTAAGTTTTTTTTTTGATTTTGCAGTCAAACGTGAAAACCAAAGAAATTAAAATCAGTGATAAGAACTTGGTTTGGGTACATTGCATAATTTCCAAAAAGATAGCAAAGCCAGAGTTTGCATCTTTATTATAAATTGCTTACAAAGTTTGTATTTTTACATTTGCACTGAGTTTCAGATTAAAGTGATTTCTTTTTGGTTTTAACACTGAGTTTTGTTTACTATTCACTTACAAAGTTTGCATCTTTACATTTGTTATAAATTACTAATATGTGATTAGATGCACATTATGCCTAAAATTCACTATCCTTATATTTGGCTTTTTGTTCAAGTTTGGCACCTATAACAATGAAGAAAACACTGCTGTGGACCAATGAATTATACTTTTTGCAGGCTACAAAGGAACTTAGTGATCAATGGAATCTCACGCGAATTGGAGAGGACCCGGCTGTAAATGTCTGGATGGCAGATGTGAGTCACTATGTTTTTAAAATTTTCAGTGAAGGTAAAGGTTATGAACAATGTAAATTTTCCGGAGAGAGATTTATTATTCTATATTTACGCAAGTTTGGTTGCCTTCTTGGAGTGGATCATTCCACCCTGTCTTTCTACTGGAATTTTTTATTCAGATTGTTACAATTTAATCCGAAATTTTATTTGAATTTTCCTATTGTTGTTACTATCATATATTATCATTCCAATTGTTCAATTAGAATCTAAAATTGGAGTCCAATTTTACTATAC
Organism: Quercus aquifolioides; assembly: GCA_019022515.1. Lineage (NCBI taxonomy): Eukaryota > Viridiplantae > Streptophyta > Magnoliopsida > Fagales > Fagaceae > Quercus > Quercus aquifolioides. The sequence continues at coordinate 17,212,517 of CM032328.1, forward strand.
ACATGTACAATCTAATTATTTTTAATTTTGCTGTCATGTGTAGAAACCAATGAGATGAAATTAATAACACATTAAACACTCATGCTTTGGGAATTGGTAGTACCAACCTAAATCCATTGGACCTGCTTCGTGATAATACAATTATGAAGGATGTATAAAAACACGCACAAACCCATCTCTCTATAAAAAGAGATTGGAGAGAATTTCTTTTATCAGCCATGGAAGTTCAAAGGTTTTTTCTTCACACAGATGCCCATCATGTTACAAAATGACGCATCGTAAAACTACAAAATGAGTACAACTCTGAGGTTTTTTTTTTTTTTTTTTTTTTTTTTAATTTAAAATTTTTTAAGCTACGAAAATTTCAATCACCAATAGAGATTGAAGATTCAAAAGCGTGAATGGATCTTTTGGATAAACATTGTCACAAAGATTCATCTTTCTGTATAAAATATATATCCTGCTAAGTTTTGTTAATGAAATTTTCTGGTTAATAATATGAATTTAGACTTAACTGAGCATTTTAAACATGAATAAACTCATGATTAATAATATATTCATTCCCATGTGGTAGCACGGGGCTACATACTAGTAATAATAATAGGTGAAGCTAAGAGAAACTCAAATTAGAATTCTAAATTAAAGTTCCAATTTTGCGCCATGTGTCCTAAATTATTTATTCTTAAAGAGTTATATTTCTTAATTTTAGAATCAAATGTGGTACCATATCATAAATATTCATTCAAGTGAGTTATTAAGTACAGAAATCAAAGAATCTAGAATAAATGAATCGTAAAAAAAAAAAAGGGCTTCGTAATAATTAAAAAAAAAAATAACATGGATAATTTACATTTTATACCTAATAATATCCTTACAAATTTTTTTAAAGAGATAACAAAATATAAAAATGACTATCAATAGTATTTAAATTATATATATAGGAATTATATTATGCATCATATTGTATATCTTTAAGTGTATTCATGCATATGCATGGAGTTACAAGTTAGTTGTAATAATGTAAAACTATACTATAAACATTTATTATGTAATTCTCTTCATACTTTACTCTTTATAGACAAATTTTTATGAAGGAGAATGAATTATTACAAAAAAAATAATAATTTAAGATCCTATTATCATTTTTTATATTTATTTGGAAGGAAACAATAATTTGTTTCCCTCTTCAATTAAAACTTTTTCTTCTTTCCCCCTAAAGTAGTTTTAATCATTGATAAAATATATTTCTTTCTAATATATATAGCTTAAGAATATCACGTTTGAAAGAAAATATCACATATTTGTTAGGGCCACCTGATACCAACTTTGGAGTAGTTGCACTTATACCCCTAAATTTTTTAATTATTTTGGCTAATTTAATACGTAAAGTTTGTCACTACAACAAATAGAACCCCTTAATTTTTCCTTTTGCTAATTTAGTAAATAAACTTTGATATTCTAACAAATATAGATAGACTATATATTTAGGTGTGCTGCATATATTATTGAGTCTAGTCATTAAGTTGGCAAACCGTGAGCAAAACGAGATTTATATGTGGTTTTAGAACCTTCTTGAATGGTCAAGATTGCTTGCCTAGGTGCTGCAACTAAGTTTTCAAGATTTCGCATTCCGATAGCTTTCAAAAATTGTTCCATCAACCAAACATGCTGTTTTTCTATAAATCAAGCTTAAGTTGGATCGACCGAACTACAATAGATTGGATTTGTTGATTCAACCCCATTCATCCCATTTTGTCACTAGGATTTCATTTTTTACTAAACCTGTGATATAAAAGAAAACCCTAAAGGACGTGCCTAAGATTTTTGAGGAGCTTTAGAAAATAGGTGGAGAGTACATCTCAAGGTTGTTGTACCACTTACTCTCTATGTCCACTACTGATGATCACACTTGACGTACATCTAGATTCAGAGTGTTTGAAGATGCTGCCAATTTCGGATTACAAGTGCTGGAGCAGAATCTTCAAGTGGATACTTGAACTTATGGATGTGATCATTAGGTTCACGTGTAACATCTTCATACCTAAAAAAGTCAGTGGATTTTGGAGTTAGGTTGGGTAACAATAGTAAGTTTTACTAAGGATCCGTTTGGATACAGCTGAAAATTGAAAACTGAAAACATTGTAGCAAAATAATTTTTAAATGTGTGAATAGTACCGTATGACCCATTTTTAATGAAAAAATTGCTGAAAAGTGATATTTGCGGATCTCGTGAACAGTGCACCCGTGCACTGTTCACGTACAAAAGTCAACATTCACGGCAAACAAAAAAAAAAAAAAAAAGAAGAAGGAGGAAACGCAGATGCAAAACGCGTCTGCTTTTCATCCGTATCCAAACAAAGCCTAAGAATATGATTATTTAGGTTGTAAAACTTCGATTCAATTAGTGGACTTGTTAGAAAGGGTCATTATAGAAAAATGTAAAATGTTTTACCCATTTTTTAAGTGTAAAAACATTTTACAAGATTTTGCATAGCTTTTGTTGTTTGATTGAAAATATTTTACAGTTGGCCAATATTTTATCGTGAAACAAATATGGTAAAATGTGTAAAATATTGTAAAATTGTATTCTAAAACTTTTTAAACTAAAACAATGGGAATGTCCGATAAACCTTTCTTTACAAAATACAAACACAGATAAAAAAAGTTATTTAACTAACTGCTACCTAAATTTTATGAGAGAGAGAGAGGGGGGAAGAAACATACAACGGAAACACCATATAACTTCTCGCGGGGGGGGGGGGGGGATTTCATTGGGTATACAAAAGGTACGATTTGGTCGTTAGTGATGTTGTTTCGGCCTCCACTGACACCGCATGCCATCGTAGATGACAGCTTCACTACATTAAATAACGAGTAATTATGGTCTTTAAAACTCTTAAGTCTTAACTACTAGTTTCGTTTAGGTTTTCGAATGATATTGGAGGATAACGTTTTACTTTTACGCATTAATAAGTTTCGTTGACAATAGCTAACCAATTGCGGTTTTGGAAAATTAATTAAAAGGTCTTTTTTTTTTCTTTTTAAAAGTCGAAAGCTTTGAATTGCATTTAGCTGGGCATTACTGGTTACTACTATGTATTTTGGGAATTTCACGTAGCCTTTGTATAGTATATTTGGCTTAGCCTGTGGTGAGCTCGATCGGGTTTCGTTGTTGGTTGAAGTGGCTTTTTGTGACTTGTGAGGTGGACTTGAATTTTAAAATAGTTTCCTACGAAGAATTGGGTGGGTTTTTTTTTTTTTGACTTGGACATGAGAAAATAATTCTTTTTATTTGTAATATGTAAGTTTAATATGAAATCCATAACTTTTTTTTTTTTTGTATATTTTTCTCTTTAGTTTAATATGAAATCCAACTTTTTGTATTTTTTTTCCTCTCTAGTTTAAATTTTAGAGCTATTTTCTTTTCCATTTTTTTTTTTGGTGTGTGGCAAATTTGAGTTATAAAGGATTCCATGGACATTTCCATTACCGTTCAAGGCTCAAAAGTTGTCTCTTATTGTCTTTACTCTGTAGAGTTGAACGTCATTGAGGCAAAATAATTCTTGAAGAAATTATAACAAAATGAAGATGACTTGAAATGAACATTTTAATTTGCCACTAATAACTCTTGGAGCTAGGACAAGGCTGGACAACTTTTGAACCTTCACGTGTCAAATTAACTACGTACTAATGTTATCCTCTTATTCAGCACCAAAAAAAAAAAAAAAAAAAAAAAAAATAATAATAATAATAATAATGTTATCCTCTTCATTACAAAGTTATAAATGAACATTAATTGCGAACAATAACATCAAGTTGGCTTTTTGGAAAAAAAAAAAAAAATACTGAATACTTCAATAAAAACTTCAGGCTAAAATGCAAAAAACTTCTTCTATGTTTCACCAAAATTCATTTCAATCCTCTAATTTTGCTTTTGTTTTAATCCTTTAACTTTCAATTTTATTCAATTAAGGCTTTTCCATCAACTTTTGTTATATGTTGTGGTTAATTTTCCAATTCTTTAAATTTTTCTTCAAATTTTTTTAATTAAAAAAAATTAATTAATGATTGAAAAGTATTTTTCGGAATTATTTTTTTCAAAAAATTTTAACAAAAGTTGACGAAGAGGCCTTAATTGAATAAATCTGAAACTTAAAATATTGAAATTAACAAAAGCAAAATTATAGAACTAAAATGATGTGCTGCATTACTTAAGAAATTAAGAGCATATAGAAGCATGAACTTAAGCATCACCACAAGACTATATAACTTTCTCAAACCATCTCATAAATTTATAAATTTATGAGATGGTTTGAGAAGCTATAGTAACACTTAAGCCACACCCATCACATGAGCTATTAATGATCAGTGTCATCTATGATTTCTATGTGCCTCGCCATGTCCTTTTCAGTATCTTATAAGAAACTCTAACAAGGCTGCATTTTGGGCAGCTGGGCCCAAATAGCTCTAATCTCCGAGAGTCTGAGCCATGCTGACCATGCTTAATTTATCTCTCCCTCTTTCCCTTATTTTCTTTTTTCGGCTATGCCTTGTTTCCATCTAGTTATCAAAGCAGTTCTTAACATCTTATGTGCATTATAGAGTCTGGTCAACAATAGTGATTATTGCTAGGAAGAAGGTAAAATGGGTCATCCACCCTTTGCCTCTTCATGAGAATTAGACAGGTCATGGCTTCCAACTAAATTTTTTTTTGAAAGAGAATACTAAAATTACTAGCAATTTTACTATAAATTTTTTATAAACTAATAATGTAACAATGTAACAAATAAAATTTTAAATTATTTTTTTGTTGTGTGTTTAAAAATTGACACATCAATTTATAAAATTTAAATAATAAAAGGGGATAATTATAAATTACCCCACTTGAAATTAGGCCCAAATTTCATTTTACCTACTCACGGTTTGAAAGTGTTATTTTACCCACCCAAGGTTTGCTCTAGTATTATACAGTCGTTACCCATTTCATCACTTTCACGGTTAAAAAAAGAAAAAGAAAACAAGATTTAAAAGTTAGAATTTTGTAAAATTGATATCCCAAATTTAAACCCCATCTCCACCTAGCAAAAATCACAAGAATTAAACCATTTAGCAAACTATTAGTTTGAAACTGTCGTGAGCTTAGGAAAACAAGTTTGCAGAATTAGTGGGGGCAAAAGATCTCTCTATTGTGTTCATTGCCAAAACATAGACAGATGAAGTGTTATGATTGGTGGCTTGAATTATGGTGCATGCATGTAAGCGCACCACATGGGATTATCTCGCATTAGTGTTGGACACACTTTTGGAAGCTCACTTGAGATTACAAGTCCTACTAGGACTGTGTAAAATTATCTACGTACAAACCCAAGTAACTTTGGTATTGATCTCTATCTAGTATCCTAGCCGACTTTGCCCAATATAAATATATATGTTATACGGCAATTGTGTGTATCAGTGCCGCAATATTAGAATAGGTTTCTCTATTCTCTATAATCGTATAGAGTTGTAAGGCCTGACTTTGTTCCAGAGATTTTCAGGTTTTTCTAGTCACGTGCTACCTAGACTGTTCATTGAACTGTAAAAAGGAGACCTTCAAGATTTTTAAGGTCGAACCGAGATTGAACCGGGGTCAAATCATGATAACGTTATAATTAATTTAATAATTATTTAAATATAAATAAATATATTAAATTTGTAAATATTAACAAAATTTACTAAAAATATCTTAAAAACTAAAACAAAATTTCAATGAAATTTTCATGATATTATAAGGTTAACATAAAATAGTACATTATAAGGTTAATAAAAAATAGTACAACATAAATAAGCATAAAAAGAAATTTTATAATAATCCTTTAAGAGAAATCATTTCAATTAACTAAAAACGACTTTTAAAATAAATTCATAAATTGCATAGGAATTATTCTTAAATAAAAAGTTAATTTAGCAATGAAAAAAAAAATAGTAAAATTTAATATGTTGAGAAAGATGACATAGAAGTTTAGAAACTATAAATCATGTAAATTTAATATAAATTTAACAATACTGCATACTAGCTCCCAAGAAGAGCACTTGGTCCGTTGGTCAAGGCTTTAGTCTTGGTGCTTACAAGCTGAGAAAGCTCAGGTTCGGATCTTGGTGTGGACGACTAAATTTCTCGGTTCGAAATAAATCAAACAAGTAAAATAGTTTCACAAATGCGAATTTGTATTGATGAATGTGTGGTACAATTCTCTGTGATTACAAAAGAGTGATCCTCTAATTCGATCTCCTTGAAAGATTTGTTGATTGGAATTGTGGTAATGTGATTTTGACTTGAACACAAAATATCCTTCAATTTGGTTGAAGAATGGATCGAAGACCTTAGAAACAGAATTACAATGAATCTCTGGCTATGAGCTTGTTAGAAATTCTTTGTTCTTTGTGTTCTTCGTGTTCTTTGTACATTCTTCGTGTTCTTGGTGCGTTCTTCGTCTTTGAAAGTTTGTGGTGGAAGTTCTTCGATACTTTAGAGGCTTGAATCCATAGAGCTTCGTTGATTTATGGTTGGTTGGGTTTCTGGAGGCTTTTGAGCTTGATTCCAGTGAACTTTGAGATCTAGGCAGGTAGTTTGGATGATTCTGCTTCGAATGTTCTTCGTATTTGAGGGTTGAAGTTCTTGAAGTTGCTGGAGGCTTCAGGGCTTGATTCCAGCAGAGCTTCTGGACTTCTGAACTCAAGATCTCTTCTCTGATGCTGCTTGTGCTTCAAATGGCTTGGTCTCCTCTCTAAATGTCTCAGGAAGGCTTTTATTTATAGGAGTTTTGGGGTCGATGAGCGACACGTGGCAGAGTCTGATTGGTGACACATGTCACAGTTTGATTGGTCCGCTTATGTCATCACTTACACGTGCGAGAATGCTTATGTCATCACTTGCACGAGCTGATGCATGATTGGTTCTTGCATGACACTTGGCAAATTTCTGTTGGCTTCTGAATAGTGATAGTAAAACCTAGCAGCAGTATGTGGCACTTTGTAATTGACTGTATTTTGTGGACTTGGTAGTGTGACGTGTCAGCTTGTGATAGGTCGGGAATTTTCCCTTTCTACAAATGCCCCCTTGAGACTCGTTCACGCACATAGTTTTAGAGTGTGGTGTGAGAATGAGTTTTGAAAACAGATTTTTACACTTGGCTCTTCAAATGAAGTAATTGAAGGTGGTGGAGCTTTTAGCAGGATGAGATAATTTTCGAGGAGTAGACCCACCCATATGAAAGGTTTTGATGAGACCGAAAAGAGATCTGCGAGTATTTGAATGTACTTGCGTGACCGAGCCTTCTCAGCAGAGGTTAAGTTGAAGTAACTTCAGAAAAGTGTTTTTGGATCGTTGGCGGCGATCACAGGGTGTAGAAGATGGGGAAGACGCGAGGATGGTGGCTGGGTACAGCATGCAGAGTCATGGGGCTAGCCTCGTGTTTTTAAGAACCGCTGGTGAAGTCATCTCAGAAGAGTATACTTCGGATTACGGCGAGGCCATGTGGGAAAGTGGTTGAGTGCGCATGCGTCATCGTTTTACTCAGGTTAAGTTGAGGTAATTTCAGAAGCTTATGGATTCTGGGGATGATGATGTTGGTAGTGAAGAAGACGGGGATGAAGCAAAGCGAATGGGTGAAACATACGCCACCATGGTACTGGCCCTGTATGTCGGGGACCCTCTGGTGTAGATGTTTCTATGAAGTACACCTTTGAATATGGGACTGACTGTATGTTTGCATGGGGTCTGACAGCAAGTCGTAGAATGTGCATGCGTGATGGGACTATGCTGAAAGACGTTAAGTTGAAGTAATTTCAGAAGAGTACCTTCTAAAATACTTCAAGCTAAATTTAAGTTGGAGTAATTCCAGAAAGTGTGTTTTGAGGTACCAGCAACGATGATCTTTGGGTCCCATAGTGGTGGGGACATGGAATAAGGCTCTGGTGACCATTTACCGGCTCCAAAGGCTGAATTCTGATGAGCTGGTGCCTTGAAGGTTGTTTCAAGTGTTGGATGGAAGACAATTTGTAGGACACCCCAACACTTTTTACCATCTTCACCTATTGACACTTGTTGGGAAAGCACAACGAAATGAAAGATGTTTGTTCCGAACCTCTACCTTTGCTGTAAGACTAAACAACTTGAGAAGGACGATGGAGTTCTCAAAGCAGTTAGGAAGCTCCTTGAGCTAGGGTACGGGAGATTCAGTTGGCCTTAGACCTCCTGATTAGGTAGATCTGAGACTACAAGGAACAATGATACGTGCTATGTTATGAGAAATTTTATGGACAAATGTAGTCGTTAAGTGGAGAAACAAAGTTTGTTTGGATCTCAAAACTACAATGATGTTGTGAGGAGGTTTTTTGCTGAACCATGAGAAGGTTGAGTTCAAGATGGTTACGAAGCAATATTGGTTGCTAGGTATTGAGGATGATGAAGCTATAGTGAGAAATGGCTGTGAGCAGGAGGACTTGAAAATTTGAAAGAAACAAATCTTCATTTCATGACTCGGTGTGTTTTTCTTGATGAGTTTTCAATGAATCCGGCCCTTTTATTTATAGTGGAGAGACGACGAATGGTAGATAGGTAGTTGAGAATGGCGGTTGAGAATTTTTGGTAAGAATGGTAGATTCCTGACTGGTAGGTACCGAACGGTAGGTGGGAATGTTTGGCATCGAAAGGGGAATGGTAGGTTGGATGGGTGACCCGATGTAATTTCAAGTTCAAGACACACTTGTGAGAGTTCATTTGTACTTTGAAAGGGAAGCCTTGATGAAGTCTGGAGAATAACCCTGAGGGAATCCAGACTAAGTGGATGAATCTCAAATTTTGATCTTGGGAGCTTAAATTTTGGACACTGTTAGTACTTCGGAGAAGTGTGTCACATAGGTGGTTTCCAAGTTGCAAAAAACAGAGCAAGACAAGTTTGGCTGGAAAATCTTGACTTTGGGTAGACCTTAACACAAAAATCAACTACCTTAGAATTGAGTCATTTGTGCAATTTCCGAGTCTCAAATGATGGAACGGACTCCAAAATTGGAATGTACGCGAAAAATTGAGCAAGATAGGTCCATCTTAAAAATTTTGACTTTTGGTCAAAATTTTTGCAAAAGTTAACTTTCTGAAAATTGGACGTTTGCGCAATTTCCGAGCATTGAATGGAGAAACGGATCCCAAAATCGGAATGTACTCGAAAAATTGAGTGGGACAGGTCCGTCTTGAAAATTTTGACTTTTTGGTCAAAGTCAAAGGTCCACTCGGTCAAAGCATTTTCTTTCTTTTTTTTTTTTTTTTAGCGGTTCGGACCGGGTCAGATTTCCGGCTCGGTACGGGTCAAACCGGGTAGTGGAAGATGACGTCATCGTGACGTCATAGAGTAGAGGTGCGCGTGTGAGGCGCGTGGCGCGTAGAAACGCGTCTGTTCTGCTGGAGGCGCGTGGGGGCGCGTGCAACTGAGGCAGTGACCGCAGGAGCTTCTGGTTGCGCGTGGCGGCGCGTGGCTCATCGTTTGGGTCTGAAATTTTCAGGTTTTGTAGAGAAAAGGCTGCTGGATCTAGTGGCGGTTCCTGTTTTCTTAATTTGTGGGCAGATTTGCACAGATTTGAAGGACTAGGCCGTTGGTCATCGCGAGCTTATGGCGGCGCGAGGTAGCTCCTTTAAGGATGATTTTTCTGGATTTTCTAGATCGAGGGCCGTTTGAGATTTCTGTAGGCTCAGTTTTGTGAAATGATGTTTGGATTTTCACAATTCTGAATGAGAAAGCCACGGGTCTTTGTTGGACTTATGGCCTTTTTTGGTCTGCTTTGGCGGTGGCCGCCCTAATAGGATGGTGCCAGGATTCAGACTTGTGAGATAGTGAGCCATCATCTTCTGTCTCTATGGCTGAATATCCTCTTTCATTTCAAAATTTGGTGCAGACGTCCCTGACTTTTAGTGCATTTGAGTCTGCAAAATTTGACTTTGAATTTCAATTGTTTTCACATTTCTGAAATGTGAATGTAGTTCTTTCCACTGGTCGGTTGGTGGAACCATTTAATGGTTTGCTGACTTTCTTCATTTTTCTTGCCAGTTATCTCAGAAGTTTTCTATATAAAGGCATGTTATTTGCCTTCCTTCATCACTGAGGCACATGCTCGACCTTCAGCTTTCTTCTCTTGCTTTCAAGAATTTTTTTTTTTTTTTTTTTTAATATGTGCTATGAGATTTTCTTGTGACAAGTTCTTTGTTTTTGTTTTGCAGCACAATTTTCTTGATCTTTGGGTTTTGACATCAAACTTTACACTGACGTTCTCATAGAAATGTTTGCTTTCATTTGGTGGCTTTGCATAGCAACGTTCTTGCAGTGACGTATGCCTTCATGTTGTTATATTCTTTTCCTGCAACAACAATCTTTTAGTGATATTCGTCTTTGCAACGACGTTTCCATAAGGATATTCAGCTAGGCAACAATGCTATTGCCGATACTTGTCTTTGAAGTCGTATTGGCTCTGGTGTTGACAATAAAGCAATACTAATGCTGGTCGTTAATGAAACTATGCTAGCACTTGTCTTTGCATGAACGTGTTCCACACTTGTCTGTGCAACGTAGCCACACCAATTGTTCTTATCATGAAGCCGCGCAAAGTTTGCATTTGCATTGAGGCTGCATCCATATCTTTCTTTGCGTCGAAGTCGCATCACCACTTATCTTTGTCATGAAGCAGTGCCAACTCTTGCATTTGCATTGAAGCATCACCATTACTTTGTCTACTGAAGCAAATTTGCACTTGTCTTTTTTAATGAAGCCTTTTTAACATGAAGCCACGTCAACACTTCACTTGCACCGTAGCCATGCCAATATTCATTTTTTTTTTTATGAAGCCATATTGACACTTGCACTTGCATTAAAGTTGCACCAACAATGGCCTTTATAATGAAGCTGCATTAGCACCAATTTTCAGAAGCAACATAGCTCAGACATCAAGGCTACATAGCACTATAGCCAGATATCAAGATTTCAGAGATGCCAACAAGACTTTGAAGATGTAAGGATTTCTCATTAAGACTTTGGAGATGCCAACGAAACCTTGAAGTTTCAAGAAGAATGCCACCAAGACTTTAACATTGCATGAACATGCCCTTAGAGGAGAGATGACGCAACACTATCTTCAGATGCTGGAGGAAGGTGACGTTGTCCAAATTTTAGAGACATGATGTGAAACGGCATCACTCAGAAGGGAGATGATGTGGTTCAAATTTCGGAGTTGTGAAGTGGCACAACCTAGAAGAGAGACAATGTAGCTTAGACTTGCAAGGTACAAGAAGATGCCCCCAAGAGATAAGTGATGCAAAGCATACTTTAGAGACGTGGGAGGATGTCCACAGAAGAGGGGCAATGCCATGCATACTTCATTCCCAATTCTTTGCAGCTGTCATTTTCTACCACAATGATCTTCGAGCATCATATAGTGAGCAATTGACTGATTTTAAGCAATGTCTGCCAATCAAAGGGATCTCAAAAGCATATTGACGACCTTTGAAAAACTCCTCAAGCTAGACTGACAATCCTTCTTCTTTTCATGTGACTGAACTTAGTAAATAATACCAAGTTGCCTACGTACCCTCAAGAGGGATCAAGTCATTACATAGTTCGAAAGATTTTTTTTTTTTTTTGATGATTTTTTGCAAAAAAAGAAGGGCTCAGTGTGTAATAGTGGGTATCACCACTAATCGAACCCGAGACCCCTCAAGGGCGACATGGGCATCCAACCATTACGCCACACTAGCAATTGGTGACATAGAGTGGGATTAATTTCTCTTTATTGGTACGCTTTCAAAGATAATGGGAAGACATCATGTACCCTTGCAGCATTACAGTGGGCAGTTTAAGCTCTTGCCAAGGAGCAATCCTTGACTTTTAAACATAGAAGCGTTTGAGGAACTTCCCATTGATGGGGCCGATCCTTATGCCATCATTGTCAATCAATTTGTAAGTTTCGTTGGTGTTTGCCCCCTGCCTGAAAGTTGGAAGTACATCACAAGCAACGGTGACATGGTTTGACCCGACAACTTCATTGAAGTCTAGATCAATCTTGTTTTCTTTGGCAAGCTTCATGATTTGTTCTTTGAAGACGAAGCATTTTTGGATTGGGTGGCCAATGATGCGATGATATTGGCAGTAGTTAGGGTCATCAACTTTCCCCATGTCTTCCGGCCGCTTGCATTCTGGCAATTCAATAAGCTTTAATTGCAATAGTTGTTCTAAGATGTTTGGCACATCTTCATCAGGGAACGGATATGCTTTTTGCTCACGTTCTTTAAAAGTCAGGCGACGCATTTCGTTCTTTTGCCATCCTTCAAGCTGTTTTTCATTTGCCTTCGCTTCTCTTCTTGGAACCTTGAATTCGGCAGTGTTAACAACCATTGGGTCTTTGAGGCTAACTTTTGCATTCCTATCATTCCTCCTTACTTCCTTTACGCTTTCCTCAGGTATGGGAGGTTTTGTATTTCCATGGCTAGCAATGCTCAACTCCATGTCATGCGCATGAGTTGCTAACTCTTCAAATGTTCGAGGCTTTATCCCTTGAAGGATGTAAAGAAGTCCCCAATGCATGCCTTGGATGCACATCTCTACAGCAGAAATTTCAGAAAGTCTATCCTTGCAATCTAGACTCAAAGAACGCCACCGATTGATATAATCAACGACGGGCTCATCCTTCCATTGTTTGGTATTGGTAAGCTCCATCATGCCTATCGTGCGTCGTGTGCTGTAGAATCGGTTAAGGAACTCCCTTTCAAGTTGTTGCCAACTGTCGATTGACTCGGGTTCTAAGTCTGTATACCAGTCAAACGCATTCCCTTTGAGCGAACGGACAAATTGCTTTACAAGGAGGCCTCCTTGAGTTCCTGCGTTCTCACAAGTTTCTACAAAATGAGCAATGTGTTGCTTAGGGTTTCCTTTGCCATCAAATTGTAAGAACTTGGGAGGTTGATACCCATTTGGCATCCTCATGTTATCAATGCGCTTTGTATAGGGCTTCGAATATATGAGAGAACTTGTAGAAGAACCTCCGTATTGTGCTCGAATAGTATTCGTTATCATGTCCTGTAATTTTTGGACAGATATCGAGGCCATTGAGGTGGAATGTCCGTGTTGAGAAGGGCCTTCACCTCCTTTTCCTTTATCACCCTCGAGATTTTCTCCTTTCAAGGTAAAGCCAGGTGGTTGCTCAGGGCCAAGACTTGATTCACCCGAATTTTGTACCTCCAGCTTGTTCATTAGGGTTGCAATTTTGACATCCTTTTCTTCAAGTGCTTTGGTGAGAAGGATGACCCTTTGTTCCATTTCAGCCATCTTTTCTTCCACGGTAGAGGTGTTAGTCATCATGACTGACACAACTTCCCAAGATGATGGAGAAGAAAGTGAATTGAAGTGAGCACGTGAAATCTCATCTTTTGGGTTCCCTTTGATGGGAGAGAAATCGTGCGACCAAATTCTTGTGAAGGAAGAAGGGGATTTGCCCCTATACTTGAGGTGTTCCAAGGTGGAGATGTCCTTGTTGATGACCTTGTTTCTTGTAAGAGGGTCTAAGGAGATGATTGTCTGGACCTTGGCTTCCTTGGTTGATTGATATTGAAGTTGATTGTTTGCTTCGGGTTGGCTACAATTGATTACACCAATGCAGTTGTTGGTGGTAGCCGTACCAAGTTTAGTTGAAGTAGCTATTGTTGAAGCTTGAATATTCTTGCTAAAGGCCAATGGAGCTGGTAGTAAGGTGATGCAAATTTTTTTCTTTGAAGGAGAATGAGATGAGAGGCAGAGATGTCCCACCGGGCGTGCCAGAATATGTGGACGACTAAATTTCTCGGTTCGAAATAAATCAAACAAGTAGAATAGTTTCACAAATGCGAATTTGTATTGATGAATGTGTGGTACAATTCTCTGTGATTACAAAAGAGTGATCCTCTGATTCGATCTCCTTGAAAGATTTGTTGATTGGAATTGTGGTAATGTGATTTTGACTTGAACACAAAATATCCTTCAATTTGGTTGAAGAATGGATCGAAGACCTTAGAAACAGAATTACAATGAATCTCTGGCTATGAGCTTGTTAGAAATTCTTTGTTCTTTGTGTTCTTCGTGTTCTTTGTACATTCTTCGTGTTCTTGGTGCGTTCTTCATCTTCGAAAGTTTGTGGTGGAAGTTCTTCGGTGCTTTAGAGGCTTGAATCCGTAGAGCTTCGTTGATTTATGGTTGGTTGGGTTTCTGGAGGCTTTTGAGCTTGATTCCAGTGAACTTTGAGATCTAGGCAGGTAGTTTGGATGATTCTGCTTCGAATGTTCTTCGTATTTGAGGGTTGAAGTTCTTGAAGTTGCTGGAGGCTTCAGGGCTTGATTCCAGCAGAGCTTCTGGACTTCTGAACTCAAGATCTCTTCTCTGATGCTGCTTGTGCTTTAGATGGCTTGGTCTCCTCTCTAAATGTCTCAGGAAGGCTTCTATTTATAGGAGTTTTGGGGTCGATGAGCGACACGTGGCAGAGTCTGATTGGTGACACATGTCACAGTCTGATTGGTCCGCTTATGTCATCGCTTACACGTGCGAGGCTGCTTATGTCATCGCTTGCACGAGCTGATGCATGATTGGTTCTTGCATGACACTTGGCAAATTTCTGTTGGCTTCTGAATAGTGATAGTAAAACCTAGCAGCAGTATGTGGCGCTTTGTAATTGACTGTATTTTGTGGATTTGGTAGTGTGACGTGTCAACTTGTGATAGGTCGGGAATTTTCCCTCTCTACACTTGGTAAGCACGTTTTCCTTTAATTTTTCCAAATAAGTTCTATTCCATGAACCGGCCTACGGTTCAAACGGTTTTCTGAGTTCAGTCCGGGTTTAAAAACCATGATTTGAGGTTTGGGTTTTGTGAGAGTGTTTTGGTACCACCTTTGTAATCTCTTTCTTTTGTTAGTGAAACTTTCTCTTCGACGCCGCCCGTGAATGTAAGCCAAAAGCCGAACCACATAAATCTTTGTGTTCCCGTGTGATTGTTTCTTTTGTCTTTCTATTTCTATTTTGCATAAACCCACCGTTATTTGGATACATACACAACAGATAGATATTTACGCTTCTGTTATTCTCAACAAATTGGTATTAAAGCTTTTGCATTTACAACAAATTGGTATCAAAGCCTTGGGTTCTTTGTTTTGGGTTGAGATTGTTCATTAGATCTATTTGGTTGTGTTCTTATTGGTTCACTGGGTTTTTTGGTATGGCGACAAAGGCTTTGTCGACAGCAAGATTTGAGATCGAAAAATTTAACAGGAAGAATGATTTCAGTTTATGGCGTGTCAAGATGCATGCTTTATTAGTGCAACAAGGATTGTGGAAAGCACTAAAGGGCAAGAATGATTTGCCAGCAATGCTATCAGATGAGGAAAAAGAAGATCTCTTGGAACGGGCACATAGTGCAATTTTGTTGAGAGAGATTGTAGATGAAGAAACAGTTGCAGGATTGTGGCTTAAGTTGGAGAGTCAGTACATGACTAAGTCTCTTACAAATCGCTTGTACATGAAGCAACGGTTATACACCATTCGGATGAAAGAAGGTACACCTGTTTTTGACCATCTTGATGAATTTAATAGAATTGTTCTTGATTTGAAAAATATTGAATGCAAAGTAGAAGATGAGGATCATGCTCTAATTTTGTTATGTTCATTGCCTCCTTCTTTTGAGCACTTTGTCGACACCATGTTGTATGGTTCTAGAAGAGATTCTATCTCGATTAATGATGTCAAAGATGCATGAATTCTAAGGAATTGAAGAAGAAGGTTTCTGAAAATTGGGGCGATAATTATGCTGATAATCTTGTTACTAGGAGTAGATCCAATGAAAATGGGTCTAGTAGTAATAGAGAAAAATCTAGATCAAAATCAAAATCTGGTAAGTGTCACTATTGTAAAAGGGAAGGACATTGGAAAAATGAGTGCACGCTACTCAAAGAGAAAAATGAGAACGATGGCACTTCAAATACTAGTAATGTAGCTAGTGTTGCGGGGGTTAATTCTGTGGGTGATGATGACATAGTTCTATCAGTATCTACTAGTTGCTCCGGTGACGCTTGGGTCCTTGATTTGGCTTGCTCCTATCATATGACTCCTAGAAGAGATTGGTTTACTACCTTTCAGTTAATTAGTGGTGGTGAAGTTTTGATGGGAAATAATATGATCTGTAAGGTCTTGGGGATAGGAACCGTGAGAATTAAGATGTATGATGGTGTTGTTAGGACTTTGTCTAATGTTTGTCACGTGCTAGATTTGAGGAAAATTCTTCTATCTTTGGGTATATTCGATTCTTAAGGGTACAAATGCATCGGTGAAGGTGGAGTTTTGAGAATTAGTAAGGGTGGTTTAGTTTTCATCAAGGGAAAATTGGTGAATGGTCTCTATATGCTACAGGGAAGCACAATTGTTGGTGCTACAACAATATCTTCATCAGCAGATCCAAATTCAAACAATAATTGTTTGTGGCATATGCAATTAGGGCATATGAATAAGGTTAGCATGTCAATATTAAGCAAACAAGATTTGTTCAATGGCCTAAAAATTGAGAAGCTGGACTTTTGTGAACATTGCGTCTTTGGTAAGTAGTGTAGGGTCAAGTTCAATATAGAATTTTTGGTGTATTTTCTGACATACAAGAGTGATGTTTTTGTCACCTTGAAGCAATATAAGACGCTTATTAAGAAGCAGACTTGTAAAAGGATTAAGCGTCTCTAGATAGCTAATGGTTTGGATTATTGCTTAGGTAAATTTGATGAATTCTGCAAGAATGAAGGTATAGTGAGACACTGCACTATTAGAAGAAAACCATAACAGATTGGGGTTGCAGAATGTATAAACAAAACTCTTTTGGAGAGGACTCGTTGTATGCTCTCAAAATTTGGTTTGTCTAAGGACTTTTAGGCTAAAGCAATAAATATTGCCTGCTATTTGGTAAATAGTTCTCCATCAACTATCATTGAATTTAAGACTCCTTTTGAGGTATAATTTGGTACTCTTGCTGATTACTCTATTTTGAGAGTATTTGGTTGTCCTATTAATGCTCATGCGAATGATGATAAACTTGAGCGGTGGGCAAATAGGTGCATATTCCTAGGCTATGCATTTGGGATAAAAGTTTATAGGTTGTGGTGTATGGATTCAGGATCCCCATGGTTAATTATCAGCGGAGATGTGAAATTTGATAAGTCTGCTATTGTTGACTAGTCAAAAGAGAGTATTGTGACAGTCAAAGACCACGATATTGGTGAGCAGGTGGAGCTTGAGGTTGAAGCCTTGTGGATTGTTGCTTTGGGTGAAGAAATTGTGTCTCTTCAATATTTGAAAGGTATTGCAAATATTGACTTGGTATATTATAGGGCTTCTACAGAGTAGTAGCATTGTTGGATTTGTGAATTCTAATTTTACTGGTGATTTGGATAAGAAGAGATTTTTGACAGGTTATGTCTTCACATTATCTGGTTGTGCCATTAGTTGGGAGGCGACGCTACAGTCGACAATTGTTTACTCTTAAATTAGTATATGTTTACCATTATATAAAAAAATTCTTAGCAATATATAGAAAACATAAATAAAAATATATTTAATAATTAATAAAGAAACATATCTCGCCGCACCCGTCTCCTACTTTTTCAAAAATTACTGTGTCGCCGCACCGCACCCGCACCCAAACCCGAATCCGCACCCATGCTTTCTAGCACACAACTCAACTCAACCAAACTTCTGTTGGTCCAAACTAGGTCCTCCAATATTTATCAACTCCAAATAGGACTCCAAATTTGCTTCTGCTACTGATGTTGCTTAAGGTACTGTTTTGTATTCAATTCTTTATAGTGCTATTTGATTAAAATTTGGATGTTATGGAGTCAAACTTAGTTGACAACAATTTGGTATGTTTGATTCTTCGTTCTTTCTCTAACATAACAAAAGCTGTAAATCTATAGGTATCAAAGTTGCATCAATGAACTCATAGTTGCAGAGCTTTGAAGTTTATGTTCTTTGATGAATGAGTAATTTTTGGGTTTGTTTGATTAGTTGATTGCTCTTGTGCTGAGAAGTAATTGTTCTAAACTTTGGGTGAAGGGTTACTTTGTCAAGTGAGTTGTAAATTTGTCTTTCTAGACTTGAGCTCTCTATGATATTTGATTGCTTTTAGTTCAGACTTAGAATAGTTTTGATTTTCTTGGCTTTGTTTTGCAAGGAATTATAAAAACAAATACCAATGACCTACATAGAAATCTAAATCAAACTAAACTGCTTTTGCTTCTCTAAGATGTTATAAATTATTAATAAATTACTAATGTAGTAAATCTTAAGTTTTTGTTTGCTTTTATTGTTAGATTAGGTTCATGATCTTCGAGATTGTAGATCAAATTTTTATGTGAAAGGCTATAGTTGTTGAGTTAAATTTTATCAAGGTTGGATAAAGAATTAATATAATCTTAAATAATAAGTCTTGGCATAGTTTCTACTAATTGTATAAAATTGTATAAACATGTAGGGATAATTGTTTTAGACATTCAAGAGTAACAGCTTCAATAGTTTTATTATTCTAATGGACTAGGAAAGTATATTCAATGGTTTTATTTTTATTTTTAAAAAAATTGAATCATATTATTCTTATGTAAAGTAATTTGGAGGATATTACTGGCTTTAAGTCTTCTTATTGTATGCATTTTCTTATGAGACATTTTGGCTATGTCTTTGTATTTAAGATTGAAGTTAAGGTAGGTAGATGAATTGTTTATTAGTGATCTAGGGAGGTGGATGAAAATTGTAAGTTACTAAGATAATTGGCAGATACATCAAAGGATGATTTTGATAAATAAACACAACCAAAAAGTAACCGGAATTGGAAAAAATTTCAGTAACAACATTGTCTATATAAGAGAGAGGCAAATCGAAACCATAATACAGAAACCTAAAAGCAGCAGAATATTAATAACTATTGGGGTAGGCGGCAAATGACATTCTGTTTCTCTAAGGGAGAAGAAGGAATGGGAGTTGGCCAAGATGGTAGCACAAAGGTTAAGGTATTGGTATTGGGGGTAGTGAAAACACTGTGTTCGCTGTACACGTGAGGAGTATCACAAAAGACTTCGAGGGTTCTACTCTGCAAGTTTCATATGACAACCTTCGATTGAATCAACAAATACATGATATCCCCATCATTGGGATGAAAAGCTAGCACCGAGATATCAGGAGGGATAAGCCAAATCCGGTGGTTTATATATTCTGTGAGCGAAGGAGATTTTTCTGAAACCATTTGGCTGAAATACAGCTCGTGCTTCAAACACCATTTGCCTCCTGCTCCGCTTCCATTATTTTCATTATCAAAGTCCTTGAGCTCCCAAACGCGTAAAGGGGTAAGCGCATTACCTGAGACGTGACATGTCCTTAGGCAGCCGTGACACAGTCCAAGGCAATCGATTTCATGGAATGGCTCCAATTCTACAGGCTGCTCAATCACACATGTGCTGCTGTTGCTGTTGTTGATGTTGAACGGGTCGAACCCGAGAAGACGGCCACCACCAATGGGCCAAAAAAGCAAACCTTTATAGGGTACAGTGTGAATAGAAGTTAGAGACCATCGAAATTCACCCAGGTTGGGTGGACACAAAACCACGGAATCGCCCCATTCACCGGTGTCAGACGAGAAAACGTGAATGTTAAATTGGCTTAAGTTGGTGCGTGTGCTAAGAATGAGCACCACCCTGAAACTAGAACTTATTTGTGTATCATTACTGTCGTCATAGCCGCTGATGATCCCAGCCCGTAGCGGCAATTCACTTTGAGGAAGAGGAAGTGGACGTGGAGGGAGCTTGAGACATTGCCTAGTTATTGGATTGATGACAGTGTAAACGACTACGTTTTTCAAATCACCAGGCTGCTGCTGCTCCACCACCCGCTTACTACTTTCGATCCATAACAGCAAGTCATTACACGAAGCTCGAATCCAACCCCTGTGACGATCTTGTAGATAAGCAGCGACAGGTTTCAATTCACATTCAGACTCAGAATTTGCTGGTGTTATGAGAAGACGTCGCTGGATTTCGTGGATATCATCGTACTGGTAGAGCAAGGTAAAGGGCTGTGGCTGCTGTGAGTGCTGTGCCGCAAAGCGGCGAGCAAAATAAGGAGAAGAGATAAGATTAAACCAGCGCTTTGATACCCACTTGCAAGTCAACACAACCGTGCATAATGGCAGTAAAACCAAAATTTCCATCAATACCCAATCCGGAAGGTCGTCCATGGTGCTTGGGCTGCTGCGATTATTCATAAAATGAGAATCTATGGAAGCAAATTCTTCTTCCGAATCCATACAAGTACAAGGATCCATGACACAATAAACTACTCTTGAATTATCTCTTTTCTGTTTAGGGTTGGCGACAGAGAGAAGTGAGAGACTTTGAAACTGCTTACATATTTATATATAAAAGATGAGATGGGTTCAAGTTACACATTTTTTAAGCCATTGGATTTAAGTCGATCCAACGGTCAAAAAAAGACCCTCATTAATGCTAACATTCTTACAAATGTTAATGAAATTGTTCAAGAGTTTGGATTGGGAAAAACTAATGAAATTGTTTTCAAACACTACTTGTTTTCTAAAACGTTTATTCTTTTTTAGTACTACTTTTTTTCAGATATTTGTTAACTAATGAAATTCTGTTTTTTTTTTTTTTTTTAATTATTATTATTAACTTAAACTTTTAAGATAAATTATACTGTTAGAGTTTTTTTTTTCTTCCTCATTTTAGTTGTTGAGGTACAAATTTTCGGGCCTTAATTTCATTAGCCCACTCACTAAAAAAATACCCACACAAGCCCATAAACTATTTTGAGTCCACATAAATATTTCCCACATATTACCAAAATATTCTCCATGTTATTGGACTCCCACACATATTACCTATATAAGCCCCATAAATTACTTTGGGTCCTCTCACAAATATTACCCATTATATCAAATTTGGGTCTTCCACTAAAAACACTTATCACGTTGCCGCCAAAATTGGGCCACAAAATTATACTATCACCACAAAAAAGCCCAAAATCATTTACCTTTTGGGCAAAACTCATAAGGCCCAACAAAGAATTTTATTTCCAAATAACATTAAATATTAAAAAATTTAGTTAGTTGACACGTTTCAAAACAATGTTGAAAACTAGCATCTCGAGTGTCTAAAACTCGAGTTCCAAGATAAAAATCAAGTTTTTAAGTCTCGATTTGTGGAAATCATTTTTGAGACTCGAGTTTGACTTCTTCTTCCTGTTAGATCGTTCTTCGTTCTTCGACGGCAGATTTGAAGACCAGATCGTGCCTCTTCAAATCGTCTCTTCGTTCTTCCTCTTCAGATCAGATAGTGCCTCTTCAAATCGTCTCTTCGTTCTTCAGATCAAATTGTGCTTCATGCCTCTTCAAATCGTTCTTCCTTGTGCCTCTTCAAATCGTTCTTCCTTTGTTTTTCTTTTGATCTCTCAAAGTACAAAATCGGTTTTGCTTTTTGGAACTCGAGTCTCTAAGACGTGAGATCTATAGATTGAAATTGAGTCTATAAAACTCGAGATGCTAGTTTCCAACTTTCTTTCTAGTGCATCTTAACTTACGATATACTCCCTCCACACTGTGCTTTTCTGTACATTCCTTCGCCCAACAAAACTCTCTTCTAAAGCCCGTTGCAACACGGCACCCTAAAGCCCATTGCTACACGGCAACTTAAAACTTGTTGCTACACGGCACCCTAAAGCCTCAACAAATTTTTGTGCCAGGTGCAAATTTAAAATGTATTGTTACTTAATATTTTATAAGTGAAATATGAATTAGAAATTTATATAATTTAATACATTAATTGAGTTATTTTCATATATTTATAAAGCGTATTTTAAAACTTTTAATTCTAAAATATCAAAATAATTAGTATCATAATAAATACATTTTTTTAAATTATCACCGCCTCTCTTGGCAATGTTGGACTTTAGTTATAGAACAATAGATTTTCAGTAATTAATTTGTCTCAAAAAATATTAATGCTAATTTTAATTTTGATAGAAAGAGAAGGGAAGAGTAAATTTTTTGGAGCATTAAAATTTTTTACACTCTTAAACTACTGCCAACATAGTAAAACATATTGGTAAAGTGTTGAACATTCGAAAAGACTATAATATTTTAAAAATAATTTTTATTTATTAAATTCTTAGGCCTTAATTAAAATCTTTACATCATAGGATAGATAGACAAGATATTTTATCAGCCAAGAGAGGATTTAAAAAAGAAAAAAAGAAAAAAAGTGAGGTCTTCCTTTTATTATTATTTTTGTGCAATACTCTAAGAAAAATAAATTAAATATACTCTATAGAACACCTTCTTCAATTTGAGGGTCTTAAGTCATTGCCTAAATGTTCTAATGGTTGAGTCGCCCCTGCATCTACCATTGTTGTTGATATCGGTCTAGGGTGGTGATGGAGTCAAAGTCAGGCCTTCCATCATTTTGGAGGGAAATTGAGAAATTGTTTTGTTGATTTTTGGGTTCTGGTTTGGAGAAACTTTCTTGATTTGGGTTGGGGGAAGTAATTAAGGTTGAAATGGGTTTTGGGTTGTGAGGGTAAATAGCAATAGGGAAAGAAAAACAATTCAACTCAATTAAAACACAATTAGGTGGCTAGTTTAGTGAAATAGGAACCTGAGCAACTCTCTTGGAGCATGGCTGAAAAATATGGATAAAGTGAACAATAATAAAAGCTCACACCTAAAAGGAAAATTAAAGAAAAAGCCCAACATAACCAAAACCCAATATAGCAATATGAACCTAATCCATGAACACTCCACAGTTCTCACTTTATGTAATTTAGACCGAGTACGGGTCGAGTTGGGTTCAAAGCCCACCGGACATGATAAAATCGGGTTGATTGATGAGGAATCTGAACTTGCCACGAAAATTCGAGGTTTTTTTTATTTTTATTTTTATTTTTATTTTTTGATAAACTGAAAATTGGAGTTGACTTGCTTGTAAAGTCTATTACTTTATTTGGTTATCAGGTCCTTGTGTTTATTTTTATTTTTTCACTTCCAACTTGTTTTGGGATTTTTTTTTTTGAGTGGTAAATTACGTATTTGGTCCATCATTTTTACACTATTTTGCAATTTGGTTTTTGACTTTTCAAATATGTTAATTTAGTCTCTAACTTTTCAGTCTTGTATCAAAATGGTCCATGCTGTTAAGTAATGCATATAAAGTGCTAATGTGACTAATAGTCAAAATAAAATATTGTGAGAGAATTACACTTTCCTGACTTGAGGTTTGGGAGAATGACACTTCACTCTAAACCTAAAGGGAAAAGACATTCCCATCCTTTGAGGTTTGAACAAATTAACACTTTCCCATTTTCTTTATTTTAGTAGCCAAAAACTCTAAATTTCTATAAAAATCTCTTTACAAAAGTTTAACCATGGTTAATAAAAAAAAAATGATAAATTTAGAATAAAAATGCAAGATTTATTAAGTACCAAAACACTTGTAATGACAAATCTCTCTATAACCCATTGAAAAAAGAAAAGAAAAGAAAAAAGCAAAATTCATACTTAATATTTTTAAATACACTTTAATTAAAAATTTAAAACGATAAATTTTAATTCTAAAATGGAGGAAAATTTTTGAAATCTGCCCGTAAACAAAGGGCAGGTTAGCACACAACATTTTTAATACTATTAATTTAATAAAGGTTGGTCAATTGGATGGATGTCAAGGAGGGAAAATGTTTTTTCCTTTCAAGTTCAGGGTGTAGTGTTATTATCCCAAATCTCAAAAAAGTGGAGTGTAATTATCTTAAATATTATTTTCATGTTACATAGACTACCACGTCAGCATAACCTAAAAAAAAAACCTGAAAAAAGTAAGTAACTTTACGGGTTTGGATCAAAATCCCTTAACACAGTCTCACAATTTGGGATTTCTTATCAGCGGAACCATTATCCAAAAATTACCAATCTCTTTGTATAAATGAATAGTGTGATATCTTGAATTTTACCAAAGCAATTAACTACCAGTGTTAGGACATATGTGAATTATGTTAGGAACATATGTCAATAAAGAATTGACTAATCTTTTTACAAAATGCACTTTACTTGTAATTTGGTAGATCTAGGATGTGTTTAATACTTCAAGGAACAAGATTTCAAGTTCAAGTGTTAAAGCCATGCAAGTCTGTCCAAGAAACAAGTGAAGAAGTGCTGGATTTTAAAGCTCGACTGCTAGTATCTATCGAGGTTTATGAAAATCAGTTTTTCAGATCTAATTTCACTCCAATCCGTGAATAGATGTTTGTGATTTCTTTTCTCACAACCCTAAACATATATAAGGATTGTTTTAAGGGCTGTCACAGCTGATGCAACTTAATGCAAAAGTTTTTCACAAGCATATTGTGAACCGGAGACATATACCCTAGTTCATCTTTTTCTTTAAGAAGCTGCTGTGTTTGTACACCGTAGGGTTTTGTAACCAAGGAGTTTCATGATCTTCATCGCGTTGATGAACTAAAGAACTTTGCAGCCAACATCTTTCTCAAGTTGGTGAGTAAGCCATGTACTGGGATCTGCGCATCGATTGGTTAGTCATGTACTTGGAGCCATGCATTAAAAGGAGAGATTGTCACTATAGAACAAGTTCAATTGGGTATTGGGGTAAGGGTTCAGCTGTAGGTTGGTATAAGGTACTGGGATTCCTTTACTTGTAACCGCTTGTTGTGATAATAGTGAATTCTAGGGAGTAGTGACCTTAAAATCACTTGGTGGGGTTTTTGCCGTATAGGTTTTCCTCATTCGTAAATAAATCACCGTGTCAATTTATTTTTCGCTGCATTTTAACTTAATTGGTGATTTGTTTGTGCTACCATACTTATTGCATGCAAATTGAATTAATTAATTAACTTGGCTAATTAATTGGTTAATTCATCATAAGGGGTCGATACATTCTTGGCCTACAAAGTGGTATCAGAGCAGGCACACTCTGATTAGGGTTAATCTTTGCTGTGTGATCCATTGACTTCTGTTTGTCATGGCTGCAACCGGCTTAAAAAGATCTTTGTTTTCAAATATATCTTGTTTTTCTAATCTCTACTTGTTTGGGTGTATCAAAAAATGCAAGTCTAAAAGTTATTTGAATTCTATCATGATGATTACTGGAAAAGATCTCAGCTTGACAAAGAAGAAACTAGAATGTCTCAGAATGAAAATGTGCAAAGGAGTTTGTCTGAGAAGAGTGAAAGTTCAAGGCTTTGTTTATAAAAGGTAGATGAGAGAAAACACCATTCCTACTGATTTGTCATCTAAGCACGAAGTGTGCTTCATGATGAAGTTCGCATTTAAGGTTATGGACACGTGTTTGTGGTACCTTGATAGCAGCTGCTCAAAACACATGATTGGAGACCGATCTCTCTTCAAGGTTTTCGAGTCTAAGAAAGGTGGTAATGTCACTTTTGGTGATGGGAGAAAATCACATATTAAAGGAAAGGAAATCATCTCTCTACCTGGATTGCCAGACATTGCAAATGTTCTATATGTAGAAGGTCTGAGAGTGAACCTGTTGAGAATAAGTCAGATATGTGATCAAGACTTCATGGTATTATTCTCAAAAGGGAAATGCCTTGTCATGGATGAGTTTGGGAAGAAACTCATAAGTGGTGTTCGCACACTAGACAATTGTTATGGTTTGGTTCCTAATGCTGATATTGTGTGCAATAACATTCGTCTACCAAAGGAAGATTTATGGCACCAAAGGATGGGACATGCTAGTTACAAACATCTTTTAATAGTATCTAAGCATGAGTCAGTCTTGGGGATACCAAAACTTAGTAGAGTGAACAATGTGGTGTGTGGACCATGTCAGCTTGGAAAACAGACGAAAGCTAAACATCTGGGCATTCAGACATCCGCTACATCTAGACCATTAGAGCTACTGCATCTGGATCTCATGGGTCTAACCAGAACCGAGTCTGTTGGTGGAAAGAGATACATCATGGTTGTGATAGATGACTTCACTAGGCACACTTGGGTCATCCTACTACGATCCAAGTCTGATGCTCCTGAGCACATTGAAGCCTTGTGCATAAGATTGCAGAATGAGAAGAGCTTGAAGATTGATCGAATTCGAAGTGATCATGGTAAAGAATTCTAGAATTCATACATGGAGTCATTTTGCATGAGATCAGGTATATCTCAAGAATTCTCTGCTCCTATTACTCCTCAGCAGAATGGTGTAGTACAAAGAAATAATAGGGTTATTCAAGAGATGGCTAGAGCCATATTGCACAACAAGGATGTGGCTAGAAACTTGTGTGGAGAAGCCGTTAACACTGCATGTTATATGATTAATAAGGTGTATTTTAGACCCAGTACCAAGAAGAATCCATATGAGTTATGGAAGGGAAGGAAGCCAAATGTTAAGTATTTCAGAATTTTTGAAAGTACTTGTTTCATTCTCAAGGATAGAGAGAATGTGGGAAAATTTGACTCCCGAAGCAATGAAGGAATATTTCTGGGATACTCCTCTATAAGCAAGGCTTATCGGGTATACAACAAAAGAACCAAGAAGGCAATGGAAACTGTGAATGTTGTTATCGATGAATCTTTAGAATCCAGTTCTGAGAAATTTAGTGAAGAAGTCCCCAAAGAAATTCTTCCTCCCGAGCCCAAGGACGTTCAAGAAATCGTTGATTAAGAGCTCGCATCTCCAAGTACTTCTGGTACTCCAAGTGTTGTAGAAGATTCAGCAGACATATCTACTTCACTTGATTTTGAATCCCATAAAGAGAAAGGACCTTCCTCCAGGATCAAATTGAATCATCCTCTTGAAGTTATTGTGGGAAACATGGATGAACTTACACTAAGGAAGCGTACAGTTGATAAATGTGTTACTAACTTTGTGTCTTATTCTTGTTACTTGTCGCAGGTTGAACCCACTAAAGTTAAGGAAGCCCTTCAGGATGAAAGATGGGTTGAAGCTATGCATGATGAATTGCTTCAGTTTCAAAGGAATGATGTCTGGACTCTAGTACCTAGACTAGAGGGTGAGCACATCATTGGCACAAAGTGGATATTCCGCAATAAGACTGATGAGGAGGGTAATGTGATCCATAACAAGGCTCGTCTTATAGCTCAAGGATACTCTCAAATGTGTTAGAACATACGTGATTCACTTGTTAGGAACATATGTTACTATTTTGTGTAATTGGCTAATCCTTTGACAAAACACACTTTACTTGTATTTGGGTAGATCTAGGATGTGTTTAATACTTCAAGAAACATGTTGTTCAAGTCTAGTATTAAAGCCATGAAGATTGGACCAAGAAACAAGTGAAGAAATGCTATTCAATAAAGCTGGACAGATAGCTCGACACCTGCAGACAGATAGCTTGATAGCTGCTCGACACCTCTCGATAGCTAGGCTATCTATCGAGATTTTCAACTTCTTCTTATTGCAATCTCGATAGCTTCTCGACAGCTGGTGGATCGATCGAAAAATCTCCTGTCTCCTCGATAGCTTCTCGATAGTTGTATCTGTCGAAGTTTAAAGCTTGACACCTCCCGATCGATCGAGGTTATGGGAATTTAGATTTCCAGATTTGATTTTTGGCCCGTGCTGACATGTATGTGTAGGGTTTCTTTTCTCACAACCCTAGACCTATATAAGGCTTATTTTAGAGGCCGTCACATAAGAGAATACAAGGAGAACATATGCAAAAGGTGACCGATGCCTTATTCTCTTTGAAAGAAGCTATTGCATCTTTGCGCCTTATAGTTTTGTAACTAAGTGCTTCTTGATCTTCATTGTTGATGAAGTGAAGAACTTTGCAGCCAACATCTTCTTCTGGTTGGTGATTAAGTCGCGTACTGGGATCCGCGCAATTGGTTAGTCACATACTGGGATTCGTGCATCAAAGGGTGGCGTTCATATATTGAAGAGTTCAGAGGTTCTGAAGCGGTAGAAGGTTTCTATTGTGAGTTCATCTACGGGAATTGTAGAGTTTAGGGATAAAGGTTTTGTACTAGATCTGAAACTTCTCTTTACTATAGTGGATTGCTTTTCAAGAAGGTTTCCCCCCAGATTTTTTACTGTGAAATTAGTTTGTTTCATTGGTTTTCCTGGCTCATCATATCTTGTCTTATTTATTTTTCTGCTGCATGATTTTAACATGATATTGATGTTTGTTTGTTTGTTTTAACAAGTTTTATTCATAATAAATATAATTAATAACTTGAGTTTAAAACTTGTTAATTCTATTAACCGGGGTCTAAATTTCCCAACAAGTGGTATCAGAGCGGGTACACTCTGATTGGATTAATTTCCTGAGTGTGATCCTTGACTCCCGTTATCATGGAAACTCTTGGTGAGTTATTAAAAGTCTTGAACTTTTTAACTCAATTTCAGGAGAATTTTATTTCTTCTATGTCCTTTAGTAGACACACTAGGACACGTGCATTTTCATCTTCACGGCCAAAGACTCGTGCTGTGAGGGTGAGAAAGGAGCCTAGGACTTAATTGTCTTTTCTGTTTGTCCTCTGCTTTAATTCTATCTATCTATAGTAGGACTCTCTTTGCTTGATTTCTTATCTATTTTTGGAATCATGTTTTCATGCATCTACACCCTTCTATCATGCCTTCATGCATATGCATCATTCTTTCTGCTTTCATGTTGTTTGTCTGTTTTTGTTTGGTTGTTTAGTTTTTATTTTGCTTTGTTTTCAAAATAAAAATAAAAAGGAAAAATCAGAAAAATACAAAAACAGTGTGTTTTGTGTACATTGGTACTTGTGTACCTTGGATGGCCATTGAAACAAAGTTTTCTAAACTTTGTATCTCTTGTAACTTAGATGAGCATCTCTATGCACAACTAAGCAAGTGAGCTTTGTGGCTCTTGTTTGTGATAAGTAAAATTAAGTTATCTCTTGTACTTAACACTTGTATAACTCTTTTTGATGGGTAGGACTAGAAAATCCTAAGAGAAAGGCATAAATAACCATCTCACCACTGTTGCCCGCCAATCATGAAAGACATCTGTATGTTTCGGCATAGCAAAAGTGTAATGTCAAGGACATTTGTGTGCTTCGGCATAGCAAAATTGGAATGTCAATTATCATTGGGTATTTCTTTTCTCTCTCTTATATGCTCATGCATGATATGCTAAATAAAAGAAAAAATATGCAAAGAAAAATAAAAAGATAAAAGATAAAAAATGCTTTAAATATGATTGCAAGCGTGTATTCTAGGAGATGTGGGAGTTATAGGATGTACCTCGAAGGTGATAGTCCCCATCAAACAGTTATGATTGTGTTTGAGTTAAAGTGACTTTCTCATATCTCAAATCGTCATAACATGTAGACGCTTATGCAATCTTTCGATATTTTTCACATACAACACGCAATATTCTTTGCTACTCTTGATACATGTGCAGGTACAATGTGATTTGGCTATCCAAAGGAATACTTGTGTCTATGTATGCTCACTAAACTGTCTTAACTTGTTTTTGAAATATAAAATTGGTTAGACTTGTTTAGTGTGTGTATGTGTTTTGGGATCTATGTGCTTAACATTTTTCTTGTTGAGAGATTTGTTTTTCACATGTTTTGCATCTTTCTTTTATCTTGTCATCCATAGCATCTTGTTTAATTACATTCATGCATTTATATGGATTTCTTGTGCCCATTTGATCATCCTTGATCATCTTTATGTTTCTCGAGTGAAGCTTTCTAGCTTCTTGTACCTTTGTCAATCATGACAAAAAGGGGGAGAAATTGTGGAGACTTTGTGGTTTCTACATGTTAGGGGGAGAAATACATTCCTTTGTAAGGGGGAGTTGTGTTTCATCTTGTTAGGGGGAGTGTTTACCTCCTTGTTGTAGCTTTTTCTTCTTGTACCTTGGGTCTTGTGACCATTTTTACATACATTGTGCTTATCTTTGTTTTATATGATGATGTATGTCTTCTTCACCTACCTTTACATATGTTGTTTTTTTTCTATTTTTATACACATGTTTCTTTACTTGTATGCAATTTATTATTTCCGTTTCACACTAAGATGCCTTGATGAGTTTTGTTTAAAGTGTTTCAGAAATACAGGTTGTCAAAGTCTTCCTTGCCATAAACTCTCTTCTTGCAAAGTTTTTCAAGAGTTTTTGTTAGGATAGATTTTATTGTATTCAACAAGTGAGTATGAGTTGAGTGATTTATAACTTCTCTCATATGTTCATTTGTTTGTTGTGGTTTTGTCACGGATTGCCAAAGGGGGAGATTATTAGGACATATGTGATTCACTTGTTAGGAACATATGTCACTATTTGTGTACTTGGCTAATCCTTTGATAAAACGCACTTTACTTGTATTTGGGTAGATTTAGGATGTGTTTAATACTTCAAGAAACATGTTGTTCAAGTCTAGTATTAAAGCCATGAAGATTGGACCCAGAAACAAGTGAAGAAATGTTGTTCAATAAAGCTGGATAGATAGCTCGACACCTGCGGACAGATAGCTCGATAGCTGCTCGACACCTTTCGACAGCTAGGCTATCTATCGAGATTTTCAACTTCTTCTTATCGCAATCTCGATAGCTTCTCGACAGCTGGTGAATCGATTGAGAAATCTCATGTCTCCTCAACAGCTTCTCGATAGCTGTATCTGTCGAAGTTTAAAGCTCGACACCTCCTCGACACCTCCCGATCGATCGAGGTTACAGGAATTTAGATTTTCAGATCTGATTTTCGGCCCGTGCTGACATGTATGTGTAGGGTTTCTTTTCTCACAACTCTAGACCTATATAAGACATATTTTAAAGGTCATCATATAAGAGAATATAAGGAGAACATATGCAAAAGGTGACCGATATCTTATTCTCTCTAAAAGAAGCTACTGCGTCTTTGCACCTTAGGGTTTTGTAACCAAGTGCTTCTTGATCTTCATTGTTGATGAAGTGAAGAACTTTGCAGCCAACATCTTCTTCTGGTTGGTGATTAAGTCGCGTACTGAAATCCGCGCAATTGGTTAGTCACGTATTGGGATTCGTGCATCAAAGGGTGGCGTTCATATATTGAAGAGTTCAGAGGTTCTGAAGTGGTAGAAGGTTTCTGCTGTGATTTCATCTACGGGGATTGTAAAGTCTAGGGACAAAGGTTTTGTACTAGATTTGAAACTTCTCTTTACTATAGTGGATTGCTTTTCGGGGAGGTTTTCCCCCAGGTTTTTTTACTGTGAAACTAGTTTGTTTCATTAGTTTTCCTGGGTCATCATATCTTGTCTTATTTATTTTTCCGTTGCATGATTTTGACATGATATTGATGTTTGTTTGTTTTAACAAGTTTTATTCATAATAAATCTAATTAACAATTTGGGTTTAAAACTTGTTAATTTTATCAACCGGGGTATAAATTTCTCAACAAAATGGAAGGAGTAGACTATGATGAGACATTTGCTCCAGTAGCCCGTATGGAGTCTATTAGAATTCTCCTAGCCCTGGCATGTCACTTGAAGTTCAAGTTTTACCAAATGAACGTAAAAACTGCTTTCTTGAATGGGTTCATTAAAGAAGATGTCTATGTGGCTCAACCAAAAGGATTTATTGATCCACACTTTCTGGATCATGTGTTGTACCTCAAGAAGGCACTTTATGGTTTAAAGCAAGCCTCCAAAGCTTGGTATGATCGGCTTACACAATACTTGGTGTCACATGGGTTCATAAGAGGAAAAGCTGATCAAACTCTCTTCATCAAAAGGGAAGACGATGAGTTGATAGTTGCTTAAGTCTATGTTGATGATATCATCTTTGGGTCGACTAAGGATGAACTTGCTCATAGTTTCTCAAAACTCATGCAGGTCGAGTTCGAGATGAGCATCATTGAAGAGTTAACTCACTTCCGTGGTTTGCAAATTCATCAACAAGATTCAGGTATATTCCAATCTCAATCTAAATATGCAAAAAATCTAGTGAAAAAGTTTAGTTTGGAATCTACTAGTTTTGTTAGAACGCCTATGAGCCCAAATGTTAAACTCACTGTTGATTTGTTGGGTAAAAGTGTTGATTCATCTCTTTATAGAAGCATGACAGGTAGTTGTTTTTAGCTGGGTATTCTGACGCTAACTGGGCTAGGAATGCTGATGATAGAAAGAGTACTTTAGAGCATCTCCAGCAAATTCATCAAATTTTTGTACTGTTTGGAGAATGAATAGTGACTTTTATCTTTATCTACCCACTTTTTCAAATACATTTTCCAACAGATTCTCTATCCCATTTTCTATCTCATTTAAATATTATTTCTTCATTCATTATTTATTCTTTTTTTAACAACTACACATCTTCCAACATTTTTTTATTCAACACCTAATTATTATAATAGGAAAAAAGCATTTGAAGAATGAACAGTAGCCCATCAAGTCTAATGGGCTACTGTTCATGAGCCAAAAAAAAAGAGAGGTATAGAGAACCGGTTGGAGCATGAACAATAGCATATATTCTCTATATTTTAGCTATGCATATTCTATTGAAGATGCTCTTAGGGGGTTGTTTTTATGTGGGTAATAATCTTGTCTCACGGATGAGCAAAAAGCAGAACTCCATCTCATTATCCATTGCAGAGGCTGAGTACATCGCTGCCGGTAGTTGTTGCACCCAACTGCTATGGATGTAAAAACTCCTCCTTGATTACAGTATTCGTCAAGAGCATCTTACCATCTACTGTGACAATACCAATGCCATCAATATCTCTAAGAATCCGGTTCAACATTCTCAAACTAAACAAATAGAGATTTAACACCACTTCATTCGGGAGCTTGTTAAAGATGGTACTCTCACTCTTGAGTTTATTCACACTGATGATCAGAAAGCTAATTTGTTCACCAAACCTCTTGATAGCAAACGGTTTGAATTCCTTTGCCAAAACATTGGTGTTATCTCCATGGATTGATCTCCTCTTCTCCTCCTCCTTCCTCATGCATTTGCATCTAGTTTTATGCATTGCTTTGTTTAACATGTTTTTGTTTATTTATTTTCAGTTTTGATTTATTTTGTTTTTCATAAAAAAAAATTGAAAAATCAGAAAAATACAAAAACAGTGTGTGTATGTGTACATTGATACTTGTGTACCTTGGATGGCTATTAAAACAAAGTTTTCTAAATTTTGTATCTTTTGTAACTTAGATGAGTATCTCTATGCACAACTAAGCAAGTGAGCTTTGTGGCTCTTGTTTGTGATGAGTAAGATTAAGTAATCTCTTGTACTTAACACTCGTATCACTCTTTTTGATGGGAATGACTAGAAAATCCTAAGAGAAAGGCATAAATAACCATCTCACCACTGTTGCCCGCCAATCATGAAATGACATCTATATGCTTCGGCATAGCAAAAGTGCAATGTCAAAAGCTTAGGGCATGTTTGGTAACTGTACGTTTTTAGACTCCTTAAAACACAAGTTGTTTAATCTAGTTATTTAGCCAAGTGATTATTTAGTCAAATTATTCAGATCTAGGTTAACATAAATAAATCATATCAATGAAATAGTGCGGAAAATAAATAACACAACGATAAAATAATCTAGGAAAACCAAACCGGTAAAAATACCTGGGGGGGATTTAACCTAGCTATCCTCAAGGTAAAACAGATCCACTATGAAAGAATTGAAGTTTACACGATAGCGACTTAGACCACTAACATCCTATTACTACCTTGAGTAGAAAACTTATTACCATGACCACGTGACAGCTCCGAGTCCACGGACTACTTCTTTCTTGGATTCACAGCAACCACAAGTACTCCCACTTGTGTTTTCTTTAAGCTCTTTATGCAGCAATTGAAGTGATCACCAAGCTCTCGACATCAATCTTGAGATTGGAAACCCTAAGTATGTATGAAGGCAAACACCTCTAGATCTCACAAGAGATTTATACACACAGCATAATCAACAACAATAAAATGTGGCTAGGGTTTTCCCTTTTATACTAGAAGCAAACCAAAAAACCCTACACGTCATATGGGCTTGGGCTGAGTTAGAAAATTCTGAAGAAAAACAATATGCACGAGCTTCGATCAAACGAGTCTAATTTTCGATTGATCGAGCCTTGCAGATTTACACAATAAATCTTGCAGTACACTCGATTCCAACTTTACAAATAAACACATTTTTTTTTCTTTTTTTTTTTCTTGACTTGGACATGAGAAAATAATTCTTGACATGGTCATGAGAAAATAATTCTTTTTATTTGTAATATGTAAGTTTAATATGAAATCCATAACTTTTTTTTTTGTATCTTTTTCTCTTTAGTTTAATATGAAATCCAACTTTTTGTATTTTTTTTTCCTCTCTAGTTTAAATTTTAGAGCTATTTTCTTTTCCAATTTTTTTTTCGTGTGTGGCAAATTTGAGTTATAAAGGATTCCATGGACATTTCCATTACCGTTCAAGGCTCAAAAGTTGTCTCTTATTGTCTTTACTCTGTAGAGTTGAACGTCATTGAGGCAAAATAATTCATGAAGAAATTATAACAAAATGAAGATGACTTGAAATGAACATTTTAATTTGCCACTTATAACTCTTGGAGCTAGGACAAGGCTGGACAACTTTTGAACCTTCACGTGTCAAATTAACTACGTACTAATGTTATCCTCTTATTCAGCACCAAAAAAAAAAAAAAAAAAAATATATATATATATATATATATATAATAATAATAATAATAAAAAATAATGTTATCCTCTTCATTACAAAGTTATAAATGAACATTAATTGCGAACAATAACATCAAGTTGGCTTTTTGAAAAAAAAAAAAAAATACTGAATACTTCAATAAAAACTTCAGGCTAAAATGCAAAAAACTCCTTCTATGTTTCACCAAAATTCATTTCAATCCTCTAATTTTGCTTTTGTTTTAATCCTCTAACTTTCAAGTTTATTCAATTAAGGCTTTTCCATCAACTTTTGTTATATGTTGTGGTTAATTTTCCAATTCTTTAAATTTTTCTTCAAATTTTTTTAATTAAAAAAATTTAATTAATGATTGAAAAGTATTTTCCAGAATTATTTTTTTCAAAAATTTTTAACAAAAGTTAGCGAAGAGGCCTTAATTGAATAAATCTAAAACTTAAATTAGGCCCAAATTTCATTTTACCTACTCACGGTTTGAAAGTGTTATTTTACTCACCCAAGATTTGCTCTAGTAGTATACAGTCGTTACCCATATCATCATTTTCACTGTTTAAAAAAAAGAAAACAAGATTTAAAAGTTAGAATTTTGTAAAAATTGATATCCCAAATTTAAACCCCATCTCCACCTAGCAAAAATCACAAGAATTAAACCATTTAGCAAACTATTAGTTTGAAACTGTCGTGAGCTTGGGAAAACAAGTTTGCAGAATTAGTGGGAGCAAAAGATCTCTCTATTGTGTTCATTGCCAAAACATAGACAGATGAAGTGTTATGATTGGTGGCTTGAATTATGGGGCATGCATGTAAGCGCACCACATGGGATTATCTCGCATTAGTGTTGGACACACTTTTGGAAGCTCACTTGAGATTACAAGTCCTACTATGACTGTGTAATATTATCTACGTACAAACCCAAGTAACTTTGGTACTGATCTCTATCCAGTATCCTAGCCGACTTTGCCCAATATAAATATATATGTTATACGGCAATTGTGTGTATCAGTGCCGCAATATTAGAATAGGTTTCTCTATTCTCTGTAATCGTATAGAGTTGTAAGGCCTGACTTTGTTCCAGAGATATTCAGGTTTTTCTAGTCATGTGCTACCTAGACCGTTCATTGAACTGTAAAAAGGAGACCTTCAAGATTTTTAAGGTCGAACCGAGATTGAACCGGGATCGAACTATGATGACGTCATAATTAATTTAATAATTATTTAAATATAAATAAATATATTAAATTTGTAAATATTAGCAAAATTTACTTAAAATATCTTAAAAACTAAAGCAAAATTTCAATGAAATTTTCATGATATTATAAGGTTAACATAAAATAGTACATTATAAGGTTAATAAAAAATAGTACAACATAAATAAGCATAAAAAGAAATTTTATAATAATCCTTTAAGAGAAATCATTTCAATTAACTAAAAACGACTTTTAAAATAAATTCATAAATTGCATAGGAATTATTCTTAAATAAAAAGTTAATTTAGCAATGAAAAAAAAAATAGTAATATTTAATATGTTGAGAAAGATGACATAGAAGTTTAGAAACTATAAATCATGTAAATTTAATATAAATTTAATAATACTGCATATTAGCTCCCAAGAAGAGCACTTGGTCCATTGGTCAAGGCTTTAGTCTTGGTGCTTACAAGCTGAGAAAGCTCAGGTTCGGATCTTGGTAAGTGCGTTTTCTTTAACTTTTCCAAATAAGTTCTATTATGTGAACCGGCCTATGGTTCAAACGGTTTTCCGAATCCGGTCCGGGTTTAAAAACCATGATAGTTTTCTTTAACTTTTCCAAATAAGTTCTATTCCGTGAACCGGCCTACGGTTCAAACGGTTTTCCGAATCCGGTTCGGGTTTAAAAACCATGATTTGGGGTTTGAGTTTTGTGAGAGTGTTTTGGTACCACCTTTGTAATCTCTTTCTTTTGTTAGTGAAACTTTCTCTTCGACGCCGCCCGTGAATGTAAGCTAAAAGCTGAACCACGTAAATCTTTGTGTTCCTATGTGATTGTTTCTTTTGTCTTTCTATTTCTATTTTGCATAAACCCATTGTTATTTGGATACATACACAACAAATAGATATTTACGCTTCTGTTATTCTTAACAAATTGGTATTAAAGCTTCTGCTTTTACAACAAACTGGTATCAAAGCCTTGGGTTCTTTGTTTTGGGTTGAGATTGTTCATTAGATCTATTTGGTTGTGTTCTTATTGGTTCATTGGGTTTTTTGGTATGGCAAAAAAGGCTTTGTCGACGGCAAGATTTGAGATCGAAAAATTTAAGGAAGAATGATTTCAGTTTATGGCGTGTCAAGATGCGTGCTTTATTAGTGCAGCAAGGATTGTGGAAAGCACTAAAGGGCAAGAATGCTTCGCCAACAACGCTATCAGATGAGGAAAAAGAAGATCTCTTGGAACGGGCACATAGTGCAATTTTGTTATCTCTTGGAGATGAGGTTTTGAGAGAGATTGTAGACGAAAAAACAGCTACAGGATTGTGGCTTAAGTTGGAGAGTCGGTACATGACTAAGTCTCTTACAAATTGCTTGTACATGAAGTAGCGGCTATACACCATTCGGATGAAAGAAGGTACACCTGTTTTTGACAATCTTGATGAATTTAATAGAATTGTTCTTGATTTGAAAAATATTGAATGCAAAGTAGAAGATGAGGATCATGCTCTAATTTTGTTATGTTCATTGCCTCCTTCTTTTGAGCACTTTGTCGACACCATGTTGTATGGTTCTAGAAGAGATTCTATCTCGATTAATGATGTCAAAGATGCATGAATTCTAAGGAATTGAAGAAGAAGGTTTCTGAAAATTGGGGCAATAATTATGCTGATGATCTTGTTGCTAGGAGTAGATCCAATGAAAATGGGTCCAGTAGTAATAGAGAAAAATCTAGATCAAAATCCAAATTTGGTAAGTGTCACTATTGTAAAAGGGAAGGACATTGGAAAAATGAGTGCACGCTACTCAAAGAGAAAAAGGAGAACGATGGTACTTCAAATACTAGTAATGTAGCTAGTGTTGCGGGGCTTAATTCTATGGGTGACGACATAGTTCTATTAGTATCTACTAGTTGCTCCGGTGACGCTTGGGTCCTTGATTCGGCTTGCTCCTATCATATGACTCCTAGAAGAGATTGGTTTACTACCTTTCAGTTAATTAGTGGTGGTGAAGTTCTGATGGGAAATAATATGATCTGTAAGGTCTTGGGGATAGGAATTGTGAGAATTAAGATGTATGATGGTGTTGTTAGGACTTTGTCTAATGTTTGTCACATGCCAGATTTGAGGAAAATTCTTCTATCTTTGGGTATATTCGATTCTCAAGGGTACAAATACATCGGTGAAGGTGGAGTTTTGAGAATTAGTAAGGGTGGTTTAGTTTTCATCAAGGGAAAATTGGTGAATGGTCTCTATATGCTACAAGGAAGCACAATTGTTGGTACTACAACAATATCTTCATCAGCAGATCCAAATTCAAACAATAATTTTTTGTGGCATATGCAATTAGGGCATATGAATAAGGTTGGCATGTCAATATTAAGCAAACAAGATTTGTTCAATGGCCTGAAAATTGAGAAGCTGGACTTTTGTGAACATTGCGTCTTTGGTAAGCTGTGTAGGGTCAAGTTCAATATAGAATTTTTGGTGTATTTTCTAACATACAAGAGTGATGTTTTTGTCACCTTGAAGCAATATAAGACGCTTATTAAGAAGCAGACTTGTAAAAGGATTAAGTGTCTCTAGATAGCTAATGGTTTGGATTATTGCTTAGGTGAATTTGATGAGTTCTGCAAGAATGAAGGTATAGTGAGACACCGCATTATTAGAAGAAAACCACAATAGATTGGGGTTGCAAAATGTATAAACAAAACACTTTTGGAGAGGACTCGTTGTTTGCTCTCAAAATTTGGTTTGTCTAAGGACTTTTAGGCTGAAGCAATAAATATGGCTTTCTATTTAGTAAATAGGTCTCCATCAACTATCATTGAATCTAAGACTCCTTTTGAGGTATAATTTGGTACTCTTGTTGATTACTCTATTTTGAGAGTATTTGGTTGTCCTATTTTTGCTCATGCGAATGATGATAAACTTGAGCGTTGGGCAAATAGGTGCATATTCCTAGGCTATGCACTGAGGATAAAAGGTTATAGGTTGTGGTGTATGGATTCAGGATCCCCATGGTGAATTATCAGTGGAGATGTGATATTTGATAAGTCTGCTATTGTTGACCAGTCAAAATAGAGTATTGGGACAGTCAAAGACCACGGTGTTGGTAAGCAGGTGGAGCTTGAGGTTGAAGCCTTGTGGATTGTTGCTTTGGGTGAAGAAATTGTGTCTCTTCAATATTTGAAAGGTACTGCAAATATTGACTTGGTATATTATAGGGCTTCTACAGAGAGTAGTAGCATTGTTGGATTTGTGAATTCTGATTTTACTGGTGATTTGGATAAGAAGAGATTTTTGACAGATTATGTCTTCACATTATCTGGTTGTGCCATTAGTTGGGAGGCGACGCTACAATCGACAATTGTTTACTCTTAAATTAGTATATGTTTACCATTATATAAAAAAAATGCTTAGCAATATATAGAAAACATAAATAAAAATATATTTAATAATTAATAAAGAAACATATCTCGCCGCACCCGTATCCTACTTTTTTAAAAATTACTGTGTCGCCACACCGCACCCGCACCCAAACCCGAATCCACACCCATGCTTTCTAGCTCACAACTCAACTCAACCAAACTTCCGTTGGTCTAAACCAGGTCCTCCAATATTTATCAACTCCAAATAGGACTCCAAATTTGCTTCTGCTACTGATGTTGCTTAAGGTACTATTTTGTATTCAATTCTTTATAGTGCTATTTGATTAAAATTTGGATGTCATGGAGTCAAACTTAGTTGACTACAATTTGGTATGTTTGATTCTTCGTTCTTTCTCTAACATAACAAAAACTGTAAATCTATAGGTATCAAAGTTGCATCAATGAACTTATAGTTGCAGAGCTTTGTAGTTTATGTTCTTTGATGAATGAGTAATTTTTGGGTTTGTTTGATTAGTTGATTGCTCTTGTGCTGAGAAGTAATTGTTCTGAACTTTGGGTAAGTTACTTTGTCAAGTGAGTTGTAAATTTGTGTTTCTAGACTTGAGCTCTCTATGATATTTGATTGCTTTTAGTTCAGACTTAGAATAGTTTTGATTTTCTTGGCTTTGTTTTGCAGGAAATTATAAAAAAAAATACCAATGACCTACATAGAAATCTAAATCAAACTAAACTGTTTTTGCTTCTCTACGATGTTATAAATTATTAATAAATTACAAATGTAGTAAATCTTAAGTTTTTGTTTGCTTTTATTGTTAGATTAGGTTCATGATCTTCGAGATTGTAGATCAAATTTTTATGTGAAAGGCTATAGTTGTTGAGTTAAATTTTATCAAGGTTGGATAAAGAATTAATATAATCTTAAATAATAAGTCTTGGCATAATTTCTACTAATTGTATAAACATGTAGGGATAATTGTTTTAGACATTCAAGAGTAACAGCTTCAATAGTTTTATTATTCTAATGGACTAGGAAAGTATATTCAATGATTTTATTTTTATTTTTAAAAAAATTGAATCATATTATTCTTATGTAAAGTAATTTGGAGGATATTACTGGCTTTAAGTCTTCTTATTGTATGCATTTTCTTATGAGACATTTTGGCTATGTCTTTGTATTTAAGATTGAAGTTAAGGTAGGTAGATGAATTGCTTATTAGTGATCTAGGGAGGTGGATGAAAATTGTAAGTGACTAAGATAATTGGCAGATACATCAAAGGATGATTTTGATAAATAAACATAAACAAAAAGTAACCGGAATTAGAAAAAATTTCAATAACAACATTGTCTATATAAGAGAGAGGCAAATCGAAACCATAATACAGAAACCTAAAAGCAGCAGAATATTAATAACTATTGGGGTAGGCGGCAAATGACATTCTGTTTCTCTAAGGGAGAAGAAGGAATGGGAGTTGGCCAAGATGGTAGCACAAAGGTTAAGGTATTGGGGGTAGTAAAAAAACCGTGTTCGCTAGTAATATCACAAAAGACTTCGAGGGTTCTACTCTGCAAGTTGCATATGACAACCTTCGATTGAATCAACAAATACATGATATCCCCATCATTGGGATGAAAAGCTAGCACCGAGATGTCAAGAGGGATAAGCCAAATCCGGTCGTTTATATATTCTGTGAGCGAAGGAGATTTTTCTGAAACCATTTGGCTGAAACACAGCTCGTGCTTCAAACACCATTTGCCTCCTGCTCCGCTTCCATTATTTTTATTATCAAAGTCCTTGAGCTCCCAAACGCGTAAACCGGTATGCGCATTACCTGAGAACTGACATGTCCTCAGGCAGCCGTGACACAGTCCAAGGCAATCGATTTTATGGAATGGCTCCAATTCTACAGGCTGCTCAATCACACAACATGTGCTGCTGTTGCTGTTGTTGATGTTGAACGGGTCGAACCCTAGAAGACGGCCACCATCAATCTGCCAAAAAAGCAAACCTTTATAGGGGACAGTGTGAATAGAAGTTAGAGACAATCGAAATTCACCCAGGTTGGGTGGACACAAAACCACGGAGTCGCCCCATTCACCGGTGTCAGACGAGAAAACGTGAATGTTAAAGTTGGTGCGTGTGCTAAGAATGAGCACCACCCTGAAACTAGAACTGATTTGTGTATCATTACTGTCGTCATAGCCGCTGATGATCCCAGCCCGCAGCGGCAATTCACTTTGAGGAAGACGAAGTGGACGTGGAGGGAGCTTGAGACATTGCCTAGTTATTGGATTGATAACAGTGTAAACGACTACGTTTTTCAAATCACCAGGCTGCTGCTGCTCCACCACCCACTTACTACTTTCGATCCATAACAGCAAGTCATTACACGAAGCTCGAATCCAACCACTGTGACGATCGCGTAGATAAGCAGCGACAGGTTTCAATTCACATTCAGACTTAGAATTTGCCGGTGTTATGAGAAGACGTCGCTCGAAGTCGTCGATATCACCGTACTGGTAGAGCAAGGTAAAGGGCTGTGGCTGCTGTGAGTGCCGTGCAACAAAGCGGCGAGCAAAATAAGGAGAAGAGATAAGAGTAAACCAGCGCTTTGATACCCTCTTGCAAGTCAACACAACCGTGCATAATGGCAGTAAAACCAAAATTTCCATCAATACCCAATCCGGAAGGTCGTCCATGGTGCTTGGGCTGCTGCGATTATTTATAAAATGAGAATCTATGGAAGCAAATTCTTCTTCCGAATCCATACAAGTACAAGAATCCATGACACAATAAACTACTCTTGAATTATCTCTTTTCTGTTTAGGGTTGGCGACAGAGAGAAGTGAGAGACTTTGGAACTGCTTACATATTTATATA
The DNA here is from genome assembly GCA_019022515.1 of Quercus aquifolioides. Taxonomy (NCBI): domain Eukaryota; kingdom Viridiplantae; phylum Streptophyta; class Magnoliopsida; order Fagales; family Fagaceae; genus Quercus; species Quercus aquifolioides. Next base: position 17,254,703 of record CM032328.1, read on the forward strand.
TAGGGGTCATTCTACCATACCCTCAAAAAAAGGGGGTACGGTACCCAACTATATCTGAGCCGTTAGTTTACTATGATTTTGATCTTGACCGTTGATTTAATTTTAAAGGTTTTTGGTTACCGGTTAAACATGTTTTATATATAAACAAAAAAATTAAAACATTCATCACGCTTTTCAGCCTTTTCTCCTATCTCATGTTTGCTTCTCTACCTCTCTACTTCGTTTGCTCATTGCTCTGTTTCCCTCTCTAAACAAAATAAGCCGCTTTCTAGCTTATTCTCTTCCAATCCATATTCAAATCAGCGGTGCACTCATATCCAATACGACTCGGCGGCACTTCTTCTCTTCCATTCTAAATCGGCGGCGCTACCCACAATCTGCAGGTTCTCTTTTTACATATGATTAACGCTGATATGGGTTTATATTATTTCTCTAAACTTTGTGGGTTTATGATATTATTGTTTTGTTTGAGTTTCAATTCTTATATATTGTTTTGTTTTGTTCGAATTTTTTGGAAAATGCTGCAATTTAGTGAATTTTATTTTTAATTGAAAGGGAGATTGAATTTCGCGAGTTGCACTACCCTTGTTTATGTGAGTTGCCGTGCATGTTTTTAGATATCAATTTATGTTGTTTGATTGGTGAGGATGCTAAGATGCATATATATATATATATATATATGAAAATGCTTTTAAAACATCCATGATTATTAATAGAAAATGAAACCCATCTCTATTAGCATTTTAAAACAGCCATGATTATTAGTTTTATGGAGGGACAATGCTCTGTCATTATTCAGTGAGGCCCTTCATTAATTGGTTTTATTTGATTTTGAAGTAGATGTGAAATGTATAAATCTCTGTTGGTTGATGGTATCAAATAATTTGAGCTTGTTGTGGGAAGAAAAGTTCCAATGGTTGACCACAACTTAATGGGAGAAAACAGAGAAGTTATACGGAAAATGGCAGTAATCTTAACCTTTCCTTAACTTCAATGCAACAGGTATGTGGGCTAAAATGGTCCCATGATGACAGGGAACGTGCATCTGGTGGCAATGATAATCAGGTATTCATCACTAACTTTTAGTTGTTTCTTATTCTTTGGAAGCTTTGTGTCTAGTCAATAACTAATCTGATTTCTTGCTGGTGAGCCTAGCTATTGGTCTGGAACCAGCATTCTCAGCAACCAGCTTTGAGACTAACAGAGCACACAGCTGCTGTCAAGGCCATTGCTTGGTCACCCCACCAAAGTGGCCTTCTTGCATCTGGAGGTGGAACAGCTGATAGATGTATTCGCTTCTGGAACACCACAAACGGCCACCAACTAAACAGCGTTGACACGGGGAGCCAAGTAGTTCTTTTCAATTCTTTATGCATCAGAATACCAGTTGATTTTCGTAAGGGGGAAAAAAAATTCTACTAGCCTTTGTAAATGCCCATAGGCAACTTATGATTTCTAATAAGGGCCGAGAGGGGAAGTGGGTGCTATTGCCAATTCAAACAACATATGATCCTGTCATGTGGAAATTTGTTCTTGAATAAATGCATGTGCTGAAGGAATACTTATATAGAGTTTGCTGCTTAACATGTAGGTTTGCAATCTTGCATGGAGTAAAAATGTGAATGAAATAGTAAGCACTCATGGGTATTCCTAGAATCAAATTATGGTGTGGAAGTATCCATCAATGACAAAGGTATTAGCTTTTTAGTCATTACATTTTCATTTTCATCATAATCTGTTAGCAAACCTTGGTCTAAAGTAAATAACCTTTGAAATTATAGACAACGAGACTTGTCTGGTTTTTATTATTATTATTGAAACTGATGGATTGATTGATAGGTTGCAACTCTAATGGGACATAGTATGCGAGTGCTTTACCTTGCAATGTCACCCGATGGTCAGGTACTTCATCATTTCCTTTAAAGCATTTTTCATAGCATGTGAACCTGATTGGCAGCACAGGAGTAACACCAAACATAGATGCAAATATATATTATATTGCATATAGAAATGTTTTAATTTGAACTCAATTGCCTCTTGCAGACTATAGTTACTGGTGCAGGTGATGAAACCCTCCGGTTTTGGAATGTCTTCCCATCCATGAAAACACCAGTAAGCATGACCATTGCAGACCATATTTGATATTTGATAATAATCAAATTGCACTTTGCTATCTCTTTCTAATTCACTTCTCTTGTTTCCTATTGTGTTTTCAGACACCAGTGAGAGACACAAGTCCTTGGTCTCTTGGGCGAACCCAAATTCGATGATATTCTTTGCACACGTGAATATGTTTTGGTCTTTGGTCTCTTGGGCGAACCCAAATATAATTCTATTCTTTGCATACGTGAATATGTTTTGGTTATGAAGATGGAAAGGAAAGGGCTAGTTTATACTATATATGAAATTGTAATTTATTTGTAAGCAGCTGAGATGTGCTGAGAGATTGGCAATGATGTATTCTATTTATTTATTTATTTTCCTCTTCTGCTATAAAGTTTTGAATCTGTAAAGTGTTTCCTCGTTTATAAAGACATCAATAACACTAGATAATTTGTACTCTCTCTCCCTCTCCCCCTCTCTCTCTCTCTCTCTCTCTCGCATAAAGCTATTGTATATGTGATACTCATGGAAGCACTGATAAAAAGTTTGAACGACTGCACATAACAAGAAGAAACGATTCTTGAACAGGTCACAATGACTTGTTTATCATTTAATGAAATTTCAGTTTCCAACCTGAAAATACAAACACCAGGCTTACTACATCCTAGAGTACACAGCAAGTAAAAATAAAATTACAATGATCTTCATCCCAATTTCTGGTGGCCTGAGTCTGGCACAAGAAGCCAATTATATGGAACAAATTATCTTTGTCCTTGCTGCAACCCTTGACATATCAGAAAAATCTCTCTGGATGAAGATCTTGTGGCTTTTGGCCTCAACCATGGTGCTTTTCTAAACAGTGGTTTGCATATCTGGCTGATTTCTGTGAAGGCAAAAGCCAGAAAGAAAGCAAGAATTATATCTAAACCCGTCAGCTGGAAAAGAACTAGATAGAGTAGATACGGCATTTATAAAATACAATCCAACCTTTCACATATTCACTCTCTAAAAGCTGTATGACAGGATGGCCCCCTGTTAGCAGAACACCCTCATTCTCTAAATCAGAGGCTGAACCGTCCATCTCTTTTTCCTTCTGAACATTATCATCCAGAGTATGTAATGTAGCTCTACCAACAGCCAAATCAAGTGCTTGCATTCCCAACTCAACTGATAAAGCTGCATCCCTAGTCGTGATTCCAGAAACCAAGGGACACATATCCGAGAGAACCACAGAAAACCCTTTCTGCTGCACAGTAGGAAAAGAAAATGATATCTGTATCCCTACACTAGTGAGAGAGAGAGACCCCCAAAATGGTTTGCCTTGAGAGAAACTAAGATCTATCAAGTTATAAAGATCCCAGTCTATCCAAATCTTAAGATAAGACGAACACTCTCATCTCTGAAGTGTTTTTGTTTCAAAGGTTCAAACATAATAAGGCAAACAAGGTTAAGGGCCAAACTGTATTTAGACAAGAAGCAGAAAAAAACCTAGCATACATTGTGTCAAGGAATCAACAACTAGACCACGCTGCAAAGTAATCAAGCTTTCAAATATAGTGAACCCAAGGTGATGAACCATTGGATTAATTAAACCATTCTGCTTTGGGTAAATAAAATTTGAGTTTACAAAGAAATCATCTATAGAAAGTAACATCCATTTCCATCTTTATCTACTAGCCCTTTGATGGGAAACATAAGGATCCGATAGATTATAGAACTAATAAAAACAAGAGCAAATGCAGGGAGGGATGGTTTCAAACAAGGGACATCGAAAAGGTTGAACCAGGAAGCAAGTAATGAACCTAAGTAAAACCCTCCACAATAAAGCTAGGACCACAGGATCGGCTGTTTTTGCCTTTTCCAATTGCTCCCTGCTGCAAATTCCATAATCAATTAAAAGTTAGAGAACCTTACACAAGGAATCAACACAATCCAATCAAAGTAAAGCAAATTTGACTCACATGTAAATATGTTCTCGCTTATCAGAAGCATGGTCCAACAAGGTCTTACGTGCCCATTCCCATGCTCCTTGCAGTGAATCATAATGATGCTGGTAGAAGCAAAAGTTATCGGCAAGTTCTCTGCGCATAATCAACTCCTCCAAGAATGTATCAACTGCCTTCAGAATAACAGGTAGAAGATAGATCAAGCTATCATTGATGCCATTAACCACTGAACAAAAAGAAATAAATAAGAAAATTCAAATGTGACAGCAAACTACAATCAATTGTGGATGCCAAGAACAAGTTCAAAAATAAGAATTTTTAAAAAGCGTACTTATTTTTCCTGACCTTGATTCCATAAAAATATATAAGAGATAAACTAACCCGAGGAAAAAGTTTCCTGACCCTACGAGCCTCCAAAGCACACCACTGCGCAGATATTTGCCCAAAGTGCAAGTATGGAGAGAGACCAGAAAGCCCTCTAGGTTTTAATGGGTTATTCCTATCTGCTGAATAACCTTTCAACCTTTGCAACAGACTAACAGTGCAAATAACGACAACAGTAATAACAACAAGAGCTGTAAAAGTTCAGGAGCCAAAGGGGTACATGTCTCATTTAACTATTCAAACACAAAGGCATTTATTGAGTGCCAAAATTAACAGGATCAAGCTTTGAAGCACAGTTACCATATACACTATCAGGTCAGAATCCTGTTAAAGACACATGTTGGATATGTGCAAAATACACATATTTATAGTGAGAGAGCTGAAATTACGGTATGATTTGCTGCTATGAATTTTACAGTATCCAACTTCAAAAGCAGCTTCCTAGTCATGTACCTGCAACCCAAAAAAATTCCACAGTAGTCAACCAATCTATATATATAATAATAGGTGAAGTAAAGAGAAAATCCAATTAGATTTCAATTGGATTCTCAATTTTGCGCCACTTGTCCTAACCAAAACTCAAAAAAAAATCTAATTAGATTATAAATTTGACTCCAATTTTGTGTCATGTATCTTATCTAAATTTTCTAATTTTTGTGCTCAAATAAATGATGCATTAACATTTAACACGGAAGCCAAGAAAACCACAATGATAATGCTCATTAGCCTAAGTAAGAACATCTTACCTGCACACTTTTATGGAGATTATAAATTGGACTTCAATTTTGTGTCGTGTATCTTATCTAAATTTTCTAATTTTTGTGCCCAAATAAATGATGCATTAACATTTAACACGGAAGCTAAGAAAACCACAATGATAATACTCATTGACCTAAGCAAGAACATCTCACCTGCACATTTTTATGGGTGAACTCAATAGAGTCTGGAGCTCTTCTAATCCCATAACCAAAACCAAGAAGTCCAACGAGAAAGACTATAAAAGTAAAACATTATCTCCTCCTAATTCCATATCGTCATCCCATGTCTCCTCCTCTCTCAACCTCTACCATCTAGATCCACACACTACCCTCTTCTCCTCCTTATGGATTTCTCAGAGCAAGGCCGGGTTCAAACACAATGTTCAATCTCACTCTTCCTTGCTTCACACTCTTATACATTAGCGCTTCATTGGCACCTCCAAGAAGATTCCAAACTCAATTATCAGCTTTTATTTTTTAATGTCCCTTTATATATTTTAAATAATAAAATGCAATATTCTTTTTTTTCTTCACTGTAGCATCACTTAAATAATAAAATGCAATATTCTCTTTTTTTTATTTGTTGTTTTATCTAATGTTATCCTATGTATGATAAACCAAAAAAAAAAAAAAAAAAACCACCAATAGCATTATTTAAATAATAAAATACAATATATATTTTTCATTGTTTGATTTAATTCTATCATCCATGTGATAAACCCAAAAAAACAAAAACAAAACAAAAACAAAAAAATTGGCCAATAGCATCATTACAATTAACCAGTCCCGTGCGGTAGTTACATACTAGTTAATTGTAATTGAAAAGCCAAATAAAAAATTCATTTTCTCAATCAAAAATATTTTGCTCCAAATGTTTCATCCAAGTATATAAGACTATAAGTAATAAATTTACCCAGATACTCAAATAATGATCCCTATATAGATATAAAACTAACAGTACTAGTCCTGGAATACACAATTAGAATATCAAGATACACTGTCCAAAATGCTCAAGGGGGTAAAACTCGCCTCAAAACGGCCAGAGCCCAATTACATGACATATCTACCAAACAACGAACAGCAAAAAAAATTTGTACGAAAGAATGAAAACACAAACCTATTAAACCCCTTGACTGATATATCCAAACCTATTAACACTACACTGTAACAGCATACCTTAGGAATGTGCTTGAAAGTGGGTTTTGCTGAAACAGCTGCTAAATAAACAAGAATATGAAAAAACATTAGAGCCATAGTCTTATATTGGAGGTTGTGAAGTAAGTCAGTCATCAAATCTAGTGCTCCAGGTATATAAGCACTAGCTGAAATGAAAAACAGAAAACATTAGACAAAGTCTCTCTCACTCTGAGTCTGCGAGATGGGTCTCGCCGCTCTCGCGTGGTGGCGACGTCACGGCGTGGGCAGCAGCAAGATTTCAAGCTCTCACCTCGCGTTTTGGCAGCTTCACTCATGGCGTGGGCAGCGGCAAAGTCTCTCTCACTCTGAGTCTCTCGCCTCTCACTCTGTCTTTTTTTTTTTTTTGAAAAGCCTCTCACTCTCTCTGTCCTGCCTCAGCCTTAGGTTTTCTTTTCTTTTTTTCTTTTGTTTTTCCATTTGGACTTTGGAGACTGAGTCTTCGGTCGGACTGCTGGGTTTACATTTTGGGACTAAACTTATTTTTTACATGTGGGCTGGCCGGCTGGGACGCTGGGTTAAAGGTTTACAATTTCAGAGGGGGCCAAGTCCTTTTTTTTTTTTTTTTTGGGAAATTAAAAAAAAAAAATTGGGGCCAGGGGCCCGGGCCCCACCTGTGTCTGTCCCTGGCCCTGCGAAACCAAAAGGAAAACAAAAACAAAACAAGATTAATAACAATTCAACAATACAAAAGCCAAATGGCAAAAAATCCAGATGGAAAACTAAAGAATAAGGATGAGATATACTAAGATTTTAGTGATGAGAAACGGTGGAGACTTCGAACAAAATGGAAGAGAAAGAGAGGAAAATCGGTGGCTGTTATCACTTATCGCCGACATTGAAGGAAAAAAGATTTGGGATGAACTATGATTTTTTTTGGGCATAGGATCTTGTGGGCTTTTCAGCTTATGGACTGAAAATTCAAAAAATAAAATTGCAGGCGTGAAGGATTCGAACCAGAGTTGCTCGGCAAAAAATATACCGACTTGCCACCATGTTGATTCGAACAAAGTATAGATATGAAAATTGACCTTTTAATAGTCAATTATGTTCAAATTACACGTTCCAATATTTTATAGGAACAAATACCAAATGGCTTTAGAATGATGAATTTGTATAAACTTTGCGAAACCCTGAGAGAGAGAGAGAGAGAGAGAGAGAGAGAGAGAGAGAGAGAGAGAGAGAGAGAGAGAGAGAGATAAGTGCTTTGTGGCATCGATAAGTAGGGCTCTCTCAGACTTAACTAGTGGAGGTTCTGCTGACTCAAATGAGGCTCACACTTATCATTGTGGTCAATATGCTAAACTCTCAATGACAAAATTATTTTGATAATTTGTTTAAAAAAGACTGGGTTGTTCGTTTTTGGTAAAATCGGTCAATTGTGCTTAATTTTTTTTTGTTTTTCTATTGGTAATTTTTGTTATTGTGGAAATTTTTTGGGATGTTTATTTTGTTTTAGATAGGTCTAAATATAATAATAATTTTATGAAACAAAATTGCATAGACACTTTAGTTGGGGTGGTTATACTCGTGTCGGACACAGTCATTTGACACTTCTGCACACGTGGATCTAATGAAAATGCCTAAAATATATAAAACATGGTGTAATAGCCTTGATTGATGACTATTTCATACTGGATTTGTAGTTTCAATTTAAGTGTTTACTGAAAATTTTAAAGTTGTCAACAATCTTTGTATTGGATTTTTTGCATAACTTGTTAATTGTATAGTCACCCTATTTCCAACCTTAGACACCACAATAAACACACAACTGTGATTAAGTTGCAGATGTTGCATACAAACAATTAAAGATCACATAAGGTTATACATCTTCAGTTTTATAGTATATATTGATGATGCATAGAAAATCAGTAGGTTGAATACTTCGGGCTTCAATGGGCTTGAGATTGCTTGAAAGGCCTAAAAAGAAAGAAGCACAAGATAAAAGATGACCGGGGTGAACTGGCCAAGAACCCTTTGATGCTTAAGTTAGTTTTCTCTTTTGAACTCAGGAATTCCAACTCTATAAGTGGTGAAAAACTTACTTTGATTTCATATGGCTAAGTCCTTTTATAGTGAGCTTTGGAGTGGTTACTTGTTTAGTAACTTCCTCAACGTGGATGGAAGTTAGAAGGTTCAGACTTAACTTCTACAACTGTCACCAGAAGTTAAGAACTTAGTGGGAAGTTAGAGTGATGAATAAAAATTTTGCTCCTACTTCAGAATAGTAGAACGTGGTTTGAATCATAAGCTTTTGGATATAGATTTACTCCAAAAATTTCTAAGTGTTTGGCAGTTGTCGAGGTGACTCTATGCTGGATGACCTTCTTGCACTTGGATGACCTTTTTGGTCTTGAATGATACTATGGATGAATTGGAGATAGTCTAATTTTTGGTTCACCATCATATATAAATAATAAAAATATAAACATCAAGAAAATGACCTCAACTATGTTATTTTATAGGGAGGTATGCCCCTGAATGTGATGGAAGCTACTAGGGGAGATACGTAAGAAGTTAATTAGTACATTCAAATATTTATGGAAGAATCAAGATAATTCTAGGTGATTTATGCTTTTTTTTTTTTTTTTTTGGTTTTCGATTTTAGATCTAAATTTTTTAATAATTTTAAAAAAATTACTATTGTGATGAGTGGTTATTAGTAAGTAAAAAAGTGACCTCAGTGATAAGCCTAAATGTAAAGTTATGGTGAGATGTGATATTGGTAGTGCTTACTGTAACAATTGAACTGTCAATTGTAAGGAAAAAAATATGGTACCACCGAATGTGACAAAAGTACGATCAGAAGTAATGTTGATAATGCCTAATGTAATAATAGAACGGTCAAATTTGAGAATAAAAAAAGAAGGTACCACTGAATGTGACTAAATAGAGTCAGATGCGATGTTTGTACTACTTAATGTGACAATGGAATCATCAAATGTGAGAAAAAAGTAAGAGAACCACCAAATGTGAGAAAAGAGCTGTCACATGTGATGTTGGAACTGTACAATGTGAGAATGGAACTGTCAAATATGAGAAAAAAAAGGTAAGGGAACCACCAAATGTGAGAAAAAGAACTGTCACATGTGATGTTAGAATTGCACAACGTGAGGATGAAATTGTCAAATGTGAGAAAAAAAAGTAAGGGAACCATTAAATGTGAGAAAAGAACTGTCACATGTGATGTTGAAATTGCACAATGTGAGGATGAAATTGTCAAGTGTGAGAAAAAAAAATAAGGGAACCACCAAATGTGAGAAAAAAACTGTCACATGTGATGTTGGAACTGCATAATGTGAGGATATAACCGTCAAGTGTGAGAAAAAAGTAAGAGAACCCCCCAATGTGACAAAAGAGCTATCATATGTGATGTTGGAACCGCATAATGTGAGGATGAAACCGTCAAATGTGAGAAAAAAAAGTAAGGGAACAACCAAATGTGAGAAAAAAACTGTCACATGTGATGTTGGAACTACACAATGTGAGGATGAAACCATCAAGTGTGAGAAAAAAGTAAGAGAACCACCCAATGTGACAAAAGAACTGTCATATGTGATTTGGAACTGCACAATGTGAGGATGAAACCGTCAAATGTGAGAAAAAAAAATAAGGAAACCACCAAATGTGAGAAAAAAATGGTCACATGTGATGTTGGAACTGTACAATGTGAGGATAGAACTGTCAAGTGTGAGAAAAAAGTAAGGGAACCACCAAATGTGAGAAAAGAACTATCACATCTGATGTTAGAACTACACAATGTGAGGATGAAATTGTCAAATGTGAGAAAAAAGTAAGGAAACCACCAAATGTGAAAAAAAAACTATTACATGTGATGTTGGAACTGCACGATGTGAGGATAGAACCATCAAATGTGAGAAAAAAGTAATCTGGTGTAACAGGTTACCTACTAATAGGTACTGTACCCCCTTGATTTGGGATATTGTAAAATTACTCATACAATGACATATCTTTGTAGAAAATTCTAGAAAGTGTGAGCTACAAGACTTTGAAATTTTAACGGCTCTCATCATATGATGGCAATTCAAATTAGATATATCTATTTTTTATTTATTTTAATTAATTATTCACGTTTCATCAAGAATTGAGCCCACCACATGTTCTAGTAGGAAAAGTGGGCACAATTCTTTAAACTTCTACTACTGCATTACATCCTCGCCAAGGTTTGATGGAAAAGATTATTTATTTAACCACGTTGAATAATTTTGAGGCTTAGACTACAAACCTTTCTTTTGGTGGTCTGGGTTGCTAGTACGTGATGTTATGCAACAACACATCACAATGAGTATATTCAATAGTGGTTCAAGATTTACTTGCTCAAAAAAAAAAAAAACTTATAATAATTATACACTAGTAGGCAGTAGCAGTGCATCATTTAAAGTTTAAAAAGTTCAGAATTTTCTGCTAGTGAACAAAATGTAAATCTATCAAGTGCGCATTCTTGAAATGCTGTAACTAATTTGAAAATTCACGCGTGTATATCTATAAGTCCGGTCTAATTCATTTATTTTATGAGAATTATGGTCAAAATCTTCAATTATTTGTCATAAATTTAAAGATGCAAAAAATCATAGTGTGTTTCAAGAGGCAAGTACTCATGTCTACTTTAGTGACAACATTTTCAGCTTTGTTTTATTATTGTACCGTGTTTACTCACACCTAAAAGAGCTGGAAAATGTTTTCCGTTTTTGAGTGTCCTCACCCCCTTCATTTCTTTGTGTCACCGCCTTTCGCCACTTCTTTGTGTCAAGGCCGTTCACCCCAATACCACCAGATTATCATCTTTGCTATCATTACTGCCATAGTTATTACTACCAATACACCATTGTTGTTACTAGTGCCACACCACCTTTTGTGATCTCATTCAAAGATGAACTCAGAATTTTAAGTTAGTGAGGGCCAGAGTATAAAGAAAGAAAAAGAAAAAAAAAATTCCAAATCGGCATCCATATAGTATTAAAAAATTATAAATACTTAAAATTATTGATTCTAAATACATTAAAATGTAATTATTTACTAACAAAGACAAACAAAAACAAAATAAATTTTTTTTTTAATACTAGGCTGGTTAGGACTTTTTTTTTTTTGGTTGTTGTTGTTGTTGAAATTAGAGCATTCACATTGGTGGTGCTAAAAATTTTAACTTTCAGCACCTCAAAAATTTTACAATACACCCAATATTAAATGTTCTATTTTTTTTTATCACATCATTTAAAATAATATAAACAACTTATTAAAATAATAAAAGAATTGAGAGAATTTGAGTTTTTTAATTGAAGGAAGAGATATAATCTTAATAAAATATTTTATTTTATTTTTAACAACTTGCTACAATCAACTGATATTTATACCAGTTTATTGTAATTGTAAAAATTTAGCCTTAGCTTCTCCAATAACACATGATTTTTTGGTTCTTTTGTGGTATTTTTTTTTTTTTTTTGGCTAAGAGGATAGTACTATAAATACAACTCAAGATATACATTAAATATTTTATAATCCAATGTGTACTACATAAAAGATACTTATTAAACTTAAACAAACTTGAGTCGAGAATGACAAAAAGATTCAATATCCTTAATTTATCTTTAATCAACTATCACTTTTATAAGGATGAAGCAAAAAAAAAAAAAAAAGTTCATTTTGATTTTCCCTTTATTTTTACTATAATTGTTAGGATAATTATGTTTTCATTATAATCTTATGAATTATAATAATAGAGTTGATTGGTGGTATTACTTGTTCCACAAACACCTTTAAAGAAGAGGAAAGGTAGCTAGAGGTCCATCAATGGTGTGCCGACGAGAGACTCTTGAATACTTAAGTTAACAAAAGTCTCTTTTAAGATGAAAAGTTTTCTAAAGATGTTTTCAATAGAGTAATGTCGTACCTTTCCTAATGACCTTCTCTTTTATGCTTGTCTAAAGAGTGGATGGCTCTGCCATTTGAGGATGTCATTTGAAATTAGAATCATCACACCCCTTACAAGTTTTTAATAACTTAATTAGACAAAAATAAAGTTAGAAAACTGAAACTTAGAAGGAGTAATTAAAATTCTAACATTTGCATTACTATGTAAAAGGAGAAAAAAAATAATATAAGAAGATCATGAGGTTGATTTTTTTCAAAAGTAATTTGGTCATTCTTTTACCATTGAAAGATACACAATTAATTATATATACCTTATATTCCCTTATATATGTATTGCCTCGGTTTATTTTTATTTTTTTTCCAACTTAAAAATCTAACATTCTAAGAAAATTCTAAACAAAATATCATTTAATACTAGTGTTTCTAAATAAATTTTTTTCGAGCTTTTAATACTCCATTCCATAATTTTAACTCAAATAAAACAAAAGAAAAGGTACTATTGACTTTGTCAATTAAAAACAGTTAGCAAGTAAAACAAAAGAAGCAGAGGAAGTGAACACATACATATATTGAAAGATATAGATATTTAATGTACAAGCCTTGTATTTTAGTGATATCATTTAATCCTTTTATGAGGAGAATCAGAGTTCAAACAAACTTCTTATTTTCTTACTTATTAAACAGTACGATATTCATAATCAATTAATAATATCTGATCCGGAAAATTTAGAAATAAAACAAAATAATGCGCATCTAAACAATGTAAGAAATACATTTTTTCTCACACTCAAATTTATACTATATTTAAGTATTAACTTATAATTAATGCATAAATTAGCATAACATGATCAGGTATGTGCGATAGACATCTGTATATGCCTAAAAAGTAGTGCTACAAATACAACATTGGGATAGTGTGCATCGTTTAAGAGCATTAGTATCAGAAAATTTCAATTCTACTCTATTTTACCATTTCAAAAAGTCACTTTATCATTATACCATACCATTTTACAATATCTTCAGCATTCCAAAACTCTATTTTTATTAAAATATTATTTTTTAACCTTTCTTTATTATTTCTTTCCAACCATTTTCGGACCCATTTTCCTGTGTTTTTCAACAGTCATTTTTATTCCTCTCTTTCTCTCTCAACCTCTAGCACTGGTTCAACACACAGAGCCAACAACGGCCACCACACCCACCACCCAAGCCACCGATCAGCAAACCTAAGCCACCGATCAGAAACCCACGCTGTCGATTTGAAACCCAGGCCACCGATCAAAAAAATAATCACCGGAGCAAACCCATTCAAAAAAAATCATCACCGAAGCAAACCCATTCAAAGAAAATCATCACTGGAGCCACCGGAGCAAACCCATTCAAAAAAATCATCACCGAAGCCACCATCGGAGCTCGCCATCAACTGATCCCAGCCCACCGATCCAAACCCAGCTCGCCAATCCACGCTAATCCAACCTCTAACCTCAAAAATCCAAAACCCAGCACCAGTGCAATGAGAGAGAGGCCGTGCAATGAGAGATGAGAGAGAGGCCGTGTGAGATGGGTGAGAAATTTCAGCGATGAAGCTTCAGAGATGAGAGAGCAGATGGAGAAACAGAGAAGGAAGAGAGAGAAGAGAACAGAAAAAATGAGAGGGATGAAAGAGAAATTTCGGGAGAAAAAGGAGTAAAATATATATATATATATATATATATATTTTGCAATACTGTGAACAGTACAATTCTATGTTTAGAATTGTACTATAGCAGTATTGCAAAAAAATTTGCAATACTGCTGTTTACAATTCCCTGATGCAAGAGTTTTTGAGGCTTAAAATGCCAAATTTCCCTTAGATTTGGCATTAGCATTCCCCAATGCTAATGCTCTAAGAGGGTACAAAGGGACCAAGCTGCCACTAGGCCTAAAGGGCATTAGCAAACCAACCAGATTTTTTATTAGACTTTATTGTTTCTCAAAAAAGATATATGCTACTAAGAAAAAACACCTTTTTTTTTTTTTTGGTTAAGAGGGATCTTTATTAAACTTAGATAGTCATGAAAGGCAAAGTATTGGCTACACGCCTTACATAGTACAGACCAGTGACATCTTCATTAATAAAAGCTACAATATCAGGGGTAGGGGGATAAAACAAAATAACAAAATCTTCTTGTTTCATACATCCCTCCTTTGCCAGTCCATCAGCTTCCCTGTTTGCTTCCCGATTGGTGTGATTCACCCTGGTTTGATGGAACCTGCTGAGAAGGTATCTACAATCATTCAAGAGAGAGGAATAGTCCCTGTTAGTGACTGAAGTAGACAGAACCAGGTCTACCACCACTTTTGCATCGAGTTCAACTTCCAGGGAAACAACTCCCAACTGTAATGCAAGCTGCAGCCCATTCTGTAATGTCCAAAATTCAGCAATAACACTTGTAGTGAATCCTATATTACGAGAGTAACCTCTTATTAAGAAAAAACACCTTGGGAAACATAACTTAATTACAAAGGTCCAATATGATTTATTATTTAAATAATTTATTGCACACAATATCCTCCCACCTGAATGTGTGTACCCCGCAAGTGTGAGAGTTACTCTAATGTAAGGGAATGTTACATACAACACGCCACACATAATATCACCTCACATCTATAAGAGACCGTCAAGAGACCAGTTCACATGCTATATATATAGATCATGGTGGGGCAAAGCTTTAGGCCAAGTACATGTTCGATTGATCACTTAGTCCACCAATAAAAAAAAGTCCCTCCTCCTGTTAATCTTCTTCTGTAACTGGAGTAGTGGATAGATTAGGGCCTTAGCTGATGGAGGACACCCAGGAACATGTATGTCATCCGGGACAATCTGTCACAGCCTCGAACAACGGAGTATGAGTAGTGGTAATAGCCACCCCCATTTGCACAGCTTCCCATAGAGATGACCCAACGTGGCTCTGGCATTTGATCATAGATCCTGCAAAAATTATGGCAAATATTAATGCAATATACAATTTCAAATTCCAATCAAATTACTAATAAGAGCATTCCCATCAGGTCTTCTATAAAAAATGTCATTTTAACACACCAAAAACCTACTTTACTATTTTAACACATCATTTTACAACATCTCATTTATCAGATGTTCTATTTTTCACTTCTATACATTAAAATAATATTTACAACATATTAAAATAATATATTAAACTCCTCTTCAGCATCATCAACAGCAACAACAGTACAACCACCACCGCGGCAACAACGGCCACCAACAACCACTGCCACAACAACACCAACAGCCGCCACAACAACACCGACAGCCACCACCGGCACAAATCCACATCCACCAACACCACCTTATTAAAAAAAAAAAAAATCCACAACAACCCAAAAAATAACCACTACAATCAACCCACAACCACTACAATTAATCACTCAATATCAGATCAGCCCAAATTGCAGCAAAAAAAAAAAAAAAAAAAAAACCCACAACTAGAGAGATCGGCACGGCAAAACCCACATCCCAAATCAAACAAAACCAAAAGCAAAACCCACCACTGCAAACCGATTGAGAGAAATCCGATGGTGGGAGGTTCCATGACGTGGTGGATGGCACGACAAGCTCGACGGCGTGGCGTGGCGTGGTGATCAGGCCATGGGTTGTTGTGGATGTGGTGGGTCGGGTTCGTGTGGCTGTGTTGGTGGACGGCGATCTGAGAGTGCAGGTCGGCGTGTGGCTGTGTTGGTGGACGGCGATCTGAGAGTGTATGTCGGGTTCGTGTGGCGTGGCGTGGCTTGATGCTCTTGGGTTTCGTCGGAGAGAGAGCAAAGAAATGAAGTGAGAGAGCAAAGAAAGAAATGAGAGAGAGAGCATATCCAATTCGGTGAAGGAATGAGGAGACAGAGGGAAGAAGAGGCGATGAGGTGACATTTGAAGTGGGCCCAGTGAGAATAAAAAATTAATATAAATTATAGTAAAGGTGTGCAGTACGCTCTCAAATTTGAGAGCGTACTGTAGCATGTTGCATAAAAATGGCACATATGAGATACCTGATGAAACTCATATTTGGAGATTTCATGTGCCAAATGCCAAATATTATAGCATTTAACACATATAACAAACCTGATGGGAATGCTCTAAGGGTTCAGTTAACGGGTGCCATTAGAGCATTTGTTAATGAACCATTTTAGTACAATTTTAATACTACTTTCATGTGAAATATAAAAAAATCTTAAAAAAATTAATTGCTTTTTTATTTTCCTATAAAAGATTTCTAAGAAATATAAAAAACTCTTAAAGAAATTAATTGCTTTTTTATTTTCCTATAAATTATTTCTAAAAATATTTCCTAAATAAATGCTCTATTAAGGCATTCATTAACTTTTCCTTTATATTAATACCAGATGGGAAGTGTGCAGTTTGCATAGTATAGAAATCAATTCTGAATGATATGGGGGATACATAGAACTAGAAAAAAGAACACTAATGTTGGGGGACATTGCCATGTGTAATGATAAAGTCTTGGAATGGTCATTGAGTTTTGGTTCAAATATGTGATTCCTTGTAAGAGTAAGATCAATGTTTTCAATACCTTACTATACCAGTTGGTATGACCAGTATTTGTC
The DNA here is from genome assembly GCA_019022515.1 of Quercus aquifolioides. NCBI lineage: Eukaryota > Viridiplantae > Streptophyta > Magnoliopsida > Fagales > Fagaceae > Quercus > Quercus aquifolioides. The sequence goes on from CM032328.1 coordinate 17,271,597, forward strand.
GTACTTATATATAAAAAGGATGAAATCATGGGCAGTTAAGCACAAGTTTTTGAGTTCGATTCTTGAGACGGTCTAAATATTAGGGTATAGAATCATATATGATTCATCATTCTTAATCTCCCAATTAAATGACACCACATTAGGTAATGACCTTTGGACAAAAGACCAATACGATCCCCCAAAAAAAATGAAACACAATTTCAACTAATAACAAAACTTTCCCTTTAAAAAAAAAAAATGATCTATATCATCAAAACCTACTTTTGAAGTGCTGGAGCCATCTTATTAGTGAGAGTGGCCACAACCATAACATCGGCTTGTTGTGGGCTGGGCCTGAAGATGATGCCATATATGTCCAGATCGTACTTGTCGGCCCCGGCATGTATCATCTCAACCGCACAACAGGCCAGCCCAAAAGTCACGAGCCACATGTAGGGGTGGAGCCACGTAGTCCCTTGGGGGGGCTGTGGCCCCTGCAAAAAAAAAAAAAAAAAAAAAAAAAAAAAAAATCCATTAGAGTATATAGGAAAATTGATTGGGCCCCCCCAATGTTGGACATCCAGGCCCCCCATATCTCCACTATTCTCCCAGCTTTAGTTTTAGGCCTCTTATACTCCAAATAAAACAAAAAGCTAGCCCACTTACATTTAAATACTCAAAATCCAAACACATAACAACAAAATTTCACTTTCTCAATCTCAAAAACCCACCCCACAGAATCCCTTATTCCCTTTACTTCTTATTCTTTTTTTTTGTCTTCTGTGATACATTTTCACTTCCCACTGGTACCGCTACTAGCCCCTAAAACTCAGCATCAGTCCTCACAGTCTGAAAAAAAAAAAAAAAAAAAAAAAAAACCTGACCAATTTTTTCTTTCTTCTTACTTTCTAAAACAAATCACTCAGCATATTTCATTGTCAAATTTCAGGATTTGGAACTTAGTGACTGTCTGGTGAGTTTTCTTCTCTTTCTTAAGCACTAGACCTTCATCTCTTTTTACTTTTTAGTGTCTTTTTTTGATATCCTCAACTATCTACACCTAAATATTCACATGCTCTTTATAATTTCATAGCTTTTTAGAGAAATATATGATTGAAGGCATGGGGAGATTGTTTGTGATGAGTCTTGAAGGGAAGATCTACAGTTGTAGGCAGTAGGCATTGCCACACAGCCCACACCCATTTTTGCACTTTGTGAAGACAAAGTTTCTAAGGTAAAATTATTTTGATTTATTACCTATTTTTGATTAGTTATATATCATGTGGTTGTGGGTGTTGTTAAATTGTTTGGTTTATGTTGTGTACCAATACTTGTGTGTTTAATTTTTGTTTTTGTTTGAAGGGTTATTATTAATTAAAATCGTATTAAAAAAAATTAAAATACAGGAAAATTTTAATAATAGGAATGATGATGATTGATGGGTTGATTGTTTAAATTATAGTAGAAATTTTGTTTTTTCTTGAGTATAAATAACATTCATATAACTAAGTAAAAATTTTTAATTAACATCATTTGAATTTGTTTTAATTTTGCATATGATGAAAGAGATTATGGGAATTACTAATATTCTTTGCCAAACTTGGCAACAACATTCTCAGGATTTTTTAAATGCCATGCATTTAGTTTCAACTACAAAATCACTTATTCAAAAGTTGAGAGATGATGGATGGGAGCCTTTATTTGCTAGTGTTACATCATTTTGTGGACAACATGAAATTGATATTCCTGATTTAAATGCTCATTACACTAAAGCTCGAGGTAGATACCGTCTTCAAGATGAAGCTTTGACAACAATAGAACATCATTTATGAATCGACATATTTACAGTTGTAATAGATTTTCAATTGCAAGAATTGAATAGTAGATTTTTTGAGTTAACAACAGATCTTCTCACTCTTAGTTCAGCATTAAATCTTAAGGATGCTTTTAGATCATTCAAAATTGGTGGTATTTGCAATTTGGCTGAAAATTATTATCCTCAAGATTTCACTGAGCAAGAAATTTGTCTTTTGAAGCATCAATTGCAACATTATGAGCTTGATGTGACAAAGCATCCATATTTTTAGAATATGGGTACAATATCTGAGTTATGAAGGGGATTAGAAATTTTAGGGAAGTCTAAATTCTATCATTTAATTAATAGACTGATTCTTCTTGTGTTGACTCTTCCAGTTTCTACAGCAACTACAGAACAAGCTTTTTCAGCTATGAAATTATTAAAAACAAGATTTCGCAATAGAATGGAGGATGAACTTTTGGCAAATAATATGATAGTTTATATAGAAAAGGAAATTGCTGGGAATTTCAACATGGAAATGATTATGGATGAATTCTATTCTATGAAAAATTGTTGTATGTTCATTAATGTTTAAGATATATCACAGTTGAAATTTCTTATTCAATAAACTTATGATTTATGTTTCTTATATCAATACTTTGAATCGGCCCCCCATGTAAAAATTCCTGGCTACGCCTCTGGCCACATGGACCCTGTTCGGGCCCAATTCATGAGTGAATCAACCTTTGATATTGCGTACTCTGCCACCTTGTTCAAGCCTGTATTGATCGGAAGAGGAGTTGAGCTTCTATGGTTTGGAGGAGATGATGAGTGAGACTAAGGCTGAGAGGAGGACATGTGTGATAAAGGGGTTGTGTGGAGCAAGGTGGAACTTTGGGATGAGAGCAAGGCTAGCTTTGAAGTTGTATGTCTCAGTATAAGAGCAGCCATTTGATCACACCAACTAAGAGAGAGCTTATATTTTTTATGAGAGAAAGAACTTGAAGCTTTGAGAGAGAGAGAGAGAGAGAGAGAGAGAGAGAGAGAGAGAGAGAGAGAGAGAGAGAGTTTTAAGATATTTATGGTTGAGGGATAGAAAGAGAGAGAACCCAAGTTTTATTTTTGAGTGAGGGAGAAAGCTTGTGTGTGTCAAGATTTTTTTTAATAATTTTTTTAATTTTTTAATTTTTTATTTATTTTAAGGATAAACGGCATAATTTTATTTAAAGAAAAGAATGAGTCTATAAAAAATGAGCAAAAAAACTTGTTACGTTACAGAGGAGACTCTTCCAACCAAAACCAACTTGAAACAATGTCTCAAACTAACAGGGCCAGCAGTCAAACTTGTTACGATTAATTTTGTTTCTACATTTTGGTAGCAGTCAATTAAGCCTCTACTGTCAACTTACTAACAAAATTTGACTGCAAATTGAAAATAATGTTGGCCAAACTAACTGCTATCAAAATAACAGGACCAAATTAAAAGTAATCCCAACATGTAGAGGGACTAAAATGATATTTTTGTCTATATCTAACGGACATGTTAATAATGTCATTTGTTAAACTTGAACATATTAAAAAAAATAAGTGAAAAATATGTGCAAAATATAAATATTGTGTATACAGAATGTGCATTAAAAATGGTGTAAGGATATTTTCTTGAAAGAGACATATAGAACCAAGGAGCTACCGTATCCAAAGGAATTATCCACCATATCCACACGGTTGGATTTTGGTGGGATTCCAAAGTTGTGTTATTTTCTAATGTATGAGTATTTCCTCATTGATGTAGACTATGGAAGTTCGGAGGAACATAATCATATTTCAAGTTTCTTTTTCTTTTTTTCAGACAAAATTAGATTTATTATGTGTAAATGCACAAAAACTTATGCATGAAATTAATTATATATATATATATATATATATATATATATAGATAGATAGATAGATAGATAGATAGCTAGATAGATAGAAAGATAAAAGTAGGTTATGATGACAAAAATTTTATTCTCTCATACTTGTACACTATAAAAATGTTCTACATTTTTTTCCCTTGATAATTGTTGGTATAAGAGGTTACAAAGGAACCGAGGTGTCACTTGGCCTAAAGCCGTTGGCAAACCAACCAAATCTTTTATTGGTGTTTATTATTTCACAAGATGCTACAAAGAAAAAACTCCATGAGAAACATAAGTTCCAGTAAGATTTATTATTCTTCTAATATGTTGTATATAGTATCCTCCCACTTGAGTGTATACCCCACAAGTGTGAGATCTACTCCCATGTGAGAGAATGTTATATATGCAACATGTCACACATATATAATAACAAATCAGCATCTAATTAAAAGAGGCCATTAAGGGACAAGTTCATATGCTACATATATAGATCATGGGAGGGCTAAGCTCCCATCCAAGTAAATGTTTGATTTATCACTGTTGATGCCTAATTTTGATAAAAGGGCCCAATGGCAGAAGAAGCCCAACAATATGAAAAAGGTGGAGAAAGAAAGCAGTAGAGTAAGGACCATTGGCTAGAATGGCAAGAATGATGGTCCACAAGCCCGCAAAATAATAAGTGGTCTCAAAGAAATCAAACGGGCTGAGGAAACCCCAAAGAATGAAGTAGTAAGCCCATGAGAATCATGAGAAAGGGAAAGAAAGCAAAACGGGCCGGAGAAGCCCAAAGAAGGAAATTAGTAAACGGGATGGGTTCGAAGGTCAATAAACCCAAAGGCAAAGGATGTGGTAATTAGACCAAGGAAGCCCAAAGGATTTAGCAAAAGCTCATGGGAATGAAAGAGGTAGGACAGAATGGAATAAGCCAAGGATGCCCGAAGAATGAAATCGGCAGAGGATGCCCAAAGAACGAAGTGGGCCAAGGAAGCCCAAGGTGTTGAATGGACTAGCCCAACAGGAATGCTGGGTAGTAAAGACTAAAAGAAGGAATACTATGTGAAATTGGCGTGGTAGACAAGGTTGTCAAAATCGGGATCCTACATGGGATTGTGGGAGATAGGTAGGATTGTAGATTGTAGGATCAGATCGTGGATCAAAAGATCCTACCTATTTTTAGATTTTACACAAAAAACTTATTGATAGTGACTTTGTATGTTATATAATCACTTAAAATATGAATCCATCCATTAAAAAAAAAATTACATCATAAAATGTAATTTGCACGCACTACATCGTTCTTATGTCATTCTGATGAAATAAAATATAAAGTTTAGTACATGTTTAATTAGCAACTAAGTACCCAAATATTATCTACACATATGGAAAATGTTTTCCAAATTCTAAGTTCCAAATCCAAAATAAGTTAGGCTATTTAGCATATAAAAACTAGCTAACTACAAATTTACAATATGTAATCCAAAAGAGAATTCTCAATCTAAGGTAAACTAGCTAATTACAAATATGAAATCCAAAAGAGAATTCCCATTCTAAGGTTCTTCTAACCTAATTATTGTCATTGTCATATCCCATTTCATCATCTGTATCCTTCCTAGTATCAACATCCATGGTGTAATCATCGAAATCCCTAACTCTCTCAAATCCAGGTGGGGGCCCATCACTATCATCATCATTCTCATGATATTCATCACTAACATCACGAACTAGCACACTTTTTCCTTTGGCAGCAACTCTTGAAACCTCATCATCACCTAACATTGATAACCAAAATATACAAATTTTTTTGATAAGTAAAGTATACAAATATAAATTAGTGATTAGTGGTCACACATTCAAACTATACATAGGTAACTTTTATAAATATTAGCTATAAAGGAAGGCTTTAAAGTTATAAATTAATACCTTCATTGTCTTCATCAAAATCTACACTATCATTTTCTGAATCTACACAATCTGCTGCTAACCACTCATCATTAGAAGACAAATTCTCCAAACCAATTTCTTCTTTTGTACTCAATGGTTTAGCTCTTTTCTCTTTTATCTTCAAGTTGTACATAACGAAGACCAAGTCATTCATTTTTTTTTTCTGGTGTAAGTGATTTCTCCTTTTTGAATGTACCTATAGTTGTAACAATTTTAATTGAGAATTCTCAAACAGAGGGAAGGGGGGAAGAAACAAACTTTAACTAAGAAAGAAAATGGAAAATCATTTTGTCATAATATACCAAAGTCATTTGGTCTTACCATTTCAAACGCACTCCAATTTCTTTCACAACCAGATGAGCTACATGTTAAGCTTAATATTCTTATAGCAATTTTTTTTTCAATTCAGGACAGTCATCTCCATATGAGTCCCACCACTCAACTGATACATATATGAATTATAATATCTTAGTCTTAAGAATATAATCTACATCTAATAAAGATGAATTTGAATGTAAAACGAAAAACGAAAAACAAAATTGTTACCTGGTTGTTTAGTATTTCTGGCTAGTATGGCAGCTTTAATACCAAAGAGTCCCTTTGCTTGTTTGAATTTTTCAAGTTGAACATCTATCTTTTTCCTATCAATAACTTTTGGAACCATTCGTTGAAGACACATATATAGTCCTAATTTCATATCTGCACCTGGATCAAAAGAAGGATCATAATGAATAGAAGGGTTCAAATAGTATCCCGCAACATGCAAAGGCCTATGAAGTTGCATTTCCCATCGATCATCAATATTTTCCCATATCTATTTGAAACAACAATTTAAAACAGTGGATATTATATTAAAAAAAAAACAATGACTATATATTTAATAAGCTAATGAATTAAAAACAAATGTAGATTTAAGGAAGATATAAATAAAATGGTTACCTCTTTTGAACATTATTGAAATTTTTCTGTATTTTTTCTTTTGCTTTTTTCATTTCTAGATAAATGAATCCCATTGGAGGTGTATCAGAGTCAACCATGCGAAGTAACTTTAAAAGGGGTATTGCAGCCTTCAAGCATTTGACAACAAGTCGCCAAAAGCCGTTGTTATCTATAACTATGGCATGAATTCTTTTCCCTTCTTTTGTTTTTGCAAATTTACTACACCTCCATTGTTCTGAAGAAAACATTATCATCAATTCTCCTTTGAACTCATTAAGGCATGACAATGTCAAATATGATGTTGCAAATCTAGTGGCAGCAGGTCTAATCAATTCCTTCCCTTTAGTGAAATCCCTCAACCAATTTAAAAGCATAGCTCTAGAATATATGTACGTTGTAATCTTCTTCCCCTTTGCAATTGTATACTTATGGTCCTTAATCTTTTTTTTCAAAATCCTCAAGCATCAAATCCAAGCAATGGGCAGCACATGGAGTCCAAAACATGCACTTTCTATTTTGCATCAACATCTCTCCAGCTAGTTTGTAGTTTGCAGCATTGTCAATCACCAATTGCACGACATTCTCCTCTCCAATCCTATCCACAACTTCATCTAACATTTGACAAACTTTTTCAGCTGTTTTAGATATGTCAGATGTGCCTATAGAGTATAGGAAAATGGTTCCTTTGGGACTATTCACCAAAAAATTACAGATGGATCTCTTTTTCTTATTAGACTAGCCATCAGACATAATTGAACAACTTGTTTTTTTCCATTCAACCTTATATTCTTCAAGCATTTGTTGTGTAAAATTTACCTCTTTCTTCAAGCATGTCTCCCTAATCTCATGATAGGAAGGAGGCTTGAGGCCAATTCCAAATCTTGAAATCATATCAATCATTCACAGAAACTCTGGATTTTTGACACAATTAAAAGGGATGACTCTAGTGTAGAAGAACCTAGCAATTTGTTGGATCACTATATCACGTTCTCCTTTTTTAAACATACGATTCATTGTTACTTGCTTTTTTTTTTTTTTTTTTTTTGTAACAAACTTATCTAGGGAGCCTATGTGTCTGCCCCTCCCTTTTGATGAATGTAGTTGTTGTACTTCAACTAATTCATCATTACTGTTGTCATCCTCTTCTTCTATAGTATACCACCTTTTCTTTTTTATTGATGCTTTAGCTTGGGCATTCAAAAAAGCCACAAATTTTTCCTTCACCTCTTCTGGCACACTAGGACAAGCTGAAACATTTTTCCTATTCCCAGCTAAATGATGCTTCAGCCGATATATAGCCCCACTATGAATTTCTTTGCAATAATTACATTGAACTTGCCTTGACCCTACTTCAACACCATGATCCCATCCCGGGTTAGACCTATTTCCTGGTGCATTTTTTCGCTTAATTTTCTTTCTAGCCAAAGCAGGCATTGCATATTTGTACTAGAGTTGCAAAAAAAGACACCAAGATACATAGCATGCTTAAAAAATCACACAGAGAATTCATCAAACAGTTTGTGTGCAATTCTAAACTACTAATTGTGTTTACTAATATTTCTCAAAGAATCAAATACTAAAGATCCTGTTTCATAATCTTTCAAATTTTACTTAATTTAGTTAACAAAATAGAAAAATAAAAACCTTAAAAGCTTTGTCAAAATCATATACACAACACAACAATTTGGAATCAAGCTATCAAAGTACAAATAAATGATAAACTACTAACTACCAAAACAAATTACCAGAAAGCTTAAAGGCAGCGATGGCTCATGGCAACATCATTGAGAGGGCTAAGAGGTGCTGGGTTTTTGACAAAGGACTGAGGAGGCGCGGGACTGAGGTGTTGGAGCTCAATGTTTCTAAATATTTTAGGTTTTGTTTTTTAAAATGTTAAACTTAAGAAAGCTTAAAGGCAGCGATGGCTCACCATTGAGAAGGCTGAGAGGTGCTGGGTTTTTGATAGAGGACTAAGGAAGCATCAGACAGAGGTGTTGGAGCTTAGGGGCTATTTGGATTAGCTGTTTCCATAACTTATAACTCTGTTTCCATCACCCATAACTCAAAATATGTGGGTACCACAAAAAAAAAAAAAAAAACTCTGTTTGGATTTGTTTTCAAGTTTTGTTTTCATCACTCAATTCTCTGATTTTTGAGTGATGAGTTATAGAAACTGAAAACACATTTTAGGTGTTTTCAGTTTTCAATGACATTTTGGTAATTAAACACACATTGAGTGACCCACTGTTAGAGCAACAGTCGCAATTTTTTTATTATTATTTTTTTTTTCCATTGGGTTCGGTGAGTGGTCTTCTTCTTCTTCTTTTTTTCTTTTCCCTTTCACGCTGGATCTAGTCTGGTCTTCTTCTTCATCCTTTTTTTTTTTTTTTTTTTTTTTCACATTGGGTTTCTGGGTTCTCTTTCTCTAACACACTAACACACAAACACAAACACAAACATGTTCATCCACACAAGAAAAACCAGCCGATTTCAAAGACTCCATACTAATCCAAGTCCACACAAAAATGACCAAACCAACAAACATGTTTTGCAGTTCTTTCTTTTTGTTGCTGTTGTTGTTCTTCATCACAAAATATTTTTGGTCTTTGCTGCACTCCATGACCGGGTAAGGATGGGTTTGGATTTGGATTTGGGGTTTCAAAATACAAACATGAATGGGTTTCAAAATACCCATTCCTTGAACAAACATGAATGGGTCACAAATGGAGGAATAGAGGCGTTGGATCGACTTTAACCTTGACGGAAGTTACGAGGGGAGTTGGATCGGCTTTGATGAGGAGTAAGGATGTTGAGGGAGAGGTGTTGTAGGCTCGGTTTCAACGAGGACGAGGGAGGAAGAAACTAGCAATGAGTGGAGTAGAAATGGAGAAGAAATGTGATGGTAAAGTGAGGTTTCAATTGGTTAGTGGAGTTAATAGGGTTGGGTAGGAGGTCAGGTGCATAGGTGAGGTTAGAGTGTGTGGGTCCTAGTTTTTTTGGCTTTTTTGGTTGAAAACATAATTGAGTGATAGTGCCAAATGTGTGGGGTATAGGAAATTGGGATATTTTAAGGGATGAGTGATGAGTGACAAAAATTGAGTGTGGAGTGATGAGTGATGAAAAAAAAAAAAAACAAACAGCCCCTTAGTGTTTCTAAATATTTTAGGTTTTGTTTTTGAAAACGTTAAACTTAAGTAATATAAGTTTTTTTGAGATTTTATGTTGACATGGGTAAATTTGGGACTTCAATTCATTATTGGGCTTCTGATAACCTGTTGGGCTTGTGGGTTTAGGTTAATTATCTTACCCAAATGAATCCCACTTAAAAAAAAAAAAAAAAAAGCCTAAGCCAAATGGTAGGATCGGTAGGATCCCATACGATCCTACAATCCTATACGATCCTACACAATCCTACAATCCTATACGATCCTACCATTTTTGCGATCCTGCTACGATTCTAAACTTTTTGGTGAGGTGGGATCATAAAATCGTGCGGTTTTATGATCCAAATCGCGATTTTGACAACCATGATGATAGGTGTTACAGCTTGCAAGCCCAGAAGTAATAACAAGACAAAATAGGGGTGAATAATACCATAGTAGGAACAATGCAGTGGCATGGTCGGAGCACCAGCTAGCTCACGAACAAAGGATAAAAAAGGGAACGCGGGCTGAATTAAAGAAAAGAATGTTCACACCCAAGCAATGCCTAGCCCGAAAAAGAAATGGGATGTGTGAGAGACCTTGATGAAAAGCGTCCCTAAAAAAAAAAGAGATTCGGGTACCTTTTAGGGCACCCATCTTTTTGGGTAAGTGGTATGGAGTCGCCACTTATTTTTCTTTATACAAAAAAATAAGAAAAAATACTAATTACAAAATATATGACTGAATAGTTCCATTCATTGATTGAATAACAATTACATATCTTGAAAAAATTGAAAATTACATAGTTTTGGTTCCTAGTTACAATCTACCAAATAATTACATGGCCTATTGTCGTAGTTACATTCCACCCAAAATAAATGAAGACAAGGTTAGATCTACTAAACCAAAAACCTAAATCCGGAAGCTAGGTTATGGAATGGGAAGGTGTTAGGCACCCATTCCGCCCAGACAAAGTCTGGTCTTCTAAAGAATCTAAACTCTTGTGACCAATGTACTTTCTTATGCATGTCATGAATGATATGTTGAACATGTGAATGAAAAATTAAATCACACAAATTTATTTACGAATGAAGTCTCTTCTTTGATTTAAAAAATTCAGATATGTTTTGATTGGTAAAAAAATTGATTTTGATTTGTCAAAAATACCAGATTTGTTTTTTATATGTAGAAAAAAGTGGTTTTCGGAGATAAAAAAAATTCAGATATGTTTTTATTACATAAAATAAAGTCTTTTGGTTTGAAAAATATCAAATCTATTTTTGAAGAACTAAAAAAATGTTTTTTGACAACAGAAAAATCATATCTGTTTTTATGATGAAATAAAAAGGGTTTTTTGACAGTAGAAAAATCAGATCTATTTTTTATATGTTTTAAAAGAATTAAAAAGATTTTTTTTAAAAAAAAAAAAAAAATTAAGAAGAAAGTTTCACCCATAATCCAAATTTATGCAATCATGAATTAAAACAAATACAAACACAGTAGTACATGATCTCTTTCTTTATTTCAAAAATTTGCATGTATTAAAAAAAATCAAATTTGTATCTTAAGAAAGATATAAATCAGTTTTAATTTGAGAAAAATTCAGATCTGCATCTAAGAAAGATGCAAATCTGTTTTATTTTGAAGAAAAATTCAGATTTGTATCTAAAAAAGATGCAGATCCGTTTTATTTGAAGAAAAATAGTTGACTACATGCAAATCTTTAAAATTAAGAAACAAATTATATCAACAATAAAGAAATCAAGAACATGTTTTTATAAACCAGATTATGAACATTTAAAACAATTAAACATACATTATCACGATAAGAAAAGCATAAAAATAAAAAGGGTTTAGAAAACAACTTCTTGCATGAGCACTCTTCTACTTGAGATGATGTTTTAGGGTTCAAAGAAACTTATTCAATTATCCTTGAAACCTAAAAACCCAAGCTTCTATAGAAAATCAGAGAGGAGATCAAAAAATATAAGCTATTTGGGAGCCTAAAACGTGTACCTCTCAGAGTGTAAAAAAAAGGGTCCTGAATTACGAGATTCAGTCTCTATTTATAGAGGCCAGAAGACTCTAAAAAATAGGTACAGGCAATTAGGGTTTGAATTCGGACGCATCTTTTTGCGAAAAGATCGAAAAGGGTATGCATAATTGTCACCCGAAGGCCGTTGGGCCAAAGCCCACATCAGGGAAATTCAGCCCTTTTAGAGTGCCATTCGACACTCCAAAAGTGCCAAATTGGCCCTATGGCTCCGAATGCACTTTTGTGTTCGAGTGCCGTTTGGACTCCTCTTCTAAGGTTTTTTGGCCGGTCCTTGTACCTAGACGTGTTTTCATCCTCCGTTTATGATTTTTCATCTCTTTTTTGGATAATTCAGGATATTTAAGGACAATTTTCTTGTAGATAAATACCCTAAAATAAATCTTGATAAAGTTCAAATTATCCATAGTTTTAAACACTAATTATCAACCAATCACAAAATTATTTAATTAATTTTAATTGTTTAACCAATCATAATTAATTTAAATTGATCGTGTGTGGTCGATTCTACCTAGACACAATGCATGTTGACCGTGCAAACTTGATCATGCGATATCTTTCGATTCGATAGTCCGATTTGATAATTGGAAACATCGCTGCGACCGTTAGAATCTCAAGATCATTTTTCTGACATACAATGAATAAATTAATTCATGTAATGCAAAGAAAAAAAATGATGTATGTAATGCAAGAACAAATTGATGCATGTAATGCAATTATGATTTTTAGGGTATATGGATTGGTCATTCAAGTCATTCTCCTTGATTAAATCATAGGTGCAAAATTGAGTGTCTACAGGATGCAGAGAATGAAGACCCAAGAACTCATTCATGCCGCAAGAGTTAAACAGATGCCAGAGCGTGCAGCAGGATCAGACAAGCTGGAAGGCAATGGCAAACACGTGAGAGCCAGAAAAGTAATGGACTTATATAGAAGTGGGGCATGCACACAAGGCTCAGGCACCACTTACCTGTACCCAGCCAATATAAGGGAGGCGGGCCATGAGTCAGAGGTAAGAGAGGGTGTGGTCTGGTGGTGGGGAGATGGGGTTCTCGCTCAAGCTCTTTTCGGGAAATGTCTTGCTGGGATGACATCTCATCCAAAAGAGGTAAACATGAGTTGGAGCCATTGGATGCATACTATAGGGGTTGGTAAGGGAGATGATTAACCTTTATCCGGATGGGAACGCCAAGGGGGAGTAAAAACACAACAAAACCACTTTTGTCTAGGAATGAGGCGTGGCACAGCCAACACAGTATAGTGGTGGTGGCTGGGCAACCGACAGACCAGTGGGCAGTCCTAGAAGGACACTCACAATAGGCCAAAAGCCGTTAAGGGGTAAAAATGGCAAATCTAATCACGGTAGGCAGTATAAAAAGCCATAGACGTGCACAGTGAAGAAGGGAGAAGGAGGGGGAGAGTGAAAAGAAAAAAGGAAAGAAAACATAGAAAATGAGCATAAGTAAAGAAAGAAAATAGAAAACCAAGAGTAATGAAGAAAAACATGAGTGATAGGAGTAAAAGCATGCATCAATAAGTCACCCACTTCTCTTCCTCTCAATAGCCCACTCTCTAATGAGTCAAGAATCTGAGATTAAGTCATCTGGGTCTATTTTTTCCAAAGTGAGTAACTCCTACAGCAGGATTCCCCTTTGAGGTTACCCACATTGGAGATTGGTTCCCCTTTTGGGCTTGAATCTACTAAAAGGTCAAGTTCATTCCTCTAGCAAACTACTCCTCTTTTCCTTGCCATGGTTGATTAATGATTAATATAACACCTTGTTATTAACCTATTCCTGCTGTAATTGTGTTCTAATACTTCTTTCTTTGTGGAACTGTTCACGTATTATTATTAACAGAAAGTATTTTAGTTAAATATGCTTTAGTTATCCTATTGTATTGTATCCTCCTGCTATGACACTTGTAACAGTTATTCCTGCCGTGAGCGCGTGAACACACTCAAGATTCCTGCCAGGACGCATCAACACAAGAAGGGCCCAACTTGTGCACAAGCTGGTGGCCCAACTTGTGCACAAGATGGTCTAAAGTGTGTTTCAGTTAGGTCAGTCCTAGCTCTCCTACCCCAGAATCATAGGGCTATGGCACAGCAGGAGCAATCCAGCCCAAGACGCAAAAAGGCCCACCACAATCACTTAGTCCACCATTGAAGAAAATCGTTCCTCCTGTTTTTCTTCTTCTTGAACTGGAGGAGGACTTCCAGGAACATAAATGTTAACGGGGACAATTTTGTCATAGCCTTGGACAACAGAGTATGAGTAGGGGCAATAGCCACCCCCCATTTACACAGCTTCCCATAGAGATGACCTAACGTGGCTTTGGCATTTGATCATAGACCCTGCAAAAAATTATGTCCAAAATAAATTCAATATAAAGTTTCACGTTTCAATCGAATTATAAAATCTGGTTAATGGGTGTCCTTAGGGCAATTGTTAATAAACTATTTTAGAAAAATTTTGACATCACATTTATGCGAAATATAAAAAGCAATTGAAAAAACTAATTTTTTTTTTCCTTTTCTCATAAAAAATTTCTAAAAATATATTTTAAACTAATGCTCTTAGTGCATCTTAACTTTTCCCTTATGTTTCTAAGAAAAAAAAAAACTTTTCCCTTGTAAAAATGTGCAGTTTGCACTGTATAGAAATCAGTTTTTAATATTATGATTGATATATTTAGATCTAAACAAAAGAACACTATTGTTGGGGGGACATTACCTTATGTAATGGTAAAGTCACGGGGTGGTCACAGGGGTGGCACCAAGTGAAGATTAGGGGGTTCAAAACTTCAAATAAACCACCTGAGCTGGCCAAAAAAAAAAAAAAAAAAAAAAGGAAAAAAGAATTATGTATAATATTTTTAAAATTAATTTTTTGACCCTTTAAAATAAAATTTTGAACTCCTGATCCCAAATTTTTTTAAGTCCAACTGATGAAATGAGGTTAAATATGATTATCTTGAAAATATCTTAGCATTTTTAAACATTAAAAAAAAAAAAAAAAGTCCAACAAAAACCAATTTGATCTAAAATCTAGGGAAAAAAAATAGTAAGCCCAACATCAAAAGTAGAAAATTTGTTGACCTTAAACTTCAAGAAAAGCTCATTTAGATCTTAACAAATTTGACCAAAAAAATTACTTATGTCTTACTTACTTGACTTATAAATTTAATTAATCTATTCTTGCAAATAATGTTAATTTATACTCTTGATAGAATTTGTGAGTAAAGTGGCTAAATTTGAATGTGCTTTTAATTTGTTATTTGTTGAGTGGAGATTGGGGGCGTGGGCTAGTCAGTTAGTAGGTAGCAAATGTTAAGACAATTAAACAAAGGGTGATTCTAAAAAACATAGACAAGGGGTATGGGATATGGGAGTGATTAAGTGAAGATAAATGCAAATGTTAACACAACAAAAAATTTCTTAATACAATTATAAAAACTAATTTTATCAAAGTTGAGTTAAATTGGTAAATAAAATAATTGTAAGGAGTAAAAACATAAACTAATTGTTTTTCTCAAAAAAGAAAAAGAAAAAAGACAAACTAATAGATAAGAGTATTCTAAACAATAATAAGTTTTTTTGTGAGTTTTTGGTGTAAAATACTAAAATTACCTTCCAAACGTTTTAGAAATTTTTGTTCTTTCTTTGAAAATGGTGCAACCATGAAGCCTTTTATTGTGGAGAAGATGGAGAACCTTCAATACCTCCTATGGTGGAGGCATGAAGATTCATACACATCCAACCCGACCCAAGCTTTGTATTTTTTCAATCGGTTTCCCTACCTCTAGAATAGTATCTACGCTTTCTCTCTCTCCCTGAAATGAAGCTTATGGCTCACATGGCTGAGCTTCAAACTTGCATCACCACCACCTCCTATGGTGGTTGCATCTCTGAACCCATCCCGTTTTCTCTCTTCTCTAATCTTGATCTCACTCTCTCTCTCTCTCGGCCTCCATGGCCGGAGCTTCAAGCCTTGTAGATCGAAATCCCAGGCTGAATGATCATGGGATTGTTTTTGTGCATAAATGTGTATGTTGGGCTTTATGGAGCCTAGTTATGTTTGATCTGGTTGACGACCCAACCCAACCTAACCCGAATAATGTTGCGTGGTTTTTAATGAGAGATTTTCTGAGGCTTAGTCCATGGAGCGGAGGTTTGGGTTGACAGGCTCAAGCCATAGCCCATTGTGAATCCTGTGCGCAGGATATAGAAACCGTTTTTGGTGATTAGGGTTTTGTCTTATTGTTGTTGTTTTTTGAGAGAGAGAAACACTGTAGCCGCACTTTGTATTTTTTTTTCTGATAATAGTGAAATCCCTGCAACTCCGTGGACGTAGGCAAATTGCCGAACCACGTAAATATTGTCTTGTACGTGTGATTTGTTTTTTTTTTTTTTTTTTTTTTTTTTTTTTTTTTTTTTGCGTGTGTTTTCTTTATTTTTTGTTTCTCACAGGTTGGGAATTTCGGTTGAATTCCCTACAGTGTATAGGTTGAACGTTAATTTGGCTGCAGTGGTTTTTATTTGTGGATGGAATGTTAAGTCGGGGCAGATGCTTTTGTATGAGTGGCTTTGAAATTGTTTGTGTTTGGTGTTTGTTGTGAAAATCTGGTCTCTCAGTGAGCATTGTAACTGTGAGAATGATGTAGAATTCAAATTTTTGTGTGTGTATAGAATATAGATTGTGAAAAATGGTATTGTATGTGAAAAAATTTTAGGAAGTGATAATGCACACACAGAATAGATGAAAATGCAAGTATAGAGACAAATACGAGTGATTTGGATACTACCCATACTTGTTGTCTCCTTGATGGCTGTTAATTGCTTGCTTCAAACTTTCTTTTTCTTCTTCTTGAATTTGATCTCCTTTATTTCTTTATTTCCATGTTCTGTTACTGCTTTGCTTCCATATCCTGTTTCGTTAAAAAGGAATACAGAAATCAAAAATGAAAATCTTGTTAGTAAGGAAGAAATAGTGAGTGAGAAAGAAATAAAACAGAGAGAGAGAGAGAGAAGCTCATTGGGATTTTCTGTATGATTCTCTGCTTTTGAATTTCTTCTATCCTTCTTTGTATTCTGCTTTCATGTCTTGGTATTTATCTAATGCTTCTGCTCCTTTTACCTTTCATTGTTTTTTATGCTCTGTTGATGCTGTTTTCAAATGGGTTTTCTAGTTGGTTTGGATGAAGGGATTTTTCTTGGTATCTGATGGAGTTTTCAGTGTTGGGTTTACAGTGACTATTTTTTGGGTCTTGCTGAGAATTGTTAGGGGTTTGACTGTTTTTCCAGTGGGATTTTCTCGGCGTTTTCTAGGATATTTGCAGTGAGAGTTTTGGAGGATTTGCTGGGTTGTTTTCAGTGGGGCTTGAGAGTGTACATTTTGGGGTTGATTTTATGGGTTAACACAGATTTTTATGGTTCTATTTGGGTTTGCAAGAGCATTGTTTTTGGGTATTTTTGGTGGTGTTTGGCTGGGAATTGGGTGTTTCTCTATAAAGTTTGTAGGGGTTTAGAGCTGGGTTTTTGGTTGGATTTCTATGTGATTGAGGGATTTTTTTTTGCAGATTTTGTTTGTGAGAAGTTTTTTGTAGTGTTTGTTTGGGAGTTTGGGTGTTTCTCTGTGGAGAGGGTAGAGACGTGCGTGGAAAATAGACATGGCAAAACGGGTCAGACCCGTTTGACCCGACCCGTTTGACCTGCAACCCGTTTGACCCGTAACCCGTTTGACCCGTTTAAAAATGACCCGTTTTGACCCGCGACCCGTTTTGACCCGCGACCTGATTGACCCGGCCCGAACCCGACCCGACCCGCCCGTTTTGCCACGTCTACCAACGTTGAGTAGATTGAGATTGAGGTGTAATTCTTATAAGATATTTACTTATTCTTCTTCACTTAATATGTTATGTACTTCATTATAGTTTGTCATTCTTTACTTGCCACCTTCATTTTCTCTTCCTACTTTAAACAGATCAAAAATTATACCAAGATTAGCTTCTAGAAAGCTGGAACAAGAGTTGTACCAAATTTAGGTATCAAGTGTTTAGTGGTAATTAGTAAGTGGTAACAGTATCACCAATGAGAATCTAATCACAGTTAAGGAACTCAAAAACAATTGACAAATTGCATCTATTTCAAAAAAAAAAAAAAAAAACTTGTTTGAAAAATACGGGTCAACTCGACCCGTCCCGCGACCCGACTTGACCCGCAACCCGTTTGACCCGTTTAAAAATGACCCGTTTTGACCCGTGACCCGTTTTGACCCGCAACCGATTGACCCGACCCGACCCGCCCGTTTTGCCATGTCTAGTGGAAAATATTGAGGGTGATGAAACTTGCTTTGCATGGGAGGCCCTATTTTATAGTAAAAGATGGTGAGGTCACATGGGATGTGAGATAGCTTTTTCTTTGGCATTTGGCCAGCTTGCAATTTGTTGAGGGTGTGGAAAATATTTGGTTGTGCATGGGAACCAAATTGGCTGTGCAAGCTTGGGGTTAAGGACAAAATTTGTTAAGTCTTCTCCTAGATGGGTTCTAGAAGATGTGAGATTTAGGCAATTGATCCAATTAAGTACTGCCACTTGGCATAATTAGGGACCATACCCATTTCAAATATGCACTTCTTTAGGCAATTAATAAAAGAGTAATGCTACAATCACAAACTGTTTTACAACAATTTTACAAAATATTGATGTAGCTAACCTATTAATGGTTTTCATCTAAACCCACTATTAATATCACTTTTTCATTTATCAGTAATTCCTCACCACATTAGCAATTTGTAAATTTTTTTTTGTAAAATAGTTTACACCTCTATTATTATTCTTAATAAAAAGCAAAGCATAGTAAAATGGTGATGACTTGATTTAATAGAATTTGGACGTGTTCCTAGGAAAAGTAAATGAATTTCTAAGGAACACGAACTCCAATAAAATTGGAGTCAATAAATATAGTGGCACACATTCTATGTAACATCCGTTAATATTTAGAATTAGAGAAAATTCCACTAAACCACCTTAAAGTTTGGGTTAATACTAACTAGGTGTATGGGTTCTTTTTGGACAGCACCCAGACTCAAGTAAAAACAAGGACCCTGAGCGCTTTTTACTTTTTGTTTTAAGGGATTGGGTTTGGTTTACCGCAGCTAAATGGGCTGATTACGAACCAGATGGTGCACAAAGTAGGAATCCTACAACACATACACGCTAACAAACAAGAAAAATATGCATTGAACAGTAAGAAACAATAAAGGGGCAATGTAACAAAGAAAGACACAAAGTAAACGTTAGGGGTCCTTAAGATAATGTGAAATATTTTATTACTTTCTCAATTGTGTAATACATCATGCTCACTAGGACGTATCACAAGGTCCAAATAAGTTCAAAAATCATAGACTTAGATGGCTCTTCAGGCCTCTATGACTTGCAAAGTTTGAATCCCTTTGAACCTAATTGTATTCTCTAGAGGCTGTTTGAGGATACTGGGCGGTATTTCCCTTTCTTTTCTTACTTTCTTTGAATTCTAACAGAGTTTTGTCAATGATTCTACTCTAATTCATTGTTGCTGAATGCCCCTCACTGTTGGTTGCTTCCCCCTTTTATAGTGTCATCCTAGGGTCCCCGGGGTACCACTAATTCCCCCCATTTGCTCCCCTGGGTACCAGAACTAATGTTGTGCCAGCAACATTGGTGGCTGGTCCCTTCTTTATTTCTCATAATTTTCTTCTTTTGGTGTTTCTTCCTAAAAAGTCTCTTGCTGTCTTTCCGTTCTGGTATGTCTTGAAGAGTTGACCTTGGGTTTTTCTTCTTTCAAGGTTTCTAGTTCCCGCCTTTTTAGACTCAGCTTTTGGCTGCCTTTCCCTTTGTCATTTTTCCCAAGCGAGCTGATTCCTTCCTGCTAGGTTGAAAGTTTCCCAGCCACTTCCCTTCATGGTTCTTCTTTCTAGATTCCCCGAGGTACCAGCCCCTTGTTCATGAATTGTTGGTTCCCAAGTTTTCTAATTCCTTTATGCATCATTGGGTGGCTGATAGGGACATATCTGTTATCGTTTCTTGTGTCTCTTGGCATCCCCTTTGAACTGTCTTAATCCAACCCTAGCTTTGCTATACGTCCCGAGGATCCCAAGCTCCTGGCAGTCCCTAGTGATTTTTTGACCTTGGCGGGCTAGGCTTTTCTTCTTCCCTTCGTTTCATGATTTCTAAAGCTTACCCCTTCGTGGGCTTGGGTTCTTCCTTATAACCCTTAATGGATTTGGGCTTACCATCTTTTTCTATATTGCAGGCTCAAGTATTTTATTTTTTTATGGAGTTCAATTCTTTGTGCCATTTTGGGCCTTGGTGTAGCATTGTAACTTTTTAGACCTCAACACTAGGTCTAAAACTTTTAAAAAATGACCAACTTAGTCCTTACAAGAAAATTTTATTTCTAACTCCATTTAGCACAGTTACTCTTTTTTCACATTCTATTCACTCTTATCTTTCTCATCTTTGACCCTCGCTTCACTCTATTCTCTCATATCTTCTCTTCTCTAGTAAATGTTTATTACATACTAAGATATTTAAGTTCTATTCACTGTGATTACACTAACATGAGCATGTATTTGAGCACAAATCACACTATACATTATTGCACCATGTCATAGAACACAATCATACGCACAGCCATATAAATTCCAAAACTTGAAACTCCCAAAAATCATCCCATGATTACCAATTATACACACAGATTCATATGCACACATGAAAAAAATCACCATATTAGAGCCATTTTGAGACAAACCCTAAATAAAAAAAATACCCATAAATCTACAAATGACCATACCCAAACCCCCTTTTAAACCCAAATAAAAAATCACCAAATCTTTATATCACATAAGAAAACCCAATCCCTAAATTGACCAAGACCTAAACCAACAAAGAGCCAAACCAAAAGAGAGAGAGAGAGAGAGAGAGAGAGAGAGAAAGAAAAAAAAGAAAAAAAGAACAGAGAAAGAGAAGAGAACTGCATCCACCAGTGGTGGCGTCGTTGATGGTGGTGGTGGAGCTCGTGGGTCTATTTCAAACATTCCCTTGACGTTTGGCACACAAACCAAACACAAACAAAGACCCAAACCCAGAAATAGAGATGCAAACCCAAAAACAAAGACCCAAACACGTTTGGCACCAAATCAAAGCTGTTGGCATGGAACAACAGTAGTGGTGGTGGTGCGAAGCTTGAAAATCCCTAGCCAAAAGTCTCCATGGCATTGATTTGAGAAGAGAGTGGAAGATGGTAGTGGAAAAACATGGGTTTCGGCCATGAAAAATGGAGTCTTCAGCCGCCGTGGGTGTGGGTGAGAGAGAGAGGGAGTTGCCATTGGTGAAAGAGAAAAAGAAAAAGAAAAAAAGAGCCAGAGGTTTGAGAGAGAGGAGAAGGGTTTGGGTCTAAGATGAGGAGAGAGAAGAGGGTTTGGGCTTAAGTAATGGTGCTAATGGAGTTAGGGATAAATTTGTCTTTTAAGGATCAAGTTGGTCATTTTTTAAAAGTTTTGGACCTAGTTAGTATTAGCCCAAACCTCAAGGTGATTTAATGGAAATTACCCTAAGAATGAAAATGTGACTTTCAAGAATGTGCCCAAATCACAAGTTTTAATGCAAAATTGCACATTTTCTAGGAAAGATTCAATTGGACAATTTTCATATTCTCACAATAACTTGTCCAATTCAAGCATGGCTTTTGTTCAAGGATATTCAATTTGAAGGAAATTTTATGGTATTTAATTTAAGCTTTGTTAACCCCATAAAATTTATCAAAATCAATAAAAATAGGATTTAACCATTAAATTCACAAAATCCCTTGATTTAAGAGCTCAGGTCTCCATCAAGATCTAGGGCTGGAAAAAAATTGGCATCAACACTCATTAGTGTATATCTTATGTAAAAACACCATTTTGATTCCTACATTTTGTTAGCAATCAATTAATCTCTATCTTCAACTACAAGTTGAAAATAGAATAGACCAAATTAACTATTACCAAAATATAAAGGGACCTAAATGGTATTTTTGCCTATATCTTACATACATGTTAAACATGTCATTTGTCAAATGTTAAAATATTAAAAAAAAAAATGCGGAAAACGCTTGCAAAATGTAAATATTGTGTATATGGAGTTTGCATTAAAAATTGTGTAAGAATATTTTCTTGAAAGAGACATGGAGAACCAAGGAACTACCATATCCAAAGTAATTACTATTTGGGGAAGTCTGGGGAAATGGGAATATAAGCACCGTTGGATTTTGGTGGGATTCTAGAGTTGTTTTATTTTCTAAGGTAGCGTTTATTGTTGTTACAATCCTATTGAGCCGTATCATCCACCTCTCTCTGTCTCATTCATTTTTAACTATTTTTCTTCTTATTAATTCACAAATTAATCTTACACTTTTTCCAACATTTTTCATCCCTTTTACCTTTTCATCTCCCCACTACTTGCTACCTTAATATCACTATTCCTCTATCCTTTTATCTTTATTTTTGTCTTATCTTATTCTCATTATTTTACTATAAATTTGCATTTCTCTCACAACCCATGCATAAATTTCCTAATTCCAACTCAAAAAGGTTATATATATATATATATATATCTCTCTCTCTCTCTCTCTCAAATTTTTTTTTTTCATTTTTTAGTGGATTTTTATATCCTGCATCTCTATTTGAGGTTGATTATAAACTTTTGTGTTCTTTAGAACTTTACTTTAGGTTGATGTGATTTAATTTTATGTTTTTAAATTGTTATCTTTTTTCTTTTATTTGATTTCATAGATATTATCCCATTGCATTATAAATATAGTATATATGAATATAATTTTATTCTATTACATAACATGACGATGATAATTTGGTGTTTATTACTACATCTTTTAACTCTTTTTCTTCTCATCTAATTTTCTTTAAATTTGTTATTATCTCTCACATTCTCTCCTGAAAAAATGATTATTCTTTCTCTCTCGATCTCTCTCTCAAATTTTTATATTATTTCTTGCAACTCCATTTTAGGTTGATGAATCATTGTGTTTTTTTATAACTCTGTTTTGGATTAATACATTTTGGTGTTGTATTTTTGAGTTCCCCAACTCAAGTAGTCTCTCACTCTTATAACTTTGGTTTGATTTTTGTTTGAGTTAATACTTAGTTATTTTGGAAGTGAGAATTTGAATTTATATTAAAACACAATATTGGCTATGCATTTGAATGTGTCTATCAATTATTTAAGTAATATTAAAAAGTATTTTTGTTATGAGTTTTGATTATCATGATAATCTTCTTTATGAGAATGAGAAATTTGAATAATTCATTTGAAACTTAAAAAGTTTAGTTGTAGAGAAAAAAAATTGGAAAAATATAGCATACTATAACATAATTTTAAAGAATATAAACTAGCTTATAAATGAATTATATCAATCAAACACTACACTAAAAATAATAGAATGATATATTGGTAGAGACTGAAAGATGAAAATTAAAATTAGAAATTGTTTAATTTTTGGATAAAACAAATTATATTCAACAAATTAGAGAGCAAATTGTATATTATACCACAATTATAAATTAATTATTTATTCCCATGTTATGCGTGAATCTGCGACTAGTTTAATATAATTAAAAAAAAAAAATGCATGGCGATTGTATAATTCTTTTCTAGTTTCTTTCTTTATTTAAGAAGGTTATGATTACAAAATTTTCATTCTCTCATACTTGTAGACTATAAAAATAATCCACATCTTTTTTTTTCCTTGATAATTGTTGGTATAAGAGGCTACCAGGGAACCGAGGTGCCACTTGCCAATTGGCAAACCAACCAAATCTTCTATTGGTGTTTATTATTTCATAACATGCTACAAAGAAAAAAACTCCTTGAGAAACACAACTCAACAGTAAGATTTATTATTCTTATAATATGTTGTATATAACATCCTCGCACATTTGTTTACCCCACAAGTGTGAGATCTACTCCAATGTGAGAGAATGTCATATGCAACATGTCACACATAATACCACAATTACATTTAATTAAAAGAGGCCATCAAGGGACAAGTTCATATGCTACATATATGGATCATGGAAGGGCTAAGCTTCAGTCCAAGTAAATGTTTGATTAATCACTTAGTCCACCAGTAAAGAAAATCCCTCTTCCTGTTTATCTTCTTCTTCAACTGGAGTATTGTATAGATTAGGGCCTCAGCTGTTGGAGGACACCCAGGAACATAAAAGTCAACCGGGACAATCCTGTCACAGCCTCGAACAACAGAATAGGAGTAGTGGTAATAGCCACCCCCATTTGCACAGCTTCCCATAGAGATGACATAACGTGGATCTGGCATTTGATCATAGACCCTACAAAAAATTACCTTAAATAATGCAATATAAAGTTTCAAAATCCAATCAAATTATATTAATAGCAGATGGCAAAGGGTGCAGTTTTCACCGTATAGAAATCAATGATTGATATTATGGTGGATACACTAGAACTAGATTAAAGAACACCATTGTTGGGGTTGGAGCTTGGGGGTCAGTGTCGTTTGTAATGAAGAAGTGTTGGCCTGGTCAATGAGTTTTGGTTCAAATATGTGATTCCTTGTAACAGAGATCAAAGTTTTCGATATTGTACTGTATTGATTGGTATGGTCAGTATTTGTCGTGCCTATAGATGAATCAATACAAACCTCTCCCTCAATCAAAACAAGCCATAAAGCATACTGCATAAAATACCACCAGGCATTCTGGTGGATATCAAAAAATACAAAAAAAATTTTGAAGTCAGCAATAGAAGCAGACGCGCTTAAATGGAAGGTGAGTTCATAGAATCAAAAGTATTGGGTGCATGTATAATCTCCACACAAAAAAAAAAGGTAACATCTTGGGCAGGTAAGCACAAGTTTTTGATTTCGAGTCTTGTGAAGGTCCAAGATTAGACAAAAATATCAAAGGATAGAACCATAATTGATTCATCATTCTCATTCTCAGAATCTCATACTCCCATTTGTTTCTCAAAAGAAAAAAAAAAATTCTCAATCTCCCATTTAAATGAGACTCAGGGACGGCGCTACAATTTATTCAGGGGTTCAAATGACCCCTTGACTTGAAAAAAATAAATAATATTATATACATAAAATATTTTTTTTAGCTTAATACTTTAATTTATTCTTA